>OV277714.1:11123665-12323665 GCA_922987775.1 Agonopterix subpropinquella
AATGTGTGCGGATCGAAGCAGATAGATGCCAATTTTTTATACAATTTCCGAAGCATACACAAAGTGATGTTGGTGTATATAACAGTATTCTTGCCTCACCTACTTCTGCTGAGGCTATTACTTTATATAAATTAGTTTGTAAGTGCATAAAGAGAAGAGTGTAAGTAATGGGATAGAACGATGGGGGTGGCATAGTCACTGTGTGACAAAACCCTTTTTATTATAAGTAATAAAGATTAAAAAAAAAAAAAAGTAAAGTGTTCGCCTGCATAAAGACCTTTTACTGCCCAAATGTTCTAAAAAATATAGGTTAGAGTGGGTCGTATTACATCACATGGGCCCAATGCAGATTGGTGAAAGTAAAATAGTTAGTTGATAGCATAGTAGATGCTGATAAAGAATCTATTTAAAACCTAAATTAGACCGCTTTTGTACAAAAAAAAAAGGCAAAAGAAACTAGGTACTTCTAAACCCTCCAAGGAGTTAAAGTTTTATTAAGCAATTCACGGTTTAAAGATCTCGAAACACTTGTTATTTGCTAGTTACCGCTAGTTCTAAGTAGGTATCAAGACGCTTTTATTACTAAGCTTTAGAGACTGTGAATGTCGTAGAAACTTTTGTATTTAGGATAAAGTGTTTTCTTTCTTCATCGTAACCTCATAGTTTTTTTTTATTACTATCGATGGGTTTGCTCTTGACCTCAATCTAGTCCACAGGACGAAGATGGGGTCGAAGATGCACTCCTGCACACAGACGGAACGCAGCGAGCTGCTTGGCGCCAGGATCCAACAGGAGGGTGGTCGCGAGCCAGGCGGCTCCTTGTGGAGCCTACCACACCGCTGTGGGGGATCGTTCAGCCGACACCACAAACTTCAAAGCTTGTGATGCCCTTAGACGAATTAATGTGATGCCGTTGCCCGGGATGGACCGCTAGGATGTAGATCCCCAACCACCCCGTTGTCCATCGTAAGCCGCTTGTGTCACCAAAGTCATAATAGGTTACTAGTAACTTCATAACAGATACATCACTTTCTTATAAAACGATAAGTTGCCAGATGGTATGCGCAGAAACATTACTAGTAAAACTTGCCATAGCGTGAGCTACAATAGATCTGTTCAGGTCGCAGTAGCTATTGGTCAATGACCAAGCCCTTACAACCACATAATTGCCACAGCATTGTTATGACTTCGTATAGCGCGCGATGAATGCGATGTTGCCATCTAGGCAGCTGGCAGAAATCAAGCTAGCGTATCGCTTACGATGCGCCGAAGTTGAGGTAGAGGTCGTAGGCGCTGTCCTATTGCCATCGCACGCGCGATGGTGCGATGCGATGTGATCGTACTGATGGGTAATTCTCCGAAATTTTACAAATCGTTGAAATTTTTCCATAGAAAAATTTGAAAATTTGAAAAATTTCGGAGAATTACCCATCTGTACGATCACATCGCATCGCACCATCGCGCGTGCGATGGCAATAGGACACCGCCTCAGTCTTGAACTAGATGTAAAAATAGAGTCTCGATACATAAAACACACACACACACATACACAAATTCACACCCACACACGCAATACACAATCACCTACCCGCGTAAGTTTTGTTATTCCTACTTCCTTTTTTTTGTTTTTCTGTCTTTCTCTAATATCTTAAAGTGTTTAACCTCAAAAATGTCCATGGAGAAGAGACCTGGTGGCCTGAAATTCCGATTAATTTCTATCTTCGGCACCAGTCTCCCCACAAGACTAGTTACATGTTACTATTGTGATTATTTTTAGCATTTTACCTACTCTTTGTATCTTTAACACGTGTTTTGTGGAGAGAAAAATAAATATTTTTATTATTATGTATGCTGGCCTAAAGTGTTGCCTCGATGTTTCATCGCATCGGACCATCTCTTAGGCACGCGTACTTTTCATTTATTTAGCTTTAACTTTTATTGCGTAGAAACTTTTTTATTTCTAGGATGAAGTTACATTAAGTAGGTAGTTGTTTCTGATAACGTAATTATGGGCGCAGCTTAAACACTATTAGCTATTATTTCATGCAAATGGGAAATTTTTTAAAGAGAAGGTTAGCATATTGTGCGGTACTAAGTGCGAGCGAGACTGGAATACGCCTTTATCTACATTTTACGCCACGCTTCCTACCATAGGGGGTGAGGTTCAAGTTATTGGGGGCGAGGAGTAGTATTCGTACTGTATGTAGTACTAAAAACTCTTTCTTATACTGAGACTTCTTTACAATGACAATACGTTGTAAAGCCGTAGTAGCATCAAAAAAACTTCTGTCTGAGTGAGGGGTGGCCTTTAGATTAAAGGCCACCCCTCACGCCCCTGGCTTCGTTTGAAAAATCATTTCAGAGTAAAATGCATATATTATTTGAAAACTTTTTAGGGTTCCGTACCCAAAGGACGAAAACGGGTGAAAACGGGACCCTATTACTAAGCCTACGTTGTCCGTCCGTCCGTCCGTCCGTCCGTCCGTCTGTCCTACCTATTTAGGGCTGTAACTTTTGAACTGTAATAGCTAGGTAGACAGTTGAAATTTTCTCAGATTATGCGTTATTGCGGCGGATTTGTTAACAAATAATAAAAATGGCAGAAAGTTAAAAATTAAGGGGGGTTTTCAACAAAAAACTAGTTTTTATCAACGTTTTTTTTCACGCTCTATAGTAATAACGGTAATACATACAAGCGTCAAACTTAGTGTATTATAGAACAAACTCTACAGAATAACATCAAATACCTACTAAAAACCGGCCAAGTGTGAGTCGGTCTCGCGCTAAAGGTCCCGAACAAAAAATGTTTTTTTTCTAAGTTAATAATGTTGTGTTCTCTGTGGTGGTGTGGTACGGAACCCTCGGTGCGCGAGTAGCTCGACTCGCACTTGACCGGTTTTATTTACATTAATAAAGAACAAAAACTAAATAACTGTTCTGAATATTTAAAACACTTTACTAAACTTTGTTAATTCACCGGGTCTAATTCTAGCATCAAAATACAAAGATTCGTCTGAAAAGCAAATTGAAATTCCAATGTAGCCGCCAAAATGGAAATGTCCCTAACGATAGTAAAGTTTGTAACAAGACCGCAAATAGAAAGAGTGCTTCAATCGTACTCAAAAACCGTAAAAGGAAGAAAAGTTCGCAGTTAAAACTGTTTGCGAGTAGAAAATGTTAAAACAATAGAAAGAGATACAGGACGCTGGTATTCTTAGAACGTTGGTTTTCCTCAGACCACTTCGCAGTCAGATATAATTTGTTGACGTGAAACGTCTTTTATTACGGTCAGACAATTGCAAAAATCATAATATAATATGTAAAGTAAAAACATATTTTATGACAAGATCTCTTAGTTCTAGGTCATGTCAAAATTGATGGCAAAGAGTGTCAGTACTTAGAAGTATCTATGTCGCATCTCTATATAGATAATAATAGTACACTATAGAAGCGAAACTTAGAAACTATGGTTAAACCAACACGAGATTGGCAGGAATATTTTGACATTTTGTAGGCGTAGCATGACATTTAACGCGGGAGTTTCGTTTCTATAGTGTACTATTATTATCTATTAGAGTTTACCTGCGACTTCGTCCCCACAAATTATATACCAGATTTTAAGTCAGATAATAAGGTCTCAAACAAATAAAGTTTCATCAAAATCGGTTCTGTACTTTTCGCGTGATGCTCGATCAAACAAAAAAATCCTTTTTTATTAATTTACCGTTTTATAAAAGTAATAGGTAATAGATAGATTCATATGTACATACCAAAGCATACCATACCATTCGTATGTTCTTATGTGTTCATGTGTATCTTATACTTTACATTTAGCTTAATGATACCTATAACCTAACCAAACAATAAACAAAAAACAATCTAAAAATACACCCTGAATAAAATTGTAGAAATTCCCTCAGTTGTTAGAACGACCGTGGTTTCAAAAGTACCCGCTGTAGACTCAAATAAAATTACCCCTCTCTTATTCGTAACCGCATAGTATTAGTACTGGTTAGCGTTGTCGACAGCGTATTTTGTTTAAAACATTTATTTTCCTTTAAAATGTTTGTTTAAAACTATTAGATTTCATTGCATTTCCTTTCGAGGTGGTCAGAAACTTTAGATAACTGGGCTACATGGAGAAAAAAAGGAACTATCATAACTACTATAAACATTGTAAATCATAAAAAAAATCCAGTTACAAAGAAAACAGATTTTAGTTAATAACAACAAGTTATATAGTAAGGTCTGCTAAAATGAATAGTTGTTTGCTAAAAAAAAAATTTTTGTTGAAGCAACTAGATATTTCTCCGTTTTCTCCGTGTAGGTCGGCAAGGCTTTCCACCAGAACTGTGCGAGGGAGAAAACTTCCACCAATAAAATTCCTTCCACCAAAAGGGCTTAGTAGAGCCAATGACATTAGTAAACAAGAAGTAGAGCAAGTTTTTTGACATATTTAAGTGCAATATGCAGAGACTGCCCCAGACTGTCACTTCCTCGCACAGCTTGATAGAGTCTGTTTCACAGAACCGCTCCGCATTTTCGCACCGCTCAGCTTAGTTACACAGCTAGTCTGTTTCACAAGTTATGGAGGTGCTACTTGGGAATGTTCCTCCATTGAAAAGGGAAGTACTTCCGCCAGGCTAGGTGTGATGCCTAGGGACCGGCCGTGGTCCAACAGTTCTTAGTTGAACCTTGTATATAAATATCGAATCTCTGTGGTTATTTCTCTTGCGCGATTTATGTCTCGCATTCGATTGTGAACCTTATGTGTAGTAGGTTACGAGTTACGTATTTAGGATGAACGTTGTCTTTGTATGGAGCATATTTCTGAGAGCGACGGTATCGCTATCTGTTGGCATCTTTGCTATAACTTGTGGGTGCTGACATCTGTAGCAAGTCCCCACAGAGTCACACATAGTTTCACTGCTCCACACGCATTTATGCACAGCTCATCTTCCCCGTACACCAAGAGTCTGTTTCACAACTCCACTCATCCTTCTGTAACTTAGCTTCTTCGCACTTCGCACAGCTTTGGTAGAAAGAGTTACGCATCGTTTCACTGCTGCACTACGCATTCAAGCACAGCTCAGCTTCCTCGTACACCAAGAGTCCGTTTCACAACTCCACTCATCCTTGTATAGCTCAGCCTGCTCGCACAGCTTTGGTGGAAAGAATCATACATTGTTTCACTGCTCCACTACGCATTCATGCATAGCTCAGCTTCCTCGTACACCAAGAGTCCGTTTCACAACTCCACTCATCCTTGTGTAGCTCCGCTTCTTCGCACGGCTTTGGTGAAAAGAGTCACACATCGTTTCACTGCTCCACTACGCAATCATGCATAGCTCAGCTACCTCAGCTAGCAGTGAAAAAGCACCCAAAACCTTCTTCAACTATGTAAAACTTTCAGAACAAATCTTTTAAAGAAAAATGTTAAAGTCCCAGATAACGAGTGACCTTTAAATTCACTTCTGACACTAAGCGGAGTTTACACATTTTTACTGCAAACATTTTTAAAACGGAAAACAAAATAATTGTGGCATTAATCAGACGGGACTTATCAGTGTTTCACGAAGGAAGTGTGCGTCGTTAATTTTGTCGACGCTGCTTGCTTCCGTCGCTTGACTGGGACGGTTTAGGGGCACTCTAGACTTTCTGATAACTTATTTGATCCTGGTAGTTTTAGGGCCTGTTTTACTACTTCTTAAGGAATTATTCTACTAGGGAAGAGACTTGCCATTCTGTCAAGTCAGGTGGCGTGGACATTTCTGCCTATTGCAATCTTGATATAGATGGCCTTCACAAAATGGATAAAAATATTTTTTTGTGTTTCTCATGGATGAAACCCATCTAGATTAAATTGGAAGATGCCGAGCAAAGGTCGATCCGCCCCAGGTACGTCTATGATTAAACGAGCAAAATTTGTTTGTACCTGTAATCGTGTTCTAGAAAACGGCTCTAAGGATTTCGATACAATTTTCAGTTTTGGAGTTTCTAGGGGCAAACAATAGATCTAAATAAGTCTCAACACCGTAAAAACAAGCTGAAAACTATTTTTTACCTCTGGGACGTGTGCGATGCCAAGCAAAGCTCGGTCCGCCAAGGAGTGGCATTTTTGAAAGTCGCATGTTCAAATTAGCAGTAGCAGTAAATGAAAAAATTACGAGTACTATCGAGATTACGATTTTAAATCATGATTTTTAAAGTGTGAGATTTAAAGTCAGAGTTTCACTACTAGTGAAACGTAGATATTCTGAGGTTTCAGAATATCTCCTTGGAGAATGTAGTCGTAAACAAATGCATGAGATTTAAAAAAACACTTCTGGTACTATTCTGTGATGTGGTTAACGTCAAATAGCTACCTGGCGTGATTAAGATCACCTGACTGGAGCCGAATGTATGTAATGGCCCTAACTCCATGATTTACAAGCTGTAACCCTTCAGAGCGGCTTATGTCTAAACAGTAAAGATTAGACTTGAATTATGTCCACTAAATCCGATTGTAGATATGCTAGTGTATTTACTGTTGTGTTATGGTAGTCCTGTCTTGTGGTTAATCTATCATATTATCATTATCGTACCTAAGAACGACACCTCAATTTCTTTAAAATTATTTTGAAAGAAAAATACGACGCAAAGAGAGGAAGACATGAACAAAAGTTATCTAGTTATCTATCTATATATATATATCTTGTTGTGGGGGCTGGCAAGCCAGCAACACTTCGAGCCAGTGGGATCTTTTGTGTTAGCCCCGGTACTTTTTGCTTTCTTCACCCTTCAAATTCATGATCAATGAAGGAGGCAATACCATTGAGGGGAAGAAGCCTAAGATCTCCCGGTTTTGGATATCCATATCCGAAGAGGCACATGCGTTTTGCCACCAAGACATCACAGTCACAAAGAATATGCTCCATGGTCTCGTCATCCTCTCCGCATGCTCGGCAGCCGGGATCCAGGGTGAGTTTCATCTTGTGCATCATCGTGCCTGTGGCGTAGTGACCAGTGAGGGCTACGACGATGGCATGAGCCTTGCTACTGCTGTTATTCAGTATGAACTTTGAGACACGAGTTGTCATATTGCTGATAAATTTCTTCAAGTGTTGTAGACTTTTAAGGCTAGACCACTCCTGCTTGTGTGTTTTATCAGCCTAATTAAATATCTTGGACAATGTCACACAAATTAACTAGTCACATTTAAAGTACCAGAATCTAACCTGGACTTGTATTATGATGACTAGACAACGATATAGAATACATATATAAATACAAACATCCATGACTCGGGTACAAATATTCATATTCATCATACAAATATTTGCCCCTTACGGGATTCGAACCCGCGACCCTCGGCACGGCAGGCAGATTCACTACTGACTGTGCTACCGGGCCGTCAAAATTCCTAATGGCCATTCTTATTTAGTCACTTATTTATTCGTTATATATCTATTAGCACAGGTGCATGAAAGAAGTAACAAGATGCGACCTACCTAGGGTGTAGCACATGAGAAAGGTACGTCTTAAAGTACAGGGTTGCCTGGGCGTAACCTGGAGCGTTTTGTACAGTGAGCAAAAAAGTGGGTATTTTTTTTGGTGTCAATTACCTCATCGGGTAACAAGTTGGTATATAGTACATTCGATAGAGCTCATCAAGAAGTGCCAAAATATATAGGGTTGCCTCGCGTAGTCCTGGGACTTTCTCGAGTCGGCCTGATTTTATAGTGGCAAAAAATTCAAAAAATTACCTCATCTAGTAACAAAATGACACTTATGCCATTTGATAGCTCTAGTCATCCTATTACTTATTAATAAAGGTTGCCGGCCCTATACCTGGAACTTTTCTTAGTCGGCCGAGTTTTATGTTCGAATGTAAATACTGATTGATGCTACAACGTCGTGGAAATGAGTCCAATGGATGGTTTAGAGATTGGTGGCAAGTAGTGATCGATTATAGGTATTAATTTGGAGGGACACAACCTTAAAAGGTTTGTACAGTTAGCAAAAAAAGAATTTAACTTTGCGTTTTCTGAGAGTTCTAATACCTCAACCGCAGTTGAACCTATAAAGACTTATGTTCCTTATTAGTAGCAGAATCGAATGGGATGAAAAAAAAAAGTTTTGTGAAAATTGCGGTTTTTGTCGATGACTGTAAATTTTTTTCAAAATCGGTGAATGTAGAAGTAAAACACTCCAAAAGTTAGGGTTAGTCTTCAAAGAACGGTTTCTTGTAGCTATAAAGCTTCTGGTAGCTGCCCTTTGTGTCCCATCTTAACTTTCCACCCTTTATAAAAGTAATAATTTGGTTATCAAAAACCGGTTCGAAAACAGACAAAAAACGTTCAAAACGTTAAGAGGAAAGCTGGTCCACTAAAAATTTGAAGAATAGGTATTTAAGAGATCTATTTAATGTCGCGCTGTTCCTGAGCAACTGAGCTTCCAGTGCGAAAGTGACAACTGCTGCGCGGACCGATTTTAACTACATAAAAATGGACAAAATCACGGTTTCGTATTCCCGTTTCTTCCTCCAAAACCAAACCGATTTTAATAATTTTTTCAAAATTAATATCAGAAAGTCTTTTTCCGTTTGTTTTCCTTTTTTTATCATGTTCGTCAAAGGGGTACGAGGGAGGTGGGTAATATTGGCGTCTTTTTTTAAGCAGTCAGGTACCAATTGTTACGGGTATTTTAGGGCTAAAATCACCTTACATTATTATGTAAAATAAATAGTCCTGCGGTGTAACGTTTCGGAGATATACAGGAAGATTTTTTTTACCGTTCAGAAACTTTCAGGCGTGGTTCAGACCATCAAACTGAACAATTTTTATTAAGGGACCAAACCTGAAATCGCGAAAAAAAAATCTGCTGTTCCATACTAAACTGCAATTCTTAGTAGACTTAAATGTATGAGACAGACGATTTTTAGTATTCTTGAACTGATTGTGATATATTTCAAATTAAAATAGTTTCGTAAAATAATAATAATAATTAGACAGTAAAAGTGAAAATAAAACAGATTGTTTCAAAGTCCACCGGTTTTTGATTTCGTGATATTCAGTTTCATGGTCTGAACCACCCCTGAAAGTTTCGGAACGGTAAAAGAAATCAAACGGTATAATTTTAAATAAAAAATAATAATAACTTTACAAAGCCAATTAAAAGTTACTCATTTTGGTTTTTTACCACTTTATTTGTTTTTATAGTTTTGGTTTTATATTCCCAGTTGTCGCCAGTGCTGTGACAAAGCAGTGGCGATGACTGGGAATATTCGTTTGCGGCGTGTATACGCCGAAGTTGTCGCCACGGCCTCCATCGCTGCTGGAGACAAATGGGGAAAAAATCCCAGTCATCGCCACTACTTTGTAGAGTTCTTTTTTTAAAGTTAATTAAATATCTCCAAAACGTTACACCGTCGGACATTTTTTTGCATAATAATGTAAGGTGATATTAGCCTTAAAATATCCCCAACATTTGGCACCGTTAAAACTCATATTAATTCAAACAGACGAGCGGAAACTAGCAAGGAGCCGAGGATTGCGGCGCGTTAACATGAAATATACGTGATTATGTCACAAATAATTAAAAACTAATAATTATGGGCTATAAAAACAAATAAAGTGGTAAAAAAAACAAAATGAGTAACTTTTAATGAGCTTCGTAGAGTAATTTTTTAAACTTTAAAATTAAATATTTCCGAAACGTTACACCACAGAACTATTTAGTTTGCATAATAATGTTAGGTGATATTAGCCCTAAAATAACCGTAACATTTGGTACCCGGCCGCTTAAAAAAAATGACGTCAATATTACCCATACCCCTTTGATGAACATGATAAAAAAAAAAACATACAGGAGTGCGATTTTTGAATCTCATTCGCTGAGTTGAGCAGTTGAAAATGTCAAAATTACTATGGAGCTACGCATCTTTCTTCTGCTTATTTGACTTTCAAAAATCGCACTCCTGAAGTATGATTTTTGAAAGTCAAATCTGAAATAGAAAGATACATATCTCCACAGTAATTTTAAATTTTCAACTGCTGAACTCAGCGAATGAGATTCAAAAATCGCACTCCTGACATAGCAAAAGTCTTTCTTACATCGACAGTCTTCGATCAACAATATATTGTTGATCGAAGTCGACAGTGGACAAATATGTCGTAATATTTATCGTCATAATCTAAAAAGCAATGTTACTAGCCTCTTTAAGAAGACAACATTTTGAACTCTTATTATAACCATATAAATCGGATTTATTAAAGTTTACCCAACCAAATTATAAGAATAAAGGTAGGTAATATTAGCCAAATCTTCTTATAAGGTACATTGACATAATGAATGCTCTTTTAAAACAATTATAAGAACTTAGACCTTATAAAGTAAAGAAGTTTGGCGGAAGGCCATATAATTTGAGACCCTGACATAGAGGTCCCATACATGAACGAAACTTAGTAATACGCGTAGAGTGAAACAAAACTAACAAAAATGTTAATTAGTTGTAATCTGTAGAAGTTGGGGGAAAGGTATTTCTCCTTATGATACCTTTTGTATCAAGTGTGTGAAACTCATAATCTTTCTTATTAGATAGTCCACTCAATCTTCTACACATTCATTGTGTATATTTTAATGAAAGTTCACGATAACCGTACCATATTATGATAATGGAAGAAAACGAAATCACACACACTATCAGATCAACCAAGCAAAATACGTTCTGTAACGACCGAAATTACCTCAGTGATAATATTAGATGAAAATAGCTGACGTGGTTGCGTTTTGCTACTGCTTTTTGGACGATTAGTCTATTTTACTAGTAAATTCTACTTTTGAATCCGGACTTCTGGAGATGTGGAAGTTTTTTTTTAAAAATGCCTTAATTTTTTCTGTTTATACTAATTATGACCGCCGTCCTGGCCTGAATGGCTTTTAGTTTTCGTAAAAAATGGCTGGGTCCTAATCTGCCAATCTTCTTTTATAAGCTTAGCTTGTTTGTTTCTTGAAAGAATTATTCTTAACTCGGTTTAGTTGTGGAGGAGGAAACGGGAATACGAAACCGTGATTTTGTCCATTTTATGTAGGTAAAATTGGTCCGCGCAGCAGTTGTCACTTTCGCACTGGTAGCTCGGTTGCTCAGAAATAGCACGACAGTAATAGATCTCTTAAATACCTATTCTTCAAATTTCTTGCGGACCACCTCTTAACGTTTTTTGTCTGTTTTCGAACCGGTTTTTGATAACATAATTATTAAATTTAATATACAGGGTGGAAAGTTAAGATGGGACACAAAAGGCAGCTACCAGAAGCATTATAGCTACAAGAAAACGTTCTTAGGAGACTAACCCTATCTTTTGAAGAGTTTTACTTCTGCATTCACCGATTTTGAAAATATGTACAGTCATCGACAAAAACCGCAATTTTCACAAAACTTTTTTTTTCATCCCATTCGATTCTCTTACTGATAAGGAACATAAGTCTTTATGGGTTCAACTGCGGTTGAGGTAATAGAACTCTCAGAAAACGCAAAGTTAAATTCTTTTTTTGCTAACTGTACAAACCTTTTAAGGTTGTGTCCCTCCAAATTAATACCTACAATCGATCACTACTTGCCACCAATCTCTAAACCATCCATTGGACTCATTTCCACGACGTTGTAGCATCAATCAGTATTTACATTCGAACATAAAACTCGGCCGACTAAGAAAAGTTCCAGGTATAGGGCCGGCAACCTTTATTAATAATTAATAGGATGACTAGAGCTATCAAATGGCATAAGTGTCATTTTGTTACTAGATGAGGTAATTTTTTGAATTTTTTGCCACTCTTAAATCAGGCCGACTCGAGAAAGTCCCAGGACTACGCGAGGCAACCCTATATATTTTGGCACTTCTTGATGAGCTCTATCGAATTTACTATATACCAACTTGTTACCCGATGAGGTAATTGACACCAAAAAAAATACCCACTTTTTTGCTCACTGTACAAAACGCTCCAGGTTACGCCCAGGCAACCCTGTACTTTAAGACGTACCTTTCTCATGTGCTACACCCTAGGTAGGTCGCATCTTGTTACTCGATGAGGTAGGGTTGCCAACGGTCCCCTCTTAATCTATAATATCAATATACTTAGCAGAAGGATTGGCGAATACTCCACCGAAATGAACGTAGATCTTAAAAGATGATTATTAAGTACAGATATTAGCGAATTAAAGTTGACTGGTATGTAACAAAACTAATTACATATTTTGTTCTTGAGTTGGTTGGTAGGATACGTTATTAGTTTCAGAATGAAAATTACATGCAAGTTCAATACAATCGGGAAATGACTTTATCTCCTGCTGATAGAAACAGTGCTTCTGAAACCTTATCTCTTTGTCATAGAAACACGAAATATACAGATTGCTTCTAAAAGAGCGTTTGGTTCGAAAGGTTACGGGCGTTCTTAATAGAACGATATCGGAGTCCAGTGGCGCCCTCGTCACAATAATAAAGATTTTTCAATAAAGAAAGCCTAAATTAAAAAAGTGCTCAACTGATAAACTACAAAAGCCTTCAAGCTATTTTCATATAATACTTTTATAGGTTTTTTAAAGATCTAAACATAAAAATTTTGAAAAAAGAAAAAAAAACGGCCGCTTTTGTTTTTATTCGAAATTATCTAAAAGTGGAATGTTTAGAACCTATAAAAGTATTGTATAACAATGGCTTAAAGGCTTTTGTAGTTTATCTGTTGAGCAGTTTTTTTATGTACGCTTTCTTTATTGAGAAATCTTTATTATTGTGACGACGGGCGCCACTGGACTCCGATAGCCCTCTTAAGAAGTCACATTCCTACGGAATTATATTCGTACTTGGTCCTCGATATAATTAAAATGTAGTATCGCTAATCTTGCGTGTATCCGCGTCCTTTAAATCTGTGGAAAAAAGAAAAAACGTCTCCCGCGAGCCCTCTACCTGTCAATTTCATTGTTTTTCGCGCGCGTAATCGCGGTCCATGATAAAATCAATTTTTAAGTTATAATGTGTAATAAATTGTTATTTTGTGCATATAATTGAAAGAAAGAAGTCTTATAACAAGCAGGAAAGATGGAAGTAAAAGATATATAAGTTGGAGGAGTGTTTGCCAAAGGAAAATATGGTAAATGACGACTAAGTACGTACCGAATTTTTTCTTTTCATTTCTAATTTTCTACTAATTGTGTTACAAAACTTTACATGATATAGGGGTTTAGATCCTCTCCCGGCCCGACACTATGCTATGTGTCCACGCATATTCGAGTTTCGGAGATGCGCTTTCCCGTTGGGAAATATAAGTACGAACGCCGGCCGGCGCGCCGCGCCGGTACCCGTGCCCGGCTCACGCATTATTTGTCTTACGTTCAAAGGCTATGCCCCGTTGGGGATAGTCAGCCGACGCCAATGCTGGCCCTTGTGATCTTTACACAATGCATGTTCGAGTTTCGACCATGTACTTCTTTTCCCGTTGGGAACCTAAGATGACACTCTGACCGAAAAACCTTACCAGCTCTTGTGCTCATTGTTTGTTCGAGTTTCGAACGGACACGGGAACGAAAGTAATTACAGCGCCTGTACCGGTTACCAATGCATGTTGAGTTCAAACAAGTACTCTCCCGTTGGGAAAGACTATGCCAACTCTGTGCCTTTTGTCCTTGAATGTTCGAGTTTCGATGATAATGATGACCTTCCCGTTGGGAAAGATAGCTGATGCTGGCTCCCGTACTCAGTGACCAAGTGGCTTTTGTGTTCGGGAGGACATACTCGACGGGTTATTTGTCTACGAATGTTTATTCTTTCTTACCATACCAATTCCCATTGAGAAAGATGTACTGTCCTCAGCTTCGGACTTAAGTTTCTGTCTGTGCTGTGATCGGTGACACTTATATGCACCTTTCCGTTGGAAACTTTAATTGTTTTTGTTTGTCGGTTTGCCTTATTATAAATTGGCCATTGACCTACTCATGGTGGTTTCCCGTTGGGACAACATAACTCTGAACAGTGGGGGTTGCCTATATGTGCCAGGTACCTATTAACATGTATGAGGCCAGTTGGTAAAAAGCTTTTACTCTGTAAGTACATTATAGCTATGGGTGTTGATCCTGACATATATCCTGAGATAGAGGTTGAGCTAGTCCCCGAACTATCGGATCATAATTTTACTATTCAGTATTTATTTAATAACTGCAAATAAGGCACCCTCACACAATTCATTTAGCCTCAGGTCAAGCGTTGCTGCTCACCTTAGGCACAGATAATATAATACTACCTTTGGTTATGTTAGAAGACAACCTCAAAATGTGGCAGACAATCTACCCTCAGGTTGACAATGTTACAGACAATAGTATGAACACAAAGATAAAAGTTGCACTATCTGAAAAATTTATAAATAAGTAAATAGGTTACCTATAAATACAAAATAAATTTGGAATTTCCTGGTATTTTGAAACATCCTGGTAAGGCTAAAGATGAGTTATTTTATTACAAGAATGTCAGCGGTAGGTACCTATGGAAGTCAACTACAGCAATAGCCTTCAACACAATAATCCTTGCAATTACACCAATTAAGGTTGCTGACAGACTCTCCAAGCTTATGCAGAATGCATTTATAGGTACATAAAGTTTAGACAACAGCTTATGGTCCTTATGGCATCTTTTGTTAACATAAATATAGGTAACACCTAGGCCTTAAAAGAAATTTAGGAACTACTGAATTCCTTTACACAAAGCTGGATGACAGTGGAATTTTCTAACGATAAGGAAAGTTTCAAACGGTATGAAACCCAAAGTAAATCCAGACTCAAACTTCTCGTCACAGGACAGGAAGAAATTACAGAGGTCACAAGCCATTATGGGAACACCAACTCGGTCTCAGTTACCCTTCAACATCCACCAGACGGGGACGGGTGCAATACCCTTTATAATATTTATAATAAAGTTGGTCGCTAGACTCAAATACTCATTTATTGTACTAATCATCAAAAATTAGATTTACAATTTTGGCAACATCACTAATGATGATCTAATAAAATACCCTTTGAGGTAGGTATAGTTTACTACTGGACTTAAATAGTTTTATAACTGTACTAATATAACTAATTACACCCTTTTAGGTAAAATTGGCTCTATCACTAATGATCAAGCTTTCTTTGGTAGAAAATGTTATTAACATGTTAAGCAAGTCTGGAATGAAAATAATTAAAGCTTAAAATTATGAAAAAGCTTTTACACCTTAGTATTGAGTCTAAATGCAAACCAACTCAAAAATAATTCTTTTACAACTTATTCACAATTCATAAAGCGGTAAAGTAATTCAACAGTAACATGTAATTTCGTAACTTATTATTAAATAAATTAAATAATAAATATAAGTATGTAGGTGTAGGTTTTTCTTTTCTTTTCAAGTAGGTTAGTAGGTATTTCACACTAGTGGAGTGTAAACACGTTTTTGTGTAAACTTTGGTCGCAAGGAACTTAATTATGTACCTTGAAATTTAAAACTATTCAATAACAATAAATATGGATTATAAAAAGTATTCTAAGATCCCAATTACTTAAATAATGGTGCATTATTTGAATGGGATGGCCTACTCAATAGAGTAGCTTGGCTGGCTAGGTCTGCGCTGACTGTGTTTACAAAACAGTAAAAATACATAATTGGGCCTGTCCTGTCCTTTACTTAGGACTATACCTGATACCATGATAATGTATAGGTAAATACCTCAATAGTACTCTCTTACCAAGAATGCTTAAATAATACTTAAGGCTAAAGATTCTTTGGAATCTCTAAGGTCTATTAAATGTAAAATATTGTTTATCATCCACTGCTCAATCTAACTAACCAATATCTGACCATAGAGTCATGATCGTGATCATTGAAAGATTTTATAATTATTAAGTGGTTATACAATTTGGTATCAGTTGTGTGGCAGTTTCATAGGGCTTTATTTACACAAAGAAGCTGGAGTAATATGTACCTACATGTGCTGAATTATACTGAATTAAATGGGTTAAAAATTCAAAGGTTTCGTTTAATCAAAAGAGTATAGTAGGTACATTGAAACAACTTTTATTTAATATTATTTCAGAACGCAGAAGCCTGCTACATAGGTCTAACCATAAAAATAGGTTCTAATCAATTAGTCAGGACTAGAGAAATAATTTCATGAAAACGAACTAAGCCATTGGTAGCATTCTTTGCTTTAAGGAATCAGAATCAATAACACTACGGTGATATCTTTTTCAAAATGTATTGTGGAGATAGAGTTTAGTAAATTATTTTAAAGAGTAGGTATAGCTAAATCCAAATAGATCTGACAGTGGTACTGTAGTACGAAGATGACATCAGCCCACATTAAACTTAATTTCATAAGGAGGCCTTGTCCCTGGAGAGACAAAGGAGAGAATCACATACCTAATTATAGGAAAATACATACAGATCTTGTCCCTGGAGAGACCCAAATACCTAATTATAGGTAAATACCTACTTATCGAATGAGATTTTTCTCAAGAAAGTTTTGGGTATGATTAACTCTAGTTTGGTTCGGTGTGAATTATGTTTCATTACTTTCCTTTTGACCCTTTCACATGGAATCTAGAGAGTTAAGTAGACAACATTTTTCTTCTAGGCACTAGGCATGTTCTTTAGTGTCCCAATCTGATTCGAGAGAATCAGGCTGAGAAGCTTTGGTACCCACTGCTGAAAGCACTTGAAAGTCTCAGAAAAAGTTAAATTTGAATGCTCTCTGTCTTCAACGTTCTCATGAAATTTTACACAGGCAACTTTTTCATAGGGTAAATGTCATTATGATGTTGGGAAAATTTTATCAAAGCCACTTTATATAAAATACTGATAAAATTATATAGTTTACGTCAGTAGAGGCGATTTTGTTGGTCAAACTAGAGGTCTCTGCTCGAGTATTGTATTTTACATAGGTACTTCTGTTATTGATAACGATGATTCTGAGACAATGCATCACCTAATCTACATCTCATAATGGATAATAACACTCATATCGGCAATGTTCTGATGATAGAGTAAAACGCGGTTTTAAAGGTTTTTCTAATTATATCCTTCTAATTCGTAATATGTTAGTATATGGGACTCGCATCATGTTTTATTCTGATGCTTAACAGTTATACCCACTCAATAGCTTAGATTTAGGTAAACTACCCATGACGTTAGGTGTTACTTTTAACTTACTTTTTACTTAATCTTCAGATTAAAGAATCCAGTTTAATAGGTATATACCTGCACCGAATTATTTTTATTTCTCATTAAATAATGATATGAATCAGGTTAGAGGATTGTTAAAACATACTGTTTGAAAGACGTCTACGCATGGTCATTCATCTTGAAATATGACCCGTTAAATAAAATTCTCTTTCAACAAATACTTTAAAGTCACTAGTTAACTTAGACCAGTGAAAGTTTACAAAATTATCCATGACAATATTAATATACCACATCAGAAAACCTCTCAGAGTGTATTAGTAGCCAGTGGATTAGAAATGTCATGAGAGATACAGTGGAGTGTTTTCGTTGCACTCCACTATATTGGCTGCAGGAGGGGTCCTGCATTTTAAAAGCAGTAGGTACCTGTATCGTTCTACTAGACTACTAGAACCTCAACAGCTTGGAGTCTGACAGAGATCAGATTAAGTTGGGAGATGAAGTTTTAGGTACTCACATACCTAGTTTAATTATAATTAATATCAGTTTAATTGTCTGAATTTAACTAGCGTTGGTATGATTGTGATTCAGATTTACTAATCTCATTTTGTATGATAGGGTACTACTGTACCTATAACTTGCAAGGTTTTGTTCTTCGCTGTGAATCTAAGTTCACAACGAAAGAGTTTATTTTTGTTCAAGATGTTGTTTCCTCTAAACATCTACATTTTAATTATATCGAGGACCAAGTACGAATATAATGATAGGATTAAACGAACTTACCTGAAGTGAAGTTCTATCCTAATTATATGAAGTACTTGGTCCTCGATATATACCTACTTCCCACCCCCCGCATACCCAGTTACTACCAGTTAGCTCTGAACTAATGAAATTGACAGGTAGAGGGCTCGCGGGAGACGTTTTTTCTTTTTTCCACAGATTTAAAGGACGCGGATACACGCAAGATTAGCGATACTACATTTTAATTATATCGAGGACCAAGTACTTCATATAATTAGGATAGAACTTCACTTCAGGTAAGTTCGTTTAATCCTATCATTGTACATTAAAAAAAAAGGAATCTAGCCACCGAACCGTTGTTTGATTTCTTGGTTGGGCTATTGCTTTTAATGTAACACTGAGACCATCGCTGGTCCTTTGTGTTCGACACCTCCAAACTTATGATATAATTTCCTAACGAAGTTTTCCTTCGAGCTAGTAAATGATAAATACAATCGTACATAAATTCCGTAACGTTCCGTGAGTTTCGGTAGGTACTACCAGTGAAACGTAGATGTTCTGAAGTTTCAGAATATCTCTGACTACCCCCTCGGGGAATATAGTCGTGAGCATATGCTTATGCATAAATTCCGAAGAACTTATTGGTACAGGCCAGGAATCGAACCGCCGCCTCATGATTGAGGCGCTAGCTCTCTTCCGTTTGGGCTATCGTCGCTCTTGACCGAACCGAACCGTTGAGTGCCTACACTATAGTCGGAGAAATCTACGGATCTTGGTATGGAGTGGGTTGCATTAATTGCACTTTAGGTGATCATTTGAAATATTTGTAGATACATACCTGAAAAACATAAATTCTCAATAATCCCCGATTTTTATTGTGCATTATGGAATAATTAAGACATTTACAAAACATTCTTCTTCTATCGAGTCGATGGCATGTCATTTAAATCTTTCCAGCCCAGTATTTTGCCACACGGATAGCATTATCGGCAGCGTCCATAAGCTCGGTTCGCGTACAGGTGTCCGGGCAGGAAGGGCAGGACACAAGATGGGCCATTGTCTGAGGAGAAACACCGCATTCGCACCCAAGGTTCGACCCGTCTGTGTAGCCCCACTTGAACAGACTTTCTTTACTCCGGCCAACCTGAGTTCGGAGTCACAAAACATTAAATTTTGGTATGATCAAAAAATTTAAAACTGGTGATTTTGTACATGTCGGCTTCGTTCAATACGTTTTACTTAATAACAATAATAATCCCCGGTTAATATCGTAAAAAGTAGATATTTAATATTTTGTGAGTATTAAAAAATTATAACCTCAATACTTAACTATGTTTGTTTGTACACATTAAATTTGCCTTGTAATAATCAACTGTCTTTTTTGCTGTTATGCTGGAAGAAATATCTTAAGAAATAAACTTGCCCTTTGTACATTTATATCGATTTTAAGGTATTTCTCAGGGTCCTGAGACTATATTATAACCACCAAATCTCGACAAAAGTGTTGTAAACTAACAGTAATATTAGTTACAGTGCTATCAACTGTTAACGCAAAATTAACATGTTTTCATTATTTCAATTTCTAAGAAAGTAACTACTCGCGCCATCTATTGAGATGGAGCAGAACTATCAATGTAATCAATAAACTCAATAATAATGAATGTTGCCAGTCAGTTAACTTTAATTTGTACTATATTATTCATGTATTCAGTAGCGATTACTGGCAACATCTCTCTCTCTTCCGACGCCACGCATGGCGGACGGTCAGACTTTATTATATTCAGAAATAAATTCAGTGTAATGTATCAGATCTTCAATAAATCATTCAGCCAGAAGATTCAGGTGTTATCATTCGCCACCAAACCAAACCACTGTAGGAGAAGGAACAATCGCCCCGAACCCGCGATTTCTCCTACATTTTGGTGGCCCACGAGGGGACAGAAACGCCAACCGGCGATTCATCAGCGCAATCTAGTCGGAATCCAATCAGAAATCCGCTAGAATCAGACCCAGCTTCAGACATCAACGACTTTTCAGTGAGGATTCCAACTCAAATCAGCGAGTTGCACGGCCATCCGAGTCAATTTCAGCACGGAGGCCATTTTTACGTATTCTCCAAGACGTATTTACATCAGATCAGATTCATCCACAGGGAAGATACGAAACCCTAGTGACGTCAGATAATCAGATCATCAGGAATATCAGAACATCAGGATCCGAAGCAAAGAGTGCTTTATACCGGAAAATCCGAAGACAATCAGATCAGAAATTCGAATCGAAACTATTCAGGACCAGGACTAGGATACTAGGATCAAGACGTTGCTGATCCAGGAATTCAGGAAGACTAGCCGCGCGGGCCGCAGCGGAATCATTCATCATTTCAGTTAGTTTCAGTGCGTAGGACAATATCAGTATACAAACAATATTGTGCGTTCATAATAACTTTTAGTTCAGTCAGTGCGCGATCGTTTATCCGAAGGAACGGTCTGTGTCATCAAGTGGACAGCATCAGGTCATCACAGCAAAGGTGAACATTTCATTTCGTGTCTGCGGCATTAGAGACATTATTACATATTTCAGGTTAGAATTTTATTCATTTTCATTGTGCAATTGTGTGTACGCCATCTTTGTTTATCAATTCAGTTTATCGATTATACATTAATTTTTGGTAAGTTTCAACCTAGCAACATTCACTCCATAGACAACTTTTCTCAGCCTAGCATGGTCTAGCGATATTTTGCTCGATTAAGACATCGACCAAGGTGCCAAGCCGAAAAAAGTTCAATATAAAAAGTTAAAGTCATCATCGACTGTCAGTTCAGATTATTTGTTTGTTTACATTTGGTTTACATTCCCTTTCGTTCAATTTGGTTGAATTACAAATAGATTTCAAGTAGATTTCAGTTAATATACTCAATATCAGTTAATCATGCCGCAATCTAAAGCTTTAATCACGGCCAAGGCCCAGTTCAAAGCAAAGGTGCGTATGTTAAATGACTTCTACGAAACTACTAAGACTTCAAAGTCACATATCGCCGCTTCAGTAGCTAGAAAGCATTTCAGCAAATACTACCCGGACTGCGTCGCTGCCTTTGAGACCATTCTCCAATTTGAAGGCGAGTTTGGAGATGACGATCAGCCCGAATTCAATTTCCCTCTCGAGCAGTTCTCGAAGGTAAATAACATACTTTCCATAATTCAGGAGGAAGCGGACGATGTTCAGTCAATTCAGGACCCTCAGGCAAGTACCTCTAGAGCAAAGCTCCCTCTCATCGAGTTACCCAAGTTCAACGGGAATAAGATGGAGTGGCTGGGTTTTCATGACCTATTTCAGTCGTTGGTAGACAGTAGGTCCCAGCTATCAGATAGTGAGAAGTATTATTACTTGAGAGCATCTCTTTCTGGGGAGGCGCTCTCCATCATCAGTCACCTGTCCATGGATGCAACTAGTTATCCGGTCGCCATGGAGTTACTCAGGAAGCGTTATGACAACGCTAGGTTATTAACAGACTGCTACTTAACCAGTCTGATTAATTTACCGCCCGTCACCGCCAATTCAGATCTGCGTCGCGACTTCTACGACCCGCTCAGAGAGTGTTATCAGGCTTTGGAAAAATTGAAATTACCCATCGATCAATTGTCCTACTTATAAGTTTTTATCACGCTTCAGAAGTTACCAATCAGAATCAGGCAAACGTTCGAGGAAAGGTTCGGGAAGGATCCCAACCAACTCCCTACCTTTAATCAGTTACTGGAACTGCTGGATGAGCAGTGTAGGCTTCAGAGTGTGATTTCAGACAGGAGATCACCACGTCAGGCTCCAACGTCACCGATCAGACCAACACATTCAACGAGGCGGCCTTCAGGACAGTCTCACCCACGTGCGTTGGCGGTGCATCACGCTCGAGAGAATTCAGGAAAATCTCAGTATCAGGTTATTTTATGCTCATACTGTAATCAGGACAATCACTCACTGTACAAGTGCGGTGAGTTTATCAAGCTACATCCCTATCAGCGGAGGGTGTGGGCTTCAAAGGAGAAGCGCTGTCAGAAGTGTTTGCGACTTCATCAGACTCAGGAGTGCACTCACGCGTCATGGTGCAAGCACTGTAATTCAGAGGCACATAACACGCTACTGTGTTTTGATGATGCAAACCCTCATCAGGCTACTGCTCAACGTCAGGCATATAGGAGACCTTCTCAACCCTATAATCAGAGTGGGGATCAAGTACCGCACCGTTCAGAAAGAGCTTCACTGGTTCACAGAGATCAGGGACCGACTCAGTCACGGGGACCCTCACCGCATCCGGTAGCAGTCTCACATCCATCATCATCAGCCACCCGGGATAATCAATCATCAGAACCACCATCAGTAAAGACTGAGAGTCCTCGGTATCAGTTCCACGCTGGTGTCAGGCGCCCAGGTCAGAGAGTACGTCAGGCTAACATTCAGTACGAGGACCTACGTTATGGCCATCCTTCAAAATGATGGTGTTCCACTGTCGATGTAACTTCACCAGCAGGTGGTGTGTGCCCCACTGCTCTGGTATGTATCAGAAATAAATATGGTCAGTATATTCAGGCACGAGCATTGCTAGACACAGGTGCTAGTGTTTCAGTCATAAAAGAATCATTAGTCAGTAAATTAAATCTACATCGACAGTTTAGTTCATGTAAAATACATGGCATAGGCAATCAGATAGTCAGCCAACCAGGTCAAACTACTAAGATAGTTATCAAACCAATTTATAAAGACCTACCTATAATCAGTACCGATGCAGTCATTATGTATTCATTAACTTCAGAATTGCCTTCAATTAATGATAATAAATTTAATAACTTTATGAAAACAAATCAGATTCGCTTAGCTGATCACTCATTCAATCAGTCTCAGGAAATTGAGTTAATATTAGGAGCTGACATATTAAATTATGTCTATGATGGTACGAAAATACCTCTAATATCAGGAATCGCAGCGTATGGCACCTGCTTTGGTCATGTGATAATGGGACCAGTTTCATCAAAGAATCATCATCAGACCTCAGATATTACCCATCATCATCAACACTCATCAGACAAAGTAGCACATCCAACTTCAGTTCAGCAGTATGGACTACGAATGACACGCCTAGAAGAGGCGGTGGAACGATTTTGGAAGTCAGAAGAACCACCTTCATCAGATAAGGTAGTAAACCCACATTATAAAGAGTGTGAGGAATTTTATGAGAAAACTACGGTCAGGACTCCAGATGGTAAATATATGGTACAACTTCCATTCTTATCAGACAGATCACTGTTAGGTGAAACAAAGGCCATTGCTATTCAACGATTTAAGGCGTTAGAAGGCAAATTGAATAGAAATAAATTGTTTGTTCAGAAATATATTGAATTCATGGATGAATATGAAAGGTTATATGTCTAAGTCCCGATTTCAGTTTGATTCAGAACATTACTTTATAGCTCATCATGGAATATTCAAAAGGGGTACAGATAAACTCAGAGTCGTATTTGATGGTAGCGGCAAATCATCCAATAATGTATCTCTTAACCAATGTCTTCACTCAGGACCTCCACTTCAGAATGACATAACAAAAATATTACTGAATTTCAGACGGCATCCAGTCGTATTTACCACTGATATCAAGATGATGTTCAGGATGACCTGGATACACCCCGAAGACAGGAAGTATCAGCTCATATTATGGAGAAAAGATCCATCTCAGAAGTTAGAAGTTTACGAGTTAAACACAAACACATATGGTCTCAGGTCCAGTCCATTTATCTCAATCAGGACATTACTTCAGTTAGCAGACGATTGGGAGGCTACTCACCCCAATTCGAAGGCATCAGCAGCTATAAGGAATAATAAGAGTCGGAGGACGACTTAAGCGTTCAGAGCTTAAATATGGCTCACGTCATCCATATTTACTACCAAAGGATAATCAATTCGTTCAGTTACTCATTGAATATTATCATAAAAGCTATTGTCATGCAGCAACCAATGCGTTAATCGCTATTCTAAGGAGAGAATACTGGATCACATCAGTGCGACGACAAGTGTCGCGTGTCATCAGAAAATGTATTGTATGTTTCAGATTCAGACCCTCAATTCAACCTCCATTCATGTCAGATTTACCAGCAGACAGGGTTATTGCTGCGCGGCCATTCTCAGGGACCGCGACGGACTTCGCAGGGCCGTATTTGTTAAAATCCAGCTTACTCAGAAACGCTAAATCAGTCAAAGCGTACTTATGTGTTTTTGTGTGCTTAGCATCAAAGGCAGTCCACTTAGAGGTGGTATCAAGTTTGTCAGTCGAAGGTTTCATTGCAGCCTTCACAAGATTTGTTAGTCGTAGAGGACTTCCATCACTCATCAGGTCAGACCGAGGCACCAACTTCGTGGGAGCCAACAACTACCTAAAGGAGGTAAATCAGTTTCTATTATCAAACGAGATCATACTCAAGGACGAGTTCCGTCGTCAGAACATTCATTGGGAATTCAACCCACCAGCCTCACCCCACATGGGAGGTTTGTTCGAGGCAGCTGTCAAGAGCGCCAAGAACCTACTCAGACGAGAAATAGGTGAGACTATACTAACTTTCGAAGAGCTCTCTACTCTATTTGCTAAAATAGAGTCAATAATGAACTCCAGACCTCTTGTCCCAATGTCAGAGGATCCAAGTGATTTGGAGGTTCTCACACCAGGTCATTTCATTATAGGTCAACCTTTAGTTGCCCTACCCGAGTCTCACTGGAAGGACACTAAAATATCACGATTATCTAGATTTCAAACTATTCAAAAAATGTACCAAACGATTTGGTCACGTTGGCATTCAGAATATTTATCTACACTTCAAATTAGAAACAAATGGTTTAATCAGTCTGATAATCTAAAATTAAATGATTTAGTTCTTATCATTGATGTTAATACACCCCCATTACAATGGAGAAGGGGTAGAGTAATTGAATTGTATTCAGGTCAGGATTCAGTAATCAGGTCAGTTAAATTAAAAACTCAGCATGGCGAGTTAGTCAGACCTACTATCAAGTTATGTAAATTACCTATTGTAGATAGTGATAAGGACCTATGATAAGAATTGTATATTTCATAATTATATTTAGTTAGAATATAATATTTGTCAAGGACATTTCAACTCTGTTAATTAAGAAATCAGTATTTCAGTGTTCAATCAGATTTCATCTTTGGCCCCCGGCCAGGAATGTTAACGCAAAATTAACATGTTTTCATTATTTCAATTTCTAAGAAAGTAACTACTCGCGCCATCTATTGAGATGGAGCAGAACTATCAATGTAATCAATAAACTCAATAATAATGAATGTTGCCAGTCAGTTAACTTTAATTTGTACTATATTATTCATGTATTCAGTAGCGATTACTGGCAACATCTCTCTCTCTTCCGATGCCACGCATGGCGGACGGTCAGACTTTATTATATTCAGAAATAAATTCAGTGTAATGTATCAGATCTTCAATAAATCATTCAGCCAGAAGATTCAGGTGTTATCATTCGCCACCAAACCAAACCACTGTAGGAGAAGGAACAATCGCCCCGAACCCGCGATTTCTCCTAAAAGTAAGGTGAAGTGAAGTATGTGGGCGGCAGGGAAGCGGTGCGTGGTGGACGCGCCGCGCCTCATTGGCGCGCCGATTGCCACTCTACACTATCGGTGTGCACTCACACAAATGCAATTATCAGCTTAAGTTGATAGCACTGTAGTAGGTACAAGCCGGTTTCAAGCCGTATTTTTCCTAGACTAATAATTCAATACAAGAAAACTCGAACTTACGAGTAAGCTACAGATTTCAAACATTGAAACATTGAAAGCTCAAAACTTGCACTCGGATTCGTATTTGCAACTTGCATGTTGCTTATGCTGCGCTCCTGTTGACAAAGCAAACGGTTGGAGAAAGTAAATACAAGTTCTGTTTGTAGTTTAGTTCGCATGCTAAATGGAGTAACATTCTTTGTATATTTGGTGTCTTGATGTTAGTATTTTTATGAAGAATTTTGGTGAAAAAAGACCGAAAATATCAATTCACACTCATGGTTAAGGATCAAGCGATTTTTGGGCGTGTGCGGTGTCACAACTAAACTCCAATCAAGTCAAGTCAAGTCAAGTCAACAGTCGCAACTGTATTGGCGCAGTTTTTACGGACAAATACATATTCTCACGCCTGTCTCCCAATGGGGTAGGCAGAGAATACGGAATGCCACCAATTTTTGTTGAGCGTACAGGGATGATGACTGATCCTGGAAATCCATAATTATATTGTGACGAATTATGTAAATAGGCTAAAAATAGCAAAATGTTCAAAGAAATTACAATAGAATAGAAAACAAAAAAGTTATAAGCTATTGAAAAAAATATTTTTATCATCTTCTATCTCTTTCATGCAAAACAGGTGTTTGTATGACACGTCGTCATGATTTGTATGACAATACTTAGTTATGACGTCACTTCAGTTGTATATTCCTCTCGCTCTAATTGCAAATTTTGAGCACTTATATTTCAGTCATTTTTAAAGATATTCAAAAATTAATTTTACAAAACAAAAGGGGCCAATTTTCTTAGGTTGATGTGCGTGAGGCGAGATACAAATTATGTATGTGTGCGTGCATACAGGGTGTAACAAAACACTCTAGTAATACTTAAGGGGGTGCTTCAGACCATCAATCTGAACAACTTTCACTATGGAGACAACGTCGAGAAAAAATAAAAAAAATCTACCGTCCCATACATTTGAGTCGAGGTAGTACTGCAGTTTTGTATGAAAGAGCCGATTTTTTTTTCTCGATTTCGATGTTGGCTCCATAGTGAAAGTTGTTCAGTTTGATGGTCTGAAGCACCCCCTTAAGTATAACTAGGGTGTTTTGTTACACCTTGTATGGATAGGGTTTATTTACGAATAAGAATAAATGGAAGGATAACTCTAAACAAAAGCAACATAATTTTTGGCACCCTTTGAAAAATGACATTTTGTATGAGTTTTGGCGGCAAGGTGTAGTTTTTAAGGAACAAATTTCGAACACTGTGTACTTTTTTTGGGGTCACTTTTTGAGCTTGATTTACATTTCTATACATTCTTATTCGTAGGGTGTAGAGGCCAGTGCTGGTTGCAATTTTTTTCGACGCGATCGTAGCTTCGACTGTCTATTTGACAATTATAACTTATCAAAGGCGACAATATCGTTTCGTGAACGCCTACGCTTGACAATTGCTTAATGTGATATTGAGTGCGTTTTTTGAATCTCATTCGCTTAGTTCAGCAGTTGAAAATGTCAAAATTACTATGGAGATACGCATCTTTCAACTGCTGATTTGACTTCCAAAAATCGCACTCCTGAAGTATGATTTTGAAAGTAAAATCAGCAGTAGAAAGATGCGTATCTCCATACATTTTTAACTGCTGAGTTCAACGTATGAGATTCAAAAATCGCACTCCTGGTCTGCGCTCCTTCTGCTCAAATGTGTCATCAAATGATTAAATAAACTCGCGGAATGACTTCTGGACAAATTTTTCTACTCACTACTAAAATGGTGAGCAAATAAATAAAATAAAATAAAAATAAAAAAGCCTTTTAATTTCAAGCTACAAACAAAACATAACACAAAGAAAAGAAACTACATTTCATTCCATTACATAATTATATCTAAACGAGCTTTTACCCGCGACTTCATCCACATAAATTATATAAGTACCAGATTTTAAGCCAGCCGACCCCAAATAATGGGAAATGGGCAAGAGAATGATGATTTTAAGCCAGATGATAAGCTATCAAACAAAAAAAGTTTCATCAAAATCGGTTCAGTAGTTTTTGCGTGATACTCGAACAAACAAACACCCAAACAAACGAACAAACAAACAAACAAACAGACAAAAAATCCTAAAATTGGTTATTTGGATTCAGGGACATCTAAAAATCATATCGTAATCTTTTTTTTGAAAATATCTTCAATGTACAGACACACTTCTGTTACAGTTTTATAATAGTTTAGATTAGATAACTTTTAAAAAAAATATTTGTTTTATCCCGTGTGTCTAATATACGAAAAATTCAAAATATCTAAGAGTTTTATGACATTGCTTAATCATTCTCAATAAAAAAAAGAATAATAAAAAAAAAAGAAGCAATTACACCCAGAAACCCACAATTATATCGTCGTATGAGGGGACGATTTTGCCGTTGTCATCTCTGAGCAAGATGCGACTTATATATGGGTAGACATTGTCAACATAAAACAAATTTTATAATTCTGAATATTCCCTCTACGTTAAAAGTCTACTAATTAATTTGTCTGCCGTATACAGCTGAACAATTAATCTTAGTCAAAATTAGCATTTTAATCATATTACCTAGCAACTCATTCATTCACCTTTTATTAGGTCGTCAGGGACATCGTTTCGCTCAGTATTTGCCCTCTAAAGTCCTGTATAATAAAGTTTATTGTCACTGCCATCACCCTGTAGCTTGGGGCGGAAACAGGCAACAAAGGCGCCCGGTTCCTGTATCCGTTAGGTTGGTAGGTCTGTGATTAAATTTTACTACAGAATGTACAGTTGTCTTTGACGTGTATAGTATATTAGGGGCAACAGATGTTTTGATTGTATTTTTCTTCTTCTTAGATGTACTTATATTGTCAAAATTTATTTAGATAGATCTTACTAGCCTTTCGCGTTTAAGCATCTTTTTATAATACGCACAGCCAAGAAGTGGACTGCCCTGCGTGCGTCAGTATTTCCGAACGCTTACAACCCTTAGCTCGCTACATATTCGACCCATCTTTGTCCCGAGGACCGGATTGAGGTCAAGAGAGTCCTTTTACCGTTCAGTGGAATATTTGAGAAATCAAGAAAACTTAAAAAAGTGCAACTCCAACTTACTACAAAAACCAAGCTTTTTAACCGACTTCAAATAAGCTGGCAGACTGGAGGTTCTATGTTCGCCTGTATGTATTTTTTTTAATGCCTACCTATATTCCGAGAGATAAGTGTACTTTTTGCAACCATCAGCAGCAAGGCTGATTCAGTATTTATGGAGTGTAAAGCTTCTCTGTGATGGGGATGGACCAGGTCTGCCTGCATAACTCCAGTCGGTTTATGAGTTACTGATGATTAAAGGTCTGTAAAAAATTTACAATCAGCTGCAAGGCTGACCGTATGTTATTGTTGTATTATGCACTGTAGCTATGTGAACTGCACAAAAAATGTCATGGTTCATCAGTCGGTTTAGGAGATACAGGCGTTCAAAGGTCGGAACTTTGACTGGCTGTATCTCCTAAACCGACTGACAGAACTGGACAGTTTTGTACTGTTCACATAGTTACAGTGCATATTACAACAATATCATACGATCAGCCGTGCAGCTGATCGTAAATTTTTTACAGACCTTTAAACATCAGCAACTCCTAAACCGACTGGAGTTATGCAGGCAGACCTGGTCCATCCCCATCACAGAGATGCTCTACACCCCATAAACACTGAATCAGCCTTGCTGCTGATGGTTGCAAAAAGTACACTCATCTCTTATACTACTACGTCGCCGTGACGGATTGCAACGTATTGACTTAGTTTGACATAATACTGGCAGTCATAAAAAGTTCCACTTGGTATTAGCGTGATATTAGCACACTCTGGCCGCATCGGGGCGGAGCGGGTCGCATTGCACGGGGCGGGAATCTGCTGCGTTAAAATGAGACCAGCTCCATCCCGGCGTAGTATGTGATCTTTATCATTCTTATGTAAGAGCTACGCTCTTGTCGCTGGAGTACTCACTCTTTCCCGCTTGTTGTATTGAGTTCTTGATACGACACGACATCAACCTTTTCCTTCACTTGGACTAGATAACTCAAGTCAAGGTCTCTCTCTACTTCTCTCTCCTCTATCTTCCCTTCAAATATGGTTTTAAAGAAATTGTTGTTACGTATCACGTCACGTGTCCCTCTGCAGTTTTCGATTCTTTTTAGAATTTTTCTCATTTGCTTTCCTCTTCATTTGTTGTTCGTTCTGTCCAACTTATCCCCTCCATTTTCTCCAACACCACATCTCAAAAGCTTCCTGCCTTTCTCAGTCTCATTTAATCAATGTCCACGTCTCGCTACCGTATAGTGCAATGCTCCAGATGTACACTTTAATTATGCATTTTCTAATTTCACTCGATATGCGATATTTAGCAGGCGATAGATCAGCTAAATTGTATACAAGTAATTGGGGCGAATTTTTACGCTGCAGCCCGACCTGAAGTACCCGTCGTAATATACGCTTACCTTAAACCTGTCAAGAAGATCTCCATTTACCTATCTAAATGAAACTTACTTTACCTTCCTTTGAAACTGAACTCGAAATTTAGTTAAATGGTTTGTAAACCGGGCTGAGCTGAAGCTTTAGCTCTTTGGGTAAGCGAGACCTCACTGCAGTACCATATCAATGTAATTTGTACGTTCAGCTTTTGAAATCAACTTAGAAAATTTTGTCTCGGAAGTTTGCAAGATTTTAAAATTAAAATGGACTGAGGCAAAAAACCGTCCAAGTGCATGTCGGACTCACGTACCGAGGGTTTCGTACCAAAACACTATATCTTATGAATTAACCATAGTCTAAAAAAACAAGGTCTTCTATTCCCAGAGTGACACAAGCCTACGTCACAAAAAAATGGCCGCTAAACATGGTAAAAGGGTATGATGACGCAGGCTTGTGTCAGTCACGTGGTCAGTCACGTGATCGGAAGAGAATACCAGGCGCAGTATATTATTGTACCATGGAATTAACCAAAAAGAATTGTGATTTCTTTCATTCAGTTCTGGATCCATAAGGATCCAGTTTATAAAAACTCTATTCACAATTTTATTATTTGTTCTGTATAACAAAGAATTTGAATTATGACCACACCCAGTTTGACGCTTTGTATTATATTTCTATTTTTACGACAGAGCAAAAACAACAAAGAATATTTAAAAAACGCGTTTCTTGTATAGGAAACCCTGATATATATTTTTTAGGAATTCTGCCATTTTAACACACATATTGTCAACCGGCTATCTGTAACGGTAAAAAAAAAAACATCAATTTCAAGGTAGAATAGACAGATGGACGGACAGACGGACGGCGGCGTAGGTTTAGTAGGTATGTGAGCTCGTTGGCACCCTTTGAGTACTGAACCCTCAAAATGAGGCTGCGTTCAGGGTACAACTTAATATTCTGATGGTATTTTAAGAGGATGATCAGACCATCAAACTGAACAACGTACTCTATGGGAACAAAGTTGGAACCCGAACGTTTTCGTGAATGAAAAACATAATTATGCTGACCCATCCATTTGGATCGAATAGGATTGCAGTAGGATTTATTCCGTAGAGAAAGTTGTTCAGTTTGATGCAGACCATCAATCTGAACAACTTTTTAGCGGCCAGAAGGACCTTATACTATACAGTGATGTCCAGTCAAAAGTCAAAATGATTCATTGCCACACAGGTTCCAAGCATCAAGTCCCTTTTCCTAAACAATTACAGAAATAGCGTTTTGAATTTCAAATTATTTGGAACGTTTTTCCGAGTCTTTTTTCATCTCGTCAGTAAAAACATTTTACCCTCATTCACGGCTAGATAAACAACATCATTACGTTGATGGGGGCGTTTTAAAAGACGACATCTAGTGGTATTTTATCACTTTATTATTTTAATGGTCTCTCGAGTATACGTTGAACACGGAGATTTCACGCGTTTTTGAATGTTTGGTGCTTTATTTTTCTTTCGTTTGCTTTTTCTGATCGTTTTGCTGCTTAGACAATTTATATACGGACTCGCCTTGTGGTAGCATTTCCCCTCTGTCACGGTATAAGAACAATTGATCTTGTGCATTTACACCTAATTTTATACTTTATCACTAAACGAGACAGCCTATAATAGCGAAACAATAATTTTGAACTTAGAACGTTTGGGGTTCACACGAGACTACTTTTCATGATTTTTAAAATTCAAAATTAGTATCTAAAGTTATGGGGAATAAAATCCAAAGTTGCGGATTTCATGTTACCTCGCCCCCCGCAAAAAGTGGCACAAAATTTTTCTTAGTAGAATGACACGCGTAACTCGTCCCTATATGAATTGTCTAAGTTTTATTGTGAGGTTAGCGTAATTATTAGGGATCCGTACCCAAAAGGTGCCAAGTTTGACGCTCGTTTAGTAATTACCGTTTTTAAGGTAGAGCTATTTAAAAAAAAAAATCTAGGATATCCACCATAACCTTTAAACCTAATTTATTATATGAAAATTTTAACCGTTATTACGGTTAAAATGATACAGTCCTGACAGGCGGACAGACGGGCGGAATACACGCGACATTGTCTTAAATAGGGCCCAGTTGGTTTGGGAACGGGCCCCTAAAAATGGAATTAGTAAGAGGAAAAGCTAACGATATACAGGTACTTTTATGGGGGTTGTTGAGACCATTAAACTGAACAACTTTCACTATGGGACCAACATCGAAATCGCGAAAAAAAAAAACTTTTGTCCCATACATTAAGCTCGAGTAGATCTGTAGTTTAGTATGGAACATCGCAAACGCATCGCATTATGCAGATTATGGCAAATCTCTCCATTTTGGGGGAGGTCTATTTATGTCCAGCAGTGGACGTCTATCGGCTGATATGATGATGATCGAACATCAGATTTTTTTTTCGCGATTTCGATATTGGTCCCATAGAGAAAGTTGGTCAGTTTCATGGTCTTAACCACCCCCTTCAATGTTTATTTGTATTTTTGTATAACCCTGTATACTAAAATCCGGTAAAGTGCGAGTCGGGCTACACACGCATCGAGGGGTCCCTCCCACACCACCACACAACCCATTAACTTACAAAAAAGTTTTTATTTCTTCGGGACCTTTAGCGCAAGACTGGCTCATACTTGGCCATTTTTTTTATTATTTGTTGTTATACTGTAGAGTTTGCTTTATAATTACACAAAGTTTGACAGACAGACAGGCAGACAGACAGACAGACAGATGGACGGACGGACGTACGGGCGGACAACGAAGGCTTATGAATAGGGTCCCGTTTTCACCCTTTGGGTACGGAACCCTAAAAATATATAACTAAAGTTTCGTATAAAAAGTCTACTTAAATGTAATTTCATGTTGTCAATCTACCTACACATAAATTGTATTTAAGTTTTAAGAAAGTTGAATTTGTTTGGTATAACAAGTTTTTTAAGTGGGAAGGAAACGCCTGTAAGGACTAAAGACGCTTCGTCGAGCATTGACCTTTTGTCCTATTTTCATGACGAAACAGACAAATTAATGTCTTAGCTATTTGCCCTGTAAACATCTACATTGTAGAGATGTTTTTCTTAATTAGTATTTATTCTTATAGCAAATGGTACATTCGAGACGTTACGATTCTCATATTGTTCAGCTAAGAATTCTTTTCCAGGGTTTTCCTTGAAAACATTGTATAAATGTCGCATTCGATAAAATAAAAGTTAAAGCCGAAGTCAAGATCATAGTAAAAGTAAAAGTCACAGTAAAATCTAAGACAATGGTAAAGTCAAAGTTGTTTATTGCTAGCTAAATTATAAATAAAAAGAAGACTTACGAATGAAATTTATCAAGCAAAGGTGAGCGGAAGTGTTGGGAGAGGCCGTCCGAGGAAAACATACCACGATCAAATCAATGACCTTTTCCGAAAAGGACAAGTGCGTAGCACCCTCAATCGACGGAAGTGCATGAAAAGATGTATGAATGTCAATGAGGCTAGAGAAGTGTGTCAGAGTCGTAGCGTGTGGCGATCTGTGGTCTCTGCCTACCCCCTTTGGACAATGGCTTGAGCTTATGTATGTATGTGGTATGTAAATTATAAATAACATTGATTTTAATAATAAAAGTTGTCGCTAAAGCCTACCTTACTAAAACGTTAAATAACTATGTTTATTTCATTTATTTACTAGGTCTACAATTATTATCATATTTCTTAATAGATTAGACCTCTACAGAACTAAAGTTTCATACCAATACCAGCGACGACTGCAGGTGCACTCAAACATAGCGCGCGGAGAACGTACGAACTTGGCCTCAATTGCGCTATTTTATACGGTTTTACCGTTCGGACGGAAAGTTTTTGGTTTTGGTTTAGTTTTGGTTTAGATTTGGTTTAGCTGAAGTAAAAATGCTATCGCGATATTTTTTTCTGAACGGTTAAATCGCACAATACAGAAAATTCGATCGAATGGACATCAAACGTTACGCCAACGTATCTTCCGAAATAAAGCTAAATCGTTACCGTTAATATAATTTGCGCGATACGAATTGTGCATAACGTAACGTTTTTGGTTGTGGTTTTCTTTTGGTAGTATCGTTCAAACTTAGAGCGATTGAGGCCCAGGTGCACACATATCCAACCTGAGTGTATGTACCTATACGCATAGAATGCTATTTCCTTGTATAACTCACAATAATTTTTAAAATGTCACTAGATGGCATTACTTGGTCCGCTAGAAGTAAAATTTGTCTGAAATCGACGAAATATCGCATTTTACTGTTCTGGTACATCATATTTATTTATTTTGAGCAACATAATATATTATTTTCATAACATCACATTGAAAATAGCAATTTCATAAGCAGGTTTTTTTACATTTTTTTCATTGATCTACAATACGATATAATACTAAGCGGGAGTAGCATGCAGTTATAGAGAATTCCGGTAGATGACGCACATTTCAAAATTCATACTAAACAACATTGCTAGGAGTGCGATTTTTGAATCTCATTTGCTGAGTTCAGCAGTTGAAAATGTCAAAATTACTATGGAGACGTGCATCTTTCTACTGCTGATTTGACATTAAAAAATCATACTCCAGGAGTGCGATTTTTGAAAGTCAAATCAGCAGTAGAAAGATACTTATCTCCATAGTAATTTTGACATTTTCAACTGCTGAACTCACCGAATGAGATTCAAAAATCATACTCCAGGCTATTGAAAAAAAAACTAAATTTGAAATTGTTAAGCTTGCGTATACAGGGTGTAAATTAAAATAGGACAGCTACTTAAAGAGGTGCTTCAGACCATCAAACTGAACAACTTTCTCTATGGGACCAATATCGAAATCGCGAAAAAAAAAGCTGCTGTCCCATACATTTCAGTCGAGTTATGTTTGTATGGGAGAGCGGAATTTTTTTTCGCGATTTCGATATTGGTCCCATAGAGAAAGTTGATCAGTTTGATGGTCTGAAGCACCCCTTTAAGTAGCTGTCCCATTTTATTGTACACCCTGTATACTCACACATTTAAAAAAGAAAATATCAATGAATAAAATATTTTAACGCGTGGTGGACTAACGCCCCACCCGCCCTGTTCCCTACACGTTCAGTTTTGATAGCAAAACATATTTAACCAGGATCTGGTGCTGAAGACAGGAATGTCTCCGTACGATGGTACTCCTCAACGGTAAAGAGCGTGGGCTTGATTTTTTTTTATTCTTGTTCAGTTTTGAAAGAAAAATACATTATTTAATCGGGAACTGGTGCTGAAGCCAAGAATGTCTCCGTACGAGGGTACTCCTCAACGGTAAATAGCATTGGCTTGAATTTTGTTTGTTCGCGTTCAGTTTTGATAGCAAAACACATATTGAACCAGGATCTGATGCCGAAGCCAGAGATGTCTTCGTACGAGGGTACTCCTCAACGGTAAATAGCATTGGCTTGAATTTTGTTTGTTCGCGTTCAGTTTTAATAGCAAAACACATATTTATCCAGGATCTGATGCTTAAGCCACAGATGTCTTCGTACGAGGGTACTCCTCAACGGTAAACAGCGTTGGCTTGAATTTTATTTGTTCGCGTTAAGTTTTGATAGCAAAACACATATTTAACCAGGATCTCATGCTGAAGCCAGAGATGTCTCCGTACGAGGGTACTCCTCAACGGTAAACAGCGTTGGCTTGAATTTTGTTTGTTCGCGTTCAGTTTTGATAGCAAAACACATATTTAACCAGGATCTGATGCCGAAGCCAGAGATGTCTTCGTACGAGGGTACTCCTCAACGGTAAACAGGGTTGGCTTGAATTTTGTTTGTTCGCGTTAAGTTTTGATAGCAAAACACATATTTAACCAGGATCTCATGCTGAAGCCAGAGATGTCTCCGTACGAGGGTACTCCTCAACGGTAAACAGCGTTGGCTTGAATTTTGTTTGTTCGCGTTCAGTTTTGATAGCAAAACACATATTTAACCAGGATCTGATGCCGAAGCCAGAGATGTCTTCGTACGAGGGTACTCCTCAACGGTAAACAGCGTTGGGTTGAATTTTGTTTGTTCGCGTTCAGTTTTGATAGCAAAACACATATTTAACCAGGATTTGATGCCGAAGCCAGAGATGTCTTCGTACGAGGGTACTCCTCAACGGTAAACAGCGTTGTCTTGAATTTTGTTTGTTCGCGTTCAGTTTTGAAAGCAAAACACATATTTAACCAGGATCTGATGCCGAAGCCAGAGATGTCTTCGTACGAGGGTACTCCTCAACGGTAAACAGCGTTGGCTTGAATTTTGTTTGTTCGCGTTAAGTTTTGATAGCAAAACACATATTTAACCAGGATCTGATGCCGAAGCCAGAGATGTCTTCGTACGAGGGTATTCCTCAACGGTAAACAGCGTTGGCTTGAATTTTGTTTTTTCGCGTTCAGTTTTGATAGCAAAACACATATTTAACCAGGATCTGATGCCGAAGCCAGAGATGTCTCCGTACGAGGGTACTCCTCAACGGTAAACAGCGTTGGCTTGAATTTTGTTTGTTCGCGTTCAGTTTTGATAGCAAAACACATATTTAACCAAGAGCTGATGCCGAAGCCAGAGATGGCTTCGTACGAGGGTACTCCTCAACGGTAAACAGCGTTGGCTTGAATTTTGTTTATTCGCGTTCAGTTTTGATAGCAAAATACAAATTTAACCAGGATCTGATGCCGAAGCCAGGAATGTCTTCGTACAAGGGTACTCCTCAACGGTAAACAGCATTGACTTGCATATACCGTTTACAGTTGAGGAGTGCCTCCGTACGGACCATTCCTCGTTTCAGCACCAGATCCTGGTTAAACGTGTGTTTTGCTTTCAAAACTAAACAGGAAGAGATAAAAATCAAGCCAATGCTGTTTACCCTCGTACTAAGGAGTACCCCCGTACGAAGACATCCCTGGCTTTAGCACCAGATCCTGGCTCAATATGTGTTTTGCTATCAAAACTGAACGTGAACAAAAAATTTCAAGGCAATCCTGTTCACCGTTGAGGAGTACTCTCGTAAGAAGACATCCCTGGCTTCAGCACCAGATCCTGGTTGAATATGTGTTTTGCTATCAAAACTGAACGCGAACAAAAAAAAATCAAGTCAATGCTGTTTATCGTTGAGGAGTACCCTCGTACGGAGACATTCCTGACTTCAGTACCAGATCCTGGTTAAATATATGTGTTTTGCTTTCAAAACTAAACAGAAAGAGATAAAAATCAAGCCAATGCTGTTTACCGTTTAGGAGTACCCTCGTACGAAGACATCCCTGGCTTCAGCACCAGATCCTGGTTCAATATGTGTTTTGCTATCAAAACTGAACGTGAACAAAAAAAGTGCAAGCCAATGCTGTTTACCGTTGAGGAGTACCCTCGTACGGAGACATTACTGGCTTCAGCACCAGATCCTGGTTCAATATGTGTTTTGTTATCAAAACTGAACGTGAACAAAAAAATTTCAAGACAATCCTGTTCACCGTTGAGGAGTACCCTCGTACGAAGACATTCCTGGCTTCAGCACCAGATCCTGGTTCAATATGTGTTTTGCTTTCAAAACTAAACAGGAAGAGATAAAAATCAAGCCAATGCTGTTTACCGTTGAGGAGTACCCTCGTACGAAGACATCCCTGGCTTCAGTACCAGATCCTGGTTGAATATGTGTTTTGCTATTAAAACTGAACACGAACAAAAAAAAATCAAGCCTATGCTGTTTACCGTTGAGGAGTACCCTCGTGCGAAGACATCCCTGGCTTCAGCACCAGATCCTGGTTCAATATGTGTTTTGCTATCAAAACTGAACGTGAACAAAAAAAGTGCAAGCCAATGCTGTTTACCGTTGAGGAGTACCCTCGTACGGAGACATTACTGGCTTCAGCACCAGATCCTGGTTCAATATGTGTTTTGTTATCAAAACTGAACGTGAACAAAAAAATTTCAAGACAATCCTGTTCACCGTTGAGGAGTACCCTCGTACGGAGACATTCCTGGCTTCAGCACCAGATCCTGGTTAAATATGTGTTTTGCTATCAAAACTGAACGTGAACAAAAAAAGTGCAAGCCAATGCTGTTTACCGTTGAGGAGTACCCTCGTACGGAGACATTACTGGCTTCAGCACCAGATCCTGGTTCAATATGTGTTTTGTTATCAAAACTGAACGTGAACAAAAAAATTTCAAGACAATCCTGTTCACCGTTGAGGAGTACCCTCGTACGGAGACATTCCTGGCTTCAGAACCAGATCCTGGTTAAATATGTGTTTTGCTTTCAAAACTAAACAGGAAGAGATAAAAATCAAGCCAATGCTGTTTACCGTTGAGGAGTACCCTCGTACGAAGACATCCCTGGCTTCAGTACCAGATCCTGGTTAAATATGTGTTTTGCTATCAAAACTGAACACGAACAAAAAAAAATCAAGCCAATGCTGTTTACCGTTGAGGAGTACCCTCGTACGAAGACATCCCTGGCTTCAGTACCAGATCCTGGTTGAATATGTGTTTTGCTATCAAAACTGAACACGAACAAAAAAAAATCAAGCCTATGCTGTTTACCGTTGAGGAGTACCCTCGTACGAAGACATCCCTGGCTTCAGCACCAGATCCTGGTTCAATATGTGTTTTGCTATCAAAACTGAACGTGAACAAAAAAAGTGCAAGCCAATGCTGTTTACCGTTGAGGAGTACCCTCGTACGGAGACATTACTGGCTTCAGCACCAGATCCTGGTTCAATATGTGTTTTGTTATCAAAACTGAACGTGAACAAAAAAATTTCAAGACAATCCTGTTCACCGTTGAGGAGTACCCTCGTACGGAGACATTCCTGGCTTCAGCACCAGATCCTGGTTAAATATGTGTTTTGCTATCAAAACTGAACGTGAACAAAAAAAGTGCAAGCCAATGCTGTTTACCGTTGAGGAGTACCCTCGTACGGAGACATTACTGGCTTCAGCACCAGATCCTGGTTCAATATGTGTTTTGTTATCAAAACTGAACGTGAACAAAAAAATTTCAAGACAATCCTGTTCACCGTTGAGGAGTACCCTCGTACGGAGACATTCCTGGCTTCAGCACCAGATCCTGGTTAAATATGTGTTTTGCTTTCAAAACTAAACAGGAAGAGATAAAAATCAAGCCAATGCTGTTTACCGTTGAGGAGTACCCTCGTACGAAGACATCCCTGGCTTCAGTACCAGATCCTGGTTGAATATGTGTTTTGCTATCAAAACTGAACACGAACAAAAAAAAATCAAGCCAATGCTGTTTACCGTTGAGGAGTACCCTCGTACGAAGACATCCCTGGCTTCAGCACCAGATCCTGGTTCAATATATGTTTTGCTATCAAAACTGAACGTGAACAAAAAAATTTCAAGACAATCCTGTTCACCGTTGAGGAGTACCCTCGTACGGAGACATTCCTGGCTTCAGCACCAGATCCTGGTTAAATATGTGTTTTGCTTTCAAAACTAAACAGGAAGAGATAAAAATCAAGCCAATGCTGTTTACCGTTGAGGAGTACCCTCGTACGAAGACATCCCTGGCTTCAGTACCAGATCCTGGTTGTATATGTGTTTTGCTATCAAAACTGAACACGAACAAAAAAAAATCAAGCCAACGCTGTTTACCGTTGTGGAGTGCCCTCGTACGGAAACATTCCTGGCTTCAGTACCAGATCCTGGTTAAATATGTGTTTTGCTTTCAAAACTAAACAGAAGGAGATAAAAATCAAGCCAATGCTGTTTACCGTTGAGGAGTACCCTCCTACGGAGACATCCCTGGCTTCAGCACCAGATCCTGGTTCAATATGTGTTTTGCTATCAAAACTGAACGTGAACAAAAAAAGTGCAAGCCAATGCTGTTTACCGTAGAGGAGTACCCTCGTACGGAGACATTACTGGCTTCAGCACCAGATCCTGGTTCAATATGTGTTTTGCTATCAAAACTGAACGTGAAAAAAAAAGTGCAAGCCAATGCTGTTTACCGTTGAGGAGTACCCTCGTACGGAGACATTACTGGCTTCAGCATCAGATCCTGGTTCAATATGTGTTTTGCTATCAAAATTGAACGTGTACAAGAAAATTGCGAGTCAATGCTGTTTACCGTTGAGGAGTACCCTCGTACGGAGTCATTCCTTGCTTCTGCACCAGATCCTGATTAAATATTTGTTTTGCTATCAAAACTGAACGTGAACAGAAAAATATCAAGCCAATGCTGTTTACCGTTGAGGAGTACCCTCAACGGTAAACAGCAGCAGAGTACATTTTTGTATGTAGATAAAACATGGTAAGTCGTGGTGATTCATAAAAACAAACCCCTGCTGTATTAAGAATTATCAAGCAGACACTTTAACCACTAAGCCAAGGTGTACTCATAAGGTACCTTTTACCTACCTACTTTATAAAATTGCGAATGTAATCTTTCTTTCAACTCGAGAAGCTAAAAGACACACACACTCCTATGTCATCTTAGGTCTACGCACACCTGCGTCGAAGTTGAGTTTCATCAAATTTTTCGATAGATGGTACTAGGTATTCCACTTATAGGCGCGACTTCAGCTAGTATAGTAACGCCATCTAATATAAAAAGTCGAACTACGAGGTACCGGCGACAATAATAAGTTTTACGAGAGCTTTGTTCTTTGTTTGACGTGAGCAATCTCCTATACATACGTCCTCCGACTCGCGCTATGTGTGTGTGCACCACAGAAATAAATCAAGATAAAACGGTGTAGTGGATGGGGCACGCGTGCCAACATTACGCAATTTTCTTAATTTGTCATTATACGTTTACTCATTACGCACCGAGTCGCGATAAACATTGCATTGGCGACAAATCAGAGAAAATTCCTTATTGCGCGGCTTCTTACTGCAAAAATAAAAGTTCTGAGGTGACTGAAAATTTGAGTAGGTACTTAATTTTAATTAAAAACGTTATTTAATGACTATTAAAACCTTCGATCATATTAAAACAAAAAATCTAAAATAGATGGGTGGTCCGAAACAGGCACGTGCAGAACACAATTAAAACAATGATTCTAACCGTTCTATCTTGATTTATATCTGTGGTTTGCACCCGAAAGCAGTGTACTCTTTTCGATCTGCAGGGATATTATTTTATTTAAGTGCAAATACACCGCTAAAACAATATTAGCAAATAATGGATACTAAAATTGATATAGCATAGCATAGCATAGCATAGCATAGCATATGCTCACGACTATATTCCCCGAGGGGGTAGTCAGAGATATTCTGAAACTGAAAATTGATATAAACAAGTTCAATGATCAAAATATCTCAATATTTATAGCCGTATAAATACATTTAACATTAGAGTTATAGAACTTGCGTTTAGAAATCAGTTGAATAAACCCATAAACGTTCTACAAGATCGAAGATAAAAATAAAAGATTTATTTCTAATGGATACGTAATGCCTTGAAACTTTACCAATGTGTTTTAGATAGACGAAACATTATTTTCGATTTGTCTTCGAAATTGCTATCGTAAAATTATATTACTGCAAACGTGTGAAAAGAAATTTAATAATAAGTATATTATAAAAAGAGAATCTGGTATGACCCAAGGAGAGGTTTTTTGCTGAGTGTAAATTAGATAATAATAATAAAATTTATTTTAAACTATTTTATTGCTAGTTTTATTTCAGTTAGTTATATTTTATTGTTATTTATCCTTACATTATGTATTTTAGTGCACCATTAAACTTAAAAATAGGTATAATAATTAATAATATATTATAATTCATAGATGGTAAAGTTACACTTATCTACCTAGAAGCGTATCACATAATTAGAGATCGGATAATCGGATGCATATTTACCTAAGCTGCACTTTTTTCCTCACGAAAACAGAATAAGGATATGCCTTTCTCAATAAAGTTACTTAAAATAATCGGGCCACCCTCACCGTTTCGCCATACTGGTCCTCATTGGTATAGGTATAGGTAGTAGTATAGGTAAAACAACTTGGACAACATTAAAACAACTAAGTCGACTTTGACAACTCGGACCAAATAAACAACTCGGTCAACTCGGACAACATGAACAGCTTCAGTTCACCAAATTATCAGAGTTGTTCATGTTGTCCGAGTTGTTCAAATGTCCAAGTTCTATGATATTTTAGCAATCCAGTAGGCCTCGCATGCCACCCCCGAGAAAACGATAAAAATCGAGATGTGCCTCCATCTTTATTATTTTACGTATACCAGAGAGAGCGCACATGATGTTTTTCTCGTTTAAACGCGTTGTCGTTGGTGGCATGCTAGCCGTGCTGGGACTTAAGAACGATACTGAGATTGTTTCATAAAATAAATGAATTAAGACTTGTCCATATTATTCTAGTGAAAAATGAAGTTTAGGTAAATATGCATCCGAATATCAGATCTCTACACATAATTTACTTACTACAAAATTTGTCTTGGATCTTAGGAGATAAATAAATATATTAATTAAAGTGTTTTTACTATTTATTATTATTAATGCTGCAAATGTTCTTAGATCCACCAAAGCGGAGATGGGCAAAGCAGAGATGCCTAGCGGCTAGGGTGTTTCCAAATAATGTGATAGTGATTAAGAGTCGACCTGAGTCGAGCAGACCGGAACGAAGTAGTGTGCCGACTCCACTCCGCTCCACTCGACTCCGAATCGCATTTACATTCAGTGAATACACTCGAACCGCTAAACATCTCCGTTCTGCCCATTTCCGCTTTAGTTGCGCCATATAAATATGCGACATCTCTTCTCCGCTTCGCTTGAACCGTATCCACTGAAGCTGTTGTTGGCTCGAAACGCTAAGCATCTCCGTTCTGCCCATCTCCGGTTTAGTTACGCCATAAAAATATGCGACATCTCTTCTCCGCTTCGCTTGAACCGTATCCACTGAAACTGTGTTGGCTCGAACCGCTAAGCATCTCCGTTCTGCCCATCTCCGGTTTAGTTACGCCATAAAAATATGCGACATCTCTTCTCCGCTTCGCTTGAACCGTATCCACTGAAGCTGTGTTGGCTCGAACCGCTAAGCATCTCCGTTCTGCCCATCTCCGGTTTAGTTACGCCATAAAAATATGCGACATCTCTTCTCCGCTTCGCTTGAACCGTATCCACTGAAGCTGTGTTGGCTCGAACCGCTAAGCATCTCCGTTCTGCCCATCTCCGGTTTAGTTACGCCATAAAAATATGCGACATCTCTTCTCCGCTTCGCTTGAACCGTATCCACTGAAGCTGTGTTGGCTCGAACCGCTAAGCATCTCCGTTCTGCCCATCTCCGGTTTAGTTACGCCATAAAAATATGCGACATCTCTTCTCCGCTTCGCTTGAACCGTATCCACTGAAACTGTGTTGGCTCGAACCGCTAAGCATCTCCGTTCTGCCCATCTCCGGTTTTGTTACGCCATAAAAATATGCGACATCTCTTCTCCGCTTCGCTTGAACCGTATCCACTGAAACTGTGTTGGCTCGAACCGCTAAGCATCTCCGTTCTGCCCATCTCCGGTTTAGTTGCGCCATAAAAATATACGACATCTCTTCTCCGCTTCGCTTGAACCGTATCCACTGAAGCTGTGTTGGCTCAAACCGCTAAGCATCTCCGTTCTGCCCATCTCCGGTTTAGTTGCGCCATAAAAATATGCGACATCTCTTCTCCGCTTCGCTTGAACCGTATCCACTGAAGCTGTGTTGGCTCGAACCGCTAAGCATCTCCGTTCTGCCCATCTCCGCTTTAGTTGCACCATAAAAATATGCGACATCTCTTCTCCGCTTCGCTTGAAAAATCCACTGAAGCTGTGTTGGGTAAATATCAAAAACCTATTGGTTATTGACGAGACATCCGCTCTTCTCCGCTCCACTCTGCTTTTGTGGATTCCGGGCCTAATTAAACCTGCTCCTTTACCAACAAGAACAAGCCGTAGAACTTTTCATCTCTTATTCAAGTATCATATTATTAACTACCGCTTCAACTTTAACAAAGTTATACCTATTTCAGCTTAAGCTGGCCGAAAAGTTAATTTATTAAATTAACTGTTAACTGGATAGCTATAAGGGTTATTTTTCGGTGCTTGAGCCAGTCGAGTACCGTTTTCGTTTCGGAGCAAGAAGTTTAAATTATTGTTAGACGGGTAAAGGCTGAGAAATAAAATTTAAGATGCTTCTCCACTTCACGAAATTGATTATTTGAAATGTTTGGAAGCTCAAGTACGTTGTTATTAAAGTTGATGGCACTTGATATTTATTTATATTTCTTAAATAATATCTTAACAAAAAATTTATAAATTTAAAAAAATATTGCAGATCTTAGGCATCATTAAGCATTATCACCATCTTATTTAAGAGCTATGCTCTTGTCGGTGGAGTGTTAATAATATATACCTTAGATCAAAGTAAAATGAATGGATAGGCCCAAAGCGCTTTAAGTTGAAGCGCGCAAAACTATGGCACTTCAATACAAATTAGGGTACTTGGTCTGTCATCTCAGTACATTTTCGAAGTAAAACTGTCAATTGTTTTGCCTCATTTTTCTGGTTTGAAATGTTCGCGTAAGGCCTGTCCATTCTTGTTTACTAATGTCATTGATATATACACTGTATATATTATTAATACTCCACCTGTATACTATACAGGGTGTAAGTGACAGCCTAGCAAATGCTGAAATACTACCTCAGGAAACGCGAAAAAAAATCTGCTGTCCCATACAAAACTGCTGTACCTACCAGACTAAAATGTTTGGGACAGCTGATTTTTTTTCGCGTTTCCTGTGGTAGTATTTCAGTATTTGCTAGGCTGTCTCTTACACGCTGTATAATATACAGGTGGAGTATTAATAATATATACAGTGTATATATTATTAATACCTAATTAAAAAATATATATGACATTGACATGGTTATGAGCATTGGCTCTCGACACGGAGGTCGTGGGTTCGATTCCCACGGGGGACACCTAGTGAAATGTCTCTTTGTGCGTTTTTCCCCAGTTGGTTAGGACATTGCAGGCTGAATCACCTGATTGTATGAAAAGAAAGATGATTCCGTGCTTCGGATGACACGTTAAACCATTGGTCCCGGCTTCTATCTCTGGTGGTAGTAGTCGTTACATAAAAACCACGTCAGAGGCCGTAAGGCGGTCTGAAAAAACTCTGACACCAGGGGTCTGCCCACACGATAAGAAGAAGAAGACATTGAATGCCTTAAAGAGGCAGATTGCTGGACCAAAAATTTAACATACCATTTTATGTAACGTGTGCAATCAACAATGAATAAATGAATTATGTATTCGCCAATCAGTCTCTTATCCGCAAGAGAATTGAGTTCTTTGTATTGAATTGTTTTCTTTCACTTGTGCTGTATAACTCTGTCTGTCTAGGTCTTCCTAATACCTATAAGACGATTTGAAAATACTCAAACAACCTAGCAGTGAGATTTATAAATGAAGATGATGATAAAAAATCTGATTGATACCGTATTAAAAAGTTTTTAAAATTATTGGTTATAAAACAAGATACATTTTTAATTAGAGCTGTTTTTATACATTTGAATCGAGTAGGTACGGCAACAGGCAAATATTCGTTTAATGAATAAGAATATTTATTTAGTACTCGAGTTATGGATGTTTGTATCTATAATATAGAGTCCTTTTTAATATGCTGACGGTGTTTAAGGGGATGATCACACCATCAAACTAAACATTTTCTATCGGATCAAAAAATATAGGATAAAAGTATTTAACTATGCAAAACACAAATACGAAATACATAATAATCATTCAGCTAGGAAATGTGTGATGAATAGTACTTTTATAAACCATTGTAGTAAATTCAATCATAAATTCTATAATACCATCCAAATCGTAACTTGAAACAAAAATTCTAACTCAAACCCACTAAAACCCAAAAAGCATTAACCAACCACTATAAAATAATCGTTAATTCGTACGTTAACCATCCACATTCAACTCACGTAAGGAAAAAGGTCTCAGACACGGTCTGCAATCGAATCGGATCGCGCACATTGCGCGGAATTCATATAATCGCATACCATTTTTATTATTATGCATCGAATGTCTGGCGAATAATACACGGACTTGCTAGTCTGCGTGGAATGATTTTTCAACTAGACTCTTATCGGAAACACAGTCGCGTTACTGACTGATACGCACCGAGAAGAGATTTAAAAATTCTATTGTTTCGAAACCGGTCAAAACGACTCCGATTTTCATGATTTTTTTTAAAGCGTCCGTAATCTAATAACACTACAACATTAATAGTTTTAAAATTGACGCTCTTAGTCATGTAAAAAGTTGTAACCCAAGAAATACAAATTTTAAGAAAAAATGCTTCACAACTTGCGAATTCATGTAAGAACAGGATATTATCTTTACATTGAGGCAATTTTGATTGAGAATGGTTGACGAATCTTGATGAGCGCGCTCCATACAAACGAAGTTTGATTCTATTTTGAATATTAGCCAAATAATTTTAATGTTTTTTTAACACGATCCAAAAACTAATATCCTTATCTGTGGTTTGTCAGATTTCCGTTATGTTGTACAGTTTCAAAGTTACACTGGCCTAAAGATTTATATTTAAAAAAAGCCTCAATTTTTAAACTGGTAAATGTTATAAGTATTTTGAATTACCTACATATTTAAAAAAAATTATCCAAATCGGAGTAGTTTTAACTGGTTCCGAAGTAAAAACCTTCAGGGACTCGACTATAAACACTGACGATTTGGAATAAACTTCGAGTGGATGTGTGGGGAACTACAGTTACTACAGATGTCCAGCACCCACAAGTTGTAGCAAATATGCCAACAGATGGCGATACCATCGCTCACGGAAATATGCTCCATACAAAGACAACGTTCATCGTAAATACGCGACTCGTAACCACACATAAGGTTCACAATCGAATGCGAGACATAAATCGCGCAAGATAAATAATCACAGAGATTCGATATAATATGTATAGAAGGTCCAACTAAGAACTGTTGGACCACGGCCGGTCCCCAGGCATCACACCTAGCCTGGCGGAAGTACTTCCCTTTTCAATGGAGGAACATTCCCAAGTAGCACCTCCATAGATGTATTATGTAGTTAATATAATTATGTCTGACAGCAAATATGTTCAACATTATGTTTTAAAACTAACTAAGAGCTAAAACCGAATGGCTTCAAAAAAATCGGACGTAAGGGTCGGAGGGTACTTCAAACTATCCAACTGAACAAAATTTTACTATGGGGCCAACTACGAAATCTTGAAATATAGTAGGGCTAGGATAAAAACATGAGAGTGCAGTATGTAAATAGGCTTTGGCGCACATACTTAAAAATATATGCTGCGTATCTGATCCCCTTTAAAAAAGACGCTTCAGCCGAAATAAGGGAAGATAGAGGGGAAGAGAGCTAGATGAAGACCTAGGCAGAGTTATCTAGTCCATGTGAAGGAAAAGGTTGATGTCGTATCGTATCAAGAACTCAAGACACCTGGAATATAGATGGGATTGGCGAATACTCCACCGACAAGAGCGTAGCTCTTAAATAAGATGATGAAGTATGAAAATTCATTAATACTTTCATCATCATCTCAGCCGATGGACGTCCACTGCTGGACATAGGCCTCCCCCAAGGATCGCCATATTGACCGGTCCTGCGCTGCCCTCATCCATCGTTTTCCCGCCGCCTTCACCAGGTCGTCGGTCCACCGTGTGAGGCGCCTACCCACGCTGCGCTTTCCGGTACGCGGTCGCCACTCGAGAACTTTTCGGCCCCACCGGCCATCGGTTCTGCGAGCAATGTGCCCCGCCCGCTGCCACTTAAGTTTAGCAATTCTTTGGGCTCTGTCAAGTACTCTGGTTCTTCTGCAATCCAATGGGTGCCCACCGCTTTTACTAGGGTCATGGGTGCCACCTTGTGTACTACCCACGCTGCGCATTCTTATACGTGGTCGCCACTCGAGAACTCTTCGACCCCATCGGCCATCTTTTCTGCGATGTACCCAGCCCATTGTAATGTTAGTCTAGCAATTCTTCGGACTATTATCGGCTATCCTGTTTCATCTGCGTATCTTTTCATTTTATGATTCGATCCCTCATGAATACTAGCGAATATTTTTCGTCATTTTCGATTCTAAAATAAACTGGTTATGAATGGAGGCGGAAAAAGTCATATGAACGAAACAAGTATCAAAGCGGCACGTGTCATGTGCAGAACCCTGCTGACAGACAAAAGCTATATTGAAAGGTTCCACTTCGCTGTGGAGCAAAAAAAAATTGGTTATTGGATGAAAATAAATTCGCTATGTAACGTAGGTAGTTGTGAAAAAGTTTGCGAATGTCTGTCTGGTATTTTTAATAGTACTTTTGCCGTTCCGTTTTTAACGATCACAAATTTAAAAGATTTTTTAATAATGAAAATTCTAAATAAAAAAATTGCTTCTACAACTTACTACAAAAGCCTAAACGCTGGTTTTATTGTATACTTTTATGGGTTCAAAACATTCGTCTTTTAAGAACACCGAAGTTAAAGTAGCACTTTTTAATTTAGGTTGCCTTGATTGACAATTTTTAAATATTTTGTGATAAGGTGCCACTGACCGGTAAAATAATTCTTAATGAGTTTTGCACACTACTGGATCTTTGTTGTCCTTAATAAAAGGTTTTTCTTTTTTTTTTCTTTGCTCGAACCAATAGAAAAAAAATTTTTTTTGAAGCGAAATTTACATTAAATTAATTACAGTAAATACTGTCTAAATGTAGCAACTGCCTCCGTGGTCTAATAGTTAAGAGCATTGGCTCTCGATACGGAGGTCGTGGGTTCGATTCCCACGGAGGACACCTAGTGATATGTCACTTTGTGCGTTTATCCCCAGTTGGTTAGGACATTGCAGGCTGAATCACCTGATTGTCTGAAAAGAAAAGTGATTCCGTGCTTCGGATGCCACATAAAGCCGTTGGTCCCGGCTACTATCTCTAGTGGTAGTAGTCGTTACATAAAAACCACGTCAGAGGCTGAAAGGCGGTCTGAAAAAACTCTGACACCAGGGCTCTGCCCACACGATAAGAAGAAGAATGTAACAAAAATAATTTCTGATATGAAAATTGAATTGCCGTCCGTACTAATAAACGACAAATCAATTTCAAATTAATTTATGCCAAATCCTAAACTCTGAAAGTGACATATAAATCGTAACAATTATAGCTGAATTCAATTATATTGTCCGTGATCATCCACATAATCTTAATTAATACAGTAAAGCAGCTCTCTACGCGAAACGTGAGTAATTTGCAGAGTTTAGGTTTGTTACTGCTTCGGTATAATTCGTTTCGGCGCAACATTTATTCAATACACAAATAATTACAAGGAAAAATAAAAATAGGTAGATAACATGAAGAATTTGATTGGTAAAAGGGATTATTTGAAAGGCGTCGTTGTCTAGTGGTCTTCCTTGCATCAAGTGGCGATGCGATGATTCTACCCCACCCAAGAGTGATATTTTTTAAAGAAACACGTTATATTCAGTAGTAAAAGATTTCGAAATTACAATGGAGATTATGCTTCACTCGATCATGATTTTTGAAGTGTGAGATGCAAAAATAGCACTTCTGAGCCTTTGCGAGACAAGAAAAGAAAGAAGTTGAAAGTCTGTTATGTCACGCTAAAATGCCTGTTATGCTAATTGGTCATAGAAATGAGTTTCAGGATCTGATAGTCGTATTTTATTGTGTTTACTTCCTCAATGTATCATTAGCGAGAATCACATTTACAAAAGACATAATATTTTAAAATCCTAACTACATAGATACATAGGTAACACTTTTTGACAACACAACAACATGACTACATGTTCACCAAATGATTATTATCAGTGATGGGAACAGACCGTTTCCACAAAAGGGTTGTGTGTGCACCGACCATGTTTAAAAGTTGTAAGGTTAAGCAACGGTGTTACTTTGACTCGCCAAGTTTGACCCTTGTCGGCTTATCCTGCGATTTACGGTGATTAAAATAAAACAGAAATGGCTTATTTATCTGTTTGTGAGTTACTTTGAGATACTCATATGTAATACAGATTACTCTGAAGGAAATATATACAATATAAGCACAAGCATATGCTCACGACTATATTCCCCGAGGGTGTAGTCAGAGATATGATCTGAAACCTCTGAACATTCACGTTTCACTAGTAGTACCGAAATTCTGTCCAGTGTGACGGGGAGTGAGCCCGTCGCCAATTATAATGGACAATGGGTACAAATATATGCCTCGAAATTGAAGCACGCAGGTTTTTTCACGATGTTTTACTTCACCAAAAAGCTAGTGGTGCTACAAATCGTACATAAATTCCGAAAAACTCATTGGTACGAGTTGGCCTGGACGGGAATCGAACCATCGCCTCCTGCACGGCAGGCAAGGTTACTCGCCACTGGACCACCACGGCTTTTTTGGTTAGAGCATCTGTACAATTCATCTGCCCTCATATCCTCATCTCCCTCTCAAGACCTTAGGGAGGGGCTAAAAATGCTGCGCGGGTTCAACTCCGTGAGCCTGGACCTTTGTCTCAGTTGTGTATGTTATCCTACTTCATTAGGTAATAAAATAAGAAAAACTGTATGGCCAATTGAGACAATAAATGATTTTTTATTTAATTTATTAATATTATTGAAACATGCGAATTCAAAAAACGCTGTTGGTTTCGTCACACGAGTAACATAAGAAAAGTAATTATAATCAGCAATTTCCTTGACATGCCATAAATAAGCTTGTAGGTAGGTACAGTCAAGAGCACATCAAGCTCTACACTCGCAGTTCGATTGTAACGCTTATGGCGCACTAAATAAGAACGGTACAAAGTACAAAGTGTCAAGCTTGACGTGCTCTTGCCTACCTGTCTCCAAAGATAATGAAAATTAATTTAATACAGAAAATGACACTCTATTCACTGAGATATTGTTCTCGTATTTTATTACTTTTATCACAATATCAGATAGCTTTTGTAGCCTCTTTGCCATTTGGAAATAATTTAGTAAGAAAGGTCACTGGAGGCGTAATAATGCTTGTGTAATCACGTAATCAGACAATGTCTAATCATTGGATCACAGCGTAATGACATCTTTTCATTCCGAAACCTACCTCGGCTAAAAGCGTTAGCTCAAATAGTGAAAGTTGTTCAGTTCAGTGGTCTGAAGCACCGCTGTAAAGTATGTAACGCTTTTAAGTTTAAATCCTGTAGAAAATCAAAATTGCGAATTAATAATCTGTTTCCTTGTCATACCGTTTTGCATAAAGTCTTTAAATATTATTGATTTTAAACATGTTATAGCCATGTTGTGATATTTCGAATCAAATTAAAGCTTGAAAAATTCAGTCTCGGGCGGGACTTGAACCCGCACTTTTCCAAACCGGGGAAAGAGATTCAGATGGTGATTTGTTATCTTCCAGTAGATGGCGCTCACGTCCAATTTCGTCCTCTGGGTAGTGAGCTCGGTAGTGAAATTGGATAACGCAATTCCCCGGTTTGGAAGAGTGCGGGTTCAAGTCCCGCCCGAGACTTCATTTTTCAATCTTTAATTTAATTCGAAATAAATACTTGAACCAATCTCATGTCAAATGCTATTGCCTTCAGGATGATGGGCAAGAGTGTCGCGGCGCGTTGAGGAGAGGTGCTGACACCCAATTATGGGTGACATACCATACTGTACCAATAGGTTTTTCTAACTTATGAACGTAATACCGGTTGCTCTCAAACGGTGAAGGAAAACATCGTGAGGGAACCTGCATACGCTGAAGAAGAAATTCTGATTCGAATGGGAAGTCTACCATTCTGCATTGGACACACGTGGTAGACTGATGCCCTTACTACCTCCATGATACGCCTATACCCTGCTGTGGGACGTATATAGGCTAATGATGATGAGGAAGGCAGGTTATTATTGGTATTTCAGTTTTGTATAGCATTTTTTTTTGCAATTTCTTTGCTGGCGCTGCAGTGAAAGTTACTCAGTTTGATGATCTTACCATAAAGTTCTTATACCTTACGGAATAGAGAAACTGTCAGGAGTTGTCAAATGAAACCGTCTTTTGTGAATTTGTCCGCACTTATCGGCACGCTAAAACTTCGAGTTCTGTGTAAAATTGTGAATCTAACGTGATAATTGTAGATAATTTAATAAAAAAGTGTTAGTATATTTCACAAAATAATCTACGATTTCACTTTAGATTCACAAATTATTCACACCACAGAGCTCGTATATTTTATCCTGTCGATTGTGCCGATAAGTTCCCAAAAACGGTTCTATTGCCTCGCGTGACGTCACGTATCTCTTTCTATTATACAGTGGTGCCGCTAGGTACATCTCGCTCTCTCAGCTATCTGTTCCTCTATTCCGTAACGTACCTATAGTAGCTTTATGGTTCTTACGCACCCTTTAAATTATAACGCCCTGTAATCGTGAGCTAAAACTCGTCACTCACTTGAGTTATTTCCATAACAATTTTGAGAATATATTTTTAGGTGAAACATTATTATCTACTGAACGTAGAAAAATGGTTTTCTTTTTAAAGCTAAACAAAAACTCAGGTCTTCGATTTTAGCTCCGAGAAAATTCAACACTAAGTTTGGCCATAAATCATGTGTGCTGACGTAAAATACACCCGGGAGTACTAAAATGTCATAATTTACTGTATATAAGGTTATTCGATCCGACACCGATGTTACAGAACTGTGTTACCTATCATTTACACGAGTCTGGGGTCTTATTGAGTCGATATCAAATCGACATGGTGTTTAAAGTGCTTTTCTGATTCTTAATATTTTAATTTGCGATTATATTTAGTAGGTAATCTATTTTAGATAATGGTTGCGATTATCGGAAAATTAAATAATTAATTAAATAACTGGCTACATTCCCGCCACTACACGTGAGAGAAAACCTTTGCCCTGCTGTCTATTCCTACAGGTATTAGGGTGCCTGTCCATTGAAGCTGTGCGAGCTGTGCGAGCTGTGTAGCTGTGTTTTTTAACCAATCAGGAGTTCGGGCGAGATCGGCCGCGCCTCGCCCGAGCTCCTGATTGGTTAAAAAAACACAGCTACACAGCTCGCACAGCTTGCACAGCTTCAATGAACAGGCAGCCTTAAACTAACATTCCAATAAAAAGTTAAATAATTGTGGATAGGTGGAAACATTTTGAGTGTATTCTTATAATATTGTAATGTCCACTGTACAATGACAATGACATTGCTCGCAGAACCGATGGGGCTGAAGAGTTCCGAGCCGGGCGTTGTGGTGATCCTTGGGGGAGACCTATGTCCAGCAGTGGACGTTTATCTGCTGAGATGATGATGATCATGATGATAAGTGCAATGTCCAATTCCAATAAAACAAGCATAGCATGAACAAAAGAAATACTATATTTAAATAATAGGTAAGCAATTGATGGTTATGGATGGTTATTTCAATGACCGAAATGCTTGGGTCTGAGTGACACTAACTTATAGTACTGTATAGTATCAATTATTTTATTAAATAGACTATGTATTATAAATTGTATACATAACCTTAGCATAGTTTCTGGCCGCATCTTCTCTACAGCAACAACACGTTCCGACGCGGTGGTAAAAAAAAAGATAAGTGTGCTTCAAGCTCCTATATTGAATAAATTATTTTTGACTTTGACTTTGAATTGATAATAATATTAGTTTCATCTTACATCACTTAAGTAAGTACCAAAATAGTACTAATTTTACGCCCGTTTTGGAACTTTCACTATATTCATTTGTTAAGTAAGGGCTCTTACAGACCAGCGACAGTTGTCTGCGACAGGTCGCGACAGGGTCGCGCGACCGTCGCGCGACAGTTGAAGACCGTGACGTAGTGTTGTATAGTCTGAGAGATAGACCTCCATATACAATAGTTTGTAACATCCTATATACAGGGTCCTTCTTAATATGCTGACACTTTTTTAAGGCGATGACCAGACTATGAAACTGAACAACTTTCTCTATGGAATCAACATCGAAATCGCGAAAAAAAAAACAGGTTGTCCCATACGTTTGGCTCCGAGTAGGATTGCAGTTTTGTATGGAAGTGATCTTTTTTTTCGCTATTTCGATGTTGGTCCCATAGAGGAAGTTGTTCAGTTTGACGGTCTGAACATCCCCTTAAAAAAGTGTCAGCATATTAAGAAGGACTCTATACAGGATGTAACAAAACACCCTAGTAATACTTAATTGCTTCAGACCATCAATCTGAACAACTTTCACTAAGGAGCCAATGTCGAGAAAAAATAAAAAAAATCTGCCGTCCCATACATTTGAGTCAAGAAGGTACTGCAGTTTTGTATGAAAGAGCTGATTTTTTTTTCGTGATTTCGATGTTGGCTCCATAGTGAAAGTTGTTCAGTTTGATGGTCTGAAGCACCCCCTTAAGTATTACTAGGGTGTTTTGTTACACCCTGTATACGTACTTATTTATAAATATTTATTTGTATAATATTATGTGTTATAATTATTAGTGTTGTGTTAAGTATTATATCATAACTAATTAATTAACTATATAATGTATATTATAATTGCCCTATTTTTACCAGTCTGTAATATTTTATGGACTTGATGATGAAGATAATCAATTCTGGATTATCTATTATCTAAAGAAACCAAAATCTATGAAAAACTTATAAAAACCCAAAATATCAACCATGTAATTTTTTAGCCTCCGTTTTCTTCAAACTGAAATCTCTCAAGAACAAGACTTTTGTGCTCTCAGACTATACCAACGTCACGGTCGCGCGACCCTGTCGCGAGCTGTCGCAGACAACTGTCGCTGGTCTGTAAGAGCCCTAAATAATTTCTACCTCTCCTTATAGGACCTATACCAACAAATCAACCATATTCATTGAACCTCAGGTTTGATGATGTGTGAACTAAATGACTAAAGTAGGTATCAATTTGAAGAAGCATTGAACCCGAACGCGTAATATAGCCAATGGGTGGAGTTGAACAAACCCTTCTAAATCTGCGTTGAATCTAGGCTCAACCACTATCTGCTCTGTAAGTCAAATTAACCCTTCGAATCCAATACAACTGTTTGAAATGGAGCGAAATTTTGTCTGTGGCTTCAGTCTACGTTGCAATACGCTATTTTGCAGTCATTTTATGCCGTAATAATTATGGTAGAGAATGAAGAAAGAAAGAAAAAAGACAATAAATAAATAAATAAATAAATATCTTGGACAATGTCACACAAATTATCTAGTCACATTTAAAGTACCAGAATCTAGCCTGGACTTGTATTATTTTGACTAGAATATTTTTATTTGCCTGCCACTGACATTATAGTATACTCTAGCGATAATTAGGCACGTTAAAACAAACAACATGTTACACAAAACAACACAAAATGACACATTGCGGTCTGTCATTGCAATAGTGACGAAGTGAACTCGGAGACATCAATGCGGTGTGGAAACAGTATTTGTGGAACATTTTGTTTCTATGAAAGAGCTTGTAGCCTACCTACAAAATTCAAACCAGTGTCTGCCGAAGCAATAAACAGCGTTATGCTGGGCTGAAAGAGCTGAAGAAACTGATGAAGGAGGAAACGAGAGAAGTCTATCAGGATCTTAGACACGCGTAACTCTTCCATTGTTATATTGTCTAAGATCAGGATAGTAGCAACAGAACGGCATCTTGCTAGTCTTGCTACTATCACAGTATAAGCATAGTGTAAATAAAATAATTGTTGAAGCTCAGCGGTCGCGGGGGGTCTATGCCCACGCGGCGTGCGGGGGACGGCGGGGGACGGGCGTACCTTGACTAAATTTACTGTTAGGGTACGCGTGCAGGCAGCATCGACCGGAAAGCACTTCTCCCGCGCCGCACGCCCCGTACAATTGGCCTGCTGAGACCGCTGAGCTTCACCACTATTAGTTCTTTATACAATGGTACCAAACGCGGCCTGTATGTGTGCTCGCCAGACTCTCCAGTACGTACGACGATATCTTAGGCAGCCAAGGCAGCACCAGACGGGGCTACGCGGAGATATTGTCAGTGTGTGCGTGCTACGAGGTGTACGCCGCGTTTGGTACCATTGTATGAAGATGGATTACTGTCTTATACTGTGCTACTTACTATCCTGAGGTTTACAGAGATAACAGTCTGCATTACGTTAAAATGGAAAAACATAAAATGTACGGATGCATGTTACAAAACACACTTATAAGCTAAGGACCATCATTGCTTTCAGCACGGCTAGCATGCCACGCACGACAAAGCGTTTAAACGAGAAAAACGCTCTTTCTGGCATGTAAAATAATAAAGATGGAGGCATATTATTATCTCAATTTTTATCGTTTTCTCCGGGGTGGTGGCATGCGAGGCCTACAGGTTAGGTTAGGTTTTTTTTTTGTTGATCATAGTATAACTGTGAAAGCGGAGCACTAATGGTTTATGCGCCACTTTCACTGTTTGGTGTGTCTTGGGGGGGGGGGGGGGGGGGGGGGGGGGTGTTAGTAAACGTATGTCTAAAAGTGAGAGTCATTGGTTTAATGGGGGGTTAGGTTAGGTTTGTATCTGGTACTTTGATATAACCTGTATTGGCAATGTATTATGAAAAAAAAAACTACGTAAAATAATGTAAAGGTATAAGTATTTTCCTTAGAACAGCATCGCTTTTTTTTTCTCCTAACAGTGCAAAAAAGGCTGAAGCCTTTATGACCCGTCGACAAACATTCAAAAAAACCGTCAAGCAGCACCCGCATTCTGTAATAGCAGACAAAAAGAAAATTACTACAGAGGAACCGGATATATTTGATCCGTACGCACTTACAGGTTAAGCGATAGCGTTTGCGGTTCCCAGGCATTGACAATTTTATCTTTACAATCTTCAAAAGCTCTACTAACAAGTGTGTAAGGTTTGGAATTCCTTGTTTCAGCTGAAATGTGTGTTTTGTTTTGATTTGCGTTGTGAGCATTCAGCCAAGGTAGCGTGTTTTGTCTGTTTCGAGATTTATGGGAATGTTTTCAAATGTTGAATCGGAGCTAAAGCGTGTATTAACAATTTGCTAATAAAGTTCATTTCTGTTCAGCAATATATGGTACGTTCTTTGTTAGTAGGTATATAAACCAAGGATCTGCTTCACGTTTCGGGGATCATAATAAGGATGCCCTGTTGATAAAAGGAATATATTGTCTTCCTCATAAGGTCGACTACTGACCGATAAGGTCAACGGCCTGCGGAAACTATAACAGGGTTATGGACCTTGAACAAATATCACAGAGGTCCTGATCAGATTTGGTTGGCGGTGAAAAAAATCCAAAATATTCAAAATACAAGATGGCCGCCATGGAAATTTCAAACGCCAAAGCAGCTAGGTTTACTGAACTGCCTGAAAATTTGTATGCCGGGGTTTTAGGGGTCGCTGATTACGAATATGAAATCATTTTCTTTTTATCTTCATCTTTCATGAGGATTGCCATAGTACAAATTTCGTAATTTTTGAAATGCTGTTACGTTCTCTGCGCTGTAGCCCTCAAAGGTTGAGTCTTTTTTTTTTATTAAGTATGTTATTTATGGTAGTAAGTATGGTTTGCTCTTGACCTCAATCTAGTCCTCAGGACGAAGACGGGGTCGAAGATGTAGCGAGCTTACCTTACTCATATAACAAAAGTGCATACCACTTGTGTAGAAAATTCTGTCAGGTTAAATTTGTACCTACAAATCTTTTCGATAGGTACGACTTATAGATTCCGAGAAAACTGAAAAAAAGTCCTCAAACGTGATTCGAAGGGCTTTCGAGGTGGAAATGTCGGATTTGTTATTACCATTTGTCACAGTCATCACTACCAACATATAAAAAAAACTACCTCATTTCATGTAAAATGTACCAATTCCGTGGGCGTAATTTTAGGGGTGCGTTATACAATGAAACTAAACCACTTTCCCTAAGGAACATGGGTAGAATAACAAGATTTTTTCTTTTGGAGCTTCTACAAAAAAGTCCTGCTTTTGTGATCCAGCATGGGATCCGCCGATCGACTTTCTATGAGAGGTCCAAAAAAATCTCGTGTTTTCAAAATGTTGCAATCAATGTGACCACCCGAAAGGGTGACGGTCTGTCTGTCTGTCGGGGAATAACTTCGTGCTATACAGGGTGTTAGGGTAAACAGTTGCATTAGGGGTGATTTTACCCATGATACTGACCAACTTCCCTTAAGAAACTCATAGGAAATTCGTAAAAAAATTTTTGGACTTCCCATACTATATGCAATCAGCTGATCGCAGATTTGTATGAAAAGTCGAAATTGTTTTTTGCAATTTTCCTATATGTTTCTCAGGGAAAGTTGTTCAGTATAATTGGTAAATCACCCCTTAAACAATGCAAATGTTTATTCTAATCTAACACCCTGTATTCGTCATCATTGTTATACATCAAGACGTATTCAATTATAACTATGCCTATTAGTTCTCAGTACAATTTGATCCAAATTGATTCCCAAATTGAAGGCGTCTGCATGCAACGAAATATCGAAGCTATGTACATTAAATTCCATGTAATGTAAGTTGAAATTGCTTTGGATAATTAAGCTGGCAGCTATTGGAGAAACTAGAGCTGTCGAGATGAAGGAAACGTTTAGCTTTTGATGTTGGTAGTAAATTATCTACCATTATTATGTTGTGTAGTATTGTGTAGTACAAGAGCGCGGAACTGCAATTTTTTAATCAACTTCCACTAAAGGAGGAGGTACCAGAAGTATTTTAAACTTGCCGGATAAAAAGATAAAGTTCCATGTTAAACAAGTTCTCCAAAAAAAAACTTACTGAGGGTTTTCTATAAAATCGATGATTATAAATATCATCATAATCAGCCTATAAACGTCCCACTGCAGGGCACAGGCCTACCCTCAAGGAGGGTGTATGGGCATTAGTCCACCACGCGTGCCCAATGCGGGTTAGTAGACTTCACATACACATCACAATTTCTTCTTCAGTGTATGCAGGTTTCCTCACGATGTTTTCCTTCACCGTTTGAGAGCAGTCGGTTTTACGTACATAAGTTAGAAAAACTCATTGGTACATGGCATGTTGTCCGTGCGGATTTGAACCCGGACCCCCATAATTGGGAGTCCATACCTCTCCGCAACGCGCCACCGACGCTCACTTTCACGATTATAAATATAAATGACCAAAATGTCTGGTCTTAACAATGACACGCAATTTAGTTCAATATTTTACCTATTTTGAATTGTACTTTGTATATTTTGTTTTATTTATAAATTTGTGTTGTACCTAGAGTTTCTAGCCTCATCTTCTCCTTATACAGCTTCCGACGCGGTGTGATAGAGTTTAAATAAAACCGGTCAAGTGCGAGTCGAGCTACTCGCGCACCGAGGGTTCCGTACCACACCACCACAGAACACAAGATTATTAACTTAGAAAAAAAACTTTTTTTGTCCGGGACCTTTAGCGCGAGACCGACTCACATTTGGCCGGTTTTTAGTATTTGTTGTTATTCTGTAGAGTTTGCTCTATAATCACACTAAGTTTGACGCTGGTATGTATTATCGTTTTTACTATAGATCGTGAAGAAAAAACGTTGATAAAAACTAGTTTCTTGTTGAAAACCCCCCTTAATTTTTAACTTTCTGCCATTTTTATTATTTGTTAACAAATCCGCCGCAATAACGCATAATCTGAGAAAATTTTAACTATCTAGCTATTACGGTTCAAAAGTTACAGCCCTAAATAGGTAGGACAGACGGACGGACGGACGAACGGGCAGACGGACGGACGGACGGACAACGTAGGCTTTAGTAATAGGGTCCCGTTATCACCCTTTTGGGTACAGAACCCTAAAAACGAAGTCAGACACTATTTTGATTTTGAGTTAGAGTTTTCTGTAGATAAGAATGCTCTATCAATTAATAAGGCTAAAGTTTTGTGATTTTATACCTAGTCTGAGACGATTATTTTATAAAGGAGATGCTTTGTTAAATATTGTATTTAAGCCTGTAAGAGCTTATCAATATTTCACTTACCTAACGAGTAAAATATTCAAATTTCGTAAGAACCAAAATGGCTGCTAAGTTATAACGAAAATGACGTAATACGATTTGAATACAATGCCAACACCATCTGAGGTTCGACAAATTGAATTTCTCCATTACGTTCCTTTTGTAAAACTCGAGATTGAGAGCTCAGTGATGCCTATTAAGTACTTAGTATTTTGTCTTCAGCTATGCTTGTTCGAGCAAGATCGAGCAGCCTGGAGAACTGTGGTGGCACAAGCGGCCCACGATGGTCACGTCCCTCAGCCATTAGGTTACGATCAAGAAGAAGAAGATGCTTGTTCAGATATGCAACTTCTTATTTATTCTAGACAAGAAAAAGCAGCATAAGCATATGCTCACGACTATATTCCCCGAGGGGGTAGTCAGAGATATTCTGAAACTTCAGAACATCCACGTCCATCCAGACAAGAAAAAGAAGTTACAAAACGCTCTGACAATTAAAGGAGATCTCCCATTGCATCATGAACATGTGCATTCTTCAGATTCTCACCTACGGTGCTCAAACGTGGTCTTTGACTAAAGATCAGAGGTCAAGCCTCAAGGTTTGTCAAAGGGCTATGGAGCGCAGCATCCTTCGCTTCAAACTGATCGACCGAGTCAGAAACGAGATCATTCGCGCCAGAACCCAATTGGCAGGCGCTGCCAATACAAATTGGGATTGGCCAGCCTAATCCCAGTGTGATTGAAGTGATACGTCAGAAAACTAAAGTAATTGACATAGCTCAGAAAATTAGCAAGCTGAAGTGGCAATGGGCTGGTCATATCTGCCGAAGCACTGAAACCTGATGGGGAGTCAGAGTTCTAGAGTGGAGACCACGAACTGGTAGGCGTAGTGTGGGACGCTTTGCTGCCCGCTGGATAGACGACCTAAAGAAGGTAGCGGGGAGCGACTGGATGAGGAAGGCCGAGGACAGAGTTTTGTGGCGCGCCTTGGGAGAGGCCTATGTTCAGCAGTGGACGATGATAAGCTGATGATGATGATGGTGATGATAGTTATGTGACAACTATAAACATTAGCAGACTTTACTGAAAAATTTTATCTCTATACTAAACCTACCAACAAATTTCACCGAAACACCATGTTTGCGCTTGAATTCCACCTAGCTGCCATAGTATGAAATAAGTTGTACCTCAAAACCTGAAACTTGACAAGGGTTTTAAAACCGTTGGACGTTGGACCACGTCCCATACAAATTTGCCCATTGTTCATTCCAGAACTAAGACAGGACAAGTTTTATTTTATTATATTCAGAGTAAATTTCAAATATCTTCAAGCCCTTCATTACAATAGCTCACATCTCGTCGAGGAAAAGATTGTACAACTTCCTCAATTTGCCATGTTCCTTTGATTTATAAGTTGTTTTGACGAATATGAACAAGAAAGAAGGTATTTCATTATTCCAAATGATTCAGATTTATTTTATCTACAGTGTGTTAGGGTAAACAGTTGCATTACTTTAAGGGGTGATTGTACCCATGATACTGAACAACTTTCCCTAAAGAAGGTAAAAAAAGTGACCTTTCATACAAACGTTCGATCAGTTGATTGCATTTAGTATGGATTTTTTTTAAGACTTTCCTATTTCTTTCTTAGGGAAAGTTGTTCAGTATCATGGGTACAATCATCCCTTTAAGTAAGTATTGCAACTGTTTACCCTAACATCCTGTATATAGTAGATTAGTGTCTTATAAATTTTCATCATAATATAGGTAAAATGTTCATCTCAAGCTCGAACCATTTTTTCTTGCCTACTTTATCAATTAAGCATGATTGCATGATAAAAGAGAATGTTTCTGTATTTATTCGCAGTCTTTCATCGTTTTAGCAACGAATAGAGAAATAACACATATCCAACGAAATAATCCTGTCTGCAAACACGTTTTTTTATACCTTCTGAATTGAGTAGCTATCACACCGTTATGTATCATTTACAGCCTATTCGAGCACAACAATCTTTTGCAAGCGTAGTCAGTGATGATTGACGGATAGGTTAGGTTAGGTTAGATTTTACCGCTGTCGGGGATGCGGAAGATTCCTTCGGGGACTCTCAAGTCCTCGGTAAAAAATTGACGGTGACGAGGAGGAACACCTGTGGGGGTTTAAGTCGGTAGGAGTCCGGCTTCACCTATCGTCGTCCCTAAGGTCGCGGGTATACATGAGGATAAACCCACGAAAAAAAAATATGGTTAGGTTTTTCTTTCTTGGCCTTTGAGGATTTTATGTTGAATAAAAAACTGTTGTACCACAGAACTAAATATTTATGCTAAAACCCACATCCATAGTCCGTTTAGGCATCATCATTATTTTGAGAGACAAAATGGTAACAGACCACGAAAAAAAAAGTTTGATTGGTTTTGTTTTCTTGCCCTTTGAGTATTTTATTTTAAATGAAAAACTGTTGTTCTATAGGACTAAATATTAGCTAAAAACACATCCATGGTCCGTTTAAGCTTCATCATTTGAAAGACTAAATGGTAACAGACACACGTCATAGACATGACGTTTGGCTTAGACCCAACCTTGAACGGTTTCATACAAAGTGAAAAATCTCTTCAGGTACTAACATCTTTGAGGCTCAGAGAGGAAGTCAAATTTTATTGTGGTTGCTATTCGCCCCAGACTCAGTCATCAGTCATAGTTGTTTATCTTATTGTCCCTATCGCTGTTAAGATTTAGTATAGTTCATAATAGTATACAGAATAATTGTGTCTAATATTTTATAACAAATTAAAGACCAACAATCGCCGTAGTCGAAATCAACTATGAACAAATAAAATTATCAACCATGACCACAGTATAAGAAAGAGATATATTAAGAGATATTACTAGATACAGTACGTACACTCCCTTCCTCCCACCAACTTTTTACCTCACCCCCTCTATCGCCCTCTGGTTACCGCGCACTGGTTACTCGCTACCTACGAAGAAGACTTAAGGTTCAATTTCTTTGGTTTCGAATGTGCTGACGTCATCTTGTCAATTTCAAATTTTTGTATGCAGTGTCCGGGCTGTGCCATGACAGTACATGACGGTGTCATAGGCGGTTTAATATCAATTTCTTTTTAAACGAGGTTATCCTTGTTTGATATTATGATATGTTAGATTTTCGTGTGTTTTTTCTTATAATAATGTTTGTTATGTAATCTTTGTTTGTACCAATATTTATGTTTATAATAATGTTATAATATGTAATATAATAACATTAATATAAAAGTCTTAAGACGAACAACAACAAGACATTTGTTACGTCGGAAATAATTAGTGAAAAGAAAATACTTAATAACTTCACTATCACTACCACTTTATACAGTATGTAAAATAAAATGCGTTACGTAAAGAACGAATAAGCCAACATCGAAATCGCGATCAAAAAATTCTTTCCATAGAAAATGTCTACTCGATCCAAATAAATGGAACAGCTGACTGGTACCTACATCTTAAATTTCCACAGCAAACAGGAGTAAATCAGCACAAGGAAAAAAACAAGATCAAATAAGCGAAGAGATTTAAAGGTATCTCAGCATGACTCGGTGATTTTTATTTTGGGGAAAATTTTTCCGCTTGTAGGTTAGCCATGATTTTGAACAAAAACTGGACAGCGATTCAGAAAAGCGGCTTTAAAAATCAACAGAATGCTAAGCTAAAATGTCAATGATTCTATTGAGGCTAGGTATTATTAATTTATTATATAACAAAATTTTGTGATTTCTTATAACATGACATATATTTGGTCAGATTTAATGATAATATTGATAATTGCTACTAATAATTGAATAATTAATGTAAAATGTAAGAATCCTGTAACTTCTTAACAAAATATTTGTACGCCATCACGGCAGATTTATGTTATCTCTGTGAGAACTAATTACTAACATCCTAAGTACCACCAAAAACCTTTAAATAAATTTTCATTCATTTATTCATTCATTCATAAAACACTAAAGAGAATCTTCAGCCATATGCAATTATATCCATTATTGGTCAAAAGTCTTCCACAGTTACTATAACCAAACGCAAACTACACACGCTGTTACTATAGCTTCCCGAAATCCACCAAAGTATATGAAATCCACCAATCGAATGGTTCAAATTTCCTCGGTAACATATTATTCATTATCAAGCTATTGTATTCATGAGTTGATTTTACACATCTCCGCTCTGCTTTGATGGATTCTGGGCATTATAAAGCCATGACAATAACAGTAGTAGTAATATAGTAGTGTAGTAGTATAGTAGTGTAGTGACATATTAGTAGTAATAGTTATCTATAATGATGCACGTAGAATAAGTAACATGCATACATTTCGGCCGTCATTTCGAATGGTTACGAAATTCGCGACAACTATGAACCAATATCTTCTTAAGGATGCAGTCGGTTTGCCTTTAGCATAATTTCTGATTACGTACTGCTAGCTTTTCCCTACAAAAAAAATCAGAAAAACTGCACAGTTGCCCACGACACGAAACCACGTGGGAACTGGGAACTAAAACAAATTAATTCTAAGAAAAATAACATAAATAAAATAAAAGAGTCAATAAGAATAAAAGGGCAAATTACAAAATGACGAAGGAGTCAGAACCTAATATTGATCCGTGACCCCACTTCAATTTATAATAATATTTATGTCATGTCCCAATGCATCTTAACACCATGGTCACCCTACCACTGATGTGTGGCCAGCCTTTATTATTTCCCGTCGGAGGTCAGCTATAAATCATCAACGATAAAAGAGCCATAGATGCTGCTACGTAGTTATATACGACGGGTCGTAATTGGTTAACTATAGTGTTTATTGAATAGAGATTAAGATAACTCGTATGGTCTGATAATAAAGTAAATACTGTGCAATTATTACGAAGGCGAATATTTCATGAGATTCAATGTCTCTCTTTGCTATATATTTTTTTTGGCGTCATTGTACTTAACGATTTTTTAAACACTTTCCTAATTTTCAGGTGGTACAGACGATCAAACTGAACAATTTTCAAAGATGATATCGAAAAAAAAAACCAGCCAAGTACGAGTCGGGACTCGGGCAATTAGTGTTCCGTACTACCAGTTGTTTAACATGGGTCATTGATGACAAACACTATAAATTGACACTTACTTAATTGTGGTCACATAGTAACTTGAAGATCATTTTACACTGGAGTTTTTTAGCTATTGAAAAAAAAAACTATCCAAATTAGAGCCACCCTGATAATTTTCCCGCCATCTAGGTACACGTTATTTCTGATGTTCATGATTTTTTTCAGGTCTTATACGGCAATATTTTTTGATTTAATTGAAAATTTCTCGGATTTAATTGAAAATTTTGTTAAACAAAGTTTAAATAAAAATATTTTAAAGTATATTTTTAGACTCGTATTTTCATAAGCTTTCAATTGACACCCCACACACACACCCACACCAAAAGGTAGAAAAAAAAAATTTACCTCCCCTTTCTACCTCCCCAAATTGCCCCCCAATATAAAAATTAAGCTTTTTTACTTCATTTATGATATTGGACCACCAATTGCTATAACTGTACCGAGTTTCAACTTATCTACGACAACAATACTACGACCTATGTCTTACGGTCTCTGAGAAAAATGTCTGTGACTGACAGACGGACGGACGGACGGACAGACACCGAGCTGATTCCATAAGTGATCTGTTTTGCCAATTTTGGTACGAAACACTAAAAATCTTCTGATATTCAGCGACAAAAGTAGCTGACTCCAATAACTGACTTCTAACTGACTCTAATTTACGTTATATTTTATGTATTACTAGCGATTGTATTTTAAGTGTACTTTGTACATTTTGTTTTGTTTAAAAGATGTGTGTTGTAGAGTTTCTGGCCGCATCTTCTGTCAACGGAACACCTTCCGACGCGGTGGTAGAGTCAAAAAATGACGTCAAAAAGCTATCTATATGATATTATTTTGAATAAAAATTTTTGAATTGAATTGAACCCGCCCCGGCTTCGCACGAGTGCAATGCTGATATAAACCTTCCTCTTGAATCACTTTATCTATTACGAGCTTTAACCCGCGACTTCGTCCGCATAAATTATATACCAGATTTTAAGTCAGATGATAAGCTATCAAATAAAAAAAGTTTCATCAAAATCGGTTCAGTAGTTTTTGCGTGATACTCGAACAAACAAACACCCAAACAAACAAACAAACAAATAAACAAACAAACAGACAGACAAAAAATCCAAAAATTTGTGATTTGGAATCAGGGACATAAAAACCATGTCGTAATTTTTTTTTTGTAAATATCTTCAATGTACACACAAATTTCTGTTACAGTTTTATAATAGTTTAGATAAAAAACCGCATCAAAATCCGTAAGCATACATAGGGACAGACAGACAGCGGGGAGCGACTTTGTTTTATACTATGTAGTGATGATTAGTCATTATGAGTACTAGGTATACATTTTTTAAATTATCCTCAATGTACAGACACAATTCTGTTACAGTTTTATAATAGTGTAGAGTGGACAGACTATTTCATAAAAACACTTATTAATTTGTCCCTTTCGATGATGATAATGATACTGCATTTTTATTATTTTGAAGAACTAACGCGTGTAGATAACAGTACTCTAGTTTTATCTTTATTATAGGTGGATAGTGAAATGAGAAGTATAAACACTTTTTTTATGTAGCCTGTTCAATGTCCCACTGCTAGGCTTTACTCTCCAATCCTTTCTATTGTGTGCACCTACTTACCAACTGTCAAAGAAGGCATCCATGTCTTACAACCTAAATAAAAATAAATCAAAGAAAATGAAATAATAATAATAAAAAAAACCTTGAAAATTATTTAATAATATTTAATGTACCTACACTCTACCTTTATTAGTTTAGTGTGTTAATAAAAGTAGTTTAATTATGGAATAATTATAAAAATACAAGATAGAAGGGTCCTAGTAACTTATAATGAATCTGTGGTGCTGTGCTGAATCGTGCGCGCCCTAAGAGCAAGGATTTATTCTAAAGGGATAGAGGGAGCCATACCATTGCAAGAATGTCCACTTTTTTTGACGTTTGTGTTTGAATGTGTAGTGCAAAGACATATATATTACTAGCGTAAGGACATGGCCTATGAGCTTGACTATTGTCCCCAGTTCGTTGGCTCTATTAGAGCCAAGGAACATATGTACTCTCTACCGATTAGAGCACTACAACGCTCAAAGAAAATATATGACACGATATAGTTCGTATACGAGTTATGACAGATGGCACAAATTTTTGTTTCTATGAAGAAGGTTTTTGTAAAATATTCTGACGGGCCTATCCTTACGCTAGTAATATATAAATCTATGGTGTAGTGTCAAGTAGTATGGATAAAAGAGACCATTTAGACCAAAGTGACAACTGCCCTAATGTTTACGATCACTTTTCACACACACTAGCATAAAAATGACAAGTGAAAAGTGGAAAGCCGCATAAACAAAGATCTATAGTTCCGTCTCCTTCTACTATTAAAGGTACGCTATAAGACAAAAGAGACTAACTACAATCGTAAATTGATGCGGTTTCTATGCTGTAGAATAAAGGAGATTCTTGCTCTTAGTGTGCGCCTCGGACAAAGAAAGAGGAGGCAGTCTCCTTTCATCTGTATTCCTTTTTTTAAATGTATGTTACAATGATACCTTCAGCACTTTTTGACCAATTTGGATGATTCTTGCTTTGTTTTAAAGGAATTATTCTTACGGTAACTTCAGCATTTTTGACCAATATGCATGCATTAATTGCCAATATTGGCAACTATTGAAATTACAGTATCAAAATCGAATACATATTAGATTTTGATACTCATTTTTTATACAAAGCAATTGTCGTTATACAATCATGTAGGTATAATTTTGTCCTACCAAAGACTGCGCCGTCATGGTGACTATTTGCTTAGCAAACAGCACAACGACTTGAGGGCAAATAACAGGTAACAGCTGATTACCGTAATTGTTACCATAATCAACTGTTCTGTGAAAACATAAAGTAGTAGGCAAGTAGTCGGTATGTTTTATTTTAATTTGAACTTTAATAAGCCAATTAAATACAGAGATAGGTACTCCGTAAAAATACAGGAGGCTATTTAAATTTTAAGGCTTAGTGTGATTATAGAGCAAACTCGATCTCGCGCTAAAGGTTCCGGACAAAAAAAGTTTTTTTTCTAATTTAATAATGTTGTGCTCTGTGGTGGTGTGGTACGGACCCTCGGTGCGCGAGTAGCCCAACTCACACTTGACCGGTTTTATTAATGTAATGCAACTGTCATCATTACGTCTACACTATCTTCATTCCGTCTGTAATATTATCACATTAACTGGACTGCCGCCGATGATGGCAGATGAATAATTGATCAGCGTGCTTATCTTCTTTTCTGAATTATCAGTTTATTTATCATTATCATGCATTAGTTAAACTATTATTATTAAATAGATAATTAGCAACGAGGCAAGTGTTTCTTGTACCGCATCGATGATAAGAATAATGTACTGTAATTAGGTACCTAATTAATTAATTACTACCCAAATGGCACATGTAGCATTATAAGAGACCACTTTTGGTGTAACTCGGAACTTGTTGCATTAATTAACACTTAATAGGGTTCAACTGAGAACTTAGAGCTGCTTATTACGCTTTAGTCTTTATAATAGCATTATAAGAGCAGGAACGGATACTATTGTAACGGGATCAGAGTTAGAGCAGCTGTCAAAAATGCCTTCTTACAGCCTATATCGCATTGGTTGCTTAAGAGCATTATAGGGGCAGTAAAATATGATTATTGCTGTATAAAGGTGTAGAATTATACCACTGTAATGCTAGCATCTTAAAAGAGTCAATGTGAACTACTGTACAGCCAATAGAGTTAAAGTGGTGTACACGTAGAGTGATTTAACGCTTAAAGTTCTATATTGGTTCACCTCAACTCTGTTATTCAGCCTCTTTTTCAAAGCTGCTTAAAGGTGTTATATTAGCACTCGTGAACACCATAGGTATTCCGAGATACCCTTGTAACTCAGAAATACAGAATTCGGCAGTAAAGTGGTGTACACGTAGAGTGATTTAACGCTTAAAGTTCTATATTGGTTCACCTCAACTCTGTAATTAAGCCTCTTTTTCAAAGCTGCTTAAAGGTGTTATATTAGCACTCGTGAACACCAAAGGTATTCCAAGATACTCTTGTAACTCCGAAATACAGCATTTGGCAGTAAAATGGCTACAGAAAATACCACTATATTGCTTTAGTCTGCATAATGGCGTTTAAGTAGTTCACATGAATGGCTTAAGCGTTGATGCGAACCATAATAACACTAATATAAGCCGACAGGCTGCATATTGGTTCACTTGAACTCTTATTTACTGCAATAAGCGTTATAGAGGAACCGGTGTGTACTCTTGTACAGCCATAGTCGTTAATTCAGGATTATAAGAGTTCACATAGGTTTCTTAAGAAAGCGCCATTTTGTTATAACTTTATAACCTAAACCATATGATAAATAAAAATTATGGTGTTGTTTATGTTTTACTAATGATTTCTGCTTTTATTTACACGTGAAACACATATTTATTATAATATAAAATAAAACTTTGTATGATTTAATGTAAATCAGACACAAAAAATGTACACATATATTTTGACGTGTAATTATTTTCACAATATTTCTAATTAAAAACGAAATATTTCCGAGGCGCGTACAAAATTTGCTATAAAACCATATAAACATTCACAATGAACTTGCATTCCCAAATGTATTCACAGGCTAATATTATAAAAGTTTACTTAACTACGTTATCACAAAATCTCAATAAAACTTCACTTCACGCCATTAATAACCAACACTCACGGAATTTATTTAAAGAATTTAACTCTACTAATAAAATAAATTCAGGTTTTTATGTACACACTCTGCTGATGCTCGAAGAATAATGTAGAACCTCAAGCGTTAATTAAGTATAACAGTAACACCAATCCTAGGGCCTAGTCTGTATAACAGGACACTCGTATTCTGTTAAGCAGCTGATATAATGCCTTGTGGCCCATTATAATTCCAATATAGAACCTTAGGCTGTATAACAGGACACTCGTATTCTGTTAAGCAGCTGATATAATGCCTTGTGGCCCATTATAATTCCAATATAGAACCTTAGGCTGTATAACTTGTGCCCAAATAAGAGTTATATCGGTGTTAACAGCGCTGTTAACACCATTGTAACACCATCTTATACAGCCTTTAGTTTCCGTGTACACCAAAAGTGGTCTCTTATAATGCTACATGTGCCATTTGGGTAGCAGCGCCTGCGACTTTGTCCGCGCAGACCACCGACTTTAAATACTCATAACTTTTGATTGAATGAACCGATTGCGACGATAAAAGCCTAAATGTTAATCCAAAATAAGCAATATGCTTTTGTGGAAACAACATTAAAATCAGTTTTGTAGTTTGTAAATGATGCGTTCACAAACGAACAGAAAAACTGACAAAAATTCTAAACAAAATATCTTCAAACATCAATTCATCATTAAATGGTTTTTTTATTATAATTTATATAAATTGACGGTAAGGATAAAATTGTAGGTAGGTACATAGGTATATTTGTAATTTTGTAATCGTAATACTACTTCTTTCTAATGAAGCGATAACAAAACAAAATGAATAAACAAATGTTTATTCATGAATTTTATTATCAAAAACTTGTTTTGTTTCTTTTTGTTTATTTGCCTTTGACTGCAAATTCGTTCGAGTGGTTGATTTTAAACAGAATTGTTTTTATTTGCATTCGAAGTTACAAATTGACACACGCAGAGAAAACGATTGGTTTGCTAAAGTTGACATCCCATTTACACAGGAGTTGATTTTCGAAAAATACTTCCTTACATCTACTGGAAAGTATAAATTATCTCTATCTTCAATGCTATGCGTTTTCTGTGAGTCAGTCACTGATGTTTGTTTTTCTAACTCCGCCTATATTCCTTGGTTAAATTCATTACGTATTCCAAGACAATATTAGAGTCATCCCTCTGGCTCGTTGGACTTCATTTTCTAGTGTTGTGAGTGGGCGCCGCCGTTGATCCTGGTTTAAAGGAGTTACAGTGGTATAGAACTGGCTACACTGAAAAAAATGCTTTGTTAAATATAGGTAACCAAACTTTAGTGACTTCATAACTGTTTTGTAGCACATAATCGAACATTTTTGTTTTAATTAGCAAAAATTTTTGTTATTTATAGCTGAATGATTGTTTATATAGTACTAAAAAACAGTTTGGAAGTCACGAAAGTTTGATTATATTTAACAAAGCATTTTTTTCAGTGTATTGAATGTATTCATGAACAAGTTTTATAAGAAAGATTGTAAAACAGGTTTTTTAAATAAAAATTTTGATTAAAACGCTGAAAGATAATCCTAGAGTGCGTTCAAGTTGGTTGACATTTAATAAAATAGAAATCTAACCAACTCATTAAATATTTCACGCGAGAGGACTTTGTGAGAGTCAAACTAGAAAGCGGTTTACAATTTCATGCGAATAAGGATTTGGGAATAATGAAATAATTGCAGTTCATTGATGCCATAATATTCGTATCCATTCAAATAAAATCCACTTGAAAGAAGGAAAATTCAATTCAATTCAATTCAATTCAATTATAATTTATTGCATACTTAAACAGAAAATTCATATGTAAAATTACTTCACAATATTGAGAAAATTAATTTTATTATTAAATATTTTCATAACATTGAGCAATTCCTACACGCTGTATTTATCATTGAATCGGTATGTATATAAGTGTTGTCTATTAGCTAAATGACACTCTAGTCAGACGATACTGGCATAAAGAGGTCTTGTATTAAAATGTCCAGACCATTATTTATCGTCTTGTGTTTCATATCAATTGTAAAAATTAATGAAGCTGCTAGAATACTAGTAGTTATTCCGTTTCCTTCTATAAGCCATCAAGTGGTATTCCGACCTCTTACACAAGAACTGGCAAAGCGAGGACATGAAGTGGTTGTGGTAACAGCAGACCCTGCTTTTCCAAAAGGACAGACACCGTCAAATCTCACAGAAATAGATGTCCATGATGTTTCCTATGAATACTGGAAAGAAACACTTTTGAAAATCGATATTGGAAATCAAGATGACTTGACAAGTCAAATGAGAACAGTATTCGATTTTATGCCTAAACTTGTAGAGAAACAAGTAAAAAATGAAGAATTTAAGAAGTTGATTGATACAAAGCGTAATTTTTTCGATTTGGTAATGATAGAAGCTTGTGTGAGACCTGCTCTGGGTCTATCTCATGTGTTCAAAGTGCCAGTGGTCATAGTAAGTTCATTCGGACGCTTCTTCAGAACCTATGAAACTGTTGGAGCTCCAAATCACCCGTTTCTGTATCCAATGTTTACGCGACAAAGAATATACAATCTCACAATGTGGGAAAAAGTGACAGAATTGTATAATCATTACAAATTTTTGAAACTTTACGATGATAATGAAGAAAATGACAATGAAATGATAAGAAGAACTTTTGGTCGTGATGCTCCAGGAATTCAAGAATTAAATAAAAATACCGCGATGGTCATTCTAAATACTCATCCGATATGGGAAGGCAATGTCCCTGTACCGCAAAATGTAATTTTTATGTGGGGAATGCACCAAAAACCTAAGAAGGAACTACCACAGGTAAGTTTTTCATTCAAGATAGTTTGTTAGCTAAATTGTGGTTATAATAAACCGCTACGATTAGAACTAACTATGAACATCGACCTGCCTGCCAGTGGTGGCAGTTATGGTAAACAGGATCTTTTCAAAGAAGGCTTCGTCTTTAGTAGACGACTTATTGTGGTCGATGAAGATATTATTAAAAGAACATTTAATCTTATTTTAGGACTTGAAATCGTTCCTTGACTCGTCAAAACACGGAGTCATCTACATGAGTTTTGGTACAAACTCAATGACACAAATGCTACCGCAGGAGAAGATTCAAATGATAATAAAGGTTTTCTCAGAACTGCCTTATGATATTTTATGGAAGTGGGACAAGGATGAATTACCTGGACGATCCAAAAATATCAGAATTAGCAAATGGTTTCCACAATCAGATCTTTTGCGTAAGTAAAACTTTGTAAAGTGTTTGAGATCTTCACTTTTCAATTGATTATGAACGGAGAGTATTATATAAATTTTATTATATTTTTATTTAATATTGGCGAAAATTCATTGCTAGAAGATGAGCTCCAAAAATATTGTTTACTATTTCTTTCCTGGTTACCTTTTTGATCCCTTTACATTTCTAACCCCTCTTATAATGTTTTGTGGGCAGGGATATGCAGATCTGACTGCCAACCTCTAGTAATAGAGAGGATCCCAAAAATGAAGAATATTCAGTTAACGTAGGTACTTAGCTACTTTTAACAATTTTGCAGGACATCCCAAAATCAAACTATTTATAACACAAGGAGGTCTTCAATCGACAGACGAGGCAATGACAGCTGGAGTACCAGTAATCGGTATACCAATGTTAGGAGATCAATGGTATAATGTGGAGAAATTCGTTTATCACAAGATTGGTGTGAGACTTGACCTGGGATCACTGACTGAGGAACAGTTTCGAAATGCCATCAATACTGTTATTGAAGATGATAGGTAAGAATTAGCAGTTTTATATATTAACTAGTGTTTTGCTCTGTGCCGCGGGCTTGCAGCCCGCGGTGTATGGCGGCGTCGCCGCGAATGGGGGGGGGGTATTGTTTTGGACTTGTGTTTTCAGTGTCTGAAGAAGATGTTGGACAGGAAAAGGAAAAGAGGGGGAGGGGGGTGTAGTAGCAGTTAACGCATGGTTTTTGGAGTAGGAGTTGTAAATTTTGCTGGAAAAAGGGGAAGGGAAGGTTGAGAAGGTGACTGAGAAACTTGACGTTTGGGGGTGGAGGCGCCACACCTCGTTCGGTTGGGGTTGGGGCGGGCCGTACCGCCTGGAAACCTGGTGGACCTGGTCTCCGGGGTCAGCCTGCCTGCCAAGCTCGCGCAGGCCGAGCGGGGCTCGGCCTGCGGCTCGCTTGGCGGCAGACTGAGCCCGGAGACCAGGTCCACCAGGCTTCCAGGGGGGACGCTTCGGAGCTTCGCTCCTACGCGTAGCTCGGCCTTCGGCCTCGCGCTCGGCTCGGCCTGCGGCCTCGCAAAAATTACACGGGAAAAGAGAAATGGATGGTGATCACCGTGGACGCTTCGGCGCACGCGCCTACGCGTAGCTCGGCCTTCGGCCTCGCCATCGATCGCTTAGCTCGCCCTTCGGGCTCGCTAACTTGGCTCGCCCTTCGGGCTCGCATTTAGGTACTTGGGCTCGCCCTTCGGGCTCGCCGAAAAAAAAAATTGTATGGCGAACCCCTCGAAAAATGAAGATAAAAAAAAATGGATTTCATATTTGGAATTGGGGACCCTAAAAACCCCCGGATACAAATTTTCGGTCGGTTCGGAGCAACTTGAAAAATGGCCATCATCCTTTATCCGCCATCTTGGATTTTCATGACGTCATCCATATAGCTGACCTCGGTCGCTATGACATTTGTTCAAACACCCTGTACTTATCTCCTACCGGTTAAAAGATACGAGCGTTTGAAATTTGTATGGCGGCCATCTTGAATTTCGTTTTTTTTTAATTTTTTCGTCGGCACTCAAATCTGCCCATGCTCCTCTATGACATTTGTTAAAGGTCCATACCCCCATCTGTCATAGTTTCCGCTGGCCGTTGACCACATCGAGGAGGAGTCGACCTTCGAAGAAAGTCGAAGTTTTCCCTGGGTCTCGAAGGCACCCCGAGTACGACCCCCTACTGCTTTTCCACGCTCCTGGGGTGGAACCCGGAGAACATGATCTGTCAATCAGTCAGTGGGGATCGAGCTTTATATAGTATAATCACGGATCTGAAAAAAAGACGGATGTAATTCTACACTATAAAGATGTGAAGCACGCAATGTGCTACAATCTCGTTTGTTCTACAAGACCTACACTCACACAGATGCACCAGGTGCCACAACCCGTCGCCATTACGCACCGCGCGACAGCACCTGTCACATGTGTTTTGCATTCACTAATATTATTTAAAAATGCCTTCTTGTGTTGTTTACTCATGCAAAAACTACATGAGTAAAGTCAAAAAGTCTAATGGAATCGTCTACCATAGGTAAGTTATGATGATTCGTGATAATTTATAAAATTTCGTTTTATTTACTTTGACGTAAATTCTAAAGAAAATTTTACAGGGTTGCTGTTTTTTTGCGGGTGAATTTCCCTGAAAGTGGGGAAATCTGTATTTGTTGAATCTGTGACTCTTTAAGATCAGGTTTTGTAAGTTTTCAGGGTTCCGTACCTCAAAACGATAAAAATATAACCCATATAAAATTATTCTTCCGTTCGTAGTTTGTCAATTGAGCACTTTTTTTAATTTAGGCTTTCATTATTGAGAAATCTTTATAAATGTGATGAGGGCGCCACTGGACTCCGATAGCCCTCTTAAATATTAGTTATGCATTATTTGTTTATCTATAAATAAAATATAAGTAGATCGCTCTGATAATTTTAGCGACGTCAATTTAGGACGCAAGTGAATTTTGACTTTGTCACTTTATTGGCCACGTAAGTGATTTTATAAGGCCTTAGACAATTTATATACTTAATATTTATATAATAGCGAAACAATAATTTTGAACTTAGGACTTAATTTTGGACGTTTGGGGTTCACACGAGACTACTTTTCATGATTTTTAACATTTAAAATTAGAATCTAAACTTATGGGGAATAAAATCCAAAGTTGCGGATTTCATGTTACCTCGCCCCCTGCAAAAAGTGGCAGAAATGTTTCTTAGTAGAATGACACGCGTAATTCGTTCCTATATAAATAGTCTAAGTATAAGGCACCTAAGCCTTATAAAATTACTCTTATTTTAATCTGACAGATAGGCAGTTAAAATTTACCTAGCAATAATTTGTCCGTAGACGTTATTCTTTTTAGCGATTAGGTAATGAAAAACCAATATCAATTAAGTACACAATTACACTTTTATTTCAAAGTTTTATTAAAATCCTTTAAATCTAAACGAACCATCAACTAATTAATTTAAATTTCAACTAATTTAAAACGGTCGCACGACACAATCATAGCCAATGCAATGATAGTAATATGACATGATTTAATTGTGCTGGTAAAAAGTGGGCAAATTGATGACTTATATGGCAACCCTCAAAGAACGCAACACATAGAAAAGGGCGGCCATTTGCATGCTTCACTCATGATTAGACGAGATTACATCCGTCTTTTTTTCAGATCCGTGATATTAATAGGGTGAAATTGATATCATTAGCATCCTTTTAAACTAAGAGTCTACCCATCAAACTGAACAACTTTTACTATGGGGTGCTATGGGAGTAAACCAATCGGAGCAAAATAAAAATCACCTGTTGCATTTGAGTCGAGTAGGCACTGCAGTTTAGTATGGAACAGCAGATTTTTTTTTTGCTCCGGTCGGTTTGCGCCTATAGTAAAAGTTGTTCAGTTTGATGGGTAGACTCTTAACTTAAAAGGATATTTCACTCTGTATACTTTGTAACGTGACTGACTGACATACAACTCATGGCTAAACCGCTGAAGATAGAAACATGAAATTTTATAAGAGGTTTATATTGTATTACTTTGGTATTTTTTTGTATGATGGTTTGAAATCACATAGTAGGTTAGGTACACATTATATTATACCAAAAAGACGCTACTATTGGCTATGTGCACGACTCTAGCGCCACACTACACTATTATAGACTCTGTGTTTGTTCGAAGATTCTGTCAAAACTACTGGACCGATTTTGATAAAACTTTTTATATTTAAAAGCTTATTCTTAGTCTTAAAAACTAGCTTATATTTTATCCCGGTACGATGACGGGAGCGGATGCGGACGAAGCCACGGGCAAAATCTAAATTGTATCGGAATTCCCATACAAACTTTTACCTCAGTCACAGGTCCGGCACTTCAAACAACGTTTTAGATTTGACATGATGACGTTTGCACATGCGCACTTTGCAAAAATTGTGCATGACATATGTGTAGGGTTGACTTAACACGCATCGTATGAACTATATTATACATTTCGTTACTTTTTATAGTTCATTCTGTTATTAAAAATAGTTTTTAAGCTAAAGAATCACTGAAAATGTGAATTTAGCGTTATTTTCCAACGTTAATTTTTATTGTGTGGAGAAAAATTAAATATATTTTATGTATTCAAATCCAACGGGTGCGCGCGCCTGACTGCATTCCCTTGCTCAGCTTCCCTCAAGTCACCACAGAGAGTGTGAGGGGAGGTGAGGTAACTGAAGTCAGAGGGGGGCGGGGAGTGGCCGTTCTGTGTGTAGAACTATATACTATTACCTATTCTGTGCCTCAGTTTTAACACCTTTGGATGTTTAAAATGCGACAAGCCTTTTTTTAAGTGAGCGTCTAAATGCCAATAGAAACTTCCATGCCAAATTTAAAGTTAGTAGTCTTGACAGTTTTGGAGTGTGCGGATTTGTATAGATTCAAGCAAATCTGACACAGCTTCACCGTCAGTAGTTCAAATTTCTGCCACAGCGTGCGCTGCGATCGACTTGACAGTTCCCAACACCCACTTCGCACATAGCCAATACGATGAATCGACATTGTACTTTCATTACAGCTACCGTCAAAACATGGTGAAACTTGGCATCCTCATGCACGATCAACCTCAGCCGCCGCTGGAGCGCGCTGTGTGGTGGACCGAGCACGTGCTGCGACATGGCGGAGCGCGACATCTGCGCGCGCCCGCCGCCAACATGTCCTGGTGGGACTACCTAGAACTAGAATTAGTGTTCACTTTACTGTTTGGTTTATTAGTTTCAGTTGTCATCGGTGTTAGTATTGTGTATTATTTAGTTAAGTTTTTATGGGATTTAAGTAACAGTGAGAAGGTTAAGAAAAGTTAATGTAGAAATTGAAATAGCTAAAATTAAAAAACTTGATTTTGGTCTTCAGACTTCGGAAACATTCATCTGAATGTAGCTACCGACATAGAGTAGATAAATTATACACAACAGAGGGTCAATGCCCATACTAAAAAAGTTGCCACCTTCTTAGTTGCCAACTCGCGCAAGTACAGCGACCGTGGTGAGTAACGGTACTATAGCAATGTTTAATTACGTTTAAAATACGTGTTAAACACATTTTTTATTAAAAATTTTAAGAAAATTAATATACTTATATAATTTATTTCCGTGGAACAAAACTCAAATACCAGTGATCTAATAACGTTTAATTAAGATTTATCTCTCGTTCAAGCCAGATGATACTTGTAGCGGCGACATCTGTTTGCGCCAAGACTATACTAAATCTAAAATGTATGGAACTGACCAGACATGCTACCGAGTAGCTATGATCCATTATTTAATCTGTACTATGATATTAAAATTTATTACTTGTTCTCTTATTACTAATTAAAACCTTGTTGTATAAGTAAGTCTGTCATCACATTAATTATCTTACACAATCATATAGTTTACAATATGTAAGATAATTAATTAATGCGTCCATATTGGCAAATATACCTACCTGTTATAAATAAGGGATATTATATGAGGGGTATTCTTTAACTATTATCTAATACATTCTGTCTGGAAGGATGGCTTTATGAAATGACAAATAAATCGATTATAGAATATGATTATCTGGATAAAATTTATCCTGTGTCACAGTTTTTCTGTTTTGACGAAGCTTTCGTTGCTGATTTGGACATTTTGTAATGAAAATTGAAATTGAAATTGTTTATTTGCATTGAATAGGTAGGTACAATAGGGTGTTACAATAATAGGTAGGTACAAAGTTTCTTCTATCCAGCTAAATTATATGGCATGCAAATATTCACTTAATTAATAATGTCAGTGAGATCTAATTATAAAGCAAAAAATTCATTCAAATCATAAAAACTACAGTCAATCAACCACTTGTACAATTCTTTTAAAAATAATTTATTTGGCAAAGTTTTTATTCTATCTGGTATTTTGTTAAATAGCTTGATACACATACAATGGCAATGCTTTTTATATAACTTAATCCTAGATCTGTTTTCAAAAACAAGGTCATTAGGTCTTCGCAGGTTTCTATGGCGGACGATTCCAGCTGTTTTGAAAAATTCTGGGTGCTGAATAACAAATTTAATCATTTCAAAAATGTACATGCAGGGAAGCGTTAAGATTCTTAGTCTCTTGAAATGTGGTTTACAAGTATCTTTAGGACCAATACCACATATTGCTCTAACACACTTTTTTTGTGATATGAAGGCTTTCTTAATATCTAGACCATTTCCCCAAATAATAAGGCCGTATCTGAGGACGGATGCTACGTATCCGTGGTAAGCTGTCATCGCTAGTTTCTGTGATACCAGCCTTCTCAGTCTACGGAGAACGTATACAAAGCGATTTACCTTACCACAAACTTTTTTTACATGTTTACCAAAATTTACATCTTTATCTAATATAATTCCTAGAAATGTCACTTCATCACTTCTATTCAAAAGTTGTCCTTTATAATTTACATTAATATCAATTTGTTTACGTCCTTTTGTTGTAAATTGTACATAATTCGTTTTATTAAGATTTACATTCAAATTATTTATGTCAAGCCATTCAATTATAGATTGGATGAAGTTTGGCGGAAGGCCATATAATGTGAGACCCAGACATATAGGTCCCATACATGAATGAAACTTAGTAATACGTGTAGAGCGAAACAAAACTAACAAAAAAGGAAATTGGTTGTAATCTGCAGAAGTTGGGGGAACGGTATTTCTCCTTATGATACCTTTTGTAGCAAGTGTATGAAACTAATAATCTTTCTTATTAGATAGTCCACTCAATCTTCTACGGATTCATTGTGTTTATTTTAATACAAATTCACGAAAGTATTATGATAATGGAAGAAAACGAAATCACGAACTATCAGTACAACCAAGCCAAATACATTCCGTAACGTCAAAAAAATACCTCAGTGATAATATTTGACGAAAATAGCTGTCATAGTTTCGTTTTGTTACTGCTTTATGGATGATTTGTCTATTTTACAAGTAATTTCTACTTTTGAATCCGGACTTCTAAAAAAGATGTGGGAGCTTTTTTTTTTTTAATGCCTTGCAATGCAATGCATTCTGTTTGTAATAATTATGACCGCCATCCTGAAGAGCTTTTACTTTTCTAAACTAAACTTAACTTAACCAAACTAAACTTAAGAGAGAACTGTACAAATGGTTGGTGGAAAATTGTTTTTACAGTTTTCAGGAATAATAATAATAAAGCAGCAGGGGCAGCTTGTGGCGAGCTGACGGTGAGTGGCGACACCGCGTACCCCTATCCAGGGGGACCATACAGACATGCGCTCACACACCCCCACACCCACACACACAGTAACACACCCCCCTACCTCTGGCTTGCCTTAATTGGCCGTCCAGAGTGGAATCGCAAGAGCAGAACCTATGCTCCAGGTTGGAAGTGTATTGCACGTAATGGCGTAATAACGGGGAAACCCGCTCACGGGGGTAAACCCCGCGATGGTGAAACCGGCGCCGCACCTCTCGACAACCTTCAGCCGCTCAATGAGATGTTGCCCTATTGTCGCACTTTGTGCGTGCGGCCGTTTTATGGGGCCCACTCGACGAGTCGGCGAGTCACCGCCTGCCCTATTTACAATTTTGAGACTAGTTGTCATGGCAGGCGTCCGTTAGTCTCCTCCCATAGCCCAGTATCCATCCATCCAACTTTCACCTCCATAGCCCAAGACCTTATTTTTCCATCGCGGCCATAGCGCCGTACTCCAATAGTCTTTACACAAATGGCGGGGACCATCCCCGTGGGTATCATGTTGTACGCTCGGAGATGGTATCCGCCATTTGTGTATCCCTTACATTTAGATTAACTTGTCTTTTGAACGGGCCTCTACATGTTGGCTTCGGCCCCATGCACGCCTTCCAAAGGTCCGGGACTTAATTGCCCGTGATTACGGAACGTAAGACATACAATAATAATAATAATAAATTTATTGAGTTTCACAAAAAGCCATTTACATAATGTTTACAGTATATGAATTAGATACTATGAGTAACATTTTGAGCATTGTGTTAGGCTATACTTTACACTATGGCTACACGTATTGATCGTTTATATTGATAGCTGACGTCAAGAAAGGCAGGTAAAACCTGTCTGTGCTATTGACATCAGCTATATTCTTTAGATATGTTACAGATGTTTGGTCACAGGTACAGGGAGCTGACAGTACTACAGAGTTAATTAATTAAGTTACTTAAGTATAATAATACATTTTATGTTAGTAAAATTATAAGATTTAATAACAGATTAATGTATGTGTACATATATGTGTGGTATGTTTGTGTTATGTGTTTGCATGTGTGTGCGTGTGTTTTAAGTCAATGTGGGAGGAAGAAAATTTTCTGAAGAAGAAAAATCATTAAAATTGTGTTATATTATTTGTGTAAAAGCGGATGTAGGTATATGTCTTGTTTCGGTGTGCTGTGTGGAGTATGAGGTTGGTTATGTGTGTAAGTATATAAAGTAATAAAGTTGCGGTGCTACTCGGGGGGGTGTAGTAAGTTTTCAGTAGAGTCATATGTCAGTTTTTGTAGCCACTCACTTGTAATCTTTTTGCAAGCTTGTTTAGGAAGATTGTGTATAGAGAGAATGTGGTGAATATTATTGTACAAGAATGGGCCGAGGAAACAGAAAAATCTTTGACAAAAACTGTAGTTGACGGGATTCGATTTAATAACTAGATGGTTACGTCTATTTATATGAGATTCTGGGTTAAAGGGAGTAAGAGAATGTTGCATAAGTACATTGTTAAGGACACCTGAACTTCAGAGGCATGTGACATTCTTATTGTGATTGTACTTTTTTGACATTGTTTTTATCCATCAGATTTCATTGTAACCAAATTATCTTGACATTAATTTTGAATTATTATGTACAAATTGTAAAACTTGACATTTCATGTTGTCTGTTGTATGTCAGAAATGACTAAATGTGTGATTCTTTATCTGTAATGTAATAAACCTCAATGTACCACATTTATTGCAATAAATAAAATTCAGTCATTCAATTCGTAAAAAATGGCTGGGTCCAAATCTGCCAATCTTCTTTAGTCGTGTTTTTTATATGTAAATAAAAACAGCTCTCAGTTATAAGTCTCAGTCGCAAAAAATCATGGATTACCCACTTAACCTGAAGTTTATATGTATTATAGCACAGGAGTGTGCAAGGGCTTAAAGATTAAAAATCACATTATAATTCTTAATCTAAGTACATTCTTCGAAAATAGATGGAGATTGAATCATATTTAAGGTTCTATAATAAACTATCACACATCACTTTTAAAAACATACATAGCACTCGAAAAGCATTACCCTCCTTCTGGCACAGTCGAGTAAAAATTTCGAAACAAGCATAAAACAACAGATTTGTGCTTACTTAGAGATTGCTTCAGGTGCAAGGCCGCCCAGTCACGCAATTTCCTCCAGCCATATGTTACAAAAAATTGCAATATCAAACATAATGCAGTTAACCCTTGTACGGAACACTCATGGTACGTCGTAAATCTTGAAGGGTCAACAAGGGGAACATTTCCCTAAGTTTATAGTGACGTCACGTTCATGATATGGATGGAAAACATCGATATTTTTCTGTAGGCGATTTTCTTGACTTTACGGTATTCTTCTTATAATCGTGTAGGCAGAGCCCTGGTGTCAGAGTTTTTACAGACTGCCTTACAGCCTCTGACATGGTTTTTATATAACGACTACTACTACCAGAGATAGTAGCCGCGACTAGCGGCTTAACGTGCCATCCGAACTATGGAATCATTTTTCTTTTCAGACAATCAGGTGATTCAACCTGCAATGTCCTAACCAACTGGGGAAAAACGCACAGTGACATATCACTAGGTGTGTCCCCCGTAGGAATCGAACCCACGACCTCCGTGTCGAGAGCCCCGTGCTCTTAACCATTAGACCACAGAGGCAGTTTACAGAATGCAGAATGAAGAAGAATGCAGAATTATTTATGTCACCTAAAAATCTCTTTTGGTTTATGTGATGGATTATTTAAGTCGTGTCAATTCATGTATCTGGTAAATAAATAAATACAATACAATACAATACGGTATTAAAAGTACGTTAAAAAGTCGTCGTCGTCGTCAAGATAATCTTCGTCATGAGCCTAGATTATACGTCCTACTGCAGGGCACTGGCCTACCTTCAAGATGTATGGGCATTAGTCTACTACGCGTGCCCAATGCGAAATGGTCAAGATAATGTATTATTTATACTATTCTCTTGAAAAGAACGAATTACCTTAGTATACTTACCTGTCTGAAAAAACTCAAAACTACGCCCTATTTTCGAAAAAAAAAAGAAGTTTGAAATAAATTATTATGATATTATTTTGAATAAAAAATTTTTAATTTTTGAATTTTGAACTATTTTCGTTCTCTGTCTTTTTCCATAATTATAATTAAAAGTAAACTTCACTTCACTTTGATCAGAAGGCTGTTAAGCAACCCTTAAGGCTCTCCCTCCCTAGTGCAAGGCTCTCTTTCTTACAAGCAAACTTTTGCAATTAGCCATCCCGCTTCAATTGCGTGGCGCCGGTCAGAATTTTGCGTTTTCTTTGAAAACATGTATGATTTTTTATGAATTTTCAAAAAATAAGAAAACCACATCATTTTATATTGTATTGTGAAGAATATTGTAAATTTTCATATTCTTCTGATCAGCAATTTAAGAGTAAAACGGTTACAACTGGAAAAAAAGAGGTGACTTTGGAGTCGTTTTTCTTCAGTTTTATTAATTAAAATAGATTTCGAGAAAAACCACATCACTTCTCATATCCTGTAGATTGTTCAGTTTTGTTTTCTGCTTAAAAAGTGCCATAGTTAATGTATAAAATGGTTACAAAGTTACTCAAAACCGGGCGGACGCCCCTTAAAAGCGAGATAGGGTGTTTCAGGATTGTAGCACGCCAACAGCTCAATTGTTTTTTCACGCATAAACGAACGAAGCTTTGGTGTTATATGTCACATTTAAAACCAAGGGGCGACAAAATTTAAAACCTTCGCTTTGACTGCATTAAAGAAGATTTTTTCGTAAACTTTAAAAGTTTAAATAAGATCTCATCTGATAATACCTTCTTGCACAGACGATAGACGGGCAATATTAAAAAGTGGCGAGACGAACATCGATAAAATGATTACTGGGGCGTACAACACTAAAAGATTAGAGACCGCCATAAAATGTAATAATGTTATAGTAACTCCATGTAAACCTTGTCTTTTGTTTTCTATTTCGTTAATGTTTGTTTAATGTTACTTTATTTATACATTTCTAATTTTTTTACGATTTCGATGTTATTCCCATAATGAAAGAAACATATTTAGTTTAATGGTCATCCTCTTGTAAAAACCGTCTGCATATTAAGAAGGAAATAAGGACCATATACATTAATATTAAATCCACCAGGTTTCCATGGTACTGCCAACGATATAATATGAGTCAAACTAATAAATACCGACTATATACAGGGTATATACATTATTATACTCTACATATTAATGTAGAGTAGGATTATTGCTCGCAGAACCGATGGCAGATGGGGCCGAAAAGTTTTCGAGTGGCGACCGCGTACCGGAAAGCGCAGTGTGGGTAGGCCCCCACACGGTGGGCCGACGACCTGGTGAACGCGGCGAGAACACGTTGAATGAGGGCAGCGCAGGACCGATCATATATGCCGGTCATATTGGGGGCCTATGTCCAGCAGTGGACGTCCATCGGCTGAGATGATGATGATATACAGGGTCCTTCCTAATATGCTGACGGTTTTTAGTGGATTGATGAGACCATCAAACTGAACAACTTTCTCTATGGGACCAACAACGAAATCGCGCAAAAAAATCTGCTGTACCATACATTTAGGCTTAAAGTTTTGTGGTAGTGTTTTTTTCGCAATTTCAATGTTGGTTCCAAAGAACAAGTATTTCAGAAAGAGAAAAATATATTTCTTAAGTTATTTTCTTTATCGTAAAATTATTCTATTTTAAAAAGTAAAATTAAATACAATTTTTTCCTTAAAAAGACATCGTACTTTATGCAATCCCTTATCCGAATTAACGAGAATCTCGCAATTTATTTAAAGAAACTCTGCGTTATTATGTTTCAAACAAGATGCAAGCAAAGGAGAGAATTTCGTTAGAATTAGTCAGTGAATTTCTGTTTCAACAAAAACGTTGTAAGTTGGGATACTCTCGGAGATTTAGAGGTATGTTCGGGGCAAAAACTACACAGTTGGAGCTTAGAATTCCTCGGTAGTTAGAAGGTTAATTTTCTTGGCAAAATGTTGTGTTCCTTTCAAAACTTGTATTTAATCTTTTAGAATCTCTTTATACTGGAGAATATGGATACTAGGGAATGTTGAAAATTTACATGACGCTTTTCTTTTTTAATTTAATTAACGTGATAAAAATTGGTTAAAAAAAATGATGACATGTAATCCTACTAATAATACAACGTGTTAATGAATTAGCGCAAAACCTCATATACCCCAACTGATTGATAACAAAATAATTAGATTGCAACAATAATTTCATTATTTTGATAGTTAAAATTTAAAGTTATTTGCTTTTTAAGTTTTGAAGCAAAAATGATTTGTTATCATTTCAGCAATGAATGAAAGCGCTAAGTACTCATGGATACATTTTTATAATCTTGTTTTGGTAGTAAGTGGGGTGAGTGTGCTCGTGCCATGGGTTGACATCGGGTTCAGTAAATTTTAAATTTTACAAAAAAATTATTGATAATTTTGAAAAAAAATTACCTATGTTGAAACCATGATAATTCGATTCTGCTCTCGATTTTAAACAAACTGCTTTCTAGTTTTGCGTTAATTCATTAACACGTTGTATAAACGCGAAAGTTTGTAAGTATGGATGTTTGTTACTTTTTCACGTAAAAACTACTGAATGGATTTTAATGAAACTTTACAATAATATAGCTTATACATCAAAATAACACATAGGTTACAATTTATAAAGAAGTGGGAATTTTCCAAATCCTGCGCAGACGAAGTCGCGGGCACCAGCTAGTACTACATACATTCATATATACAGGGTGTAACAAAACACCCTAGTAATAATTAAGGAGGGTCTTTAGACCATCAAACTGAACAATTTCCACTATGGAGCCAATATCGATAAAAAAAACAGCTGTCCCATACATTTGAGTCGAGCCGGTATTGCAATTTGTATGAAACAGCTGATTTTTATTTCGCGATTTCGAAGTTGGTTCCATAGTGATCTGATCATCCTCTAAAAAAACTGTCAGCATCCCTTAAAACATTTTCAGCTAACCTTGTTTAGACTTCATATTGAATTTACTCATACTCAATTCAGATATGAGAACCAAATATTGAGAACAAGATCCAGCTAAAGAACTCCTTGTAAAACAGTATGGAAAAAATCTGCTGTATTATCTCATTTTAGCATCACACTCCGTAGTTATTGGATCGAAACGTGAACAAGCAAAAACTCCCTTTATGTGAAGCTTCCACAGAGCAACAATTCCATGCAACGTCAATAACAACTGAAACATCGATCAATTGGAAGTTATGTAGCCGATCGTGTTTGAATGGCCTGAATACTGCACTCTTAGGTTGGGCAGTGGAATTGTAGCAGCTGATAGGCAATTGAAATAAAATGTGTAGGAAAACTTCTGTAATTTGGTTGCTAATACTGTATAGATCTAGCTTTTTTCATTTGTAAACTAATGACGTTTTGCTAGTGACTTAACACTGCATCTCTGCCAATTTCAAGTAGTTTATGGGAGTATCTATCCCAATCTCAAGAGAGATAGCTTTTTGAGCAAAAACACAGTTGAGAAGAGATGGTGAAACATCGTAGCCTCAAGCTCAAACGCGACAACATTCTGGATTAGATGGCGATTGGCGATATGCATTGAATTAACTCAGATGTCTGTTGAGGTAGATTTAAATACTTTGATTTATCTACGTTGATCATGGAGTGAAAGAAAAATGTAAAATAAATCAGATGAAAATATTTTAATGCTCCTTGTTGTTCCGCGCAATTCATCAGAGTCAAGATTTGTAGACGACAGGCTTAGTCACTTGACATTCATGACAACTTTTTAACGAATACATTTTTATAAGTGGCTTTGCTGTATGTTTTGTACACATGGAAGCTCTTATTTTGCTTTCTCCATCCAGGGTAAAAAGCGGGATGTATGTTGTACTTATTCTAATAATTTCTTTTAACCTTGATTTTATGTAAGTAGTATGAAGCAAGCGATATTTTTTTCTGTGCTCTGTGTAACTTCCCTAAGGCGTACTTGGAAACGTATTGTTGTTTCATATCATTTGATATTCCGATGTGTTTTGCTATTGGTTACGGCTGACTGAGCACTTTTACATACTTTATGGAACAGATCATGTTATTTTTGTTCCCTTTACTTTCGTTTCTTTTTACTGAGAATTTGTTAGCGATTTGATCGCTATTTGTCATTTCTTCGTTTTTAAATGTTTTGCAATATATCACTTTCACGTTATGAGTTTGAAAATGGCCCGTTTCTCAATGGGAAAAAGCTTTTCAGGAGTGAAAATCTTACACATTAAGAAATGTTGTTAACATTTTAGTGGTGTTAATTAGTTAAGTAATTTACCATCAGTGTAGTACTTATTCTAAAAAAAAACTATAAAAACTCAGAAACTATATAAGTCTGAGACAATTTAATTGGGACGAGTTACGCGTGTCATTCTACTAAGAAACATTTCTGCCACTTTTTGCGGGGGGCGAGGTAACATGAAATCCGCAACTTTGGATTTTATTCCCCATAAGTTTAGATTCTAATTTTGAATATTAAAAATCATGAAAAGTAGTCTAGTGTGAACCCCAAACGTTCTTAGTTCAAAATTATTGTTACGCTATTATAGGCTGTCTCGTTTAGTGATAAGGTATAAAATTGGGTGTAAATGCGCAAGATTAATTGATCTAATACCGTGGCAGAGGGGAAATGCTACCGCAAGGCGAGTCCCTATTAAATTGTCTAAGATATAAGTACCTCAGCAAATAATGAGAAGTGATGAAAACCTATCCACTTCTCTAGATTATTTTTGGGGCGAAAGCAAGGCCCCAGTTGGGCAGGTTGCGGGTTCAAGTCCCGTCCTAGACAAAAATTTTAGTCTTTTATTTGATTTTGAATTTTTAAGACTGTTAAACCACTCGCTATAAAGCGCTTAAAATTTTAAGATTATGGTGATAAATTATCACGTAATATTTTCTGGTTTCCCCTCTTTTACATTTATTTTGTTTCAAAAGGGATGTTGCTCGTTAAAGTAGCTACGAACAATAACTTCATTGTTTTACGATTTAAACGCAAATTCTAACTTTTATGATTTATTGTCTTATCATAAATTTTACGCTATCTACTTCCGTATGATAACGATTCTACAGGGTGAAATTAATACCATTAGCATCCTTTTAAACTAAGAGTCTAACCATCAAACTGAACAACTTTTACTATGGGAGCAAACCGATCGGAGTAAGAAAAAAATCAGCTGTCCCATACTAAACTGCAATGCCTACTCGACTCAAATGTATGGAAGAGCAGATTTTTTTTTGCTCCGATAGGTTTGCTCCCATAGTAAAAGTTGTTCAGTTTGATGGTTAGACTCTTCTATACTAATATTATAAAGAGGAAAGATTTGTATTTATTTTTGTGTGTTTGTATGTTTGTAATGAATAAACTCAAAAACTACTGTACTAATTTCAAAAATTCTTTCACCATTAGAAAGCTGCATTCACCCTGAGTAACATAGGCTATATTTATTGCTAGAAAAGACGTCCACCCGTGCGAAGCCGGGACGGGCCGCTAGTAATCTACACTAATATTATAAAGAGGAAAGAATTGTACCTATTTTTGTATGTTTGTATGTTTGTAATGAATAGGCTCAAAAAGTACAGGGCCGATTTAAAAAATTCTTTCACCATTAGAAAGCTGCATTCACCCTGAGTAACATAGGCTATATTTATTGCTAGAAAAGATTAGACGTCCACCCGTGCGAAGCCGGGACGGGCCGCTAGTATTTTATAAAAGGATGCTAATTATATCAATTTCACCCTATATACAGCCACTTTGTAAAGTGTTCAACACGCATCTGCAGGTAGAAATCTCTTCAGATAAGATCGCCTTTTTGATGACCAGAAGTCGGAGGAGGAGCTATTTTCGTAAACCAGACATAATTATCAAAAATAAGTATTATAATATTCATGATTTCAATGGCATATTCATAATTATAAAACCGGCCACGTACGAGTTGGGACTCGGGCAATCAGTGTTCCGTACTACCAGTTGTTTAACATTTGTCATTGATAACAACCACTATAAATTGACACTTACTTAGTATGTGGTCACATAGTAACTGAAGATAATTTTACACTGGTGATAGTTTTTTAGGTATAGATAAAAAACGATCCAAGTTAGTGCCACTCTGATAATTTTCCCGCCATCTGCAGGTTATTTCTGATGTTCATGATTTTTTTCTGATCTTACGTGGCTATGTTTTTTGAAATAGAGTTGGGAACAGCAATGTCTCGGATTTAATTGAAATTTTTTTTAAACAAAGTTTTACCTAATAAGTTGAAAAATAAATTTTTAGATTCGTATTTTCATAAGCTTTCTATTGATACCCCACAACATAGAAGAGATTTTTTTTTTTTTATTTTCCCTTTTTACCACCTCAAATTGCCCCCCAATATACAAATAAAGCTTTTTTTTTACTTCATTTATGATATTGGACAAGCAATTGCTATGTCTATACCGAGTTTCAACTTCCTACGCCTTACAGTCTCTGAAAAAAATGCCTGTGACAGACGGACGGACGGACGGACGGACGGACAGACACCGAGCTGATTCGATAAGTGTTCCGTTTTGCCAATTTCGGTCCTCTGTAAAAAAGGTTACTATAAACTCGATGATTATTTGAATGACCAAAGTGTCTGATCTTGACAACTTTACACTATGTAATGCAATATTGTATTTTAATTGTACTTTGTACATTTTGTTTTGTTTAAAAGAGGTGTGTTGTAGAGTTTCTGGCCGCATCTTCTCTCAACGGAACACCTTCCGACGCGGTGGTAGAGTCAAAAAATGACGTCAAAAAGCTATCTATATGATATTATTTTGAATAAAAAATTTGGACCTAGAATTAAACATTTTAACGGGTTCTTACCGCGTTTTGATGTCATCCCGTGATCATGGCAGTTGTAACACTGCCGAAATATCGGGATCTCACAATTACCAAAACGCGGTAAGAACCCGTTAAAATGTTTAATTCTAGATTAAATAATAACCGCGTAACTCTCAAAAACTGTAAAAAATTTGGAATTTGGAATTTCGGTACGGAACACTAAAAAGAGCTTCAACATCAATATTTGCTCGTGTTACCTGTCATACAAAATTCTAAGAAACATTTTAATTAAAGCAAAAAGTTCTATTTTGGTTTTGAGTAGCAGGTTCTTGAAATTCATATCAAAGTGGCGTACTTGAAGTAATCATGTACCTATTTAATTTTCTGCAAAAGCTTCCCATATCGGCACTAATTTTATTGCCTTTTAACCCATAGGGCGATTTGGCTCCAGCGCAGCGCAGGTGCCCCAAGCGTCGGCCATTATTTAGTCATTTGTTTTATTTTCACTACCCTTTATAAAACCAATCATTATTGGTAGTTATGGTTGACAGCCTAGCAAATACTGAAACGGTGAACTCAGACCGTCAAACTGAACAACTTTCACTATGGAGCCTACCTCAGGAAACGCGAAAAAATTTGGTGGCCCATACATTTGAGTCGGGGAGGTACGGCAGTTTTGTATGGGACAGCTGATGTTTTTTCGCGTTTTCTGAGGTAGGCTCCATAGTGAAAGTTGTTCAGTTTGACGGTCTGAGTTCACCGTTTCAGTATTTGCTTGGCTGTCACTTACACCTTGTATACAGGGTCCTATTTAATATGCTGATATTTTAGAAGGTGATGATCAGACCATCACACTAAACAACTATCTCTATGGGACCAAAATAAAAAGCTCGAAAAAAAATCTGTTGTCCCATACATTTTCACTCGAGTAGGTTTGCAGTGTAGTATGGAAGAGCTAATTTTTTTTTGCGAGTTGATCATCCCCTTAAAAAAATGTCAGCATATTAAGAAGGACCCTATATAATTTCATAGGATTTTGCAGGGTAAGTTTTGCAAATTGTAGGTACTCCTAAAAATAAAAACTTAATGGTGAAAACATGGATGAATTGGCACCCTGAATGATCTTATAGGTTCTATACAAACCACGCAAATCATGGCTAAATAATTATAAATATTATGGTCTATAGGAGTATTTTTTTTCAGATTATACAAACCATACAAAACATGGTTAAATAATTATCTTATTTGGGATCTTTCTCGGATTACTTATTAAAGTTCTTTCTCAAACATGGCTAAATAATTATCTTATTAGGATTTTTGTCTGATTAAATGAACCATGCAAAATAGGACTAAATAAATTAAGATCCAATAAAGTCTTAGACAATTTAATAGTATGGACGCGTAACGCGTGTCAATCTCCTATCAAAAATTTCTGCCACTTTTTGCGGAGGGCGAGGCAACATGAAATCCGCAACTTTGGATTTTATTCCCCATAACTTTAGATTCTAATTTTGAATGTTAAAAATCATGAAAAGTAGTCTCGTGTGAACCCCAAACGTTCTAAGTTCAAAATTATTGTTTCGCTATTATAGGCTGTGTCGTTTAGTGATAAGGTATAAAATTGAGTGTAAATGCGCAAGATTTATTGATCTAATACCGTGGCAGAGGGGAAATGCTACCGCAAGGCCAGTCCTTACTATTAAATTGTCTAAGAATAAAGTGTTCTTTGTCAGACTATACGAACCATGTAAAACATGGCTAAATATCAAGTTCAACTTGTAAACTCTTATATATTCCGTGGTTCAACTCAAATTCTAAAACATAAACTAATAAACAAATTATTCAGCGGTTACCACCTTGATAGCCTTGATATAATCAAACTTACCTTGTAGTAATTAATTAAACCACAGTTTACGTCGTGATTAGGAAGTTTAGTAATTCTTGCGGGTAAAGCTGAAGACTTTAACTCAAACTTTGTCATGTATAGACTTTGCAGACTCTATCTTAGTTTAACATAACCCTACAAACTATAGGGTTGTAACTTGTGCTGAAACAGGGCGTAAAATTAAATGTGTTACATACCAACTCCAGGGAATTCTTCAGATTGAATAAAGAAGTTTGGCGGACGGCCATTAAATTTGAGACCCAGACTTAGAGGTCCCGTACATGAATGAAACTTAGTAATACGTGAAACCTTTTTTTTTTTTTTTTATTAACTATGGGTTTGCTCTTGACCTCAATCCAGTCCTCAGGACGAAGATGGGGTCGTAGATGTAGCGAGCTTACCCAGAAGATGCCTATTCACTCGTATGTTAAAGGAATTCGGGTTGTAAGTACTCGGAAATACTGACGCAGGTAAGGCATTCCACTCCTTGGCTGTGCGCATTATAAAAGATTCAGAAAGGCGCTTTGAAGACCAAACTTACCAAAAAGGAAATTGGTTGCAACCTGTAAAAGTTGGGGGAAAAGTATTTCTCCTTATGAAACCTTTTTGTAGCAAGTGTTTGAAAGCCATAATCCTTCTTAATAGATAGTCCATTCAATCTTCTACGGATTCATTGTATTTATGTTAATCAAAATTCACGATAACAGATACTATGATAATGGAAGAAAACAAAATCACGAACTATCAGCTCAACCAAGGCATTCCGCCAATACATTCCGTAACAACCAAAAAATACCAGTGATAATATTAGATGAAAATAGCTGTCGTGGTTGCGTTTTGCTATTGCTTTTTGGATGATTGTCTATTTTACTAGTAATTTCTACTTTTGAATCCGGACTTCTGGAGATGTGGAAGTTTTCTTCAAAAATGCCTTAATTTTTTCTGTTTATAATTATTATGGCCGCCGTCCTGAAGAGCTTTTAGTTTTCGTAAAAAATGGCTGGGTCCAAATCTGCCAATCTTCTTTCACTACGGGACTAACATTGAAATCACAAACAAAATATCAGTTCCATAAACTTGGGTCGAGCTGCCATTGACGATTTTAATCTTGGTCACATAGTGAATGTTGTTCAGTTTGATGGTCTGAAGCACCCCTTAAAGTGTGTAACTCATTTAAGTTTACACCCTGAGAAAAAAAACGATCAATGTTTTTTATTATAATACTAATTAGTTTGAGAAAACCAAATGAATGTAAATAATAATGATTAAGTAAACATAAGCTTGCTTAGCAGACTAAATGAAAATTGATTTATTCATTTGCGAACGAAGTCGCGGGTAAAAGCTAGTCTTTAATATATTATATTAAGTATATAGAATCAATGCCTTTTGTAGAAACTTTCACGATTCGTAACTCAATTCTCCGAACAGTTAATCCCTTTTTCCATTCATCGTGTGCTTCTAAGAAAATAATATTCGAGGAGTCTTTGATTGAATTAAAATAGCGGAAGATAGGTGACGTTCTTGCATTACGCACTCCAAAAAAATGGGCCTGCTTTTCATGTACATACGAGTTAAAAGTAATGTCGTAAGATTTGTTTTTTCTTTTTAAATGATTTGTACGATGAGTTGTAAGCACGCGAAGGCACCTTTGTCCCGCCTAAAGTAAAAAAAGAGTCTCAATCACGCAATGTGTGGTTAAGTTTTAGGTAACGATAACTAAGTCTTAATGCATGTACGAATAAAACCGCTGTACGGTTGGGTTCCGCGAATGTACCTATACCTACATACCTTACTTGTTTGTACCATTAATTTTATTAGCGTTTAGTGTTATGATTGTTAATTGTTTGTAAATGTTATCAAGAGCTCATTGCATGCCGACAAACTGTTATGCAGTTTGGCATAAAATGTATCTGTGTAATGTACTGTGTTTTGTGAGAAAATAAATAATTAATTAATTAATTAAAGCCGCTCTAAGTAAATTAGGCGACGGGGACTCAATTTATGCGGTCCATGTTCTATAGGCTAGTCACCTATCTTGCTAATTTAATCAAAGCGACGAGTAAAATGTTATTAGGCAAAATTGCCAGCTTCCTCTCAACAAAGAGTGGAACCTAATCATTGTCCTTATTATGAACCGTCCTCCTTCCTTTCAGCAATATTGTAATGTGATACAGGGCTTTGATGTGTATAGAACTTCTTGATTAATTTTCTTTGGAAGTGGGAAACATCTAGAATAATACTAATTAATTATTTTGTAAGCCTATGAGCAGATCACACCGAGAATTTAAATAATGTATGTAATATAAAATATATACATGGTGTAACAAAACACCCTAGTAATACTTGAGGAGGTGCTTCAGACCATCAAACTGAACAACTTTCACTATGGGGCCAACATCGAAAAAAAATAAAGAAAATCAGCTGTCCCATACAAAACTGTAGTACCGACTCGGCTAAAATGTATGGGACAGCTGATTTTTTTATTTTTTCTCGATGTTGGCCCCATAGTTAAAGTTGTTCAGTTTGATGGTCTGAAGCACCCCCTTAAGTATTACTAGGGTGTTTTGTTACAACAACCCATCCTCCAACCTCCCATCTAACTTACCTTTTTATCGGTGTATTGCAAATATACATTATTTTTGTACTTTTATTTATATCTTTAACTATCATCATCATCAAATTATAATTTTAATCTGTTTTTGTCCGTCTTTTATAATTTTAGTGATTTATTTTTATTTGTTGGTTGTCATGAACGACGAGAGAGAATTATTTTAGAATAGGTCACCGAATTTTGTCTCTTGAATGTTTTTCAAAGCAACTATTGCATAATTGTAAGTTTTCTTTTCCATGGTAAAATTTAGATGCTGAGTCACTTTTTGGACACGCTGATTCTACTTTAAAAAATAAATTAAAGCGTTTAATAACTAGCTACTTCACACGTCATTACATCTGGTCTATTTACTAGTTCTCAAGTACCTACCTAAGTACTGATGCTGAACTTTAAGTTTTGTCATGAAGAGATACGGTATATTTTTCTTTGACGACTTTATGACACTGATACCTGGGTCTTCCTTTCCTAACTTCATGCACAACCACAGTCATAATTTATAATAATATGTCTTTTCAATGTCATTGCCTTGTAACAGAACTTCATCCGTATGGATCGTGATTGGTACAGTGATGTTAACACAGAGTTGCGACACTACCAATGAGTGAATCATGGAAGTGCGACATCATCAAAGAGCGAATCACGGAAGTGCGACATCATCAAAGAGCGAATCACGGAAGTGCGACACAAATTGCGAATCACGGAAGTGCGACATCCCGACGGTGCGAATCACGAAAATGCGACACATGCTCTACTCACGGAAGTGCGACCGAATGGAAGAGCGACAAAAGGGGTTTAGGTGATCGCTTGTCACTTTTGCCATTATTTTGCATCTGTCATTTTTGACATTATGTTGTCACTTTTGAGATCGCCTATTACATTTGGCACCACCCCTGTCACTTTTGACATCAAATGTCACTTTTTGTAACAATTCGAAGTATTCTGAACTTGGGAGTCGCGTGGCTAGAGGGCTCTCGAGTGGACTGAGCGATTTAGGTGGCCACGCGGCTCCGCCATTTTATGGCGGTTTCGAGTGTGGTTTTGTATAAAAACAGGGCTTTGAGATCGCCATATCCATTACCGTACAACGTCAAGCACTAATTGCTCTTTTTAAACTAGATATTGGCAAAATCCACCAAGGAAACGCCATTAAACAAAAATAGAATAGAATTCTGAACTTGAAAACAGTGTGTCAGTATAATAATAAGTCTTCTGCTTATAATCGCGTAATAACTAGAATGATCCTTTTCTTATTAATCAACAAATAAAGCATTCTTGTTTGTGTATCCATTCAGACTGTTGTGTTTTCTTTGCGTAAAGGAACTAACACATTGATAAGGGACGATTTGGGGACGACTTAGCCCCACTTGCGTCCACTTGGGTAGGCAATTATCTCTGGGTTAAATAATTAATCAGGTCTATTACTTAAACTCATGGATTACCAAATTAAACTGGAGATAATTGCAAATCCAGGTTGATGCAAGCGAGGCTCAAGAGTAGTGGTATAATTTTGAAATTCACGCTTCCTAATTCACACTAAAGCAAAATAAACATAGATTTTGGAATCACATTCCAGTTCACATTAGAACATGCGAGAAAAAAATAGCGCTTGAATGGAGCTTTTGCCCTGCAGTGGGCCTAAAATATACACTGTAGGGTTTTGTCACACTTCTATAGCCAGATGCATCCAAATAAAATATTCCAAATTTTCGAGGGTGCTAATAGTGCTATCCAAATTCGTAAAAATTACTAATTAGATACTTACCTAAATTCAAATGGATATATTTTGTGACTTCTTCTTCTTATCGTGTGGGCAGAGCCCTGGTGTCAGAGTTCAGACCGCCTTACGGCCTCTGACGTGGTTTTTATGTAACGACTACTACCACCAGAGATAGTAGCCGGGACCGATGGCTTAACGTGCCATCCGAAGCACGGAATCATTTTTCTTTTCAGACAATCAGGTGACCCGCAATGTCCTAACCAACGGGGGAAAAACGCACAAAGTGACATAGGTGACTAGGTGACTAGGTGTCCCCCGTGGGAATCGAACCCACGACCTCTGTGTCGAGAGCCAAAGCTCTTAACCATTAGACCACGGAGGCAGATTTTGTGACGAAATTACGTCAAAGTCATTCATAAATTAGGTACATTTAAATGGTGGCTGAATTAGAAATCGGATTGCATTTATGCGTTGAACATTGGTAGTATCCTTGACTTGATAATTATGACGATTACAGGTAGAAAATGCCCTAAAAACAAAGATATAAGGAAAGACGTGGAGATTGTACTCTTTGCTCACGGACCTGAAAAAAAGACTGACTGAATCTCGTCTAATTAAAAGTGAAGCACCCATTTTTATGAGTGTGCGTGCTGTCGCCCTATCGCGTGGTGCATAATGGCGATGGGTTGTCGGACCTGCGCTTAGAACTGGTGCGTCTGTGTGAGTGTAGGTCCCTTGTAGAGCAAACGACATTGTAGGACCTTGCATGCTTCACCTCTTTTTAGAGTGACATTATGTCCGTCTTTTTTCAGGTCCGTGCATAGTCTAAAAAAAAAAGTCCCAAAGTGACACAAGCCTACGTCACAAAAAAATGGCCGCTAAACATGGTAAAAGGGTATGATGAGTGATGACGTAGGCTTGTGTCAGTCACGTGGTCAGTCACGTGATCGGAAGAGAATACCAGGCGCAGTATATTATTGTACCATGGGTCCGTGTCTTTGCTTATTTCTACTTCGGCGAGTGTGTATTGACTCTAATATAATGTCATGTCTATTATAATAATAATATAATAATGTAACTCAGTCAGATTTTCCTCTTTCTATGCTCATTTACGATAGAATAATATGCTTTCATTGTGCTACTCGCTCTATTTTTGTATCTTTTTTTGTAGTCTTTGCAATCCTGGTCAACGATTTAACATTTTTTCCTAGTTTCAAATACCTGCAGAAAATTCAATAAAGAATTCGTAAGGCATTCTGCATGAAGAATATTTTTTATAACTTTTGTCTGTTCATCGACGACGCTTGGTTCGGTTGGATTGTGCACGCATCACTTTAAATTGCTGAACCGATTTAGATGGGATTTTCACAAAGCCATCATTATACTATTTGATCATCACAATCGGTTTATTCGCTCGAAAGTTATTTAAAGTTTTTGAGTATTATTAAAATAATATTTTGGCGGAGTGCGCGTTAAGTCAAATTTAGTAATTTTTTCCGACATATTTTTTTTTAAATTCCAGATCTGAGTTGGTATATAGTGAAATTATCCAACAATTATATATTCTTAAACACTTTATATGCGTTGAGATGAAAATTCGCGAATGTTTTCTTTCGGTTTGAAAGAAGTAAGAAGTTAAAATTATAATCAAAACAGGTAACAAGCCGAAAAGAAAAAAACCCATCAAAAAGCGACGCAACATCTAATTTGTGGATCATAAACATAGTGACATAAAAAAAAGAAATGATTCGCCATCGCGCATCGCCCCGGGGACATCAATCCAACTTTTTAAATTAAAGCGAGTAAAGAAAAAGCGAGTAAGTCCGTAATGAAAGAAATACAGTCAGTTTGTAAAACAATTCTCAATTTATAGGTCGGTGTTTTTTTGTAGTATTTTCACCTTTTTTAAATATTTTTATTGAAGGATCTCGGACTTAATAGGTGTTGCATAAAATCTGTTTGTTTATTATGAGAATTATTTTTCATTTAATAAAACCCGACATAATGTAGTTATGGCACAAAGAATTGGGCAGATCTGCCTGGGCCAGCTATTTCATGATACGTCAGCAAAAATAACATAAATAAAACATACATTGAAAATAAAATTACACCAATAGAAAATAACATAAATATTCATAACATTGTGCGGAAAATAACATCGAACACATAAAGACGGACCGGAAAACAACATAAAAGCTTAGCATAGAAGTAAATCTTTAATGTTATTTTCCGTGTAATTTATGTTATAGTTATTTATGTTATTTTCTAATGATGTAATTTAATTTTCAATGCATGTAAACGTATTTTATTTGCTAATGTATGGCTGGGAATATCTTCAAACGATTAGTATGGAACGATACGGCGGGTGTTAGATGGCCAAATCAAGAAATGGTGGCGTATCATGAAATGCCCACAGGCAGATCACGATGTGCCTAATTCTGCGATCGGACTACAACATAGAAAAAATTTAAAATGCAATTGAAACTGCGCTGCTGTGAATTGAGCTTTATACCACATTATAAAAAATCGGTCAAGTGCGAGTCGGGCTACTCGCGCACCGAAGCCAAGAGTTCCGTACCACACCACAACAACATATTAGCGTAAAAAAGTTTTTTTGTTTGCTCTATAATCACACTAAGTTTGACGCTTGTATGTATTACCGTTTTCACGATAGAGCGTGAAGAAAAACATTGATAAAAACTAGTTTCTTGTTGAGAACCCCTTAATTTTTAACTTTTTGAAATTTTTATTATTTGTTAACGAATCCGCCGTAATAACGTATAATCTGAGAAAATTTCAACTATCTAGCTATTACGGTTCAAAATTTACAGCCCTAAATAGGTAGGACAGACGGACGGACGGACAGACGGACGGACAACGTAGGCCTAGTAATAGGGTCCCGTTTTTACCCTTCGGGTACGGAACCCTAAAAAGAGTATCTAATAATAGAATTAGAAAATTAACAGAATTAGGCACATCGTGATCTGCCTGGGCATTTCATGCTTTGAATTTTAAACATAAGAAATATAGTCTCGAAACAATTTCTCTACATTCAGTTGGCAAAGCTTTTCCTACAAATTCCTAGGTACAAAAACCAGATCTAAATAAAAAGAACTGGGGATTCTGAATTTGCGAAACGAGACGTTCTTGAAATCCCTTCAAGATAACAAAGAACGTTGCAATTGTGGATGTTGAAATCTTAAGACGTATCCTAAGGCGAATCTCACGAATGGCCTTCAATGTGACAGTTGAAAAGGGTAGATTTTGTCGTGACGTCACAAGGAAGAAATTAGCATTTCATTTTGTTCAGATAAAAGATTAATTAGACTAGAATGGGACAATGCAAATTGAGATGACGGTGACGAATTTTGAATTAAACGGGATTAAGAATGTCTTAACCATTTTCTAAATTAAACTTTAGTAATCTGTGCTAAATTCGGGATCCATTACATATTATACAGGGTGTAAGTGACAACCTAGCAAATACTGAAACGGTGAACTCAGATCATCAAACTGAACAACTTTCACTACAGAGCCTACCTCAGGAAACGCGAAAAAAAATCAACAGTCCCATACATTTTAGTCGGGTGTACAGCAGTTTTTTATGGGACAGCTGATTTTTTTCGCGTGTACATTAAATGAAAATAAGCGTAACTCGCCCTTTTTCTTACAATGAGCGTTTTTCTTTTGGTTTTCTAGAGGATCGATAGATCGGTCTACGGTCTGTGCGAATAAAGGTCAAAATTTCAAAAAGGGTTCTTTAATATAATAAAGAGGGAAAAGATGATGTAAAAGATGCCAACGCATCTTTTGAAGGAATATTAATTTCATTATTTGTGAATAATTTTGATCGAAAATTTGAAACTGTTTACGTCTGACATGGTTGAGATGGTTGTACGGGCTCGATCCCTTGGCCTTAAAAAAATGGCAGGCACAGTCTTGACATGATTTTGACAGAATCTCACTAATTTCTCTATGGAGCGATAAACATGCCATCTCTCGAGTTTTTTAGGAACTAAAATTATAAAAGAAAAGAAAAACGCACATTTGAACAATTAATTTTTAAATTTTTTCTTCATGATAGGATTCTTCTTATATGAGTGTATGAGCCGAATAAAACACATTTATTTGCTAGAATATGGTTCGTTTAAAACTAATAAAATCAAGATAGACACAACGATTTTTGTCCCGTAACAATGTCAACTTAGCTTATCCAAGCTCTAAAAGTTATTCGAATTATATTTGATTGATTAGATTTTCTATTCGAATTCGAACAAAGGATTGATGGAAGCCTGATTTGATAAAAGCCATCTCAAATGGATGTCTGAGTTTTGTACCAAAGGCATATAGGACAAATTAAGTTAAGTTTTAGCATGTAAGTCCCACTGCAGGACAAGGACCTTCTCTCAAAAATAATGGTGAGGCCTTTCCACCACGCGATATTAAATATCTGACAAATCGGTGGAGCCTTTCAGAAAATATGACGAATTAAAAATTTTACTACAATAAATATTTCCTATAGGTAATTAATAGTATACAGTATGTAAACTAACTAAAGGCAAACCTTTAAGGGGATGATCAGACCATCAAACTGAACAGCTTTCTCTATGGAACCCAACCCACATCAAAATCACAAAAAAAAAAAAGCGGTTTTGTATGGGACAACAGTTTTTTTTTTGGCGATTTCGATGTCGGTCCCATAGAGAAAGTTGTTCAGTTTGATGGTCTGATCATCCCTTTAAACGGTTTTCCTTTAGTTAGTTTACATACTGTATAGGCTCCACCTATTCAGAAACCTATTTAAACAATAAAGGGTGTAAAATATAATGGGACACTTACTTAAAGGGGTGCCTCAGACCATCATACTGAACAACTTTCTCTATGGGACCAATATTGAAATCACAAAAAAAAATCTACTGTCCCATACATTTCAGTCAAGTTATGTTTGCAGTTTTGTATGGGCCAGTGCATTTTTTTCGCGATTTCAGTGTTGTTCCCGTAGTAAAAGTTGCTCAGTTTGATGGTCTGATGCACCCCTTTAAGTAAGTGTCCCATTTAATTTTACACACTTTCATTCGCCCTGAACATCGCGTTAAAAATGGTCCAATACGTGGTCATCAGATTTAGCGAAAGCTCACATTTTGTTTGTCAGATTTGCATTTAAATTCCATGTCCCATACGATGGCATGAAAACCACTGGCGCTGGACATCAAGCTTCTTTTTTTTTGAAAAAGACAATGCCTAAAAATGCGCCTTTTATTATTTTGCCTATTTTTTGGTGCGGCCAGCAACCAAACTTGAATAAACCCTTCGATAAAAGTTAAGTTACTTTCATCAAAGCATGTACCTTATTTGAGTTTCACGGAACAGAATCTTAGGAAAAACAATTCCTGTGATTGGACCCGGGTACTGGCCTTTCTCAATGGATGCCATTGTTCGATTGAATTAATTTAAGAAAAATATCAGAGGGTATTGACACGATCATTAACCTCAATTTGATTAGATATATATAAATATCTTGGACACTTGCTTACGGACGACCTTAAAGACGACGCGGATATTGACAGAGAGCGTAGGGCGTTGTCGGTGAGAGCAAACATGATTGCCCGCAGGTTCGCACGTTGCTCTAAAGCAGTGAAAATCACGATATTTAGAGCATATTGCACATCGTTTTACACGAGCAGCCTGTGGGCAAATGACACTCAAAAATCGTACAACGCTCTACGCGTGCAATATAACAACGCGTACAGGGTGCTGTTGCGGCTGCCCCGCGCTTGCAGTGCATCAGGCATGTTCGCGGAGGCGCGCATCGACTGCTTTTAAGCAACAATGCCTAAACGATGTGCGTCCCTGGTCTACAGAGTGCGGGCCAGCGGCCATGGCATCCTGTCCATGATCGCGGAAAGATTGGACTGTCGCTACGTGAACCACTGTTGCAGACTTCACGTGGTGCACAGTTCAAAGTAACCATTAGCTTTTTATTTTTATTATTTATTGTAATTTAATGTTACTAACATAGTTTGATAAGACTTACTAACACAAATGGATTTGAAATATGGTCTGAAATAAATGATTTATTATTATTATAAATAAACTAGCTCCTGCCCGTGACTTCGTCCGCGTGGAGTTTGGAAAACCCCAAGTATCCTATGTTACTTCTAATACCTCCAAGAATATGTGTGTAGAAAGTTTCATGATGATCGGTTAAGTAGTTTTCTCAAAGTTGTCCTAAAGTTTACGTTTACCTAACTTTACTCCGAAATGACCTTTGTGTAGAACACCAAACTGGGTATACACCGAACTTCAATACAAAGTTTTTGTCTTCGCTGAAAAAAATTCACAGCTTTCGTGCCTCATACGGGCTATTACATTGGAAATTAATATCTACGGAATTCGAAAAAATATTGTCTCAAAAAGGTTAGGCTACAGGGCAAACCTTTAACCCGATTGACTTTGTTTTAAGCTCAAATTGTAGCTGACTAAATTGTCCAGAGGAGTTTTGCTCAATTTAATATCATTCTACGTTTCCAAAATTTCGAGCGCCGAAATAAAAAATTCTTAAAAAATCTACTTTTTTTTTCACTATTTCAGCCATAACTTTTTTCTTGCACTTTAAAGCTCTCGTGATACGTCTTTTGAGCCTTTTTTTTTAATATCATAATTATCTTCACAACTCTCTGAGATATAAAGGGCCGCACTTTTTAGTGAAATCGGGGCCTATTCTGGAGCGAACGAAAAAACATTTCCAATGTCAACAAGCTTTGCTTCAATATGACTGACAAAACGAATTTTGAGGCAAAAACGCTTTCATTTGCCCCATCGGCGTAAAGTTTCCGTAGAAATAATGACATTCGATCAGTCTGCTCTCAGATCTGCAGGATTAGAGGACGTCAACACGGGAAGTAATCAAGTGCCGGCTGACGCCACCCTTTCTGATAATAGGTCGATCGAAGTATAGACGCCAGCGGTAGAGAGTTGAAAAAGTTCTTGGGTCAGGAGATTTTCAATTAGTTTGGAAATTTTTAGGGTTTTGAAGTCAATAAGGAACCCTTATAGTTTCGCCATGTCCGTCCGTCTGTCCGTCCGTCCGTTTGTCTGCGGCTTAGCTAAGAGACGCTTTGTATTAGAAAGCTGCATATGGATATACATTATTAATTACGCCGACAAAATGGTAAAATAAAATCTTGAAAAATATTTTTTTTAGGTGACCTAACACGTGAAGTTGGGATGACATTTTTTTTCTCTTCTAACCCATGTTGTGGGGTATCGTTAAGAGGCAAGGTGCCCCCCTCTCCCGGCTAAACGGTTGTAGTAGGAGATGTGACGCGTAGCCCGACATGCACATGGCCGTTTTTTTATATTTTTGTTACGCGAGGGTAAAGGTTGTGGGTCGGAAATTTATCAGATTAGACGTAATAATAAAAAGAGAACCAGTTACGCGAGTCTTCATTTGATCGACCGACCGACTAAGCGCACGCGTGGGCACGCGGTACGCGCAATGCCCCGATGGAAAAGAATTTCAGCATTTTCAATATTTTTAGTTGGTTTATATTACACGTACTTAGGTTTATGTAGTTTAGTCTCGGACACTTTTTTTCGACAATTTTGTACTAGACCGCGTCCATTGTATTCTACGTCAATTGTTTAATACGTTTTGTTTGTTTTTGTCCCTTATTTCTCTAGTTGCTGAAAAGAAATGAACATTAAATTTATAAATACCTAAAAAGCAATATTCAGCCAACCAGCATCACATAAACCGTATTTCTATTCTAAGCCGCTTATAAACTATAGCAGAGCGCAATATTCAAACCGCATGCAACCGCAGCCGCTCTGTCTAGTTTATCTACTGTAACTATTGATACTGTGAAGGTTATCGACCCGATAATTAAGTTGAGTTGATGTGATAGGTCTCAAGAATGTTTAAGGTTACTTTAAGGGGATTGTGGAGTTAGCAGTCTCCATACAAAAAGTGTGTGTTGCCAGTGACGACATATGGAACAGAGACGTGGTCGTTCACTCAAGGCCTCATAAAAAGGCTGAAAATCACCCAAAGGGCAACGGAGAGGGCTATGATCGGAGTTTCCCTGCGACATCGACTGCGATCAGAAATGAAGAGATCCATAGAAAAATCAGAGTAGCTGACATAGCCCAAAGAATTGCTAAACTAAAGTGGCAGTGGGTGGGGCACATATTGCTCGCAGAACCGATGGCCCATGGGGCCGAAGAGTTCTCGAGTGGCAACCTGGAAAGCGCAACGTGGCTAGCAGCATCACGCAAAAACTAATGAACCGAATTTGATGATACTTTTTTTGTTTGATAGCTTATGATCTTACTTAAAATCTGGTATATAATTTATGCGGATGAAGTCGCGGGTAAATGCTCGTTATATCTATAATTATGTATGCCCTGCCTCACCTTTGCACCAATTTGAACAAAATTTTACAAGAAGATAGATAATAGTAACCTAAAACTAGAAATATGGTAATTAAGAAGAAACATTAGGTGTCGTTGGATCGCTCTTGTGAAATGAAACCAAACACCCATCCAGACTAAGTCGTCTTAATAATAATAATAAAATAGTTATTTGTTATGCAAGGCTGCAAAGTTTCTTTTTGGCGCGAGTAATTGTATTGAAACCTGCGCATGCGAAGGATGCTAGGGTGAGCCAAGCCAAGCCTAGCCTACCACGAGCGAAGCGAGTGGTTCAAATTTAGAATCCTGAGCGTCGTGAGGGTTTCAAAGGTACGACACGCAGAATAACTTTGCTGCCGAGCGAAACACACAACTTTTCACCTCACTACAGCGAGGAAAATGTCAATGCGCCAACCTCTTTTTTAGAATAATCGCACTGGCCAGCACGAAAATAACATGAAAATTAAAACTTGTTTAGGCTGTTTTCTTTATTGAATAGAAAGATTCGAATTTTAAAAACTCTTTCCACGCTAGCGGATAAAATGCACTTTTGCATTCAGATTTCGAATGACAAACAGAATCTTTCCGAGTTTGTGAGGAAGGTGAAATATTTATTTGTTATGCAAGGCTGCAAACTTGCTTTTTGGCGCGAGTACTTGTATTGAAACCTGAGTAAGCGAAGGATTCTAGGATTGAACCACGAGCGAAGCGGTTCAAATATAGAATCTTGAGCGGAGCGAAGGTTTCAAAAGCACGAGACGCAGAATAACTTTGCTGCCGAGCGAAACACATAACTTTTCACCTCACTACGGCGAGGAAAATTTCAATGCGCCAACCGCTCTGGCCAGCACATAAACAGCATGAAAAAAAAAGTTGTGTAGGCTATTTTTCTTCATTGAATAGAAAGATTCGAATTTTAAAAACTCTTTCCACGCTAGCGGATAAAATGCACTTTTGCACTCAGATTTCAAATGATAAACAGAATCTTTCCGAGCTTGTGAGGTGAAAAAGTACTTATTAGTATCTCGAGATATTTGCGCTCAAATCAAAGCTATGTCATTCCATACTAAATGTATTAATATGCAATGAATAAAAACATTTCCCACGTGACATTATTAAAAGTATTTCAACATTGTTAAAAGCGAAAAATCACTGTCAAAAAGTCTTATAACGCAAAACAAAAACATCGGAAAACAAACAGCTAAAATGCAACAAGAAACAAAACACTCCAATATCGAAGTTTCAAAACAAAATAAAGTGCATTTCAAGCTCAATTTCACGATGGCAAGAAATATTGCAGTACATTGGTTCGTATTTTGAAATTCGATAGCGATCACGACCGGACGTGTTGCAGACGTATCCGGCCCTCCTCCGCACTCGGAGGCGATAACGTCCCGACGTCGAACTAATTCGATAGTTGTGATTTGAGATGTCGAAGCGAATTTCACTTACACCTTTTTATTATATTATAAAGAAACTATTTCAAAAGCGAATCTTGAGGTTCGGCTTCGAATCTGCCCGGACGACATATCATGAGTTTTTGTCGATCGCTCGATCATAGCGATTGATAAAGGCTGATTTTGATGTAGCTATCTTAGCTTAATACCGACTGCTCTCAAACGGTGCAAGGAAAAACATCGTGAGGAAACGTGCATACGGCGAAGAAGAAATTGCGATGCGTATATATTGTGTGAAGTCTACCAAAGGCATTAGTGGTAGATTAATGCCCATACGCCCTCACTGAAGGTAGGCATGTGCCTCGCAGAGGGACTAGAATAGATGGAGTATTTATATAGGGTTCTTCTTAATATGCTTACACTTTTTTAAAGGGATGATCGAACCGTCAAACAGAACGACTTTCTCTTTACGTAGTAAATTAATATTTCTATGCTTTCTCTATGGCACCAAAATCGAAATCGTGAGTTTGTAATTAGTTCAGTTAGGCGCTGTCCTATAATGCCATCGCTCGTGCGATCACACGTGCGTCCGACGAAAATGATTGTGCGACCGTACGTTTAAACATACTTTATATATGAATAGAAATAGAACATTCGATCGCATCATATGATCGCACGACCTTCTATAGGAAATTCCGCAGATATGAGTATGTTTAAACGCACGGTCGCACAATCATTTTCGTCGGACGCACGAGTGACCGCACGAGCGATGGCAATAGGACCAGTGCTGCCGATTCCGGGGAATTTCTCCGATTTTCGGGGAATGAGGTGTGCGTGCGGGGAGAGCGCGGGGAATTATTGAAATCGGGGAATTTCGGGGAATCCCCTTTTTGTAATAAATGTCGAAATGTCTAAAGAAGAGGAATTGCTAAAATTAGAACCGAATCGGACTATCCTTAGTTCGAAAGTGTGGGAGAAATATAAATAATAAATAAAACTCATTGTATTCTAAATATTTAAGTAGATTTTTTTGATAAAAATTAGAAGACAGAAGTTGATAAGCTAATTTTTGAAACATTTAACTACATTTTGCATGAAAAAATGCTCTATTTCTTGCATATTACAGTGTCGGGGAATTTTCGGGGAATGCATGATTGGAAATCGGGGAAATTCGGGGAATTGAGCCTACTTAGGCGGGGAATCAAGAAATTTACATTGGCAGCACTGAATAGGACAGCGCCTAACAGTTTCTGTAGTCGGAAGGTTATCACCAGTTCCATAATATTGAAACCATAAATGTGCATTAAAGTTAAATTAAGATTAATTTTCCCGCAGAATTTACCGTTAATATCAAAGGGCGCCTTTAACAAAAGTAATTTGAGATGCCGAAACGAATATTGTTTCTCTATCTTTTGAAATTATGTAGATCTATTTAAGTCACTCTATTTTAACGTTTTAATGAAGCCTTGCAGAGTCGTGAAACTTGAAACTGACAAAAGTTATTATACAAAACGTATACAGGGTGTTAGGGTAAACAGTTGTATTACTTTAAGGGGTGATTGTACCCAGGATACTGAACAACTTTCCCTAAAAAAATTTGGGAATTCGCAAAAAACAAATTATCTTTCATACAAACGTTCGATCAGCTGATTGCATTTAGTATGGGAAGTCCGAAATTTTATTTGCGAATTTCCTATAGATTTTTTAGGGAAAGTTGTTCAGTATCATGGGTACAATCACCCCTTAAAGTAATGCAACTGTTTACCCTAACACTCTGTATTTCACCAATACAATTACATTTCAAATTTATTTAAATGAAACGGTCGGTTGAAACTTGAAACATGAAAGGTGTAGGCATCAAAAGACCCTTATATTCAAAGTATTAGTTAGTAGTAGTTGATGGGCTAACCCACGTTAGCCCATCAAATTAAACAACTTTCACTATTGAGAGGCCGTCGAAAAAAATAAAAAAAAATCTGCTGTCCCATATACAGGGTCCTTCTTAATATGCTGACACTTTTTTAAGGGGATGATCAGACCATCAAAACTGAACAACTTTCTCTACGTATCCAACATCGAAACCGCGAAAAAAAAAATCTGCTGTCCCATACATTTTGCTCGAGTAGGTTTGCAGTTTGGTCTCACAGAGACAGAGTTTGATGGTCTGATCATCCCCATAAAAAAGTGTCAGCATATTAGGAAGGATCCTGTAGGGTTTGCTAAATAAGTACACATTTACTGTTGCTCACTAGGCAGGTAGTATATGCGGAGCGCGCACGTCCGCACCCGACAAAGGCTGGCAGGCAACTGCCCCCACTACGCGTTCGCACAGACACTACATCCCTTCTTTATTTTAATTTAATTTAAGATGTATTTTGTAACAGTACACTTAATATCAAAACTATAAGCAATACAGGTACATATGAATATAATTATTATTATAAAGTCAGTAGTACTACAGCTTGCATTTATTTTATATTTTCTTAATATTTTATATATTTCTATATGAATCTACCACCGCTTCGGAAGGTGCCTCGCTTAGGAGAAGAAACGGCGCAAGAAACTCCACTATGCACATCGCTATAACATAACAATATAATGTGTTATGATTGATAATCTTTGATTATTAAAGGTTACGTTTCTTACTGCTTAATTTCATTTCATTAATAGTTAATAAAAGCTTTCCAGTACCCATAGTACTCTGTGCCAATACTGAGCCCAGTAGGCATTTACATTCAACTTTAGCTTACTACTCTAGAGTCTAGACTATCCCTTTCCTTTTTATAATATTTCAAGATTTTAACTACAATTTGTATTATTACAACATTTAGTTTTATTGTGTAAAATTTAAAGTCTAGTCCCACTTTATATGACACACTATTAATTTTGTAACCTAATTACATTAAATTAATAAACCTTAATTTATTTTTCCTCTTGACCTGTGAACTGTGATCGTTATTTCAGGAGTGAGGGTTGGTTAAGCAAAAAGCAAGATAAGATTGACAAATCGCGATCAACTTCCATTCCAAGTAATTTTAAAACTTTGTGGTAGGATAGTACAGCTTATATACTTTTGTCACGTTTGTTAAGTTTGGATTTAAGTTTACTTTTGTTAGGTACTTATATAAAATCCAACTAAGTTTAACCGTACGTAGAACAATTTAAAAATATAATTTTTAGGTTTTATTAAACCAACGTGAGATTGCACATTGTTACTAGAAAAGGTGTACTGTTGAACTACAAAAGTATTAGCAAGACTACTCGTAATTTCTAATTAGGCATATGCCTTATTCAATTTTTACTTCAATAGGTAATTGGATTTGATCACAAAACATTTTCATTAAGTATCACTTATACCTTGATTTACTCTCTGGCTAAAATATAAACATTTTCTTTTGGACAATATTGGTGGTACTCTTAAATTGAAAAGAGTGGCCATTCGAAAATAATTTGTTACTCAAACAAACTTTGATTATGTCTTCGTAAAATATCGTTGTCCATGGCACTTAGCGTCAAAATCAATTTCAGTGTGATACGCTCCTTGTACCTGTGGACAGATTTCGAGTAGTATATTATTATTGGCTAGATAGCTATAATGCTTGCCTCATGTTTCCAGTTTCTGCAATGAACTTTATGGAATAATAAACAAAAGGTGTTCAAAAGAAACCTAGTATAGGTACAGGACTATTGCATATAATTGTATGTCTTGTGTGTTCAATTTCTTTGCAAATTTAGAATTAAGTGTTTAGTCTATGTTTTCGCTGTTTATCATTGCATTTTAGTACATAAAGACTGTGACTATTGGGTCACATTACTTAAATTGGTACATATGTTCCATTTGACAGCATAAAATATAGCTCTAGTATTTGCTAACATTCCATAGATCTTTATCATTTCTTATTTATTTATTTTATATTTATGTCCAATATATATTTATTCTAGACATTTAATAGCCCATAGTTTTAGTTTTACATTGAGTTTTTTGCCTATGGCTCATTTAGGATTATTTGAACCCGACAGTTTCTGCTTGTTAATTGTGCAGTTTTGACTAATTTTCATGGCCTGTATTAGTTTCGATACTATAAACATAGTTTTTTTATTTTTATTTGGTCCTTTGCATTTCGTGTATCATGATGACACTTTTAAGTAGGTATGAATGGTCGTGTAATGTCCGGCTTAGAATAGCACCAAACATAATATTAATGTCGTAAAAGGAGACTAAGCAATCCCCTCAGGCTTCGTCAATATCTCGGATGTGCACCGGATGCTTGAATAATGTTTTAATGTCACATTAATATATGCACGCAATATGACGACCCAAAATTACTTTTGGACTATAAATTGACCATTATTCTTTCAATGAAAAGATTTTAACATTTCATTTGATTTAACTCGAATTGATTTGATTTCATTTAATTTCACTCGAATTTATTTGATTCTATTTGATCTCCTCTCATCTCATCTCATTCCTTTCCTATCCTTTCCATTCCTTTTTTTTTATTCATTTCATTCAGATAACTACTGGTCAGAGTTACCTGCTTCAGGATCGTATCAATTTACGATTTATAATATTAAGGAAGTAAGGACAAGAGAGTAAGTCTGTGATAAGCACATACACTTAGGCACTTAAAATATTCAGCGTAACCGCCAGCCACTGCAATTAAGGACTTTTAATTTAACTGCTGTTATAGTTCATGTACAATTATATAATATGAGTGCAGTAACTATTTTATTTTCATGACCCTTTAGCTTTTGCTAACAACTTGATAGTTGCATGATTCTATAGGTTATAACCCATATGATTTTATAGTAAAGTTGTATGACACTTTAGCTTTCGCTAACAACTTGATTAGTTGCTTGGTTCTGTAACCCATATCATTTTATAGTTGCATGATACTTTAGCTTTTGCTAACAACTTGATAGTTGCATGGTTTTATAACACGATGATGATAAGATGATGATATCATTTTATAGTTGCATGATACTTTAGCTTTCGCTAACAACTTGATAGTTGCATGGTTCTTTAACCCATATCATTTTATAGTTGCATGATATTTAGCTTTCGCTAACAACTTGATAGTTGCATGGTTCTGTAACCCATATCATTGTATATTTGCATGACCCTTTAGCTTTCGCTAACAACTTGATAGTTGCATGGTTCTATAACACATAATTATTATCATTTAATAGTTGCATGATACTTTAGCTTTCGCTAATGACCTGATAGTTGCATGGTTCTCTAACCAATATCATTTTATAATTGCATGACCCTTTAGCTTTTGCTAACAGTTTAATAACTGCATGATCCTGTCACCATTGCATTTGCATGGGTTTGCATGGCCTTGCATGGCCTTGTATGTAACTTCATGACCTTTTTGTTTTTACTAACAACTTAGTTACTGAATAGTCCTTTAACTATTGTAGTTGCATATATTTGCATGGCTCTGCATGGCCTTGCATGGCATTGTATGTAACTGCATGACTTTCCCGATTTTACTAACAACTTAGTTATTGAATAGTCCTTTTACTATTGCAGTTTCATATTTTTGCATGACTTTGCATGGCCCTGCATATCCCTGCATGTATGATGCATCTGCTTGACCTTTTAGTTTTTACTAACAGTTTAATCACTGCATGGTCCTTTAACTACTGTAGTTTTACCTACTTCGCACTTTATACTTATCGCCTTTTAGTTAGCGTGACTCGCGCTTGGAACCTAATATTCGGTAGGTATGTATAAAGTGTATTATACTGATACGTAGTCAAGTCAGTAACGATCGGTGCAAACGATATAGCATATTCAACAGTGTATTTAGAATTGAATTCATCTTGAATCGCTAAGTTAGACGTATGGTATAGATGTAACGGAAATTTGCAAGGAATCCCTTTTTGCCCCCTTGTTAAATAGTTGCAACTTTGCAAGTCATTCCCTTATCACAAGTCCTTAGGGATAACTAGGTACAAACAATATTGATTGTGATTGAATATCAAAATAGTTTTACACTGACATACCTATGCAGAAACCTTATGTAATCCGGTAGGTATTTGTGTTAAATTTTATGAGCATTGGCTACTGTTTTGCACCGATTTACTCACTCGTATCTATACGTACGCAGCGTTACATAATATTTATAATAAATAACACTATAATATTCAAGATGTTATTATACGCCTGTTTTCTACAATTTATAGTATTAATCATTGTAACCAGACAATTAGTAGTCTTCGTAAATATGTATCTGTCTGTTTAACCTTAACGTTAACGGCAACTGTAACTGACCGACCAACTGACCGACCGACCGACCGACCGACTGACTGACCGACCGACTGACCGACCGATCGATCGACTGACAGACGGACCGACCGACCGTATCTGACCTTCAGCTTAACCTTTAACGGTACGCGAGTGCCATAGGGCACCTATCGCTACTCCGTCGAGTTATGTGTAGGTAGGTATCATAGACAGAGTCACGATTACGACACTCTTACGATTTTATGTATTCTGGGATTTCGTAAGAAAGGATTTTGTAAGATCCTCAGACGGCGTCGACTGTTAAGTCGAGGTCCTAATCAAACGGCTTGCATAGATATACATACTCCTCAATCTAGCTGAATAACTTCATATTATGAGATAGTCATTGTCGTAGTCTCTGCCTACTCCGTAGGATTATGGCTTGAGCGTAAGTCTATTATAAAAACATGTATGGTAATGTATTGTACATGACCTTTAGGATTGGAGTCTAGTCGCAGCAATCGTTCGAACAGGTGCTCGATTTGTGGTATGTGTATTCTTATGACCTCGACCCCAGCATAGCGTCTATCGTCCTGATGTGTCCCCTTTCCTCTTTTTCCTCCAGCGTTTGATGGTCATAGTTCATGAAAAGAAAAATAATCACTGTTATAGATTGTCAACCACCGCACAAACTAAGAATCCAATGTTTTTTGACATGAAAACTAATGAAATAGGCATAGTAAATAAATGAAAGTACCATGATAGCCCTCGTGGATAAAATTATAATGAATTATCGTTATTGTCCTTTTAAATCAAAATAGAACGTTATTTTAGATAATAGATATTCGCTTTGTTCGTAGTTTTCGGAATATCACTGACCACCCCCTCGGGGAACATAGTCGTGAACACACGCTACTCTGCTGCGTGAAATAATACTTTACAACGTCGCTTTAATTTCAAAATTCCAACGTTGTATTTTGCTTTTATTTCAAAACCAGATAAAATACAGTGTGCACTTACGTAAAATAAGATCCCGTCGTCGCCACATGTAGGGTTTGCTAAATAAGTACACATTTACTGTTGCTCACTAGGCAGGTAGTATATGCGGAGCGCGCACGTCCGCACCCGACAAAGGCTGGCAGGCAACTGCCCCCACTACGCGTTCGCACAGACACTACAGACCCTATATTTATGTTTGAAATCGTAAAATGCTTTCTCAAAGTTGGATGGTCTTAACCACATCTTGAAATATTCCTTCTTCTTCTTGTAGTGCCATCTCTTATCGGAAGTGGGCTATCATTAGGGCTATTCAGACCTCAGGGTCCTATCACTCTCTAGAGACTGCAGCCCTGAATTTAGTGAGGTCGAGTTCATATCGAACAATTCAAACAGCTTCTTAAGCCAAGAAGTCCTTCTTGTACCAGGCATTCCCCTTAAAAATAATCTGGAGAAGCTGGTATTTTTCATTATTCATATAAATATTACTAGGGTGTGGCAAAATATTCTTACATTATGTATAATTCTAGACCACTCGTGTTATAATCAGAGATCGGATTTTGACGGTGATTACAGGGCCGCATTGTTGATATATTGGCATGGACCCTATTTTAAAAAGGTGAATAAATTTGAAAAATTATGAAAAATTTACAATGCTAGTAAATGTTACACATAACCTAAAGCAATGTTGGAAATGAATTGCCGTAAATTTTGATGTCAATCGGACATAATATTTCTTTACCATAAGTCATAAATCCTACTATTAACGAGAAAGTTTGTATGGATGGATGAATGTTTGTTACTCTTTCACGCTAAAACGGCTGGACCGATTTCGGTGAAACTTGGAATGTAGATAGTTCATAGCCCATAATAACACATAGGCTACATATTATTATATTATATCCATGCAGACGAAGTCGCAAAAGCTAGTCTCTCATAAATTAATTGCGAATGAGGTTGTAGGTTTATTTCGTTAAAGAGGTACGCTTATTTGCTAGTTTTCATAGAGATTTGATGCCAAGGAGATCAGGTTTCTGTGTTTTATTCATTGTCACATTATTATTACTACTTTTTTTAGTAATGAAGGGTTTGCTCTTGACCTCAATCCAGTCCTCAGGACGAAGATGGGGTCGAAGATGTAGCGAGCTTACCCAGAAGATGCCTATTCACTCGTACTTTAAAGGAATTCGGGTTGTAAGTGCTCGGAAATACTGACGCAAGCAAGTTATTCCACTCCCTAGCTGTGCGAATTATGAAAGATTCAGAAAGGCGCTTGGTGCGGATAAGTGGGATGTCAACCAAGAAGGGGTGATATCCCGCGGTGCGTCTGGAAGTCCGATAGTAGAAAGATGAAGGTGGGATGACCTCATGTAGCTATTTCTAAAAGGGGCCATATAAACATTTCAATGCTGCCCTGGAATGATCAGCCGAATCCGACCTCTGGTTATAAATTTATAATCCATAATAGTATGAACAGAGTATGAAGCTGGATAACACAGAGAGTCTTCCGGTTTGAGTTGCCACTTGAAAACCTATATTCCCCTTTTGATATCAGTTCTATGTATCTTGCTAACTGGTACTTCAACTGGCTGAAAATGTGAACACAAAGGATACTACGTATATTTGAAATCAAAACCAGACGACCTGACGTAACGCCTGAACCGATTCATTCCTAAGTTTTACGTTGTAATTGGTCGCATAATTAAATAATTATGACTTCTATATTAGGTAAGTACTTATTAAATTTTTAAGCTAATATTAGTCTTGCTAAACTATCGATAGGTCATTGTAGAAAATGGGGAGGTGTTCCACACGCAGTCAAACTGTTTTTAGTTGGATGTTGTTTTTAACAAAACATCTTATGAACAAAAGCTAAAAACTGAGCTAAAACAAAATGGCGGAGCCTCGTGGCAAGCCAAAAAGAACGCCAACTGACACGACAGCCTTCAAAAATATTTGCCAAGTGACTTCTTCTTCTTTATCAATTTTATTTACATCTCCATAATTATATTCATGTGTCAAGAACTTTTTTTCACTTTTCAAGTACTTTACACATTATGTCGTCTCCAAGAGTATCAGTTGCAATCACACATACATGTCTTATTCTTGCGAACAACTGAAAAAATTGGTTTCAAATCCCAAATGCATTTCGAGTCAGAGCGTGGGAATTCAGTCCGAATAGCATTGAAAGAACTGTTCATTCTACTTACAATGGATTCAGCGTGATTGCAGAATCAATCCGAACGGACTCAGCAGTTTGCGACGAATTTTTGAACATTGGAATTTAAGTCTCGAAATTCAGAGTAAAAAAAATTGTATTTGTAATTGGAAAAAGTACTTGATTAGGAAAGAAGAGGTCTATGTTAGCATGTTCCCTGAGAAGGTAGGATCATCATCAGCATCTCAGCTGATATAGACATCTTTTCTGCTGGATATAGGCCTCATACAAGGATCGCCACAACGACCGGTCCTGCCTTCATCCAATGGGTTCCCGCCGTCTTCACCATGTCTTCAGTCCACATTGTGGAGGATTACCCACGCTAGCTTCAAAGTTTTTATGACTCATGTCATGTGTAAAATTACCTACCACTTTGGCACTGTGCGAGTCACCTTGGTTGGGGAGGATCGCCACAACGACCGGTCCTGCCCTCATCCAATGGGTTCCCGCCGTCTTTACCAGGTCTTTAGTCCATATTGTGTAGGGTTACCCACGCTATCTTCATCGTTTTTATGACTTATGTCATATGTGTAAAATTACTCATCACTTCGGCACTATGCGAGTCACCTTGGTTGGGGAGGATCGCCACAGCGACCGGTCCTGCCCTCATTCAATGGGTTCCCTATCTTCATCAGGTCATCAGTCCACATTGTGGAAGTTTACCCAAGCTAGCTTCAACGTTTTTATGACTTATGTCATGTGTGTTTTAATTACCTATCACTTTGGCACTGTACGAGTCACCTTGGTTGGGGATCGAACAAAAACATTATAATAAATCAAGCTAGAGCTCCGATTGTCCACATGTAACATCAAACTGTAGTGAACCTATTGCTTGCACTTGATTTATTATTAACTTCAAATCCTATTGTCCAAGACCATCCCATTCGAAAGTCGATAAGTTTGAAGTGATAAATGAGTTTGTCATTTATTTTATCCTGCTTGGAATTTTGTAAAGATTGCTTATTTCATCAATCAAGCTTACGTTTTTTAAGTAATTTTAAAAAATCTGTGAAATACATTAAGTTTTCTCTCTTTATATGAGATTGAAAACCCGATAGCTCAGTCTATAGTGAACTTGCCTGCTATGCCGAGAGACACGTGTTTGAATCTCGCAAGTAGCAAATGGATGTTTGTGTTAATACAGATACTTGATCGATAGAAAATGCCAGTAGCTACTCGACCAAGTTGTTTAAAACAGCAGATTATTTCCCATAGTAAAAGTTGTAAAGTTAGATGGTTTGAAGCACTCTGTTCGATATGTAACGTATTTAAGTTTACACCCTGTGTAGATAGGATTTTTTTATGTTTTGGTGTAGAATAAAGTATATTTGATTGATTGACTTGTAGGAAAAATAAATCGGTACCTGATTTTTCACCTTTCCCTGAGTTTCCATCTGGTTTTAAACACGTGAAACACTTTTCTTCAAACAGTTACATTACATTACATCATACATCACGTTACGTCCATAGTCCGTACGTATACCTACCTAAATCTTTACCCACGTAACGCTCTAATTAAAGGGATAACCCCAAAATCGCCGCGGGACTTAAAATTAGTTTATCAAAGTTTCTGTCCATCCAAACACGTATATATCATGTATTTTGTAATGAAAGTTGGATATAGTGTTGGTGTTTGATAGTCGATTATCGATTGTTTAATATCATCGGTCAATAAAATCAATTATGGGTTGGCTTGGCAAGTTGCAGGTTCAAATCCCGTCAGAGAACTCATTTTTCATTTATGATTTTGATTTGAAATAGCACAATAACTGTAACATATTAATAATCAATAATATTTGAAATAAGAACTGTTATGTTTACATTATCTCTTTTGTCATTTGTCATTTTAAACGCAAGAAACGCTACACTAAAATTGACAGAGAGATCCGCGAATGAATCGCAATATTTCATGTAAAATCTAACACATGCCGTGAATGAGAGTGTGGATGCCCTTCATTGTTTTCGTGGCGTCGTAAGCTATAGTAATTTTCCTCGAAAGTTCTCGCCGAGGGTTCTCGGCGAGAATGAAGTGCGGGCTTTAGGAAATGTTTGTCTGAATTAACTTACTATCAGCAAGATCACAAATAATAAATTAATAATAGGCGAGATCAAGCAATAGTAGATAAAAGTGCCTTCAAATTATTCGTATGTATTTCTGAAATTTTTGATCCGTTGATTGTGTAGCAATGTAGTTTTTAATTTGCATGATCCATGATTGAAGTTCAAGAAATTTCGATAGTAGCGGTACTATTTATTTTTACTACAGGCTTATTTACAAAAACAGTCAAGTTAATCTATCAGAAAATAGGCTATGTATATATAGGACGATTGTTTTATAATACTGTACTAACATAGTTTTTAAGTATATAGGTTCTAACAGTCTATGGACTGTGTCTGAAATAATTTTTTTTTTATTTTCAATGTTGATTATCGACAATCAAACAATCGATAGATCGGCAACCCTAATTTGACCCAAAGGACGATAATGTTATCACACTAAATCGATGTTTTGAAAGTTTTGATTTGGTTTGTTACATATTAACATTAATGGTAGTAATTTAAGATTAAATACATATTACGTTGTATTTATACAGAGTCAAATTGATATCATTAGCGTCCTTTTAAACTACGAGTCTACCCATCGAACTGAACAACTTTTACTATGGGAGCAAACCGATCGGAGCAACAAAAAAATCTGCTGTTGCATACTAAACTGCATCCTACTCGACTCAAATGTATAACAGCAGATTTTCTGCTCCGATCGGTTTGCTCCTATAGTAAAAGTTGTTCAGTTTGATGGGTAGACTCTTAGTTTAAAAGGATGCTAATCATATCAATTTCACGCTGTAAGTATAATGTTCTGTCTTTTCTGTATAATAGGAGGAGGGGGGGGATACAGTATGTAACAAAACACCCTAGTAAGGGGTGCTTCAGACCATCAAACTGAACAACTTTCAATCAGGAGCCAATGTAGAAAAAAAATTGAGTTTATACTTTTGAGTTGAGTCTTTTATCGTACTGCAGATTTGCATGAAACAACAGATTAGTTGATGAAAGAACAGGCTATACCTATGTAGAAAGTTGCTCGATTTGATGTTCTAAATCTAAACCATTCCTTTAAAATATTACTATAGTGTTTTGTTACACCCTGTATAGGTACTTAAAATACATTTTTAGATTCTTACTAAAATATTCCAGTTCAAATTTATGTTTTGAGAAATGATTTATTTTTGATCGGTTTTAACGAAAGAGCCTCAATTAAAAACAAATCATGACCCTGTTGTGGCAAAAACTTGTAAAACAGAATTATGGTCAAACTACACAAACTTCAAAGCTGCGTCAATCCTCAAAAGCTTACATTTTTTAGTTAAAATGCATGCTTTTGACATTTTGCGATTGCTTTTTAGGGTTCGGTACTCAAAGGGTCCAAAAGGGTATTACTAAACCTACACTACAGGGTGTACAATAAAATGGGACAGCTACTCAAAGGGGTGCTTCAGACCATCAAACTGAACAACTTTCTCTATGGGACCAATATCGAAATCGCGAAAAAAAAATCCGCTCTCCCATACAAAACTGCAAACATAACTCGACTGAAATGTATGGGACAGCAGATTTTTTTTTCGCGATTTCGATATTGGTCCCATATAGAAAGTTGTTCAGTTTGATGGTCTGAAGCACCCCTTTAAGTAGCTGTCCCATTTTATTGTACACCTTGTATACAGGGTGTAACAAAACACCCTAGTAATACTTAAGGGGGTGCTTCAGACCATCAATCTGAACAACTTTCACTATGGGGCCAACGTCGAGAAAAAATAAAAAAAATCTGCCGTCCCATACATTTGAGTCGAGACGATAGTGCAGTTTTGTATGAAGAGCGATTTTTTTTTCGCGATTTCGATGTTGGCTCCATAGAGAAAGTTGTTCAGTTTGATGGTCTGAAGCACCCCCTTAAATATTACTAGGGTGTTTTGTTACACGCTGTATATCTGTCCGTCCGTCTGTCCTATCCTATCTATAAAGGGCCCACTTCTTTTGAACCGTAATAGCTGGACGAATAAAATTATTCACAGAATATGCATTATCACGGCAAAAACCGTAATGCATACAAGCTTTAAACTTAGTGTGATTATGTAGCATACTCTAATCTAAACTAAAACAACAGAAATAACAAAAACCGGTCAAGTGTGTGTCGGGCTCACGATAAGGATATCATCGAATCTCGAGCTCGCTTCGCTCGACATACGCAAGGCAATACGATCGAACGTCAGATGAAGTTATTTGGTACATATAGCCGCGAGGGATTTTTGAAACCGTTTTAGGGTCGCGACCTCAATAAGTTTGAAAAACACTGCTCTAAAGTGAAACAAGAAATAACAAAAACCGGTCAAGTGTGTGTCGGGCTCACGATAAGGATAGCATAGCATAGCATAATATGCTCACGACTATATTCCCCGAGCGGGTAGTCAAAGATATTGTGAAACCTCAGAACATCCACGTTCCACTAGTAGTACCGAAACTCTGTCCAGTGTCGGTTTTTCAAATCGTACATAAATTCCGTAAAACTCATTGGTACGAGTCGGCGTGAACGGGGATCGAACCATCGTCTCCTGTACGGCAGGCAAGTAGGTTACTCGCCACTGGACCACCACGGGTTTATGATAAGGGTCCAGATTATTTGTTGTTGTTGTAAATATAATTGTACGGAATCCTCGGTGCAATCCTCGGCGCACGCAACACTCACACTTGACCGGTTTTTATTTTTAACCGATATTTTGATTGACATTTTAATGGGAAAAGGATCGATCTGAGCGTTTCGATAAATTCGTTGAAAAAACAATAGCTTTGGTTGAACGGTTGTCGAAATTTCGAATCTACAATGGCCTGCAAAACTAAGTATCACACTTTAGTTAGACGGCAATTTGAAAAGGAGTGTTTTTTTTTATAAAAAAAAGGTTGCACTCCGGGAGTGCCGGCAGAAGTGAAAACTAAGAGATCTTGCGTCTTACGAATGTTACGTGATCTTACGTCATCGTCTTACCAATTTTGTCTTACGTATTTTCGATCAGGGTGACATCACGGTTCTGACGCGAGTTTAACATTTTTTACCCTTCCCAAAAAGTGCACAACGCCGCTAAAGAAGTTTGCACTCACGGAGTACATACGCAGTCCCTTCTGTACTCCGTGTTTGCACTTCAATAATGTTGTTTTTTTTTCAGACGTTCCTTAAAAGAAGACGACTATATAATGAAGACTATGAATTTTATATATACAGAGTGTAACAAAACACCCTAGTGATACTTAAGGGGGTGCTTCAGACCATCAATCTGAACAACTTTCACTATGGAGCCAACATCGAGAAAAAATTAAAAAAATCTACTATCCCATGCATATAATTTGAGTCGAGCCGGTATTGCAGTTTTGTATGGAACAGCTGATTTTTATTTCGCGATTTCGATGTTGCCTCTATAGTGAAAGTTGTTCAGTGTCATGGTCTGAAGCACCCCCTTAAGTATTACTAGGGTGTTTTGTTACACCCTGTATAAAAAAATAAAAAATCGTATTGTTTTTGTTTGTAAAATACATCTGGTGCACTTTAAGGGTTATTGCAATTTTAAAGTAAGTCTGTCAGTCAGTCAGTCATGGAATTGATTTACATAGAAGATAATATGGCATTTTGCTTGAGTCCAACCACGGTGTCCAACACGGCAATTAATGTCGAGTGAGTTTTGGGACTATAGTTACCTGTAAAACAAAATGGCGGTACCTCGTAGCCAGCCAAAATGCGCATGCTACTACCGTCCGCAAATCCACTCGCAACGCTGCTCTAATTACAACTTAATAGCTTACAACTTATTAGCTGTTATTAATCGCTAGTGTATTTTGAGCCTTATCAGTCTGTCACTTAATTGATTTTATCGTGAAAAATACGACCTAACATTAGGCCTTCCAATAGTTGTTTGTTCGGAATATAAAACTGTCATCAAGTTGTCGTCAAATTTTATTGTTAACCATTGACGTATAATACTATGGACGCCGGGTCTAGTATAACATTCTTGAAAAAAGTGTACGAGACTGAACTACACAAACCTAACTACGTGTAATAATATAATACAAGTAAAATTCTTTTCCATCCCACTCCCCCATCGGAGCACGGTGCGCGCCGCGCGAAACGAAGACTGTCGCGTAATTGGTTCTCTTTTACGTTTTGGTGCTCTTTTGGTTCGGATACTTTGGAGCGCGGACCCTGCGTCCAGTAGTTGTTAAGTCAATGTTGTTAACTAATATCCACATCCAACTTTATGTTATGGTTTCGGTGTTACTATAGGGATGATATCGATGTCGTATGATATAAAATGAGTAGGAGAATAGGTACGTAAATACATATGAAAACCTTAACGTTGGTTTGATTTTTAAGGTTCCGTACCTGGAAAGGAAAAAACTGAACCCTTAAAGGATCACTTTGTTGCCCGTCTGTTCGTCAGTCAAGACCCTTTTCTTCAGGGACGGGTTGAGGTATCAAGTTAAAATTTATATCCAATATTAAGGTCTACCCGGGCCCTTCGAGATTTATAAAATTCAAGCTTCTAACTAAAAGCAATCAAAAGATACTCCCATTTACATCACAGTCATGTTCTGATACTGTCAAACAAACCAAAATCTACAGGGTTGCATTACTTTAAGGGGTGATTGCACCCATGATACTGATCAACTTTCCCTAAGAAACTAAAGGAAATTTGCAAAAAAAAATTGACTTTACATACTAAATGCAATCAGCTGATCAAACATTTCTATGAAAAGTCATTTTTTTGCATTTCTGTTCCGTATGAACAATCAGCGCTCCTCATAATTGTATGGAACCCTGTGGCCGCGAGTCTGACTTGCACTTGGCCGGTTTTTCCCCAAAATTACAATTAATTACAGTGCTGTGGCAAAAACACACACATACAAAACGGTGACACACAAACGTTATCTTTTACCATCAACTTCCTACTACCACAGTATAAGGCAGTAGAACATCTTCATATACCAAACGCGGCTAGTACGTGCGCTCGCCTGTCCTTACGCCTCATAGCACGCATAGCACACACTGACAATATCTCCGCGTGCCACGTATGTTGTAGTGAGGCAACCCTGAGTGTCCGAGTGTTAGTAGACTAAAGATAGTATAGTAGTAGAGGAACTGACACGAGTTGTCAAATGAAACCGTTTTTGGACGTTTTCAGGAGATTATCGGCAGGGTAAAAATCGATATCTGTGTATAATTCTCAATCTAACGTGCAATCGTTGATAGTTTAATGAAACAATGTTAGTATATTTCACATAATTATCGATAATTTCACTTTAGGTTCACGATTATTCACAGAAACCAAATTTTTACCCGGAGACTAAAGGTGACTAAATTCCCAAAAAAAATTCTATTGCCTCGCGTCACGTATCTCTTTCTGTTATACAGTGATGCCGCTAGGTAACATCTCGCTCTCTCAGCTGTCAATGCTTCTATTACGTAAGGTATAATAACTTTATGGTCAGTAGCTAATTTATTTCTCGTACGGGGCCAAAGATGGTCTACTTCTTATATTTTTACCATGCTATTACCATCCATTTTCCTCTTTTATAATTCAGACATCGATCGTATTAATTGTTATAGACAAATTGGATTAGTTCGACGAGGTGTTAAATATAACGGATTTAGGGACAACGGCAACGGAAGGGTTTCTCGAAAAGGTCTTTCACAACACATTGTCGGCACGATTCATTAGATCACGAGTTCTGTATTATTTTCTACGTGTTTAATGTATTAGCTAGAAGATGGGCAAATCACTACATAATAATTATAACTATCACTACATAGTATAAAACAAAGTTGCTTCCCGCTGTCTGTCCCTATGTGTGCTTAGATCTTTAAAACTACGCAACGGATTTTGATGCGGTTTTTTTAATAGATAGAGTGATTCAAGAGAAAGGTTTATATCTCATATAATACATGCATAGTATCAGCATTGCACCCGTGCGAAGCCGGGGCGGGTTGCTAGTATAATATATCTCATTCCTGTTATAATTTTTCTTTCTCTGTTTTTGTTTTGCGGGTCGCAAAAAAATCAGCTGTTCCGGATACTAAACTGCAATGCCTACTCGACTCAAATGTATGAGATAGCTGTTTTTTTTTGCGATTTCAGTTTTGCTCCCATAGTAAAAGTTGTTCAATTTGATGGTCTGAACCACCCCTGAAAGTTTCGGAGTGGTAGAAATAATCTTCCGGTATAAAATATGGATAGACCAGATTACCAAGGATCTCGAGGAGCTGGAGGTGCCCAACTGGACTGAGATGGCACAGAAAAGAGATGAATGGCGTGCTTTGTTGTCGGAGGCCAAGACCCACTTCGGGTCCCTGAGCCAGCATAGTAAGTAAGTAAGTAAGTAAGTATAAAATATTCATGTTACTTTATCACCAGGATCGGTCGTTGTTGCGTGGGGGGGTATAGAAAATAGCAGGGAAACCAAAAATTACAACCAACAAAATTCCGACAATCCTCAAAAGCATTGTGTCACATAATCTGGGGCGCTCTCCCGAATTTTGTGGATAATTCTCAATTTTCGCCTATGGAATCGAACAGTATTGGAATCGAACTCCTATTAAATAAAGCTATTAAAAGTTTCTTTGGCCCCTTCCGGTTTGGGAACTAAATTTTATGTGAGAATTTTCATTAATGCTGTTATATTTCTTAGTCGTTGACTGTTATTATTCATTGGTTCATGAATTTTGAATACAAAATCCTAGAGCGACGCTCCTTATTAGGCTGCCTGTCTATTGACGCGAGCTAGCTGGCGGAGCGGAGAAACTGAGTTTTATCAACCAATCGGGATTGCATAAAATTTCGGCCGAGCTCCTGATTGGTTAATATTTCCTGGTTACTCCGCTCCGCCAGCTCGCTCCGCGTCAATGGCCAGGCACCCTTAGTGGATAAACTAGTGAAAAATGTATACAATAAGGTAAACGCACATCTATCCGCGCCGAAAGAATCGACCGCGCCGAACAAAACAAAGTTTCTTTAGGCTTCGCTCCGAATCGGTCGAATCGACGGAAGAATTACCTTCTTTTTATATTACTGGTGTATTATCAGAGTGAACACTTGGTACATTGTGACGTCATCCTAATTCGTCTGGAATTTGTGTACAATCTATCGATTCGTGTCCGTTTCATAGGAATTTATACAACGTATTGTAATACTCGATTCTTTCACCTCTTTCGGCGCGAACGTCGCGGACAGATGTGCGATCACGTATAGGTCGACCAGAATCTCATGAAAAATGAGGAAATCAAATTTTAGAGTAAGCAACACTGGGGTAATTGGATTAGGGCCCTTTAAATACTGCGACTTTTTGCAGCACTTCTGAAACGCCATACAGCCACGAGAAAAACATTCGTAATAAAATTCAGCTATAAAATTGTATGCCTTTTCTTATAAACAAGATGAAAATGTTCTGCCCGATGATTTTAAATGCGCACCCATTAACAAACAAAGTTGCAGTTTGTAAAGGGCCTACTTGATGACAGTTCGACATTGCCATGTGAAAAACCTATATATTTTTTACTGTTTTTCATTTCATGAGATTCTGGTCGACCTATACTTATGTATGTATGCAGCATACTAAAGAAATCTTAATACGAAAGTAATGCTTTAACAAGACCCTTATATCACCTCTCACCTCAAGCTCGTATTTCAAAGAAACTCGTTCCAGCTCTCCCTACTTCACACTCGTTAGGTAGTAGATCGTTTTTCTACATCCCACTTACGATATTCCGGTTGGTTTCGTTTAAAAACCTATCAGCTTTTGAATTATAGGTACGAGGCGAGCGAGGAGCTGTCACTTTTTCCACACTGCAAATGAAAATTGTTTTTCGAAGAATTTTCAGTTTGAATATTAGAGTTTTTAAGGATGATGCAGACATAGTAAGGGAACGCAGGGCGCTTGCAGTCAGGGCCAATATGATAGACCACAGATTCAGGCATTGCTCAGCGCAAGTAAAAATAACATTGCTTAGAGCGTACTGCACATCCATGTACACCTGTAATCTGTGGACTGCATATCGCCAGACGTCTCTAAGGGCCCTGCGCACCCAATATAATAACGCCTTCAGGATGCTGCTGGGGCTGCCGCGCTTCTGCAGTGCGTCAGGCATGTTCGCGGACGCTCATGTCGATGGGTTTCCCACCACGCTCCGCAAACGCTGTGCCGCCGCACTGCAGAGGGTTCGCGCCAGCACCAACAGCATTCTGAAGATGGTCGCAAGTAGATACGACAGTAGCTTTATTAAGCACTGGGTCGGTCTGCACTTAAGTGTTTGTACTAACATAGTTATTTAAGTGTGTTACTAACAACAATATGGATTATATCTGAAATAAAGAATTTTTATTTTTATTTTTATTTATTATTATTTATTTAAAACGCAACGCAAAAAGAGAGGTGTTGTTAATGTCACTCTATGTCTATCTGTCGATCTGTCGGTCTGTGTGTCTATCTGTGGTGTCGTAGCTCCCAAAAGTGGGGACCAATTTTGTGAGAGTTTTGACAATTTTCATGAAAATCGGATCAGCAGTTCTCAAGATAGCAGCATTGATTAAGAGCTTTAAAGCTTAGACTACTTATTATGAGGACCGGCCTTGCGGTAGCATTTCCCCTCTGCCACAGTGTAAGATCAATGATCATGTACATTCAACATTCAATTTTATAACTTATCACTAAACTAGATAGCCTATTATAGCGAAACAGTAATTTCGAACTTAGAACGTTGGGGGTTTACACGAGACTACTTTTCATGATTTTGAACATTCAAAATTAGAATCTAAAGTCATAGGGAATAAAATCCAAAGTTGCAGATAACATGTTACCTCGCCCCCCGCAAAAAGTGGCAGAAAGTTTGTTAGTAGAATGACACGTGGTTACGCGTCCCTATACAAGTAGTCTAAGCTTTAAAGCGATATCAGCCAAAATCATAGGTACCTAGAAATATCGTATTTTGGCTTGAATGTTTACGATCAGGGATTTAATAAATCTTTAGAGTCAAATTATGATCAGCTCCATAACAATAGTTTCTCAGTAAGTAAGTATCACAACTTTATATTTATCTGGCACGCGTTGCAATTGCCCTTCTTTTTCTACACACATTTGGCCGTTTTTATATTAGCTTATGTTTATCACGGATAATGTAGCATTCTACTGGTGAAAGAATTATTCAGATCGGTCCAGTAGTTTCGGAGCCTATTCAAAACAAAGAAACAAAAATCAAATCTTTATAATATTAGTATAGTCGTAGATAGAGACATCGAATTTGGGCTCCAATGTTATCGCTTTTTGTATGGAGCTGTCCAAAATGTTTTTGACTGCGCGAAATTAATTCAGTCTCGAGTTTATTTATGTTTGTACCACACAATACCTAATTATAGAACAACTAAATTAAAACTTTCGTACATTTACCCAACAAATCTGTCACAGTACGTACGTACCCACTACAACTTTGCTCGAATGACGACAAATGAAAGTTAAGGTCGGAACCCTTTGACAAAGTAATTAGGAAATTTGACGTGTTTTCGGGTAAATACACTCAAAATTTTAGTTTAGATATTTTGTAATAAACTAATTTTAGACTAAACTTTAGACAAAACAAAATGAAGAAGCTGCTCGAAGTTAGCCCAATAAACAAAGTCTAATGCACTTAAATCGCATTATAAATAACTGTTGTATTCATTATCTATTACCGACATCAAGCAATTCAGGATCAGTATTAAAATGAGATAGAAAAAGAAAAGAGGTGTGTTTATTATCTTCCATCTTTTGCGGCAGGCCATGTCGCTCCCGAATCGACTTATACAGCCACGAACTTCGGTGTCTTATCCAAACAGACGCTGTTTAGACATCTACTCAGATGATATAAGGCCGATGATTATGATAGGTCAAAAACACGACGCGCGCCGCCCACCGCCGCATCGTGAGTTTGTGATACTGTTTGCGGGCTGACAGATGAAACCCGCGAAGGGCCCGTTACAATTATATTCAATCGGAATCTTCCTTCTTTAAGTTTTATCTGTAGATACATTGTCGGTTCATAGCAATTTAGTTTATGTGTAAAGTTTTCTACGGGGAACTAGTTTTAAATAGAAAGGTTGATTAGATTTTATTAGATTTAAGTATAACTATGTTGAGGGTTCATGTGTAAATAGCTTTTGATTTGCTTCACCACTTTTCTCAAGATGGCTACAGATGTTGTATCTAAAAGTCAACGAAAGTGCCTTTTTTTTTTTGTATTGGGTATGGGGTGCCAGTACTGCCAATGAATGCCAACATACCTTCCAAAAACAGTTCAATTACATAATATGCTGATGGTTTTGTTAGTCAGTGTTGCTTACTCTAAAATTTGATTTCCTCATTTTTCACGAGATTCTAGTCGACCTATACTTACCGAAACTGAAACTTACTACAAAAACATAACTATGTAGTGAATTATCTGGTACAAAAAAGAAAGTAACTTACCAGAATAGAAGTCCGAGGAGTGAGGACCTGGTGACTGGAATACCCAAACACCAACCTAACCCAAGCCCCAACATGCCTAGTTTTAGTCAAATCAAATAACAGTTAAGGTACCACTGTTAATACTATAATCTAAGAAAATTGTAAAGCCGTCTGTGAGGCAGAAAACTCCAGTACAGACTGCTGATCTACTCATTCTGTAAATGCATGCGTTTTTGGAATTAATGTTTATGTTATGTTAAATCCAGAAACCATTCTCCACACAACCTACACTTATGTCTGCATAACTAATTATTAAGTTCTTTGTTTTTTGGTTAGGTTAGGTTAGGTTAGGATAGGAAACTGAACTAAACAATTTTCTCGAAATCACAAAAAAAAAATTGTCTGTTCCTGCAAGTCTGCAATCCTATAACCGGCCCAAATGTATGGGAAAGCAGATTTCACGATTATACCCTATACTTTGGAGTGATTTAGACCTGGAGCATTTCTCCATGTCTTAATTTCCTCCTTGTAGCTATACTTATTCAAAGCTCCCGGGTTAGAATTTTAGAAATGCCGAAAAAGGGTTCGGGCCTATGAGTTCGGGGCCTATATCTTGAGTATGAGGTATTATTCATTCATTGATGAAGAAAAACATGGATTAGATGTACTTCCGGTGAGTTTTTACATTCTTAAAACATAAAACTAAACCCAAAACTTGGCTAAGTGCCACTTGTAAGAAACTTCCAAAACAATGTGTTCGCGGGCTAAGCAAACTTCCCTTCTACTCCACAAATAAAAATGGCTGCCGGAAGTTGGTTGGCGCGGTAGTGGCAAACATGGCCGCTACCGTGCTTCCGGTTGGTACTCTTTTGATGTGAGGGTAAATTTTATTGTTACAGCTTTTGATTGACGGATGAAAGAAAAAAAGCTTTTATGATTTATCGATTTTTGAGGACCGTTATAGAAGTATATCTATATTACACTTCATAAACAAAAACTTTGGTGTTAGTCTATTGATGTAACACGGTGGGGTACGGAACCCTCGGTGCGCGAGTAGCCCGACTCGCACTTGTCCGGTTTTTTGAATTATTATATCCTGAGACTAAACAAAGTGTTGTATTTGAATAACTAACAAAAAGAAAATAAACAAAATTTTAACAAAAAAATTAAAACCGCCTTCAAAAAACTAAAAAGTTAAAAAAATAATATTGCAGCCGATGACTTTTTCGTTCGCATCATAAGAACATTAATTTGTTTTATTGAAGTCGCTGTCAAGCCGGTACGATTCGCGACAGGGCTTGCATTTTTTGGCTTGGCATGACACCGACTTCTATAAAACAAATTAATGTTCTTATGATGCGAACGAAAAAGTCATCGGCTGCAATATTATTTTTTTAACTTTTTAGTTTTTTGAAGGCGGTTTTAATTTTTTTGTTAAAATTTTGTTTATTTCACAATTTTCAGTGGTAAATTCATTAGTTCGATTTAATAGTAGTGCTTTAAATTAACAAACGCACTAGTCGGCACTACGATTTTCAAAGGTTCCCCTCGATATCTCTGGGATCCATCATCAGATCCTGGTTTTCTTATCATGGGACCTCACTTGGGATATCTCCTTTCCAACAAAAAAAGAATCATCGAAATCGGTTCATAAACGATGAAGTTATCCGCGAACACACATAAAAAAAAATATATATACGTTCGAATTGAGAAACCTCCTCCTTTTTTGAAGTCGGTTAAAAAATGGTATTCTTAAAGGTCGCTTCTGGCCATACCTGGGCCAAAAAATTTTTTATGCTGGCGGCATTTCCCCGCTGCACAGCTAAGCTAAGGATACCCTTGTTGGACCAAATATGAACCTTTTTAATTAATATATTCTTGATTCATACTAAATAATACTTTTTTAAACTGAACGCACACAAAACCACAGGCAAAAGCTGGTGAGAGACGAAGAGATAAATCTTGAGAAGTAATAAAAACCAATATCAAATAATATTACACCGGAAAATCCTTATCAGTTTATTTTTCCATCAAAAGATAAAAGAAAAAAACCAGGTAAACCATTATTTTTGATACGTATCATCCTACGTGTAAAGAGTTTATCCTGTTTTTACATAGATTATTATAAAAATAATCATATTTTGATTGAAGATGCTATGAAATGCGGGAAAAAGGCAAGGTGTGTATCATGACTCATGAGTCGCGACCTCGCTCCGTACATACGAAGTTTGATCCAATTTAAGATAAGTAATAACTTCTCAAACGTATTTAATATAAAAATTTTTACACCAGTAGTGTTACAGAAGTAAAAATAAAAATTGAAAACTTTTAAGAGGTGCTTTAGACCATCAAACTGAACAACTTTCACTATGGGACCAACATCGACATCGCGAAAAAAAAATCTTTTGTCCCATACATTTAGCTCGAGTACATCTGTAGTTTAATATGAAACATCGCAAATGCATCGTATTATGACGATTATGGCAAATCTCCTCATATTGGGGGAAGCCAATGTCCAGCAGTGGACGTCTATCGGCTGGTATGATGATGATGATGATTTTTTTTTCGCGATTTCGATATTGGTCACATAGTAAAAGTTGTTCAGTTTGATGGTCTTAACCACCCCCTTAAATGTTTATTTGTATTTTTGTAACACCCTGTATATTATCTCTAAGCCACGGCATCGTAAGTTTCCTGTATACAATTTTTTTTTCATTTAAGTCCTGCATAAAGGAGATTGGCGGATGCGCATGTTATTTCGGTCTCCTTAGGGACCGTACATCAACAAAACTTAGCAATACGTGTAGAGTGAAACAAAACTAACAAAAAAGTTAATTGGTAACCTGTAGAAATTGGGAGAAAGGGAGGTATTTCACTCAACCATACATTAATACGACGACCCGGTTGGTGTAATGGTTACCACGCTGGACTGCCAAACCAGGGTCCTGGGTTCGAATCCCGGTTCGATCATGGATGTTAATATGTTTGTGCCGTTGTTGTATGATTCCCATAACAAAAAGCCTGAGGCTTACTTGGGATCATTACAATGTATGTGCCTGTGAGCGTTATTTATTTATAATAGTTTCATCAATTTAAACGAATATTTTCGATGACCGTATAATATTATGATAATTGCAGGAAATGTCAGTAAGCTATAATACCAAGCTAATCATAATTATTCTATTAATATAGCTGTCACAGTTGCGTTTTGCTACAGTTTTGGATGACTTGTCCAATTTACTAGTGATTTTAACTTTTGAATCCACGCTTCTAGAGAGGCGATTTTTTTCTGTTACAAATAGTTATGACCGCCGACCAGTACCTACGGCTTTTAGTTTTCGTAAAAGTAACTGGGTCCAAATTTGCCATTGTTCTTTACAGGTTTTCGTAGCCAAATTATAAAAAACTGAACTCTACTATTCACAAAGTAACAAAACATCCTAGTAATACCTATTTAAAGAGGTAGTTCAGACCATCAAACTTAAAATCTAAAATAATAGACAAATCTAATAAAACCATCAAAATTATGGTTCAATTAATTCCAATAATGTATAATATTCAACCCACGTAAAACATCAACTTGTTTATCACATTTAATAAATTGGCATAATCAGGAGGGAATTTGTACGGAGGCAGGGGTTCCGAACTTTACGATAAATTCGGCCCAAGTTGAGGTGTTAAACGGATTACAGTTGGGACGAAATTCTGGTCCTTTCATTAATCGAAACATTGAATTGAGAAAGTTTTTTGATAAGGTTTAATACGTGTTTTGCCGCTGTTTTGTTTAATTACCTATTGTTTAGAGTGAAATTTTTTGTGACTGTAGCGTTTGATTACTTATTGAATTTCGTTGGATTCGATTTAGTTTTAATCCTTAATGTTCTTTCAATTTACGTTTCATTTTAAATTGTAGTACTGGAGTCCCAGTACATCTTTGTGCCACTGACTGTGGAGACGTCAAGCTGGGCAGGAGGTTGGTTGAAAGTGGCGGCGATGTCCGCTCTGGGTTGTATCTGGTGCAAAGGATTTCGTTGGCTATCCAGCGCGGGAACGCAGCTAGTGTGATGGGATCCTTTGTGCCAGGTACGATTTATGACGATGCCGTGTAGTTTGCTGACGAAACGTTTTGTGGATTTTTAGTTGTATTCTCTTGTGACGAAGCTTGTTGTGGATTTTTGACTGTACATTTTGGACAAGGCATGTTGCCAATTTTACTATCAATTTGTTATGTCAACTTTTATTATATTGCAATAAGTATTTTTAATTGTAGTTATTCTATAAATGTAGGAATCTAATTTTCATAAACTTTCAATTTTATTGATAGCACAATATTGTGGCACGGTATTGTGGTTGCATTGTTTTTGTGGCTTATTGAGCTCGCGTGGTGGACTAACGCCTAATACACCCATGATGATAGCCCTGTAGTGGGACGTGTATAGGCTGATGATGATGACGATATTGTAGATTTTTCTTTTTTGTTGGCTTTTCACCCCGATACAAAAATAAAACTTTTCCGACTTTTTTGTAATTGGGCCATCAATTTCTAGGTATATAACCGTGATATTACTATGCCAAGTTGCAGTTCAGAAAAAAATCATGTGACAGACGGATGGACAGACAATGATAAGTCATTCCATAACTGGTCCGTTTCGTTAATTTTAGTACCGGACAGTGCACCGCCACTCGTATTTGACAGCTGCGATAAGTACCGACAGCTTTTCGTTTTCGAAGACTGAAACGGTGAACTCAGATCATCAAACTGAACAAGGTTCACGGAGCCTATCTCAGGAAACGCAAAAAAAAAATTCTGTCACATACATTTGAGTCCGGTAGGTAAATCAGTTTTGTATGAAACAGTAGATTTTTTTCGCGTTTCCTGAGGTAGGCTCCATAGTGAAAGTTGTTCAGTTTGATGGTCTGAGTTCACCGTTTCAGTATTTGCTAGGCTGTCACTTACACTCTGTTATGTAGAACTATATACTATTACCTATTCTGTGACGCTGTTTAATATTTTGTATGTTCGGTCTTCCTCTCTATTTTGTTTTGTCAGATAAATACGAAGTCATAATACAGAAACTTGTATAATTGTGTATTGTGGTCATGCCTCGGATGCTATAATATAATCTGTGAGTAATATAGTTTCATAATAACATAACTCTAGACTAGTTTCTAGAAATACAATTGCAACTAGCATAATCTGCATTTGTCACGTACATTATCATTAAGGGGGTCCGAGTCTCCGGTGCTGCCCTCAATCGTATTTTTTTTTGTTTCTTAAATATTATACAACTTTGCAAAAACAGTAATGTCACATTGTCATTGCTGATTTTTAATTTATCTGGTCATTGCGTGAGAATGACTAGAAAATTATAAGGGTGCGTCCACATCTGGCGAACGCGCCGCGAATGCGCAGCTCGTGAGCCGTTCGTCAGATGTGGATGTACCCTAATAGTCGCGAAATCGAGACAGGCTTATTATACGCTAATCGATTTGAGTGAGCAAGAGAAAATCGATGTTGTTTATCTTTGTCTCTTTCTGGGTATCGATATTTTTGTTTGACTTTTATTTTATTTATCACTACATAGTATAAAACAAAGTCGCTTCTAGCTGTCTGTGTGTCCCTATGTATGCTTAGATCTTTAAAACTATGCAACTGATTTTGATGCGGTTTTCATTAATAGATAGAGTGATTCAAGAGGAAGGTTTATATGTATATAATACATGCATAGTGTTAGCATTGCACCCGTGCGAAGCCGGGGCGGGTCGCTAGTTTATTCATAATTAATGGACTCTTGCTTGTGCGTTAGCACTGCATTTCCGCCAGTGGCATGTAGTTTATGGGAGAATCTATCCCAATCTCAGGGATCGTTTTTGGTCAAGAACAAGAAGAGATTGAGGATTGTGGAGCCTCGTGGCAGGCAAAAACGCGACGCGCGAAAACCACGCGAGACAAGTGCTCGGGTCAGAACCTGCAACGTGACTTCTTTATTTGACTTCTTTCAACGATGTCTTTGATTGAATAAATTAAAAAATTATAATTATAATAATATATTAAATATACGCTGCCCTCATAGCGCAGGACCGGTCGTTATGGCGATCCTTGGGGGAGGCCTATGTCCAGCAGTCTTAGACTACTTATATAAGGACCGGCCTTGCGGTAGCATTTCCCCTCTGCCACGGTATTAGATCAATTAATCTTGCGCATTTACAATCAATTTTATAACTTATCACTAAACTAGACAGCCTATTATTGCGAAACAATAATTTCGAACTTAGAACGTTTGGGGTTTACACGAGACTACTTTTCATGATTTTGAACATTCAAAATTAGAATCTAAAGTCATAGGGAATAAAATCCAAAGTTGCGGATAACATGTTACCTCGCCCCCCGCAAAAAGTGGCAGAAAGTTTGTTAGTAGAATGAATGACACGTGGTTACGCGTCCCGATATAATTAGTCTAAGCCAGCAGTGGATGTCCATCGGCTGAGATGATGATGATGATGATGATGATGATTAAATATACACTAAGTCAAACAAATGCACGATTTCGCATACATTTTTGTTAAAAGGATTATAAAGATAGACTAATACCATCCTTTTAAATATTAATAGGGTGTGTTACAACTTGTATAGTTCAACATAAAAGACTACCAAGTAAAGTCGGCAGTTTAAAATCTTTCGCCGTCTCCATTGAGCTGACTCGACTCAACTAAGTTTATAACTCGATGATGAATGAGTTTTCCCCAACACTTTCTCTGAGCTCCGATTCAAAGGCTGTTTTTTTCATTCGATTCTTTCTATTTCCCGTCAAACGATATGAAACTTGGTACTTGAGTGAAATCTATTCGTTTGACGTTGCTGGCTTTAAGTTACGTATTGTGCAGCTTAATTAGAATATGATAGGTTATTGTGATGGGCAATAATCGGATACAGGTATAAAAGGTAATTTGGTCCAGGATGAAGGAAATTACGGCGACGTTTAGTGCTTTCAAATAGGTTCTTTCTTAATACGCCGACGGCTTTTTAAAGGCCCAAAAAGTCTGTAAATTAAGGAAGACTAAATGTTTTTATGTTTAGTTATAATGATGGTTCGATTATCATCAGACCCTCAAACTGAACAACTTTCTCTATGGGATTAAGAAATTGTGAAAAAAATCTGCAGTACCATACATTTGAGTCCAGTGAGTAGGTCTTTTGAAAATATCGCTTTAGAAAGATTGTTGTTATAATTACTATATTCTCTGAGGGGGTAGTCAGAGATATTCTATAAACTCTGAACATGCACGTTTCAATTTACTATTCCTGCCGCGCAAAATGTATTGAGCAGTGGATTTTTTTTTGAGTACCTACTCGTAGATGGTTCCATAGTAAAAGTTGTTCATATTGATGGGTACTTTAAAGCTCGACTCACACCGACGCGACCAAAGCGACTGCGAAGCGGGAGCGTCTACCGCGCGGCAGTCGCTGCCCATGTAATTTTATGGCGTACCGCTAAGTCGCCCACACCGACGCGACGCGACCACGACGCGGGAAGGCAGCGTCAGCGGAGCGGACACGCGCGTCAAGTGGTCAGACGTGTACGATGTTACGCTCTCGTAACAAAATAAGATACAAATTTTAAATTTCATTACATTTTGGTTCTTGTATGTAGATTTTGGTTCTTTTTGATAGATTTGGATCGTTTCTGGTAGGGTTTTCCAAGATTTCGGTTGTTTTCGGTTCTTTTTAGTAGATTTTTGAAATTTTTGTTTCTTTTGTTAGTGTTTGGTAATTTCTGGTAGATTTTGGTAGCAAAAACAACAAAAACTTAAAAACTACCAAAAACTAAAAAAACGAACAAAAACAACAGTAGGTTCTAGAAACTTCTAAAAAGTAATAAAATCTACCAAACAGTACCAAAGTACTCTAGATGTTCAATTTAGTTAGATTCGATGTTTAAACGAAAATAACATTACGACAACAATATTTAGAGAGGTGTTGCTTCAATGACTATTCATCAATAAATGATGTTCGCTTCCCGCGTCGCAGTCGCGCCGGTTTGGAGGCCAAGATTCGCGTCGTAGACGCTCCCGCTTCGCTTCCCGCTTCCCGCGTCGCAGACGCGTCGGTGTGAGTCGAGCTTAACCCTTTTGAGTTTTCGGGAGAGTTCTTCTTACATCCTGTATAGTATCGTATGAGGTTTTAATAACATTAAATAACGTATCTATCCAGTAGAAGGATCGAAGAGCACAATAAATTATCTTAATATCAATCATAATATATCATGTTAACAATAACTAATTAGCGGGGAGATTGTATGGTAATTATTCAATTAATTTGAGCTTCAACCCAGGGCCGTAGCTAGGGGGGGGGGGTGCATCGTGGGGCAATGCCCTACTTTAAAATGCAAATGCCCTACCTTAAAAATTACGCGTAGGCTAATGGAACTCGTACCACCACCATTTCGATTCTTGGTGTGCGAAACGAGATCGCTTCGCTCGCTCCAACCTTGGCATGGTGTTTTACGCGTACATAGACTAATGTAAACCACCACTTTGAGTCTTGATGTGGGAAATTTCGAGCTCGCTTCGCTATTTTGTGCGTACATAAACTAATTAAACATGTTATACCACTGTTTTGAGTCTTGGTATGTAAAATTTCGAGCTCGCTCCACTTGCTCTAGCCTTCGAAAATTATTTTGCACGTACCACCGTTTTGAGTCTTGTTGTGCGCTGTTTTTGCTCTTTTCTATCCTGAAGATAAGATATCATTGAACTATTTTCTCTATATGCAAAAAAACTAGCCTTTTCCTTCCGTAAACCTACCTTAAACTTCGTATGCCGCCCTACCTTTCTTTTGAGTTCTAGCTACGGCTCTGCTTCTACCTCAATGGGTTGATGTTTAGTTGATTAAGAGTTATTGTACCTACTGGGATTGGTGAAGGAGAATATGTTGAAAATGATAAACAATAAAGTGAAGACGATTAATTATCTGGATGAAGATGTTACAATATCGTAATTGTTTACAGTATATAAAGATGATAGTTATTGTGGCGCTCATTTTGTAGGGTTCCGTACCCAAAGGGTGAAAACGGGACCCTATTACTAAGCCTACGTTGTCCGTCCGTCCGTCAGTCCGTCTGTCCGTCTAACCCTCTATCCGTCTGTCCATCTATCCGTCTGTCCGTCCGTCAGTCCGTCCTTCTGTCCGACCTATTTAGGGCTGTAACTTTTGAACTGTAAGAGCTAGATAGTTGAAATTTTCACAGAATGTGCGTTATTACGGCGGATTTATCTACACTAATATTATAAAGAGGAAAGATTTGTACCTATTTTTGTATGTTTGTATGTTTGTAATGAATAGGCTCAAAAAGTACTGGGCCGATTTAAAAAATTCTTTCACCATTAGAAAGCTGCATTCACCCTGAGTAACATAGGCTATATTTATTGCTAGAAAAGATTAGACGTCCACCCGTGCGAAGCCGGGACGGGCCGCTATTATTGATAAAAATGTCAAAAAGTTAAAAATTATGGGGGGCTCTCAACTAGTTTTTAACAACGTTTTTTCTTCACGCTCTATAGTAAAAACGGTAATACATACAAGCGTCAAACTTAGTCTGATTATAGATCAAACTCTACAAAACAACAACAAATACTAAAAACCGGCCAAGTGTGAGTCGGTCTCGCGCTAAAGGTTCCGGATAAAAAAGTTTTTTTTCTAAGTTAATAATGTTGTGTTCTGTGGTGGTGTGGTACGGAACCCTCGGTGCGCGAGTAGCCCGACTCGCATTTGACCAGTTTTTTATTTCAATATTAACCAATGAAAGACAATCTAATTTTTTAAACTAATCTTTGTGCCTGTGGTTTATCATTAACAGAAACTAGTTTCTTGATTATGAAAAGAAAGAAAATAAAAAAAAAATAAAAAAATAAAGAAAACGAGAAGAAGAATAATAAAGAATTTCATCAACTTTTGACATATGATTCAGACAAAATGTTTCGCCTTAAAATACGTTGTTTAAACACTTTTCAAATTTTTAGGTGTGGTTCAGACCATCAAACTGAACAAAATTTACTACGGCAGCAAACATTGCTCAATTTCATGGTCTGAACCACCCCTGATTTGGAAAGTGTTTTCAAAATCACCTAGTACCTACAATCAAACTTCGTTTATGTGGAGCACGCTAGAAGACAACACATATCCTCGCAGTCGTAAAACCAGGTTTTCTATACAATAGAACACTCTACATTCAGCCTATATGACGTCTCACTTCAGGTCATAGGCATTCTCACAGGATTATAATATTATATGAAACGCAGCGCAGACACAATGTGGGCCTATTCTGGAATAATTCAGTACCAATCGATATCAGACAAAAAATATGGAAGCACGGCTACAAACTAATTTCCTAAACAAACCATGCTGTTCATGCTTATTTCTAAAATAATAGAGTTTCTGCCTAATACAGCGAAAATCGAAAACATTTTACATCATACTAAACTAAGCGACGGTCACAAGCATATTTGCATTTTCGTAAATTGTTGCCCAGTCAATCTCTACCGTAACGCTTTGAAATAAGAGTCATGATGTTCATAATACTGGTGTTACAACTTTAAACAGAACATGTCCATATAAAATGAAATTACTAACTTTGATAGGCTGCGAATTGGACTAGATCGACAAAAGTTTGTTTCCAATCGTGATCCTAAACAACTAATTGAAGTTAAAAATAATAAAAGGATAGTTTAGGTTTAACACGTTTTCGTATTATTAACAGAAGTAAAAGTTTTCGATAATGAATAAGGACAACATAAATAAAATAGACTGATAGTTTTTGTTTATTTTATTTTATTTATTCAGATTTAGGATTACTAACAAGGTTAACACAGATTCAATCACAGTTCTAAAGATAATACAATAAGCATGTGCCACCTCACTTATAAGTAACCACGGCATTCAATTGGACAATTGTTACAAAATTTATAATAATCTAGATATACATGCGCAGGCATAATAGTAATTTGAAACATATTCAGTAACAATTTGTTTATAAAAAAAAATACAATTAAAATTAAAAAATTAAGATTTACAATTATGTACATACAATATTAATTAGTATTAAATATTAAATAATTGAATATAATTAAAAATTTTACTAAATGTTATTGAACAAAAGGCAAGTGCTATGAGTTGTCATAACTGAACATAATTACAATAGAAAATTAAGATACTTGTTTGAAATAAACAAAAATTGTTAGTTGTTAAGGGGGCACCGAGCCTCCGGTGCTGCCGTCAGTTGTATTTTTTTAATTTTTTCTGCTTGTATAATTATACATTTCACAATAAACAAGAATTAAATTTTAGTCTTTGTTGATTTTCAATTTATCGGGACTTGTTTTTTTTCAGTCATCATCATCATCATCATCTCAGCCGGTGGACGTCCACTGCTGGACTTAGGCCTCCCCCAGGATCGCCAAAACGATCGGTCCTGCGCTGCCCTCACCCAACGGGTTCCTGCCGCCTTCACCAGGTCGTCGGTCCACCGTGTGCGGGGCCTACCCACGCTAAGCTTTCCGATACGCGGTCGCCACTCGAGAACTTTTTTAGTATTTGTAGCTATTTGATATTTTAGTCAAAATATGTAGACTATAGACGAGCGTCGGTGGCGCGTTGCGGAGAGGTATGGACTCCCAATTATGGGGGTCCGGGTTCGAATCCGCACGGACAACATGCCATGTACCAATGAGTTTTTCTAACTTATGTACGTAAAACCGACTGCTCTCAAACGGTGAAGGAAAACATCGTGAGGAAACCTGCATACACTGAAGAAGAAATTCTGATGTGTATGTGAAGTCTACCAACCCGCTTTGGGCACGCGTGGTGGACTAATGCCCATACACCCTCCTTGAGGGTAGGCCTGTGCCCTGCAGTGGGACGTTTATAGGCTGATGATGATGATGATGATGTAGACTATATTTATTCAATAAAATCATTTAAAACATTACAAAATATGACTTCAATTTCGTGACAGCTTTTTTAAACAAAAACGCCCAAATATGATTTTTTTTAACCTGTTTTGTCCCACTGCTGGGCAAAAGTCGCCCCCAAATCCTTCCCTTCAAATACGAATATAACCGATTATAAATACCAAAATAAAAGTCTGAACCATTCTAGAAAATTAGTAGGTACTAATCAAAAATTTACTCTACGTAAACACATATTCCATTTACATACGCAGAGTTTAAAATATTTATCACAAAGTTTTAATATCCAAAAATGTATGTACTTTTCCCGAATACTTATTATATATCAGCTCGCGTAACGTTAAAATATAACAGGTGCATCGCAAAAATCGGCGTTTTACGACCAAATATAATGTGCGCCGTCAATTTTACTTTATGGCTTCGTTTCGCTTCGACGCCGCCGCCGGCGAGGGTGACTGCCGGAGCGATTCCATCACGGGGTTGGGTTACATATCGTCAGGTAACTAACATCGAGGTGTTTTACAGAGCAAGCTTTTTTCGGTTGAGCGCTACGTATAAATTGTCAGTAACGTCACCTTCCAAAAAGTGTTTTTTCGGTAACGCTCGAAGATACAGATACGTCAATAATAATTATGTCATCGTAATAAGTCATCGAGCGCTGGCAGACATTTGCGATGCGATGCGACGTCGCAGTTATGTGTGGGAGCCCTTAGACTGATCGATTCGTCTTGGATAATGGATTCGCCCACAATTCGTTGCTAGCCTTTCTAAACGACGTATCTGACATTTTCGGCGTAACTGACTTATTAATTGTGGGCGAATCCATTTTCCAAGACGAATCGATCGGTCTAATCGACGTATCTGGCCCTGTACCCGCGCTTTCGATGTTCGCTATATCGCCACTGTTTCGGTCCGCGCTTCATTGTAATAGAGTTGAATTTGGAATGAAAATTTTCACGCAATTGCAAAGTTCGAATGTGCGGGTAGACCCTCTGTATCTTCGAGCGTTACCGAGAAAACACTTTTTGAAAGGTGACGTAACTGACAATTTTATATGTAGCGCTCAACCGAAAAAAGCTCTTCTGTAAAATCACCTCGATGTTAGTTACGTCGTTTAGTAAGGTTATCGATGAATTAATGAGTCAGTTACGCCTAAAATGTCAGATACGTCGTTTAGTAAGGCTAGCGACGATATTTAGCCATTCTGAAACATTACATCCGTCTGTCTTCGAATGGATCATACTATGGAGGTGCTACTTGGGAATGTTCCTCCATTGAAAATGGAAGTACTTCCGTCAGGCTAGGTATGATGCCTGGGGACCGGCCGTGGTCCAACAGTTCTTAGTTGGACCTTCTATATATATCGAATCTCTGTGATTATTTCTCTTGCGCGATTCATGTCTCGCATTCGATTGTGAACCTTATGTGTAGTAGGTTACGAGTTACGTATTTAGGATGAATGTTGTCTTTGTATGGAGCATATTTCCGTGAGCGACGGTATCGCCATCTGTTGGCATCTTTGCTATAACTTGTGGGTGCTCTGTAGTAGTTCCCCACAGGACTCCCCCCTCAGACCGGAGGTCGTTGAGTAGTTCGAAGTGTGCAGTCTGTATCCATGTAGTGTAGGTGCAGGGCTCCAGTCAAGTGAGTCTGACGAGCGATGTGCTGCGGTGTGTGCATCTGTCAGGGAGACCAGTCCTGATGTGATGCGGGCGAGTGACAGGCGTGGAGAAGGCGAGCAGAACTGCCACGTGGAGGTGAGCTCAGACACGTGGGCTGCGGGAGATCCTTCTATGCAGACGCTGACTGTCGTTGAGGAAGCTGCAGGCCCAGGAAGCGGTGTGAAGACGGCTGCGATGGACCTGGTGCGGCTTCGGGTTGATGGTGTGACTGCTGCTTGTTTGACCTGATCGAGGGGGTGAAGGGTTGGTTGAAGCTGGTTGCTGCTCTGTGTTGGTGTTGCTCTGCGGTGTTCAGGTTGCGATGTTCTCTGTCGAGGGTCACCAATATGGAGGTGCTACTTGGGAATGTTCCTCCATTGAAAATGGAAGTACTTCCGTCAGGCTAGGTATGATGCCTGGGGACCGGCCGTGGTCCAACAGTTCTTAGTTGGACCTTCTATATATATCGAATCTCTGTGATTATTTCTCTTGCGCGATTCATGTCTCGCATTCCATTGTGAACCTTATGTGTAGTAGGTTACGAGTTACGTATTTAGGATGAATGTTGTCTTTGTATGGAGCATATTTCCGTGAGCGACGGTATCGCCATCTGTTGGCATCTTTGCTATAACTTGTGGGTGCTCTGTAGTAGTTCCCCACAATACCATTTAGTCCCTCTATTTGACACATCACTTCAGACCACCTCTTTTACTTTCTGCGGCTCTACAATCCTTGGTGGATCCTGGCCTCTTTCTCCAGAATTCCATCTGTCATGATCCCTGGCTTTCCTTCTCAAGATGGTAAAGTAATGGTATGGGTAACCATGGCTACCAAATCTTTCTCAACACAGTCCATCTCTTTTTCAGTCTCCCGCGCGGTTTTCCAAACAGACCATCTCCTACTGCCGAACATGAAAATCTCTCAAATAGATGGCAAAATGGTTGGTTCTGTAAAAAAATTGTCCACCAATCTACTTAATGATTATTTTTCATAGCCGAATTATGACTATAGCATTTGCTAATTATCTACAAAAAATTCAGGAGTTCATGAGTGTGGACAATATGTCACTCTCATCGGACGCGGAGGTTAATCTCCTAAATCTGATGGAACGGGAAACCAATGCGACCATTCTGTTGCAGTGGCTATATTATAACCTGCAGTCACACGATGAGGGATATATCAGAGATATTGATGATGCCTGAAGGAATTATAGCCTATGGTTACCTCTTCTTACGACACCAGGCTAGGTTGGTGTTACCCAAAGTTGGACATTGAAATGCAAAGCAGAAATCACAAAAAAATTGTTGTGATTTCAGGTTTGCTCCCAAGGTTCAGGTTTATGGTCTGAACCACCCCTATAAAATTTGTCGACTCGTTTCAATTACACCCTGGATACCTACTATAGTTAAGAACTACGCTAAAACAAGCACCCTACCCTTATTCAAAGTCATTATAGAAATATAGCTATAGATTTTGCCTTTTTGAAGATTACGAACCAATAAAGATTATTGCTTAGAACTAATGAAAAATTTAGCTTTGAGTTAAATTTCGAGTAATGAGTTATAAAATATTAAATTTCGTATTAAAATTTGTGCGATTAAATATTGACTTTATTATTAATAAGCTTGCATCTTTCTATGGGAGTAGACAGAAACTGCCTACTGTCATAATTCACATCATGATGAATTGGTTGTTGTGATGGTTACAATTCTGGACTGCCAAACCAGAGACTAACCACAGGTCCTAGGTTCGAGTCCTGACTCGGTCGTAGATGTTATAATTATGTTTGTGTCGTCATTTTTGTGTGGTTTTCCATGATAAAATGTATGTACTTCCAGATAATACTCGCATTGGCGTAGCAAGGGATTTTCCCTAGGGAGGCAACCGGCTAGCCAGCTCATCAGCCACCTTCAGTGGCAAGACTAAAATTTGACGTGGCAAGGTCGTCCTAACCAAAAAGATTCCAACATAATAATATAGTTGTAGTATGAGTGCATCTTGCATGTCCTCTGAAATAAGCGAAGCGAGTTCGTAATTTTGCGGTATTGCCTCTCAGTTTTGGGTATGGGTAACTTGTAATTAGTATAGGATTTTGACCTAGGTACATAGTTCTAGGTATGATTCTAGGACTTCAAAATCCGATTGCAAAATAAGAGCATATCTCTTTCGCTCACTTTTGTCTGTCTTTTAGAGTCAGCGTTAATATTTGTGGCAGGCTAATCAAGTCCGTATGGATTTTGGAGCCATTTTTGGTAACGAAAGTTGCCTCTAACTTCTAAATCTTGAAAAAATATGACGTGTTCCAACATTTCAGTCATTTATCAGGACAGGTGGGAAGGGAAGTAATTATTGATTGTACATTTAAATTGTAACCACCACTATTTAGTGACAAAAAGATTATTTAAAAAAAAAATCGCTACGCAACATAGAAATCTAAATTGTAAGTCCCAGAAGGCTTTTTAATTAATAATATTAATACCATGCACTCATTTGAATAAGATTTTATAATATACATTATTTTTGACTGCCTCTGTGGTCTAATGGTTAAGAGCATTGGCTCTCGATACGGAGGTCGTGGGTTCGATTCTCACGGGGGACACCTAGTGATATGTCACTTTGTGCGTTTTTCCCCAGTTGGTTAGGACATTGCAGGCTGAATCACCTGATTGTCTGAAAAGAAAAATGATTCCGTGCTTCGGATGGCACGTTAAGCCGTTGGTCCCGACTAGTATCTCTAGTGGTAGTGGTCGTTACATAAAAACCACGTCAGAGGCCGTAAGGCGGTCTGAAAAAACTCTTACACCAGGGCTCTGCCCACACGATAAGAAGAATTATTTTTGAGCAATAAAATAGGCATTGAAATTTAAAAAAATTGGTTTTTATTAGAAAATTCGAATGTATTTTTCAAAAGAAGTAGACAAAAATATTTACACCATGTTTGAAGTATGTATAATGATAATGCCTTAAATATGTGCAAAAAAAAATTCCATCTTTATTTTTTATAACGAGATAATACCTAAATTTTAAATTTGGAACTGTTGCTGACGGGTTTTTGTTATATTTTGGTACATTGCTGAGCTCAAATTGGCTCTTAAATACTAATAAAACGAAAAAAATACCAATAGTCCCGGCTCAAACCGTAAAACGACTGGGCTATAGGGTGAGCAGACAAACCAAACCGGGTATTAACCAAATACCCGCAATTTTCCTGACTATCCAATAGAACTACTAGAAATTTATGTTGCAGCCTTAAACCACAAAAGGTAACTCGTTCATCACAATTCTGCGGTAGCACTGGTTAGGAGTCAGATATTTTTTACAGCTAGTAACACTGGCAGTATAACGCCAGTTTGCGGTCAATGCAAGTGTATTTTCACGCCAGTCTACAAGTTAATTAATGTGTGGCTGGCGGCCGCATTTTGCAGCGCTGCATCATTTTATGTTTGTGATTTTATTGACGACAAGCACAGCTGTGCTCGCGATTTTGTACGCGATTCTGATGATTTTCTACGGCATGCACGCATCATATACTTAGGTATTTGACTATTAAAAATTACTGCGGATTCTTAAAGTATTTGGAATTACTATGGAATAATAAAAGAGCCACTCAGTCGCAGTAACACGCGCGTAAGTCTGTCAAAACCAATGTCCAACGAATAAAGTAGGTATTAGTAAAAGACGAAAAATTTACCTGATTCTGCCCCTATAATATGTAGGTAGTTAAATATACATATAAATAGCATAAATAGCAATGTAAGATAAGATGAGATAATATAAATTTTCAAAAAACACAAACAAAAAACAAAACACCAAAAAACACAAAACAAAACACACACAAACAAAACACAACAAAACAAAACAACAAAATACACACACAAAACACAAAATTACTTAGTATCCTTTGCTTTGTCACTGTAGAATGTAGGTACACTCCAATGTTTTTTTTTTAACGCAAACAGTTAAGACAAGAGATGCAGTTGTTGACTTGCATGCGTTTGAACAAACTTAATTTTATGATCAACAGCTCTTAACTTTACAATTTACGCTGTTATGAACAAACTTTCATACATTTCTAGACAAAACTAAGATTCTTGAAATAACAAGAGCAAACTAAAATTCCTTCTCGACAAATCTTTTAGATTCCCTCCACACAATCTTGGTACTTGTTAGCTAAAGTATTCTACCGCTGAAAGATATACAACCTTAAGGGCGCAATTTAATCTTTTTACTATGTCTTTTTCTAAGAGCAAGGATCTCCTTTATTCTAAAGCATAGAGACCGCATCTATTTATGATTGTAGTTAGTCTTTTTGTCTTATGTTATGACGTACCTTTAATAGTATACAGGGTGTAACAAAACACCCTAGTAATACTTAAGGGGGTGCTTCAGACCATCAATCTGAAGAACTTTCACTATGGAGCCAAAGTCAAGAAAAAATAAAAAAATCTTCCGTCCCATACATTTGAGTCGAGACGGTACTGCAGTTTCGTATGAAAGAGCGGATTTTTTTTTTTCGCGATTTCGATGTTGGCTCCATAGTGAAAGTTGTTCAGTTTGATGGTCTGAAGCACCCCCTTAAGTATTACTAGGGTGTTTTGTTACACCCTGTAGAAGGAGACGGAACTATAGATGTTTTTTTATGCGGATGTCCACTTTTCACTTGTCACTTTTGTGCTAGTGTGTGTGAAAAGTGACCGTAAACATTAGGGCAGTTGTCATTTTGGTCTAATTGGTCTCTTTTGTCCATACTACTTGACACCACACACTCAAATATAAACGTCAAAAAAGTGGACATTCTTGCAATGGTATGGCTCCGTCTATGCCTTTATTATAGGAGATCCTTGCTCTTAGATCTTTTTAGATAGAGTCTAGATAGACGTACTTGTGTAACAGACTCCAATTATAATATCAACATAACAATAGAAATAATAATTGTGCTTCTTTTGAATATCTAACAATAATATTTTTAATAATGCTACAATAATATTAAGTAAGTATCTAGGCACTCAATATAACATTCCTTCTGGGAAAACAACAGTATATTGGGAACAGTATATAGGAGATAATTTTATGCAAAGTTTTAATCACTAATGAATAAGCGCAAAACCTCATACACCCCAACTGATTTATGATGCTTAAAACTTAAAGTTATCCGCATTTTAAGTTTTGAGGCAGAAATGATTTGTTATCATTTCAGCAATGAATGAAAGCGCTGACGTCGCTGACGTACTCATGAGTAAGTAGCGTGAGTGTGACCGTACGGTGGGTTGACATCGGGTTCAGAAAATTTTAAATTACAAACAAATTACGTAATTAATATTTTGAAAAAAATTACATATGTTGAAACCACGATAGTTCGATTCTGGTCTCGATTCTAAACAAACTGTTTTCTAGTTTTGCGTTAATTCATTAACATTAGGTTTTTACATGGGCGGGGTGTTAACCCTCCGCATAACCGGAGTTGGAGGGTCCCATGCTACTTTGGTTAGCGAGTCCATCGGACTTAACCGAGTAGCATACCTAGGCTGTAAAATATGGAAATAGAAGAACTAGTTTCCACTCCCAACGTAGGAGAGATAAAATCTGCTCGACTACGCTGGCTCGGGCACATAGAAAGGATGGGGAAAAATCGTGCGGTGAAGAGAGCGTATCTGGGGCGACCCTCTGGGTGTCGCCCGGTGGGCAGGCCCAGGTATCACTGGATAGAACAGATTACCAAGGATCTCGAGGAGCTGAAGGTGTCCAACTGAACTGAGATGGCACAGTAAAGAGATGAATGGCGTGCTTTGTTGTCGGAGGCCAAGATCTACTTCGGGTCCCTGAGCCAGCATAGCAAGATAAGTAGTAGATATCAGAATCAAATCACCCAACATCAACTCACTACTGGGCATTGGCCTCCTTTCTATTGCGTCTTTGTCTACAATTATCTTGCCTTTTGTTTTAAACAATATCGTCTGACCAAAGTGTTGTTCTGCCTACAGACCAAGGCAGACCAAGGCAGTATTAGAACCGAGGGAGAGATCCTTCTCTTCACCACCGGCAATCTTCTCTTCTAGCTAAGTTCCTAGCTCCACTTTAACTTTATGATCCGCTTCCCTTTCGACCGTAGTTTCTTCCACGAAAGTTTCTTCGACGAATTTCTAGGCATTACTAATAAATTCCTATAACATCTAAGACCGAACCCACGAATACGAATATGAACCCAGCACCCTAGTTTGGCAGTCCGGTGTGGTAACCATTACACCACTGGGTCGTCAAGAACATAAACGGGGATGTTTATTTAAATAATACAAAAATACACAATAAACAACTGTTTAATCTAAAAAGAACCTAACTAGACTTCAATTTAGGTTTCACAACAAAAAACCCAAACAAATAATACACGATACTAACACAGAGCACAACTAAAACGAATACCCCGATCAGTAAAGTGAACACAAGATCTAGTTCTAGGTAGTCCCACCAGGACATATTGGCGGCGGGCGCGCGCAGATGTCGCGCTCCGCCATGTCGCAGCACGTGCTCGGTCCACCACACGGCGCGCTCCAGCGGCGGCTGTGGCTGGTCGTGCATGAGGATACCAAGTTTCACCATGTTTTGACGGTAACTGTAAGAACAACACCGTTTTAGCTATAAAACTACCTATACTGCAAAACTCTCTCTGTTTTTCACACCTCCAGCACGTGATACAAATTTCTCACGATGTTTTAACAGTACTGCGTCAAAACCAAGATGGCATCAGCATACCCGCCGCGCCGTCTCAATCGCACGCTCACGTGCGTTGTATTAGCTTCTTGCTCAAAACTTCCCTAAAGTTACCCTCGAACTGCGGGGTGGGGTGGGGTGCGGTATCTGAAGTGAAGGGAAGGACAGGCATCAGGCCTATGACAGCTGTAGCACAGTATAAGATTAAGACAGTAATCCGTCTTCATACAATGGTACCAAACGCGGCGTACGCCTCGTAGCAAGCACACAGTGACAATATCTCCGCGTCGCCCCGTCTAGCGCTGCCTTGGCTGCCTGAGATATCGTCGTACGTACTGACGAGCTAGACGAGCACACATACAAGCCGCGTTCGCTTTCATTGTATTAAGATGGATTACTGTCTTATACTGTGGTTTTAGTTCCGATAGGCCCGTTCCGGCGCTGCAGTCACATTTTTCCTCATGAAACGCCGTCATAGGACGCCATATTGAACTTACGATAGCAGCAGCTTCATACCATGTTGTTGCGTCAGAAGCTTAATATCTTGTGTCATTTCTGGTATTGTAGCTTGACTTGACAATTCTTTTGAAGCCCTAATTCTTCTCCGTTGTATAACATAACAGTATCATTGATTAGTTTGTTCCTTGGTCAAATATCCCTATTTTTTTTGCATTCTGGATCTCAGCACTTATAGTGTATAGATACCTATAACTACAAATTCTATACAAATTAGCTTGTAACTAAGGGACAATTTCACAGATGCATCTGTAGCTTGCTACATATCAGTAATCTGTGACAGGCATGTACTATTATTTATTCTTAGGTGAGGGCCTCAACGTTCGCACCGCAACCTCGAACTGTGACGCGCTATGTCTTAGAGATTGCGCGCACGAGCATCTTTTGTCTCTGCAACTAAGTCTCTCACAGGGTTTGTATGAAAAGCCGCGTCGCTACATGCGCGCACTTTCATACAAGCCCATAGATTAGATGTGAGAGACAAATTAGTTGCGGAGACAAAAGTTGCTCGTGCGCGCTATCTCTGCCGATACCTTGTTGACAATTTAACAGGAAGAAGCTACTATTTATGTGTATTGAAACCTTAGACAATTTAATAGTATGGACGCGTAACGCTTGTCAATCTCCTATCAAAATTTTCTGCCACTTTTTGCGGGGGCGAGGTAACAGGAAATTTGCAACTTTGGATTTTATTCCCCATAACTTTAGATTCTAATTTTGAATGTTAAAAATCATGAAAAGTAGTCTCGTGCGAACCCCAAACGTTCTAAGTTCAAAATTATTGTTTCGCAATTATAGGCTGTCTTGTTTAGTGATAAGGTATAAAATTGAGTGTAAATGCACAGGATCAATTAGTCTCATACCGTGGCAGAGGGGAAATGCTACCGCAAGGCCAGTCCTTACTATTAAATTGTCTAAGATTGAAACAACAAAAAAATTGTACCTTTTATCTCCAATCACAGTATCGATGGCATTCTGAAACTGATCTTCTGTAAGCGTTTCAAGGTCCAATTTTACTCCAATATTATGATAAACATATTTCTCTACATTGAACCACTGATCGCCTAGTAAAGGTATACCAATTAGAGGTACTCCGGCAGACATGGCTTCGTCTGTCGATTGAAGTCCTCCTTGTGTTATAAATAGTTTGATTTTTGGATGTTCTGTAACAGAAATATGCACTCCACTAAAATCTATAAAAAAAAAACTTGGAAATCGTCGCACATATTTTTGTACCTAGGAATAGAAATAGTCTAGACTAAACTTGCTAGACAACGACACATAATATACAGGGTGTAATAAAATACCCTAGTAGTATTAAACGGGTGGTTTATACAACGTGTTAATGAATTAGCGCAAAACCTCATACACCCCAACTGATTTATAACAAAATAATTATATTGAAACTATAATTTAATTATTTTGATAGTTACAATTTAAAGTTATTCGCATTTTAAGTTTTGAGGCAAAAATGATTTGTTATCATTTCAGCACAGAAAGAAAGCGCTAACGTACTCATAAATAAATTTTTATAATCTCGTTTTGCTAGTAAGTAGGGTGAGTGTGCCCGTGCGGTGGGTTGACATCGGGTTCAGAAAATTTTAAATTTTGCAAATAAATTATTTAATAAAGAATTAAACATTTTAACGGGTTCTTACCGCGTTTAGGTATTTGTGAGTTCCCGATATTTACGCGGTAAGAACCCGTTAAAATGTTTAATTCTAGATTAAATAATAACCGCGTAACTCTCAAAAATTGTATTAAATTATTTAATATTTTGAAAAAAATTACCTATGTTGAAACCATGATAATTCGACTCTGCTCTCGATTCTAAACAAACTACTTTCTAGTTTTGCGTTAATTCATTAACACGTTGTATAGTTTGTAAATAGTTTTAGAGCAAAATATAAATCGGCTTTATTAAGAAAACAACTTTCTGCTGAAAACTTGAAACATGCCTACTGGAACATGTTGAAGATTACAGACTATTTTAATTAATCCAATCAATCCCAATGATATGAAAATAAAACTATAAAAATAACACACACACACACACCCCCTCTCACACCCCCACACACTCACACACACAAACACACGCAACAAGACAACACTACTATCACTTCATTCAGATTACCATGAATCTTAGTTACCCTTTAAGTTTAAAATTTTATGATTTAATTTTATAATTTTGTATGTACCTACCTATGTTAGTTTTAGATGTTTAGAGCAGCTGTTTATTCATCTGCCTTTATCTCCTCATCTGCCGCTCAAGAGCTTAGGGAGAAGGGAGGGGCTGAAAATCAGCGCTGCGCGGGTTCAACCCCGTGCCAGCAAAGGCTGAGCCTCGACCTTTTGCCTCAGTCGTGTAATTCTATATTATTTTGTACTTTAGATTGTAAGAAAAACTAAGGCAATAAATGATTTTTTAATTTAATTTAATTTAAATTAATTTATATTTATATCATGAAACTGAAAAACTTTCTCTATTGAGCCAAGATTAAGAAAAAAATACACTCCCGTCCCGCGTGGGGTAGCAGGAGGGGTGTCAAATTCGGGTTGTAGGTGAACTTTGGGTTAAAACAAAGCACTAGCAATGGTCTCAGTGTTACAAAACGACCCTTGCTTGCAATAACCTAACCACAAATAATAAAAATCTATATTTCAGTCTACTGCTTCTACCTCATCATTCTAAAACACAAAACTTTAAGGTACTATTTTAAACTACCAGCTCCTTAACTTTGTATGCATGGCTTATGATCAGTGGTCGGAATAGGTAGTGCTATTCAGGGTAATGTTGCGAATATTTGTGTGATGAATATTAATATTTGTATTTGATTCGTGGGACTTTTCGACCCATTCGATCTATACGGGGCGTGCAACCTGTTAAATATACAATGCATAAAATTGTATGCCCGGTATAGATACAAACACCTAACAAATATTAATATTCATCACACAAATATTTGCAACATTACCCTAAATAGCACTACCTATTCCGACCACTGCTTATGATCTATGATTGAATTTAGAAAATCTACAGTACAGCTTGACAAACACGGAAGCAAAGGAATTTTATTTTTTATTTTATTAAATAAAGACATTTACAATTAACACAATACAATAAATGAAACCCGTGAACTGAAAAAAAAAAATTGTTTACTTCAACCAACATCATGAATCCATATGAGCCTGTCAACATCATGACTTCTCCGACTAAGAGAACTTTGTGAAACGAATTCGGCTTGTTGTTACAACTAACCATCTATTGTTTTTAGTAAACAATAATACGTCATTGCAATTATTTTGGTGCTAATTAAGAGTCTTAGTAGGCTAGCATTTTTTTCAGTGTGCCACGAAAACCTATTATGGGTTTTTATCTGGGGTCGGGAATAATATAACACATGATTTTTTTCTATCTGGTTGTTTAAAAAAATATATTATTATCTTCTATCAATACGATGAAATAAAAATGTGTGCATATAATAATAAAATACTTATGAATACGTACTCAAAAGGTCAGACTGCGGAAACCATTTTCCTATCCTAACATTTTTCGATCTTCCAGGTAATTCATCCTTGTCCCATTTCCACAAGATATCGTAAGGTAGTTGAGAAAATACCTTTACAAACATTTGTATTTTCTCAGTTGGTAAGAGAGATGGTATTGAATTTGTGCCAAAACTAATATAAATGACACCGTTTACTGAAGAATCTAGGAATGTTTTTAGATCCTGAAATAAAAAAGAAAATTGCAAGCACAAAAATATAAGTCTCATGAAAAGGATAAAAGTCACCCACAGACCAACGGAGATTTTCTGCGGGATCGAATCAGAAATAAAAGATTTGAAGAAGAATCAGGGCAGCCGACATAGTTTGAAGAATTGCTAAAATAAATTGGTAATGGGCGGGGTATATTGCTCGCAGACCACACTGAGAGAAAAACTTATCCAGAAATTAAAAAACCGTTTTGTTACTGGCGTTAAAACTAATTTATAGTTATGAATACTAAAGTTCTGCTGTCATTACTGGCACAAGCAGTTTTTTACAATAGTTTAGTATTATTAAAATGTAATCCCTACAAACTAGTTTTAGTAAAGTAAAATATTACATAATAAAGTAATTCTTGCATAAATAGTGTAAGTTTCACTTTACTTTAGTTATTTCCAAAATCATATTAGCTATGATTAGTAATCACAATTGTAATTTTGAATAGACAGTTTTAATAAAAGTAGAGAAACAAAAGGCATAGTTAATTCTGCAACTGCTTTGTTTTTGCTATAAATAACGTCGTGTTAATTAAAACACTCGTTTGTAATAACAAGTGTTTACCTGTTATTTCGATTAACAATTTTTTATTAATTTTGACCAACCTCCTTTGTAATTCCTAGTGTTCCCATACTTCTTTTTATGACGCTTGTCTTTTATAACCAGCTTATGATTAGTTATATTTACTACAAACATTTCATCGTAATAACTGCACGGAATTTTGTCATTTTTAGTTTCTCCTTTCTTCTTTCAATAAGCCATTTTTGTGATTTTAAACAAACTAATTTTGAATTTAATACCAGTTTGGTAATATTTAAAACTATTTGTGATTGCTGACTTTTTGAATTGCCATATTAATTTCATTTCGTTTTCACCTCCCGGCTGGATTAGACGAATCGTTATCATCTCTAAAGTGATCATAACAGTAACAGTGAAGTGAAGTGTTTAATTTTATTAAATTAAGTGTCCTAAATTTGGAATCGTTGACTGTCTTGAACTAAATATTAAAAAATTATATAATAAGATGATGGCAACTAAAGATTCCAGCCAGATGAATCTGGAAACGGACATGGATCAGCTCACTAGCGATTTACTGACAAACTTGGGACTAAATGTTTATGTCAGAGCTTTTTGTGGTAAGTAAAGTGTGTGTATTTATTCATTTATAGTATGATAGGTAGGTACGTACTAATGTAACTTTATAGGCAAGATCAAGGAAGGAAAAGATCTATGTTATCTCTTACTAACCGTATCATTTCATAAATATTTCTATGTCCTTCATGTCATATCTATTTTCTTCTCAACCTGACATGAATGTTTAAAAAATTCACTTGACCGCCCTTTCATATTTATTAATGATTGCAGAAGGCAAGGAAGATGCTGGGATACTAAGGCTTCTATCAGATGATGAGACATCCAAGCTTTTACCAGTACCTGGAGACAAGGCTAGATTTAAAGTTAACCTAGCCAATTGGAAGCAACCAATCGACAATTTAAATAACGTAGACCCCTGGACTTAACACCAAATGTGAGTTCTTTCCCATATATTCCCTAAATAGAAAAGAATAGAAATTTTTATGATCAATGTGTTTTTAATTATCTATCTGAGATTACTAGTAAGAGCGTCCATTTTAGGCGTTACTTTGTTCGTATTGATTCTGAATACTGAGTACCTAGCTGTAAGTTGGCATACCTACATTTTTTGGAGTTGGATGCCATCTTTGGCTATACTGATCTAGTAACTGCCAGACATCATGATCAGTATCAATATCTAGATTAAAATATAATGTATTTATTTAATCGTTATTTTTTCAGAACCCGCGGCGCCAGATGCTTTAAATAACGCCAGTCTGCCACAACTACCGTACTGGACTTTCAGCGTGCCGTTAAAGGAAAAAAAAGAAATCGCTGTGGCTTTTAAATTATGTAGGTACTTAGATAGTAATCTGTTGTAAAAACTGAAATGAAAATAAACTACATTAACTATTATTTTAAGTTTCATTTGAACACAATTACCTATACCTTATAATTTAGTGGGGTTGTTATAACAAATCGTTTTACTAGGTATCACAACTTTCTCCTGTATTCTTTATTCTGTATTTCTTTACAGCATATACATAATAATATGTATATACACTTTTATACGAGGTGTTTTTCAGTAGCTAGGAAAGAACGCAATAACCTGAATACTGATACGTTCTTGCTAGCAACTGAAAAAGTACTGTAGAAACATGTACATGTTATGTACAAGGTGTAACAAAACACCCTAGTAATACTTAAGGGGGTGCTTTAGACCATTAAACTGAACAACTTTCACTATGGACCCAACCCATTTCAAAAATCGAAAAAAAAGTTGGCTCCTTAGTAAAAGTTGTTCATTTTGATGGTCTGAAGCACCCCCTTAAGTATTACTAGGGTGTTTTGTTACATCCTGTATAATGATGTAAAGAATACAGGGGAAAGTTGTGATATCTAGTATAACGATTTGTTGTAACAATGCTACAATCTTGTAAAAATTACTCATTGTTTAGTAATATCAAGTAGGAACTCATTAGAAATTGTAAAAGTACAAGCTAGAACTTAGACTGCATTTTCTAAAAAACACTAAATTGTTTAGTAAGAACAAGCACTATGTTTCGTAATTATAAAATGCAAACTAGTATTTACAAAATGTTCAATTGCATTTAAATAATCGTTTAGTAAAATCAAGTAAGACATCGTAGATATCGTAAAGTAGTTTCTAAAATTCAGTTTAAAGACAACTAGTAAGTGCTATCGTTTTATTTGTAGATAATGAACGACTCTATGTTTTTACAAAACGGTTTGTTTATTCTGTACATCAAAATTTGGAGGATTACTGTTTCATTTTAGAAATTACAAAACACTTTGTCTTAACTGTGACGTCATAATGACGTCATCGTTTTGAGGATTAGTATTGTGCGTTAAAAATTACTAAACGCTCACTACACTAATTACTAAATACAATAACTAAAAACGACTCCTTCTTATTACAAAACTTTTGCTGTCGTGGGATCTGCAAATATTTATTTAATAATTAGTGAATTTTTGTAATAACAAATGAAGTTTTCTCTCAGTGCATATGGCCGAAGAGTTCTCGAGTGGCGACTGCGTACAGGTTGGACTGTGACGACCTGGTGAAGATGACAGAAACCCGTTGGATGAGGGCAGCTCAGTTCTGGTAACATGTAGAGTAGGTCTATGGCCTGCAGTAGACGTATATTAGCTGAGATGATGATGGTGATGAAGAACGAAAAAAAATTTTTTAATTAACTAAGACTGTTGAATGAAGAAAAGTAAACAGCAAAAAAGTATACAAACCTCTGGTAATTCATTTTTAGGTTTTCTATATAAACCCCACAAGTAAACGACATTAGGAGGAACTGGTTGATTCCCATTCCAAATTGGATGTGTGTTTAGGAATAGCATGTCAACATTTTTCTTTAATTCACTGAACTCTGGAACATCCGAACCTAAAACACTTCTTTGTGTCTCAATTTCCATTTCTTCATAATCACGGAATATCTTTTGAAATCTGTAATAGTTATAGAGTTCCTTCATTTTTTCCCAGATCGTCGGATTGTTAATTATTTGCCTCGTAAACATTGGATATAGTAGCGGATGCGTCGGAGCTCCAACAATTTCGTCGCTATCCAAATTACGCCCAAACGAGCTTACTTGTATAACCGGTATTTTAAATACATGAGTAAGTACCAAAGCAGATCTTACACAAGCCTCTATCATCAACAAATCAAAGTAATCCCTCTTATTATTAATCAATTCCTTGAACTCTTCATTATTTAATTGTGCTTTAAAAACTTTAGGCATCAAATCAGATATCACGTCCATTTGAGTTCTTAAATCTTCTTTATGTCCCATTTTAGTAATCAAAATTTGTTTCTTCCAGAATGTATATGAAACATCGTGAACATCGATCTCTGTAAGATTATTTGGAGTCTGGCCTTTTGGGAAAGCTGGGTCTGGTGTAACAACAACCACTTCATGACCACGTTTGGCAAGTTCTTGAGTTAAAGGACGAAAGACGACTTGGTGACTTATAGACGGAGCGGGGAATACTGCTAGAATTCTCGCCGCTTCTGTACTACAAAGAGAACTTAATATAAGATGCACTATTACGTAAAATTGCTCCGACATTATTATTAGGTATCAGTCATGTCAGTTGTGTTGCTATCGATTGACTGGAGGTAGTTAGAACGTGTGTAAGTGATAAGTATACGCATAAAATATTATACAGAGTGTGCGAGGACCAGCATAATATTATTATTATCTTAATTGATAATTACTTTCGTGTTTGATGTTTTATGAGTGGGAATATTGCAAGAGTTAATTAGTTCAATTATAGGCTAATGGCAGCCTGCCTGCATGTTTTTGTTTCGCAAAGGATGCCAACGGGTGGAATCCTGTTACTAAGTTTCGCCGTCCGTCCGTCGGTCTGTCTGCCTGACCTGCCTTCAAAGGGCTTATTATTGCTTTGTATTCTTCTTACTTCCTGTCAGCATGAGCCATATCGCGTGAGACTCATGCTGTAGTTTAAAGATTATTAGCCTGTCAGTAATGTTAATATCAAGATTGACTACCCAGGGTGCACCATGCCAACTAAAGTTTCTTCACTCAGGAAGGCTCTTTCTTTGCACCAAGTTTTTGGTTACAATTTTCAAACAATATTATACCAGTCGATTTTTTGATCAAATTGTACGAATTTCATAGAAGCAACTCACCTCATTTTTGTACGAATTGATAAAATGTCAAACAAAATTTTGTACAAACTGCGAATAAGTCTGAAATTGTACAAATTGCGAAATTGTACCGATGGCGATGCTTCCATTCCAAAACATTCAGGGGTGGTTCAGACCATCAAACTGAACAACTTTTAATATTGTACTTGTTGTGTGTTTTGTGTATTGTACTTTTGTAACTGTAGTTGAATAAACGTCTTTATTATTATTATTATTTTAATATGCGACCAAATCTGAAATCGGCTTTCTCATACATTTGAGTCTAGTAGGCATTGCAGTTTAGTATCGAACAGGTGAGTTTTTTTTGCGATTCCAGATTTGGTCCCATAGTAAAATTTGTTCAATTTGATGGTCTGAACCACCCCTGAATGTTTCGGAATGGTAAAAATCAACCGGTTCGTTAATTATGGCGGATTTCCTTAAAACCTGCTTTAAAAAAAAACATTACAAAGTACAGAAGATAAGCGCAAATTAGGCGCCATTCTCCAAGGGAAGAGGTAGTCAAAGATATTTCATATTCTGTATATCGCCATAATTTTATCCACCATTGTAGTAGATAATAGGTACTTAATACAAGTAGATAATAATACTCTGGATTAAATCATTAATAAGAGATTTAATTTACACTCAGGATAATAATATATTTATAGAATCGGTTTATATAGCCACGAACGTCGGTGTCTTAAGCAAACAAACGCCGTTTGAAACATCTGTTGAGATGAAACAAGGCCCATGATGATGATGATTTATACAGGGTGTAAGAAAACACCCTAGTAATACTTGAGACCATCAAACTGAACAACTTTCACTATATGGAGCCAACATCGAAATCACGATAAAAAAATCCGCTCTTTCATACAAAAGTGCAGTACCTACCGTCTCGACTTAAATGTATGGGACGGCATATTTTTTATATTTTTTCTCGATGTTGGCTCTACAGTGAAAGTTGTTCCGATTGATGGTCTGAAGCACCTCCTTAAGTATAACTAGGGTGTTTTGTTACACCCTGTAGAAGCTAAGCTAAAAAATATACCTACAATTTATTTAAGGCTAATCTCTTAAATTACAGTTTTGGCGTAAAAATTTATGTAGTAGATGCAAAACTATACAGGGCCTCTACCCGCAAATTCGAACTTCGCAATTGCGTGAACGTTTTCGTTCCAATGTCAACTATATTACAACGAAGTGCGGACCGAAACAGTGGCGATATATCGAACATCGAAAGTCCGGGTACAGGGCCAGGGTCTTTCTTATTATGGTAGGTAGCTGGTTTTCAAGGAGCTGATAAGACCATCGAATTGAACAACATTCTCTATTGGCTAAATAAAAATTAGCTGTCCCACACATTTGGGCCGAGAAGAATTTTAGGATAGGCAGTTTTGTCCATACAAAATAAAAAGTTTTTTGTGCTGCGATTTTGATTTTGGTACCATAATTATAATAATTTCTGTTCAGTTACCGCATATTAAGAAGGACTATGTATACTCATATATTTTCTGTGGTAGTACTAACACTCTTTGTTTTATTGTGCTAATGTGCTCTGGTTCTTTCAATCGGTACAACCAATACCTATCTTACAAACCAGGTATGAGATTAATCAACTTTGGTATTAGATACTTACATTAAATATAGAGAAAAAGATAAAATTTTAATTATTTTCATTTATTGTTAGCATTGTTTTTAAATGTATGTCAATTTTTGACATAAAATATTCCAAAATGCTGCTGACGGGCTGGACGAAAAACACTTCTTTACATTTAATAAAAAGCACAGTAAAATTGTATACGTGTTAATGAATTAACGCAAAACTAGAAAGTAGTTTGTTTAGAATCGGGAGTAGAATCGAATTATCATGGTTTCAACATAGGTAATTTTTTTCAAAATTATTAAATATATTTTTTGCAAAATTTAAAATTTTCTGAACCCGATGTCAACCTACCGCACGGGCACACTCACCCTACTTACTACCAAAACAAGATTATAAAAAAGTATCCATGAGTACGTTAGCGCTTTCTTTCAGTGCTGAAATGATAACAAATCATTTTTGCCTCAAAACTTAAAATGCTAATAAGTTTTAAATATCAAAATAATGAAATTATTGTTGCAATCTAATTATTTAGTTATAAATCAGTTGGGGTGTATAAGGTTTTGCGCTAATTCATTAACACGTTGTATAACTATATTTTTTATAACGGGATAAAATGTTTGGGCAGCCACAAAAGTATAGTACAAGATGTTACAGTACTAAACAGCTTTTACACAGGAAGCGACCATCGCCTCATCCGTGCTGTAATACTTATAAATGAAAAACTCGAAAGATATGCATCGGTCAAAAGGAGAAGGACAGCAGTAAATGCTGAAAGTTTAAGAGCAAACAACGACATATTCCAGCAACGAGTACAAGAAAAACTATCGCTATCTGATAGGGTAGACTCAAATACAGATGAACTGCTTGATCACCTTAGTAATACACTCTGCGATACTGCTAAGCAACTTCATAGGAAAAACACAGGACGAGACAAAAAACTACAAAACAGAACAAAAGAACTGCTGGAAAAAAGGCGATTCTTACTAACGCATGGAAAAAGCCACACTAACGCATTCAAGGCTATCTGTAAAGAAACTCGAAAGAACGTCGAAATGGACATCGAGGCGTACCGAGAAAGAGTAGTGCAGAACATCATTGACAAATACAAAGGTCCCAAAGTATTCAGAAAAGCCCTCCAACCTGGTACACAGCAAATCACGAAGCTTAAGGATAAAGATGGTAACCTAATCACGGAACAGAAACAACTCCTTAAAATTATAGAGGATTACTACCAGGAATTGTATACATCTAAGAACCCAAAGCCATATGGTACAATATCCAATAAAATAACAAACGTTGGATCTGAAGATGTACCAGAAATAACAGACACCGAGATAAAACTCGCCCTGAACAAAATGTCCAACGGTAAAGCTCCCGGGGAAGACGATTTCATAGTAGAAATGGTCAAAGAGGGAGGAGACTCAGTAATAAAGTTTCTGAAACAAATCTTCAACAAGTGTTTAGAAGAAGGCCGGATACCAGAAAAATGGGAGAGTGCGACTGTTATCATACTGCTCAAGAAAGGTAATAAATCCGACCTGAATAATTACCGTCCCATCAGCCTGTTATCACAACTCTACAAACTACTGACCAAGATTATCACAATCCGTCTGACCAGTAAACTGGACTTCTATCAACCGGTGGAACAGGCGGGATTCAGAAGTGGATTTAGCACCATGGACCACCTACTGGCTATGAGAATAGTCATCGAAAAGGCCACAGAATATCAAATGCCTTTGTGGCTCGCATTTATTGATTATAAGAAGGCCTTCGATAGTATCGAGTCCTGGGCAGTTATTCAGTCCTTACAAAATGCCAGAATAGATCACCGCTATATTAACTTAATAGAAAACATCTACAAAAATGCGAAATTAAAAGTAAACCTTCCACCAGAAACGAAACCAGTTTTAATAAAGAGAGGGGTAAGACAGGGAGATACCTTGTCTCCAAAACTCTTCACACTGGTGCTGGAAGATATTTTTAAAATGCTGGATTGGGAAAATCTAGGTCTTTTGGTGGCAGGAAAAAGGCTGAATAACCTAAGATTCGCGGACGATATCGTCTTAATCTCGGACAACCCTAGCGACCTTGAAACCATGATTCAGGAACTTGGCGATGCATCTGGACGGTTTGGATTGGAAATGAATCTCGACAAAACCAAGGTTATGACGAACTGCCCAAATAATGATGCGATCATTAAGATAGACCAAACCGTCATAGAACGAGTACAGAAGTACGTATATCTTGGTCAAGAGGTCGTCATGGGTAAAGAAAACCAGACTAACGAAATAGACAGGCGCATAAGACTAGCATGGGCAGCCTATTCCAAGATTGAGTTCGCCTTCAAAATGAAAATTAAGGCTGAACAGAAAGCTCGCATACATGACCAGTGCATCCTACCGGTGCTCACTTACGGAGCGGAGACATGGGTTTTCACAAAGGAGGTCACCAACAAACTCAGAGTAGCGCAGAGAGCAATTGAGAGGAAAATGGTAGGAGTTACGCTAAGAGACCGAAAGCGAAACGAATGGCTCAGAGAGCAGAGCAAAGTCACTGACGTCATCAAGCGTATCGCGAAACTCAAGTGGCAATGGGCTGGCCATATCGCCAGAAAAGAAGGCTCGTGGGGCAAAGCACTGTTGGAGTGGAGACCGTGGGGAGAAAAACGTCCAAGAGGGAGACCGCAAATGCGTTGGTATGACGATATCAAAAGAACAGCTGGAGTCAAATGGATAGAGACAGCACAAGATCGAGAAGGATGGCATAGACTGAAGGAGGCCTACACCATTATGGTTGAAAACGGCTAAGAAGAAGAAGTAGAAGAAAATGTTTGGGATACAATTTTAATAAAGAAGGGAACTTTTTACATGAAAAAAATCAAAACATTTATTTAAAATAAAAAACAAATTATAAGCTCTTACTAAAATTCAATATAATTTAGGTTTCTTAACAACTAACCCAAACATGCATCTAAAAAAATAATACACAATAGTAACACTTACGATAAACAAAACTACTAAACCAAACAGTACAGTGAACACAAGATCTAGTTCTAGGTAGTCCCACCAGGACATGTTGGCGGAGGGCGCGCGCAGATGTCGCGCTCCGCCGTGTCGCAGCACGTGCTCGGTCCACCACACGGCGCGCTCCAACGGCGGCTGTGGCTGGTCGTGCATGAGGATACCAAGTTTCACCATGTTTTGACGGTAACTGGAAGAAAAACGCAGTTTTTGGGATGAAACTACTGCAAAACTTACATAAACTCACCTCCACAAGCAAGAAAAGAGATTCGCCTCCGTCAAGTCTCCGACACGCGGCCGTAGGGTACCGAGATAAGTACATACACATTCATCATCATCATCATCATCTCAGCCGATGAACGTCCACTGCTGGACATAGGCCTCCCCCAAGGATCGCCATAACGACCGGTCCTGCGCACCAACACGCATTAGGCACGTGTGGTGGACTAATGCCCATACAATCTCCCTGAGGGTAGGCCTGTGCCCTGCAGTGGGACGTTTATAGGCTGATGATGATACGAGTACACCTAAATGCAAGAGCCCAAGAGCTACATGAGCTCATCCCACCTTCCCCTTTTTACTATCGGACTTCCAGACGCACCGCGGGATATCACCCCTTCTTGGTTGAAATCCCACATATCCCACCAAGCGCCTTTCTGAATCTTTTGTAACGCGCACAGCCAGGGAGTGGCATGCTTTGCCTGCGTCAATGTTTCCGAGCGCTTACAACCCTAATTCCTTTAAAGTACTAGTGAATAGGCTTCTTCTGGGTAAGCTCGCTACATCTTCGACCCCATCTTCGCCCTGAGGTCAAGAGCAAACCCATAGCACAGTATAAGAAAGAGTATCTATTACTAGATACAGTACGGACACTCTCTTCCTCCCACCAACTTTTTACCTCACCCCCTCTATCGCCCTCTGGCTACCTGGCACTGGTTACTCGTTACCTACGCACAAGACATAATGTTCAATTTCTTTGGTTTCGCATGTGCTGACGTCATCTTGTCAATTTCAAATTTTTGTATGCAGTGTCCGGGCTGTGCCCATAGCTAATAAAAAAAAAGAATAGGCTTCTTCCGGGTAAGCTCGCTACATCTTCGACCCCATCTTCGTCCTGACGACTGGATTGAGGTCAAGAGCAAACACATCCTTAATTTAAAAAAAAACCAACTAGGCCCAACGACCCGTCGAAAAAGAACTCTACACGCTCTTAGAGCCCGGTTACACGTTCAGTATTTCGTCATTCTGGTCCATCAGTCTGGTCATGTTTATTTGATTTGAAGGGAAACTGATATACTGAAGCACCATGTTGGTCGGGTCAATCTCGAGTCAGTTTCCCTTCAAATCTAATATACATGACCAGACTGATGGACCAGACTGATGAAATACTGACCGTGTAACCTCTTTCTTAAAACTGCATTCGATACTAAAGCATACCCACATAACAAGAGCTTCCATATTATACTGCAAACACCATTTGATTTGAAATCGCACAGACAACATGAATGAAGTTATTAGTTGGGATACTACGTTGGACACGATGCCTTCGGGCGCCAGTCTAAGCATGTTTGCTGATCGTAATATTCACAGCAGAGGCATTGCAGTATTAATCCTACCATGTACTCTGCAACTGCCCTGTTCGAAACCCAATATCAAGTTATTTGCCATTATACTAGCTATCCCAGTTGTTTCCTTTTATGATGACGATTTTTCATAGACGATTTCAAATATGTACAGCGACTAGCTTAGAAAAGCAGCCAGCATTAATATGTATATTGGCTATACAGGGTGAAATTGATATCATTAGCATCCTTTTAAACTAAGAGTCACGGAGCTACAAAGTCTTGAGCATCGTCGCAAGGTAGCCTGTCTATCTGTTTTTTATAGGATACATTTCGGAGAGTGTGCGACGGAATTACACGATTTAATACCTCCGTCTCCCTTTCATCTGCGGGGGACGAGACGCAGGCTGGGTTTCCACCCTTATGTCGTTGACCTACCAGCAATTCGCACGAAGAAGTTTGCTTCTTCTTTTATAATGCGCACGGCTAAGGAGTGGAACGCACTGCCTGCGGACCTGTTCCCTGAGCAATACAACCTGGGCCTCTTCAAGGCAAGAGTGAATAGGCATCTTTCTAGGTAAGCATGCTACATCTTCGGCCTCATCATCACTCAACATCAGGTGAGATTGGGGTCAAATGTTTACCTATAGAACATAAAAAAAAAAAAAAAAGTCTACCCATCAAACTGAACAACTTTAACTACGTAAACAATCCGATAGGAGCAAAAAAAAATCAGCTGTTCTCCATACTAAACTGCAATGCGTACTCGACTCAAATGGATGCAACAGATTTTTTTTTGCTCCGATCGGTTTGCTCCCATAGTAAAAGTTGTTCAGTTTGATGGGTAGACTCTTAGTTTAAAAGGATGCTAATGATATTAATTTCACCCTGTCTGTATACAGGGTGTAACTAAGTACCCAAGTAATACTTAAGGGGGTGCATCAGACCATCAAACTGAACAACTTTCACTATGGAGCCAACATCGAAATCGAGAAAAAAAAAACGCTCTTTCATACTAAACTGCAGTACCGTCTCGACTCAAATGTATGGGATGGCAGATTATTTTTATATTTTCTCGATGGCTCCATAGTGAAAGTTTTTCAGATTGATGTTCTGAAGCACCCTCTTAAGTATTACTAGGGTGTTTTGTTACACCCTGTATACAGGGTCCTTCTTAATATGCTGACACTTTTTTAAGGCGATGACCAGACTATGAAACTGAACAACTTTCTCTATGGAATCAACATCGAAATCGCGAAAAAAATAACAGTTGTCCCATACGTTTGGCTCCGAGTAGGTTCGCAGTTTTGTATGGAAGTGATGATTTTTTTTTCGCGATTTCGATGTTGGTCCCATAGAGGAAGTTGTTCAGTTTGACGGTCTGATCATCCCCTTAAAAAAGTGTCAGCATATTAAGAAGGACCCTATATTATGGATTTTATCATAGGTGGATTAGGATTTCCGTGTTGGGGGAAGGGAGCAGTTAATTCGATCTCTACCCAGGGCGTCAGAAACCTAGGATACTCCAATGGCTTGGTGCTATTCTAAGCAGGACACTACAGTTGACATAATGATAATGAAATAAAATAAGTGTCTACCTTTCATCTCCAATGACCGTATCAATAGCATTCCAAAACTGATCTTCTGTTAGGGTTTCAAGGTCCAAATTTACTCCGATTTTATGATAAACGTATTTCTCAACGTTGAACCACTGATCGCCTATCAAAGGTATACCAATTAGAGGTACTCCGGCAGACATGGCTTCGTCTGTCGATTGAAGCCCTCCTTGGGTTATAAATAGTTTGATTTTTGGATGTTCTGTAACAAAAAAGCATTGTACTTACTAAAATCTACAAATAAAAATCTTTGATATTGTCACACAGATTATCTAGTCCTATTTTAAGTCCACACTTTAATTATGATAACTATGTAACCGCCACATAAAATAAGTATGTTTTATTAATTAAATAATAATAATATTACACTCCGTTATGTTTTTTCACAGCGTAACTTTTATACTTACACTCAGTTGCAGAAACGCTCATTAAAGTTAATCCACCATTAAATCTCTTGCTGTCACTTTTTGTCTTGTTGACGCAGTCAAAGCTAGCAAGAAATTTAATGGAGGATTAACTCTTATGAGCGTTTCTGCAACTGATTGTTAAACACATACCATAAACATAAAATAAAGGCAACAAAAAAACGCAGATAAACTGCTCATTTAATTTTTTCATTTTATTTTACAGAACTAGTTCTTACAATACTCTCACAAAACAGCGTAAAGCTAAACAACTTTCCCTAAGAAACCAATAGGAAATTCTCAAAAAAAAAATCAATCAGCTGATCGAACGTTTGTATAAAAAGTTGATCAGTGTCATGGATATACAATCACCCCTTGAATTAATGCAACTGTTTACTGTCACTAAAATATTATAAACAAGCGTTTACCTGCGACTTCGTCCGCACAAATTATATACCAGATTTTAAGTCAGATCATAAGCTATCAAATAAACAAGTTTCATCAAAATCGGTTCAGTAGTTTTTGCGTGATGCTCGAACAAACAAACACAAAAACAAACAAACCAACAGACAGACAAAAAATCCAAAAATTGGTGATTTGGAATCAGGAAAACCTAAAAACCACATCGTAACTTTTTTTTGTTAATATTTTCAATGTTATACACACTTCTGTTACAGTTTTATAATAGAGTAGATGTCAAGGTTTGAATATTTGTCACTCAATCACTAATTGGCTACTTGACAACTAGTCAAATCAGCTACTCTTTATCGGACGTCAAAACATGCGCTTTGTATGAAGATTTGTACTAAATATTGAGTTGTGACGTCATCAACATTTTTATTACTTTTTATAGTTTATCTTGTTATTAAAAATAGTATTCAAGCTAAAAACTCAATGAAAATTGGAGTTTAGCGTTATTTTCTAACCCTTTTTTTATTAAGTAGATAAAAATAAAATATATTGAATGTAGTCAAATACCCAATTGCGCGGATATCTTGACTATTATAAAACTGTAAATTGGGAAAAAGAATTTAGTTTGTTTGTTTGCTTGTTTGTTTGGGTGTTTGTTTGTTCGAGTATCACGCAAAAACTACTGAACCGATTTTGATGAAACTTTTTTTGTTTGGTAGCGTAACATCTGACTTAAAATCTGGTATATAATTTATGCGGACGAAGTCGCGGGTAAAAGCTCGTAATAATTATACTTGTTATGATTCCGAGCCCATAGAGTGAAAACTACCCTATGCATAAGCCAAATATAATTATTTTGTTGATACCGTACCACACATACGGAATCCTCGGTGCACTAGTAGCTCGACTCGCTCTTGGCCGGTTTTTTAAGGTATATGCACACAGAGTCGCGGGCAATATAATATACATATTTACAAAAAAAAGATTACGATATGGTTTTTAGGTGTACCTGACTCCAAATCAACCTTTTTTAGAATTTTTGTCGGTCTGTTTGTGTGTTTGCTTGTTTGTTTGTTTGATCGAGAATCACGCAAAAACTACTGAACCGATTTTGATGAAACTTTTTTTGTTTGGTAGCGTAACATCTGACTTAAAATCTGGTATATAATTTATGCGGACGAAGTCGCGGGTAAAAGCTCGTAATAATTATACTTGTTATGATTCCGAGCCCATAGAGTGAAAACTACCCTATGCATAAGCCAAATATAATTATTTTGTTGATACCGTACCACACATACGGAATCCTCGGTGCACTAGTAGCTCGACTCGCTCTTGGCCGGTTTTTTAAGGTATATGCACACAGAGTCGCGGGCAATATAATATACATATTTACAAAAAAAAGATTACGATAGATACGATATCAACCTTTTTTAGAATTTTTGTCGGTCTGTTTGTGTGTTTGCTTGTTTGTTTGTTTGATCGAGAATCACGCAAAAACTACTGAACCGATTTTGATGAAATTTTTTTTGTTTGATAGCTTATGATCCAACTCAAAATCTGGTATATATAATATGTGCGGACGAAATCGCGGGTTAACTATAGTATAATATATAAATACGTACTCAAAAGGCCAGGCTGTGGAAACCATTTTCCTATCCTAATATTTTTCGATCGTCCAGGTAATTCATCCTTGTCCCACTTCCACAACACGTCATAAGGCAGTTGAGAAAACACCTGTACAAACATTTGTATTTTCTCAGGTGGCAACAGAGAAGGTAATGAATTTGTGCCAAAACTCATGTAAATTACACCGTTTACTGAAGAATCTAGATACGTTTTTAGATCCTGAAACGAAAGAAATTTGCACAACAATTTTAAGTTGAATGAAGTAAATAAAAACAAGTCAAGTGCGAGTCGGGGTACATGCGCACCGAGGGTTCCGTACCACACCATCACAGAACACAACATAATTTTTTGTCCGGGGCCTTTAGCGCGAGATCGACTCATACTTGGCCGGTTTTTAGTATTTGTTGTTATTCTGCAGAGTTTGTTCAATAATCACACTAAATTTGACGCTTGTGTGTATTACCGTTTTTACGATAGAGCGTGAAGAAAAAACGTTGATAAAAACTAGTTTCTCGTTGAGAACCCCCCCTTAATTTTTAAATTTTTGACTTTTTTATTATTTATTAACAAATTCCCCATAATAACGCATAATCTGAGAAAATTTCAACTATCTAGCTTTTGCGGTTCAAAAGTTACAGCCCTAAATAGGTAGGACAGACGGACGGACGGACGGACGGACGGATGGACGGATGGACGGATGGACGGACGGACAACGTAGGCTTAGTAATAGGGTCCCGTTTTCACCCTTTGGGTACGAAACCCTAAAAAAAGTAAACAACAGAAATTATACAAACCTCTGGTAATTCCTTTTTAGGGTTTTTATACAAACCCCACAAGTAAACAACATTTGGAGGAACTGGTTGATTCGCATTCCACATTGGATGGGTATTAAGGAATATCATTTCAACATTTTTCTTTAACTCACTTAATTCTGGAACATCAGAACCTAAAACACTTCTCATGATCTCCATTTCTTCTTTTTCATAATCACTAAACATTTTTTTAACCTTGTAATAATTATACAATTCTGTTTTTTTGTCCCAGAGCGTTAAATTGTTAATTCTTTGACATGTTGTTATTGGATACAGTAGCGGATGCGTTGGTGCTCCAATAATTTCATCGCTGTTGACATAACGGCCGATAGAACTTACTTGTATAACTGGTACTTTAAAAACATGAAAAAGTGACAAAGCAGGTCTTGCAATAGGCTCTACCATTAACAAATCAAAGTAATCCCTTTTATTATCAATCAAATCCTTGAACTCTTCAGTCTTTAGTTGATCTTTAACGACTTTAGGAAACATTTTAAACAATACTTCTTTATGATTTATCATATCTTCCTTGTGTCCCATTTTCGCCATCAAAATATTTTCTTTCCAAAAATATGTAACATCGTGGACATCGATCTCTGTTAGATTAACTGGTGTCTTTCCTTTAGCGAAGGCAGGGTCTGGTGTAACAACAACCACTTCATGACCACGTTTGGCTAGTTCTTGGGTTAATGGACGGAAGACCACTTGATGGCTTATTGATGGAGCTGAGAATACTGGTAGAATTCTCGAAGCTTCCGTTTCACAAAGATAACTAAACATAAGATACACTGTTACGGAAAATAGTACCGACATTATTTTTAAATGTGATTTCAGCTGTGTTGCTATCGATTGACTGAATAAGTTTAAGTAAATTATATATTTACATAGTAGGAGTATGAGACAACCAGTATCATTGTGTACATATTTGGTTTTGTGAGAGTTAATTAAAAAACGGGCCAATATAGTCTGTCTGCAATGTGTTGTTGCCTGGATTTATAATAAATTTTTTGTATTTTTATTGAACTTTAAATATGTAATGATTATATTTCTCAACGGCGGGTGTAAGATATCAAATTATCATTACATAATTTCTCTTTTTAGGGTTCCGTACCCAAAGGGTGAAAACGGGGCCCTCTTACTAAGCCTACGTTGTCCGTCTGTCCGTCTGTCCGCCTGTCCGTCCGTCCGTCTGTCCTACCTATTTAGGGCTGTAACTTTTGAACCGTAATAGCTAGATAGTTGAAATTTTCTCAGATTATGCGTTATTACGGCGGATTTGTTAACAAATAATAAAAATTCCAAAAAGTTACTAATTAAGGGGTGACTCAACAAGAAACTAGTTTTTATCAACGTTTTTTCTTCACACTCTATCGGTAAAACAGTAATACATACAAGCGACAAACTTAGTGTAATTATAGAGCAAACTCTACAGAATAACAACAAATACTAAAAACCGGCCAAGTGTGAGTCGGTCTTGCGCTAAAAGTCTCAGACAAAAAAAGATTTTTTTCTAAGTTAATAATGTTGTGTTCTGTGGTGGTGTCGTACGGAACCCTCGGTGCGCGAGTAGCCCGACTCGCACTTGACCGGTTTTATTAAATTATACCGTGGTTCTTTTTTTTCTTGCTACTACATTGTACCTTCCGAACAACGGCTGTTTTCGTACACAATTCGAAAATCTATTGTAAGCAATAAAGATAATAAGGTCTCATCTCTTCTTACAGTAACATACGTTCGGAACCATCCTTCACACACCACCACACATCTGCACACCTCAATCTTGACCAGTTATTTTTTTATATCAGTAGTAGAATATTTCATATTTCATCCAGTTTCAAGATTTGTCAACGAGCTATGGAGCGCAGCAATTTAGGTGTAAAATTAACAGATCGGGTGCGAACCACAGATCTGCGCTCCAAAACCGGTATATACCGGACGTAGGCCTAAAAACAGCTCAGCTAAAGTGGGACTGGGCTGGACATATCTGCCGCATGCACCCGGAGAGGTGAACCAAGATGGCCACAGAATGGGATCCTCAAGACGGTTGCCGACGTCGAGGAAGACCCAAGAGAAGATAGAGCGACGATTTGAATACCTTCCTGAATCGTTGGCCCGATTTCGCGTTGGATTTCTTTTCCTCTTAAGCACATACTATTGTCGTGGGTAGTTCGCTAAATGTTATTATGTAACCACCCTTGTTTGGAATAAAGCAGTTGTCGTTCGGTACTCGTGGTTTCATTGTCATTACATGGTGACAGCGGTAAAAACTCGATAATTAGTGGAATTTACTGACGTATTTGTTCCAAAATAGTGATAAATCAGTGCATAAACGTACGTGGCAGATATGGAACACGCGAGACCACCTCAAGAGTTGAGTTTGGACGGCAGCCCGGTCAGCAGAGCTGACGCGTGGAAGCGTTGGAAAACGCAGTTTAATTTATTTTTGAAGGCATCGGGGGTGTACAAGGAGGAGTCCGCGGTTCAGTCGAGTTTGTTAATTAACTTGATCGGTCCGGATGGGTTCGATGTGTACCAAACATTTACTTCTACTGACGAGAAAGAATCTGATGACGTATCCGAATTGTTAAAAAAATTCGATGATTATTTCGGTGTCAAACCAAATGTCACTTTAGCTCGATACAATTTTTTCACACGTTCTCAAGAAGACGGCGAATCAATCAGTCAGTACGTCACGGCATTGAAATTGCTTACTAAAACCTGTCAATTTTCAACATTGGAACAAGAACTGATCCGGGATCGTATTGTGTGCGGGATCCGTAGTGCGATAGTAAGGGATCGGCTACTTCGAACGGACGACCTAACCCTCGAAAAAGCTGTGAAGATATGTCAAGCGGATGAGGTGTCAGCGGACAGTACTCGCTGGCTCGAGGCGCGAGGAGCGGGCGCGGTGGCCGGGCCATCGCGTGTCGGAGCTGTGGACGTGCGCGGCGGCCGCGGCGGCGGCGTCGCCGGGCGGCGCGGGCGCGGGCGCGGTAGAGCCCAAGGGGAGCGCGGCGGGGCCAGCTCCCGACGGTTTCGTGCGGTATCTGCCCCCGGGGGGCTGTGTCACGGTTGCGGTGGGCAGTGTGGAGAGCCCGGGCTATGCCCAGCGTTAAATGTGCAGTGTTTTGTGTGTCAAAATCACGGTCATTTTGCGAGAATGTGCAAATCCAAAAATATGAAAAAAATACACGACATTGGTGTTAGCGAAGAGGACTCGCATAGTGATGACTCGGAGTCATTCTATATCTCAGTGCTATATGATGTTTCGGAGGTCAAGTTGCCGCTGAATAGTGAGGACTGGTATGAGACACTAAGGGGTGAGTGTGGAAATGAGAAGTTTAAATTAGATACTGGTGCTGACATTAATGTTTTGTCGTTTGAAAGATTTTTGTCTTTAGGATATAATTCGAACCTCATCAAAGCTAAACAAACTCTTAAGTTACAGTCATATAGCGGTGATGTAATACCGATTAAAGGCGTTTGTTATTTGAAGTGGTGGCATAAGAAAAAAGAATTTAATTTAAAGTTTGCAATTGCTAACATACGCTGTCAAAGCATATTAGGACGTGACGCCTGCGCAGAACTAGGTTTAATTAAAAGAATACATGGCGTCAATTTATCAGATTATAATGATCTGTTCAATGGTCTAGGCTGCCTGCCAGGAAAGTACCATATAGTGATTGATGAATCGGTGAAACCGGTTATTAGTGCTACGCGTAAGGTTCCGCTCGGTGTCCGCGACAACTTGCAAGATGAGTTGAATAGAATGGTTGACATAGGAGTGATAAGGAAAGTGTCACATCCCACACCGTGGGTCAATGCATTAGTGGTGGCGGCAAAAAAGAATGGTAAGCTACGCATTTGCTTAGATCCGAGGCCATTGAACTGTGCTATACAGCGTGCTCATTTTCAGCTGCCAACTGTCAGCGAGTTAGCAACTAAGGTTATAGGCGCGAAATACTTTTCGGTTCTTGACGCTAATTCTGGTTTTTGGGCAGTAGAGATAGACGATTCTAGTGCAGATTTGTGTACTTTTGCAACGCCTTTTGGGCGCTATCAGTATTTGAGGTTGCCATATGGTTTAAATTGCGCTTCCGAGGTATTCCATGCGAAAATAAAACAATTGCTGGAAAATCTGGAAGGAATAGAATCATTTATTGATGACATTATTTGTTGGGGAAGTACAAGACAAGAACATGACATGAGATTAAATGCGTTACTAAAAAGGGCACGCGAAATAAATTTGAAATTTAATAAAGATAAATGTAAAATATGTGTTGAAGAAGTAACTTACCTGGGCCATGTATTTAATAAAGACGGCATGAAAGTAGACGAGGAGAAGGTAAGAGCAATTAAAAAAATGCCACCACCCTCAGACAGAAAATCCTTGGAGAGATTTTTAGGTGTTATTAATTATTTGGCCAAATTCATACCGAATTATTCAGAGTGGATCTTTCCGCTAACGAGACTTTTAAGAAAAGATACTATGTGGAGTTGGGAGTCTGGTCATCAAACAGCATTTGAAAAGTTAAAAGAATTGGTGTGCAAAACTCCAGTGTTGACATTATATGATGTATCGCGTCCAGTAGTATTATCAGTAGATGCCAGTAGTGTCGCGCTGGGAGCGGTACTGATGCAAGACGGGCGTCCTGTAGAATACGCTTCCCGGACACTCACTGACACTCAGGTCCGATATGCTCAAATTGAAAAAGAGATGCTGGCCATTGTCTTCGCATGTGAGAAATTCCATCAATATATTTATGGCAAGGCAGGCGTGGTCATTGAATCAGATCATAAACCCCTTGAAAGCATTTTTAAAAAACCGATGGAATCAATTCCAGTGCGTTTACAGCGTATGCTATTACGATTGCAAGGCTATGATTTAATAGTAAGTTATAAACCAGGAAAATTTATGTATATTCCAGATACACTATCACGTGCACCTCTGCCAGAATTATATGATGATAGCATTAGTAAGCATGTAATGTATCAGGTAAATATGCTAACAAGTAATATACCGATGTCACAAAAGAAATTGGACTGGGTTAAACAGGAAACAAGGAAGGATAAAACCTTAATTCAGCTCATGGCATATATACAAAATAAGTGGCCAGACCATAAATGTAATATACCAATCGAATTAAGGTACTATTGGTCTATTAAAGAAGAACTTTTTGTAGTAGATGATGTAATTTACAAACAGAAACAAATTCTGGTGCCAGAATCATTAAGGAGTGAAATGATACAAATAATACATGACGGTCATTTAGGGATAGATCGGTGTAAGAGGCGTGCACGTGAGGTTTTATTCTGGCCTGGAATATCTAGAGATATCGAGCTGTATGTCAAAAGATGTAAAGTGTGCCAGGAGTTTTCAAACGCGCCCAGCAGGGAACCCATGATCCCGGTAGACATACCTATCTTGCCGTGGAACAAGGTGGGTACAGATTTATTTGAATTAAATAATAAAAGCTTTTTAATTCTTGTGGACTATTATTCAGGGTTCATAGAAGTAACATCATTATCTAGTACTTGCTCGAAGGTCATTATAAATTCGATGAAAGAACATTTTTCAAGGTATGGCATACCGGACACAGTTATTAGTGATAATGGACCGCAATATACTAGTCGCGAGTTTAAACAATTTGTGAATGATTGGGGATTTGAACATATAACATCATCACCAAATTATGCCCAATCTAACGGAAAGAGTGAAAGAGCAGTACAAACGGTAAAGAAAATTTTAAAGAAATCTATAAAGAGCGGTACAGATTTTTATTTGAATCTTTTAAGTTATAGAAATACACCACGGGACAATTTGAACTCTCCTGCGCAGCTATTGATGGGCCGTAGATTAAAATGTAGATTGCCGGCTCATCCAGATTTGTTAATGCCTAATAATGAAACCAACAGGCAACATGATATGTTGACAAGCAAGCAAAATAAGTATAAGTACTATTATGATAGAAATTGTAAAACATCACCACAACTAGATGTGGGGGATCACGTGGTAATGCTAGAAAAAAACAATAGTAGAATGCGAGGCACGGTGGTATCTAAATCATCTACTCCGCGTTCTTATATTGTAAAAAATAGTAGAGGAATTAGATATCGCCGTAACCGACGTCATTTGATTAGATGTGAACCTGTAAAAGAGGATGTTACTCGCAACATCAGGGAAAATAAAAATGGGGATGAGGAGGAATATTTCTCCGATGAGTATGAGGAAAATACCTCAAACAGTCAGGATGAGTGCTATGAACAGTGTGAGACTGATGGAGACTATAACAAGAATAAAGATAGGCTTGTGTACTCTCCACCAGTCACGCGTAGTAAAGCTGCAAAACAAAAATAATTGATATTATTAAGCAGTTATTAAATATGTTTAAGTTGTTAGTATGTGTGTGTTGGATGTTTTGGTTTGGTACCAAGTGTTTATGTAATTTACTTTTTGGGGAAGATGTCGTGGGTAGTTCGCTAAATGTTATTATGTAACCACCCTTGTTTGGAATAAAGCAGTTGTCGTTCGGTACTCGTGGTTTCATTGTCATTACAACTATAAACATAAAATAAAGGCAACAACAAAACGCAGATAAACTGCTCATTTAATTTTTTTATTTTATTTTTCTCAAACATGCTTGGAAATGTGAGCATTATTTTGACAACCTTCTTCGAGATAAATCGAAATTGCTGTACTGGCCAAATACATGCGCGCAGCGGCCGGCAATTTTTGTATGAAAATCCATATCTGTCTTGTTTAGCGGCCAAATAAATTACATACTAAACTCATATCTGTCGTGTAATTTAAAAATGGAACGATCTTTTTCTCCGAAACATGGCGACCAAGGAGGTAACTCATCAAAGGTTTTATTTAAATTTCGAACTGACTTGCAAATAGAAAGCTGCTTATTGAAAAAAAAAAAATTGTTGTTCGTTGTTCGTCATTGATTTTGAAAAGAGTTTTAATTTCCGCGAATTATTTGAGAAAATTTACTGTTTTCATTTCCGCGCATTGTTTGAGAAAAGTACTATATAAGCCTTGGCCACAACTAGGCATTGATGGACTTACGTATGTGTGCCTCGGCTTCGCCTCGGCCCACATTTACACGTTCGTCCATCAATGCCTCTGTTGCTGGCCGCTGCAGTAATTTACTATTGTCCAGCCACAATAAAAAAATGTTTTTATCCAGGTTGAAATAGATATCATTGGCATACTTTTAAATTAAGACTCTATCCATTAAACTGAACAACTTTTACTATGGGAGCAAACCGATCGGAGCAAAAAAAACAGCTGTTGCATACATTTGAGTCGATAAGGCATTGCAGTTTAGTATGGGAAAGCAAATTTTTTTTTGCTCCAATCGGTTTGCTCCTATAGTAAAAATTTTTCAGTTTAATGAATAGACTTTTAGTTTAAAAGGATGCTACTGATATCAATTTTACCCTGTATTGTTGTTTAATATTTTTTTAAATTGTGGATTATTCTGATAAGGTACTCATTTATTTACTTTAACCTTACGAGGGAATGTAATTCATTTTGGTTTTAATTTAACTCAAATCTCCATCAATTAAACTCGAATCAATTACTATAGTCGGAAAAATAAACAAACAAGTTCAGCGCATACCAATACCAATTATCGCAGGGCATTAACCAGATTTGTTGTATAACCGAAATCCAACCGAAATCCTATTAAATCTGTTAGTAATGACGTTCGGTGGTTTCCCTTGTCTAACTGAAGCCAAATTAATACTATCATTTGAACTGATTTACCGGAATGACGTTCGTGTGTGGTTAGCCTAGCGCTTGTTTTAATTTTAAAAACTCTCGCACTAGCAACTTTTGCCTCCGCAACTAATTTGTCTCTCACAGGGTTTGTATGAAAAGACTCCTGTCTATCGCGTCGTTACATGCGCGTATGAAAATACAAAACTATCTCTAAGAGATAGCACGCACGAGCAACTTTTGTCTCCGCAACTTATTTGTCTCTCACAGGGTTTGTATGAAAAGTCTCCTGTCTATCGCGTCGTTACATGCGCGTATGAAAATACAAAACTATCTCTAAGACATAGCACGCACGAGCAACTTTTGTTTCCGCAACTAATTTGTCTCTCACAGGGTTTGTATGAAAAGTCTCCCGTCTATCGCATTGTTACATGCGCGTATGAAAATACAAACCTATCTCTAAGAGATAGCGCGCACGAGCAACATTTGTCTCCGCAACTAATTTGTCTCTCACATCAAGTCTACGGGTTTGTGTGAAAGATTAATATGAAAATTTTGTAAACAATAGAATAAGTCCTGGATTAACGTTTCTAAAGTGAACTCAGACGAAATCGCGGGCAAATGTAATGCTTAAGAGAAGTTTATTACAAACGAAGTCTGGAATATTTTCAATACTATCCAATTAATGTCCATAACATTTATCAGAAACAATATATAAACGAATCTCTATGTTTGTATGAAGTCAGATTTTAGTTAAAACATGCAGTTTTACCGAAACTAGGATTAATTTAAAATTTGTATGGAAATCTTTGAGGCACTGTAACTTTAAAACTGCAAATTTTAAAGAAAATCTGACAAACATAGAGATTAGTTTCTAGATTGTTTCTGAAAAATTGCATTGCTTTTAAATGGTTAGTATTGAAAATATCACCAGACTATACGTTTGTATGGAGCGCGCTCCAAATTTATTGAGCGACATTCGGCTATACACCGTTCCGTGAATTTAAACTAAATATGGTCCGACCCCAAGTTCGTAACGTTTAACGTTATTTAGCTTATCGGCCTAAGGTCGGCATACATCACAATCAATTAGTTTTGCTTTTGACCCAAAGGTCGTGATTTATTAGACGCCCTTATTCAAGCTTTTGACGTGTTACATTGCCTTGTAGAGCTAGCAACACAATCTTTAAGGTACATATTTTACTTCCTATATTTTTTAGCGTTTTTAGGATTCCGTAGGCAAATAAGTAGCACAGTAACTGAAAAACAGAAATGAGGTACCTACTTACCTCGTTTCTGTTTTTGGGTTCTGTTTGACTAGGTGCTACTGAAAAAAAGTCATCAAGAATTTTTTTTTCGACTTCCTGGTCTCCCCTTTTTTACGATCGAAGTAAAAAATAGGGCGTCTTAGGAGTATTCGATCATCATCTTAGGAGTATTCGATAATCCTGTGTCATTTCCACAAGCGTCTTGTCTTAGCATTTTTACATTAATAATCGCAACGAAGACAAAAAAATCGTTGTTAAAACTATGCAGGGTGTTAGGGTAAACAATTGCATTACTTTAAGTGGTGATTGAACCCATGATACTGAACAACTTTACCTAAGAAAGCTATCGGAAATTCAACTGTTTACCCTAACAACCTGTATAATATGTATACTGTGGCCTCTCTCTCTCTCTCTCTCTCTCTCTCTCTCTCTCTCTCTCTCTCTCTCTCTCAACAGACAACCAGCAGTATCGACAGCTTCAGAGTGCAGCAAGAGCGATTCATAGAGTTAGCTAAAGAGTCTGCCAACAACCATATTTCCGCTCACAATAACCAGTGGCCTCCTCTCACGAATACGAGTAGAATATGCGAGAGTTTGTGTGTTGTTCAGTTACAACTGAAATCTTTGGATCTTTGCCGAAAATCTAGCAGCGTATAAACTGCATTAAAATCGCATTAGTGGTCCTAGGATAAAGTAGGCGGACCTACGGACTAGATGATAAACTACGTGGGAAACGAAGTAAACATTGATCATTTAGATGCGGAACGTCCTGGAATAAATAAATAAATAAATATTCCTGTTTTATAAAATCAAAATATGTATACAGGGTGTAACAAAACACCCTAGTAATACTCAAGGGCGTGCATCAGACCATCTATCTGAACAACTTTCACTATGGGGCCAACGTAGAGCAAAAATATAAAAAAATGCCGTCCCATACATCTGAGTCGAGACGGTACTGCAGTTTTGTATGAAAGAGATTTTTTTTTCGCGATTTCGATGTTGGCTCCATAGTGAAAGTTGTTCAGTTTGATGGTCTGAAGTCCCTTAAGTATTATAAAACAATTTCGCGACTATTTGAATGACTGACTGGCAGACAACGCAAAAATAAATGTGTAATATACAAAATGAAGTAAGGATGCACTAAGCAAAGATGTTTCTAAAATCAACCCCTAAAGGGATGAAACGGGGGCTAAACGGTGGTCAACTATTCTATGGAAAACCGTATTCTCTTTTTGTAACCATTATCCACGCAGACGAAGTCGCGGTCAAAAACTCTATAGGTCCTTCTTAATATGCCGACGGTATTTTAAGGGATTGATCAGATATTAAACTGAACAACGTCCTCTAAGTGACAAACGACGAAACCGCGAAAAAAAAATACTGCTGTCCCATACAAATCTGCAATTCTACTCGATCGAAATGTATGGGACAGCAGATTTTTTTCGCAATTACGATGTTGGTCCCATAGAGGAAGTGGTTTAGTTTGATGGTCGATCATTCACCAGCATATTAAGAAGGACTCGGCCGCAATAAGTTATAATATACACTTTTGTTCTACGTCGTAGTACCTACTAAAGTGTATATAACTTATTGCGCCCGACTGTACCTATGTCTAAGTATAAAACAAAGGTTGTTTACATGAAAGCGTAAAACAATTTATCTTAATTAAAAGCAATTATGAAAAATATAAATAAAACTTTTTCTGCTAACCACATGTTATTCAAACTCAATGAATTATTTAAAGCTGTAAGCTGCTTAAAATATGTTGTGCCTAACATGAGTTTTATTTTCATTTAGTGTTTTTAATTAGATTTATCAAGTTGGCATTTACCACTTTAATTATAAACTGAATGGAAAATACTAGGATTTTCGGACATTAACACTCAGTTGCAGAAACATTCTTTAAAATTAATCCCCCATTTAATCTCTTGCTGTCACTTTTTTGTCTTGTTGACGTAGTTAAAGCTAGCAAGAGATTTAATCGAGGATTAACTATAATGAGCGTTTCTGCAACTGAGTGTAAGTATGGTAGCCTGACCTTTATCCGTCACTTCCGTCGTTTTTAGGGTTCCGTACCCAAAGGGTGAAAACAGGACCCTATTACTAAGCCTACGTTGTCCGTCCATCCGCCCGTCTGTCCTATATCTATTTAGGGCTGAAACTTTTGCACCGTAATAGCTAGTTGAAATTTTCACAGAACAGATGTGTTAGATGGTGTTAGATGGTGTCAGATGTGTTATTATAGCGGATTAGCTTATTAATAAAACAGTCAAAGAGTAAAAATTAAGGGGGGTTCTGATACAAGAAACTAGTTTTTATCAACGTTTTTTCTTCTCGCTCTATCGTAAAAACGGCAATACATACAAGCTTTAAACTTGGTGTGATTATAGAACAAACTGTACAGTATAATAACACAACACTTATAATAAAATCTGGCCAAATATGAGTCGGTCTCGCGCTAAAAGTCACTGAGTTTTTAAAAAATTAGTTACGTTATGTGGTGGTGGTATGGTACGGTACACTCGGTGCGCGAGTAGCCCGACTGGCACTTGACCGGGCCGGGATTTCCTGTATAGTTCTGATAATGAAATAAATGACATATTTAACGAACAATTATTTGTAGTATGGCTCTCTTTGATATTAATAGTCCAAACACCAAAGAAGTTTGGCGGAAGGCCATATAATTTGAGACCCAGACTTAGGGGTCTCATACATGAATGAAACTTAGTAGTACGTATAGAGTGAAACAAAACCAACAAAAATGTAAATTGGTTGTAATCTGTAGAAGTTGGGGGAAAGGTATTTCTCCTTATGATACCTTTCGTATCAAATGTGTGAAACTCATAATTTTTCTTATTAGATAGTTCATTTAGTCTTCTACGCATTCATTGTGTTTATTTTAATGAAAATTCACGATAATCGTACCATATTACGATAAAGGAAGAAAAAAAAAATTACACACACTATCAGTTCAACCAAGCCAAATACCAAAAATACCTCAGTGATAATATTAGATGAAAATAGATGTCGTTGTTGCGTTTTGTTACTGCTTTTTTACGATTCGTCTATTTTACTAGTAATTTCTACTTTTGAATCCGGACTTATTTCAATGATCGAAATGCTTGGGTCTGAGTGACACTAACTTATAGTACTTGTATAGTATCAATTATTTTATTAAATGGACTATGTATTATTGTATACATAACCTTAGCATAAGAATTTATATTGTTTAGTTACTAAGTCGTGTTATGTTGTAGTTGTTAGTTTCTGGCCGCATCTTCTCTACAGCGACAACACGTTCCGACGCGGTGGTAGCTTCAAAAAAAGATTTGACGTTTAATAAGTGTGCTTCAAGCTCCTATATTGAATAAATTATTTTTGACTTTGACTTTGACTTTGGACTTCTGGAGATGTGGAAGTTTTTTTAAAAAATGCTTAAATTTTTTCTGTTTATAATAATTATGACCGCCGTCCTGAATGACTTTTAATTTTTGTAAAAAATGGTTGGGTCCAAATCTGCCAATCATCTTTTAATGATTCGACCCTAGTCTGGATAAGAAAACATTTTAGTCTAACCAACAAAAGTGTCCTTGACAATTCTAGGCCATAACTGTAATAAAGGCCTGGCAAAAGCGTATGTACTAAATTATAGCTTCTACCTTCACCTAAGGCCTAGGTTATCCTAGGTTTAGGCTAGAGTGACGTCAATAATAAATATTTATGTCATATACATAATAATAATATGAGTTGGGTAAAAAGCTGAAGATATTGTATTTTGGGCTGAATCACTTTTTAGGGTTCCGTACCCAAAGGGTGAAAACGGGACCCTATTACTAAGCCTACGTTGTCCGTCCGTCCGTCTGTCCGTCTGTCCGTCTGTCCGTCTGTCCGTCTGTCCGTCTGTCCGTCTGTCCGTCGATCCGTCCGTCCGTCCGTCTGTCCTACCTATTTAGGGCTGTAACTTTTGAACCGTAATAGCTAGATAGTTGAAATTTTCTCAGATTATGTGTTATTACGGCGAATTTGTTAATAAATAATAAAAATTCCAAAAAGTTACTAATTAAGGGGTGACTCAACAAGAAACTGGTTTTTATCAACGTTTCACACACTATCGGTAAAACAGTAATACATACAAGCGACAAACTTTGTGTGATTATAGAACAAACTCTACAAAATAACAACATATACTAAAAACCGGCCAAATGTGAGTCGGTCTCGCGCTAAAAGTCCCGGACCAAAAAAGGTTTTTTCCGAGTTAATAATGTTGTGTTCTGTGGTGTTGTGGTGCGGAACCCTCGGTGCACGAGTAGCCCGACTCGCACTTGACCGGTTTTATTATAAAATAATGTACCTAAATATATTTCCATTTATCTACACATCTACACTAATATTATAAAGAGGAAAGATTTGTACCTATTTTTGTATGTTTGTAATGAATAGGCTCAAAAAGTACTGGGCCGATTTAAAAAATTCTTTCACCATTAGAAAGCTGCATTCACCCTGAGTAACATAGGCTATATTTATTGCTAGAAAAGATTAGACGTCCACCCGTGCGAAGCCGGGACGGGCCGCTAGTATGTTATAAACAGAAAAGATTATAAGTTTTTTGTTTGCTTGTTTGTTTGTATTGAATAGGCTTCGAAACTACTGGACCGATCTGAATAATTCTTTCACCCTTAGATAAAATATAATGTCTAGATTGAGCCTCACGCTTCTACCCTATAAAATAAAAGGGGCCAACTTTCTTTTGTTGGTATACCTGAGTGAGACGTCATACAAATTATATGTCTGTGTGCGTGTGTGTATATGGATTAATGGATATGGTTTAGAGGCCATATTTATATACAGGGTGAAATTGATATCATTAGCATCCTTTTTAAACTAAGAGTCTACCCATCAAACTGAACAACTTTTACTACGGGAGCAAACTGATCGGAGCAACAAAAAAATCAGCTGTTCCATACTAAACTGCAATGCCTACTCGACTCAAATTTGTATGCAACAGCTGAATTTTTAGTTGCTCCGATTGGTTTGCTCCCATAGTAAAAGTTGTTCATTTTGATGGGTAGACTCTTAGTTTAAAAGGATGCCAATGATATCAATTTCACCCTGTATACACAATAAAAAACGCGCTCGTAATCGACTGGTAATATAAAGTTACCATCAAAAATGAAACGCCCGTACCGTGTCACGTCGCAGACAAGTCGAAACATTCCTTTATTAGGTGCCGTGTTTATAAGGCAGGGTTTGTAATTACGCGTTGATATAACGTGTAGTTAGCACGCTACCTGTTTGGTATTGAAAATAGGGTAGGGATTGTAGAAGGTGGTTGATGTGGTATCGCATCCATCTGCTTAAATCTGCCATTTGATTGAAAGGCTAGCCCATTCATTGAATGGCGACGTCAAGTAAGTAAGTTCCTATAATTTCAGCTTGTGGAGAAGATAAATGATTTTGTATTTTGTATTTGTATTGTAATTGAATGTCTACAACGTGTTGATTATTAAGCGCAAAAATAATTTCATTATTTTTAAAGTTAAAATTTAATGTTATTCGCATTTTAAGTTTTGACGCAAAAATTATTTGTTATCATTGCAGCAAGAATGAAAGCCCTAACGTACTGATGTATACATTTTAATCACCTTTTTTTTTTGTAAGTAGGGTGAGTGCGGAAGTGCGGTGGGTTGACGTCGGGTTCAATAGGTTTTAAAGGACATGCGGCACATAATTCCAAAAATTGTATCACCGTCCTTCTATTTTTATTATGGACTATGGAACACTAGAAACTAACTGCAAGCATTAGTTCATTTATCGTTTTTATATAAAAAAACATTATACTTGCAACACCTCCTACTAAACAACATTGACAGCCATTTTGGGGTTGCTGCTTTTTTATAATTCTGCCGTCCATTACTTATAATGCCGTTATCTACGAAAATGAGTTTTCGATTTACGCGGGATTTAAGGTAAAATGGATGCTGTTTGATAAATAAACCAGCTGTTAACAAGTTCGAGATATCATTGAAATGGAATTAATGTGATCTTTGCAATGCTTTTATTTCCATAGCGTAATATATAAGCGTTACGGAAATATTTTGAAATTTCTGTTTGCATTTAGTATCAGTTTATTTTTTTGATCAAAATAACACCACTTAAATGTCGTTAACGTTATATTAGCGACATTTTAGCGTTTCATTTTCGATATATTTTATTGTATTGTAAAATTCTAAATTTATCTTTATAAATGCTTTACTAAAATGCCGGTAAGTACTATAACGGCATTTAAGTTTAAACCTTCTGTTCTGTCACAATGCTCCTATAGTCCTTTAGCGGCATTTAAGACATGCTATTCAAGTGTAAATTTTATCAAATAGTTTTTTATTTTCTTTTGTGGGATTATTGCAACACTACATTGCAGTTAACTTTCAAACCTTTAGACATAACGACAATTTAGCTTTGTTAACACTATAAGAGAGAACTGAAAGAATCCAACAAAATGTATTTAAAGTGCAAAAATAAAACAGCTCAGTCCTAAATTCGGTTTTGTTATTTATTAGACAATCAACATTATATTTTAGGCGTTTTCTAATATAGTGTAGGTAATTACAATAGAGATTAATTCAAATTATTTTTAGCATTATTTTTATCTAGGTTAGGTAACAGGTCTTAACAGAAAGGTGCAACTCCTGACGTTTAAAATTAACACAACTATTACCTACAACTTATTTGTATCCATAAGAAAAAAATATGAGGTGTTAAAAGTAAATTAAAAACTCAAAAAAAACAGCTCTGCCTGCTTATTATAGTGTTCATCATAACAAAAGCAATTCTAAATCAAAAAGATAAAACTTTTCAAAAGATATAAAAGTACAAACTTAACTAACAATTATTACTTGCTTTAGAATTAACAAATGTAGTAATTAAACTTATACCTATATGTAATTAAATGTTTCAGATAAATTAAACAAAAATTAAAGTAAATTAAAAACTCAAAAAAAAAAAAACAGCTCAGCCTGCTTAAGTGTTCATAATAACAAAAATTCTTCTAAATCAAACAATAAAGTAAAAACCTCTCAAAAAATATAAACGTACTTGCTTAAGAGAATATTATCCCGAGAGCGTAAATGCGCGCTGCATACAAACGTAGTCTCAGGGCCGGATTCAGCCATATAGAGGCCCCTAGGCATTTCAAGCCTCGGGGCCCCTATCCCCGTGGGCCGTGGGATGGATTTGTCTCTGTGTCCGGGAGCCAGATACAGGCTAGGTGGTCGCAGTAACATAACCACAAAATAACATAAGCCACTAAAATGTGGAGCGATCTCGAGCTTTTAATACCGATCTAGGGCTACCGTCAGCAAAATTGCCGTCGCCGGACAAAGTCTTCAAAAACCCCGGACATTTCAGTAAAATCTGAAATCCCCGGAAAACCACGAAACATTATATTTCGACTACAAAAAGCGCTTTCACTACAATACAACGTGTTAATGAATTAACGCAAAACTAGAAAGTAGTTTGTTTAGAATCGAGAGCAGAATCGAATTATCATGGTTTCAACATAGGTAATTTTTTTCAAAATATTAAATAATTTTTTAGCAAAATTAAAAATTTTCGGAACCCGATGTCAACCCACCGCACGAGCACACTCCACCTACTTACTACCAAAACAAGATTATAAAAATGTATCCATGAGTACGTTAGCGCTTTCTTTTAGTGCTGAAATGATAACAAATAATTTTTGCCTCAAAACTTAAAATGCGAATAACTTTTAATTTTAACTATAAAAATAATGAAATTATTGTTCTAATCTAATTATTTTGTTATAAATCAGTTGGGGTGTATGAGGTTTTGCGCTAATTCATTAACACGTTGTATAATATTTATAGGTCACTGCCAATCAGCAATATGATCTAAATTCTCAGCCCTGGAGCGAACAAAGATTATTGCGCTGTTGCGCTTGCGACACAATCACAACCAAGAGCGAGATCGAGATATTACTTAAGATCGTTGCAATGCCATCTAATAAAAGCCCAAAGAGCGAGAGAAGCGAGCTCGAGATTTTACTGCAATATTATAAGTCGTTGCGCAATGCGATCTGAATTCTGAATCAAGGGCCGAGCGAAGCGAACTCGAGATTTTACTGCAATACGACTAGGTCAGCTCATTATTTTCCTACATATTATGTTTATTGCACCTACCTATAGCTCATGTCAAAATGGACTTGATTTGTGTATGAGACGAAAGCATCGAGCGAGCAATAATAGCTCTCGGTATATTAAACAGGATATAATAACTCGATTACAGCAAGAAGTCTGTTTTAAAGCCAAAAATAAAACAACAAAAATGAGCGAGCGTAGCGAGCTCGAAAATTTTTAATAAATATATTTTCAGTGCCTTTTTTAATGACTTTCACAGACTTTTTAATAATTCGATTAAATTTTGGGGTGAGTTAAATCTTCGAGTTTTTACTTATTTTTCTCTCAGACCGCGGGGCCCCTACGCGGCGGTGGGCCCATAGGCCCGTGCCTCTATGTTTAATCCGGTACTGCATAGTCTGGTGATATTTTCAATACGATTCAATCAAAGTCAACGAAATTTTTAGAAACAATCTAGTAACTAATCTCTATGTCTGTATGAAGTCAGATTTTCGTTAAAATATACTAAGGATTAATTAAAGATTAGTATGGAAATCTTTGAGGTACTGTAACTTTAAAACTATACATTTTAACGAAAATCTGACTTCATACAGACATAGAAATTAGTTACTAGATTGTTCCTGAAAAATGTCGTTGACTTTGATTGAATAGTATTGAGAATATCACAAGACTACGTATGTATGGAGCGCGGCAACGGCTTAAGGAACAATTATTACTTACTTTAGTAATTAACAAATCTATAACTAATAGGAACATTTTGAACTTATAAGTTATTTATTTACCTATAGGTATCCCCATTGGGGAGTCAAATGTTCAGCAGTTGACGGCATTTTAGTGAAGTAATGTGGGATAACCACATTTTAGTTATGACTTCTTCTAATAATTTTTCGGCAATAAATTTCTAAATTGCCGTTAAGATCCTTTAATAGCATTCTTGTGTAAAATTTTCATTTAACGACATTATAGTCTAGAGTAGTACATTTTACAGAATTTAACTTAGTACCTATAACTATAATACAGTAAATGTACTTTAATCGCACTGTAGATTATTAAAAATATGTTAACGGCAATAAAGTTACGCCATTGAGAATAGAAATCAGTTATGAAGGCATTTTAGTCATGTAATTATAGTTAGACGCATTATAGTTGTGTATGCATTGGAAAATCAGGCACTTAACTGCAATTTTCTTTTAATTATTTCAGAAACAAGATAAGATAGGAAAATATGAGTTAGCTAGGTCGATAGAGAATCGTTTCGTGATTATGATGACATCAAAAAGTGAAAATCGAGCAGATGTTGGTTAACGGCATTATAGGTAACGGACGGCAGAATTTATTAATAATAAATGGTCAAATAACTCGTTAAATAAAAATAAATGAAACTATCTGAGTCGATTTTATAAAACTCCATAATTTATGACACATTTGACTTCAGTCAAAACTTCTATACATTTTAAGGTATTTTTTCAAGGGAGAGCGGCAGTTGTCCTTTAAGAACAAAAAATATTCATATTTTGAAAACAAATTACATGTTGAAACCATGATAAGTCAATTCTGCTCTTGATTCTAAACAAACTACTTTCTAGTTTTGCGTTTAATTCATTATCACCTTGTATATGGTGAATAAAGATTTTTATTTCTATCTTTCTATGGACAACTGGCCAAGTCAACGACTTTGCTGAACGTCATACTAAATTTGAATCACCTGGCAGATTTTACGTCCGCCATGTTCAAAGGGCTAGCTTACAATCAGCGGAATCAGCCAACTAGTTGAATGTTGAGTGACGATTTTGCAATCAACGTTTGGCCTAGTCATTCAATTGACTGTCGCCATTCAATGAACAGGCTAGCCTTTCAATCAAATGGCAGATTTAACCAAATGGCTGCTTCATATACATCGATAACACTTGTATTCATTTAAAACATTAAATAATACATAAATAAAATAAAAGAAAGGGAACAATACAACAACCTTTAGCCAAGTATCATAAAAAAAATAGAATCAAAAAAATCATTTACCGTATGTGTACTTCAATAGGGTCTTACTCTTCGGCAGCGTTGTTAAGAGGATATACCAGTAAGGGCGCCCGAGCGTGCTGCATACAAACGAAGTTTGGTCCTATTTTCAATAATAACCAAATTAGATAAAAAAATAAAGTTATATAGTTTCAATACTAGGTTTAATTTAAGATTTGTATGGAAATCTTTGAACCACAGCCTCGGTAACTCGAAAACTAAAATAATAAATGGAAATAATAGCATGAAAAGGTATTTACACAGATAATTGTTTCTAGTTAGTGTTAACAATTATTAATCAGGATGTAACTTTATTTTGTATGGAGCGCTTTATCAGAAATATGTACCCAGACATTTTGTATGGAACGCTTTATCAGAAATCCAGACTTATAATTATTTACCTAACCCTTAGACAATTTAATAGGGACGAGTTACGCGTGTCATTCTACTAAGAAACATTTCTGCCACTTTTTGCGGGGGGCGAGGTAAAATGAAATCCGCAACATTGGATTTTATTCCACATAAGTTTAGATTCTAATTTTGAATGTTAAAAATCATGAAAAGTTGTCTCGTGTGAACCCCAAACGTTCTAAGTTCAAAATTATTGTTTCGCTATTATAGGCTGTCTCGTTTAGTGATAAGGTATAAAATTGGGTGTAAATGCGCAAGATTAATTGATCTAATACCGCGGCAGAAGGGAAATGCTACCGCAAGGCGAGTCCCTATTAAATTGTCTAAGACCTAACCCATTCAATTTTACACCCTGTAGAGTAGTTTTCTAACATACAAGGTGTTTGTTATGTCCAAGATAATTATGTACAACACAATACGCAAGTATTGCTTTATTTTGAACGCTATCTATCAAATGGTGGCAACATTGTTTCCAAGATTTAAAACATTAATCCTTATAGTCTCTAACCTGCAGCAGAACTGCATGGGTCGCATGCCACCGTGATACAGCGCTATCACAGCTTCGCTCTCTTTCTATTTGACCGCGAACGAATGAGGTAAAAGACGTGATACAGCCGTATCACGTGTAGCATGCTACGGCTTCTGAGCAAAAGCAATGATACTAAAAAATCCCGCTAACTTACCGCTTCTCTTCAAATATTAAAAACAAAACACGATCGCACTAAACTCACAAACCCAATAATAATTCCGTACACCCATAAACCTAAACAACATTCTAAAACCTATGTACTTAAACCGAGAACCTCCTAATTCTCTTCTTACATCTCCTACGTTGCCTGGGTGAGGCTGGGACAGAATAGAAATGCGTTGATTATTTACAAATAGCGCTATTCTCTGATTTCGAGCCGACAATTTCTGGCTACGGCTGGGCATGGCCGGCAATGTACGTCTGATTGGTATACCGGTTAACGTTGCCACAGTGTAGGTATGTTTAGTGTTATTTCTTCTTTTACAGTAATAATATTGAGAGGTACCATAAAAAGCCGTGGTGGTCCAGTGGCCAGTACCCTTGCCTGCCATGCAGGAGGCGATGGTTCGATCCCCGTCCCAACCGACTCGTTCTAATGAGTTTTCGGAATTTATGTACGATTTATAACACCACTGGCTTTCCGGTGAAGGAAAACATCGTGAAGAAACCTGCATGCTTCCATTTCGAGGCATATAATACCTACGGGGAGTGAGCCCGTCGCCACTTGTAATGTGTCCATTACAAGAAACACTGGACAGAGTTTCGGTACTACTAGTGAAACATGGATGTTCTGAGGTTTCAGAATATCTCTGACTACCCCCTCGGGGAATATAGTCGTGAGCATATCCTTATATTGAGAGGCCTCTTTGACTAATCAATTGGCGATCGATGTAACCTGCCGAAGCCTGTCATAATTATAATTATTGTAAGCACTAGGTTGATTATATTATAACACTAGGCCTTTGCTCGGCACCTTCCAAGTTCATCTAGATAGGTTTCATTCCAACAACAAAATTAATTTCTTCTTTTTTTTCCAACGCCTTCTATGTTGCTACCTGACTCTGCCAGGTAGCAAGATATACAAGACTAATTCGATTTTATGTCACATAATTAGGTATGTAACTCACTAAATATTTTCTTCATATTTTCTTTTTTCAATTATTTATAAAGCAAATTTAAAATGTCGAAATTAGAAGATAAATAATCATACAGGGTGTAAGTGACAACCTAGCAAATACTGAAACAGTGAACTCAGACCATCAAACTGAACAACTTTCACTATGGAGCCTCAGGAGTCGCGAAAAAAAATCAGCTGTCCCATAAGTAGGTACATTTTAGTCGGGTAGGTACAACAGTTTTGTATGGGACAGCAGATTTTTTTTTCCGTTTCCTGAGGTAGGCTCCATATAGTGAAAGTTGTTCAGTTTGATGGTCGGAGTTCACCGTTTCAGTATTAGGGGAGGTACAATTTACAACACTAAACGTTTAAGATTTGTGAGTTCAAGAATTACTGTCTTGGTTTACTTCTAATCAAAGCTTGACAATACCAACATAATGAAATGCCATTGAAACGCTAATGACGGCGGCATTACAATGAATGTCTGGTCATTTTATTTTAGAAGCTTTATAATACCTACTTTAATAGCGACTGAACACACTGTCTGCTTCCCGACTAGGCTGTGACCCGGCGGGGATGTGGTATAATTTGTTAGGAATTGATTGTTTGGTATCCGACTTTGGTTTGACGTTTTATTTACTAAAGTAAGGCCAATTTAATAGGCCACATTTGACATTTGTGCGAGTGCGATTTTTGAAAATCATACGAGCGACTTGGCAGTAGAAAATGTCAAAATGACTATGGAGATTATGCATCTTTCTACTGCCAAGTCGCTCGTATGATTTTCAAAAATCGCACTTCAGTTTCAGCTTCATAGTGAGGTGACCTGCTTAAAAAGTGAGTGATTCGATTCAGACTTCAATTTCTTTTTAATAGGTACTGTAATTTTATTTTAGAAATCATCAGTCGTATTCCTGGCCCATTATTATTTTCTATCGTAAACAAATCGTTTAAGGATCAAAATAAGATACCTACTTACATACCTAATTTATCGAACATTTTTGTTTTTCAACCGATTGCTTCCAAAATCGATATCTAGGGGTTCCTGAGATCTCTTAACACGAATCCGATGTCAGATTTGAGAAAAGTGGCCGCCATCTTGAACTTTTTTGTTTTTCAACCGACTGCGTCCAAAATGGATATCTAGGGGTTTCTGCGATCTCTTAACATGAATCTGATTTCAGATTTGAGAAAATTGGCTACTATCTTGAAACTTTTTAGTTTCTGGGCCGATTGTTACCAAAATCGATATCTGAGAGTCCGCACCCTGACACATAATACCCAAAAATGTATAACCGTCCTTCTATTTTTATTATGGACTATGGAACACTAGAAACTAATTGCAGGTGTGGGGAACTGCTACAGATGTCAGCACCCACAAGTTATAGCAAAGATGCCAACAGATGGCGATCACGTCGTCGGGGTCACCAATATGGAGGTGCTACTTGGGAATGTTCCTCCATTGAAAAGGGAAGTACTTCCGCCAGGCTAGGTGTGATGCCTGGGGACCGGCCGTGGTCCAACAGTTCTTAGTTGGACCTTGTATATATATCGAATCTCTGTGATTATTTCTCTTGCGCGATTTATGTCTTGCATTCGATTGTGAACCTTATTTGTAGTAGGTTACGAGTTACGTATTTACGATGAACGTTATCTTTGTATGGAGCATATTTCCGCGAGCGACGGTATCGCCATCTGTTGGCATCTTTGCTATAACTTGTGGGTGCTGACATCTGTAGCAGTTCCCCACACAGGCATTAGTTTATTTTATAATGATTTATTAGCTTTTATCATTTTTATATTAAAAAAAACATTGTGCTTGCAACACCTCCTACTAAACAACATTGACAGTCATGTTGGGGTTGCTGCTTTTTTATAATTTATTAATAATAAATTATTAAATAACTCGTTAAATAAAAATAAATGATACTATGTGACTCGTTTTTATAAAACCTCATAATTTATGACACATTTTACTTCAGTCAAAACTTCTATACATTTTAAGGTATTTTTCCAAGGGAGAGCGGCAGTTGACCTTTAAAATTTACTGAACCCGATATCAACCCATCGCACGGGCACGCTCACCCTACATACTATCAAAACAAGATTATTAAAATGTATCCATAAGCATGTTAGCGCTTTCATTCATTGCTGAAATGATAACAAATCATTTTTGCCTCAAAACTTAAAATGCGAATAACTTTAAATTTGAGCTATCAAAATAATGAAATTATTGTTTCAATCTAATTACTTTGTTATAAATCAGTTGGGGTGTATGAGGTTTTGCGCTAATTCATTAACACGTTGTATAAGTACCTTTTCATAATAACTGAATACAATTCACATTTATGATTGAAGTCTGAATCGAATCAGTCTTCTTAAGCAGGGCACCTCACTATGAAGCTCAAACTGACAAATGTCAAATGTGGCCTATTAAATTGGCTTTAGTATAGTGCATATAGACGTTGTTTGTATAGTTTCTATGTTTTATTCTAGACATTTTTGTTGGGGCAGAAAATAAATTTCGGAGAAATTGTTTTAGTTGAACTGAATTCACGTTTTCCGGACCAAAAAATTGAATGTATCTGACGACACGTCATAGGACGTATAAAGCAATTTTTTGTGTTCCGTACCAAAATTGACAAAATGGAATTACTTATGGAATCACCTCGGTGTCTGTCCATCTGTACGTCACACGTGATTTTCTCGGCAACCGTTAGAGATGGAAGACCATAATTTGCAACCACGATTGACCATGACCGTTGACCATTTGACCATTTTTTGTTTTGCATATTTTGATATTGATTGCAAGAGAAGGTTCAATAAAACTGTCTCCTTCGACTAAAATTTTTTCGGCTACACCGTACGGCTTGCCACCGTCTATGAAATGGAAGCAGGTCTTTGAAGACCGCTCCCATCTCTCATATTGATGATACTGCTTCATGGCCCTGTCCGAACACAGTAACTGATAAAGGGTGGTGATTTTGAGGGCTTCCATCGCTGATGTAGCCTATCACGGCTTTAGAAGTGCGTCCGCACTGACTGCAAAGGGCTGCAAGGTGGCATCGAGATTCATCGAATGTCTGTGTTTGGAGAAATCTTCAAAGATGACTTAAGGCCTTTTACTTTTACTGTGCCTAAGGCCTGCCTTGGGATCATTACAATGTATGTGCCTGTGAGCGTTATTTATTTATTTATCAACGACGTTTTTTCTCGTTCTTTCAAAGATAAATCAATGACGAAGTTCTCGCTTCCCTCGTTTGTTCCCTGTCCCGCCTCCCTTACCTTTGGATAGGACGTAACTAGGACTTGCTTATGATAACTATATGACATAGACAAAGCTTCTAAGGACGCAATGATCGCGTGGTGGCGGGCTCGCCCATAGAGTGTCTACTGCTGGGGGAACTAGAATTTCCACAGGCTGCGTGTAGGTGAACTCATCAGTGAAAGGTCACGCACACACCGCTACCTCTTGTAGTAGTACTTGGGCTCACCACACACATCAGGAATTAAACCTGATTCGGAATGAATGAGTTCCGTATAGAGTGTTGCCGCTTTCAGAGACTTTTTCACTAGATCTAGTGATTTTTTGATGTTGTCTTAGGCGGCATATTTAAAAGTTATTTTTGAGCGTAGGCGTTGATGGAACGATACTGTATCGTGACGGTGCAGTTGCGATATCGTTGCGGTATAGTTGCGGAATCGCCTACGCTCAAAAACCGCTTGTGTTATAATTTTTCATGCCATTTTGTATGCAAATTATGTCTAATGTTAAAACTATAGATATTATTTCATTTATTTGTTTACGAGTTGCATAATATTGAAAAACAATTTACAAATCATCATCGTAACGTTATGACCAAATTATAAAATATGATAATAATTAAAATGTATAGAAATTGTTTGTTTCGTTTTAATAAATACCTATAAACGCAATTGGCATTTCATACATTTTTATTTTAGGCATTTTTTAAACAGCACTCCAGTATTTTTTGTAACCATAGTTGACAACACTGAATTTCGATTCAGGTTTATTCCGGATGTGTGTGGTAAGCCTTAGGTCCGCCACAGACATACGGAATTGCAATCCGGAATTCCGAATCAGGAGTTTGATTTTGTATAGGATTTGACAGCTGCGCAATTCCGAACGCAATTTTGGAGGGGGAAAATACATACAAAATCGTAATCCTGATTCAGGATTCCGGATTGCAATTTCGTATGTGTGTGGTGGTCCTTATTATGTGCTTATCCTATGTGCTGTAACTAACTCAGGCTAACATCAAATTGTGTTGATGCAATTCGACACGCCAGAAATCACGAAGATATCAAGCAAGAGTTTCGGTTGTAACTCCTAAACCGACCGGAGTTATGCAGGCAGACCTGGTCCATCCCCATCACAGAGATGCTCTACACCCTATGAATACTGAATCAGCCTTGCAACTGATGGCTACCAAAATTCCTCTTATTTCTTATACTACTTGTAGTAGTGTACTTAACATAGCGCGATTGTATGAAGCGTTATTTCTATGGGGTATTTCTATTTACTCATGTGCTGTAACTAACTCAGACTAACATCATTATTGTGTTGATGTAATTCGACACGCCAGAAATCACGTAGATATAAAGCAAGAGTATCGCGTGACCGTAGTGCTGTTTATTTGGGATTGATTTACGAATAACAGCGCCGTGTCATGTTAACAAGTGATTTGGGTGCTGTTGATTTTTCGACCCTCTTTAGCGAATAGAGGGGAGTGCTAGAATGACGTATTGATTATTGTGTTCTTATTAATCAGACTTCAAGAAACATTACCTTCCTTTGACTACTTATACAGGGTGTACAATAAAATGGGACAGCTACTTAAAGGGGTGCTTCAGACCATCAAACTGAACAATTTTCTCAATGGGACCAATATCGAAATCGCGAAAAAAAAATTGCTGTCCCATACATTTCAGTCGAGTTATGATTACAGTTTTGTATGGGAGAGCGGTTTTTTTTTTTCGCGATTTCGATATTGGTCCCATAGAGAAAGTTGTTCAGTTTGATGGTCTGAAGCACCCCTTTAAGTTCCTGTCCCATTTTATTGTACACCCTGTATAGGGATTAGTTACGCGTGTCATTCTACTAAGAAACATTTCTGCCACTTTTTGCGGGGGGCGAGGTAACATGAAATCCGCAATTTTGGATTTTATTCCCCATAACTTTAGATTCTAATTTTGAATGTTAAAAATCATGAAAAGTAGTCTCGTGTGAACCCGAAACGTTCTAAGTTCAAAATTATTGTTTCGCAATTATAGGCTGTCTCGTTTTGTGATAAGGTATAAAATTGAGTGTAAATGCACATGATCAATTTGTCTTATACCGTGGCAGAGAAGAAATGCTACCGCAAGGCCAGTGCTTACAATAAGAAGACAAAGTTACTTCCTTCTGGCACAGTCGGGCAGGTAAAATAAGGTTAGTAATTCGACAGTTTTTTATTTGTGACTAGCTTTCGACCGTTCGATAGCTCTGTTTGAATCCCGTCAGGGGCAAATATTCGTATTATGACTATGAATATTTGTACGCAAGTCGTATATGTTGGTATTATAAAGGGTGAAATTGATATCATTAGCATCCTTTTAAACTAAGAGTCTACCCATCAAACTGACCAACCTATAGGCTGCCTGTCCATTGACGCGAGCTAGCTGGCGGAGCGGAGAAACAAGTTTTATCAACCAATCAGGATTGCATAAAATCTCGGCCGAGACTCGGCCGAGCTCCTAATTGGTTAATATTTCCTCGCTACTCCGCTCCGCCAGCTCGCTCCGCGTCAATGGACATGCACCCTTACCATGGGATCAAACCGATAGGAGCAATTAAAAAATCTGCTATTCCATAATAAACTGCAATGCCTACTCGACTCAAATGTATGCAAGAGCAGATTTTTTTTATATCGATTTGCTCCCATAGTAAAAGTTGTTCAGTTTCATGAGTCTAGGTTTAAAAGAATGCTAATGATATCAATTTCACCCTGTATATTATATAATCTAATCTATATATTAATCTACACATAATTTTATTTATTTATTTACTTTTAGGAAGATTTTACATTTACAGCACTAAAATAGAACAAATATTTTTACTGAAATGTCTACAATAACACCTTATAATTATATTCTAAGCGTGCAAGGACTTTTATAATTAGACAAATCTACACTAATATTATAAAGAGGAAAGATTTGTACCTATTTTTGTATGTTTGTATGTTTGTAATGAATAGGCTCAAAAAGTACTGGGCTGATTTAAAAAATTCTTTCACCATTAGAAAGCTGCATTCACCCTGAGTAACATAGGCTATATTTATTGCTAGAAAAGATTAGACGTCCACCCGTGCGAAGCCGGGACGGGCCGCTAGTTATAAATAAAACGGGAAAATAGAAAATGTTCTCTTAGAATATTCAAATTTTTAACTACCTACCGGAACATTTATAATCTGTGAATGTTTCATTAACTTATTAAGTCGTTTTTTTATTTTTATTTAATATGGTACAGTCAGCAAAGAAAAGATGTACACTTTAGTACAGTAGTACCATCTTTATAATGCTTACAAACCACAGAACATTATAAGAGGGGTTAAAAGTGCAAAGTAGGCGTGGAACGCGTGATTACGCGTGCCACACAGCTATGCAATGAATTGCATAACAACTTAAGGCGCGCGGCAAGGTGCGTATTATTAAAGCACGAACCAATCACTATACTCTACTCTACAGTCACCCGGCGAAAGTGATTTTTTTCAGTCTGCAGGGTGTAACAAAACACCCTAGTAATACTTAACGGGCTTCAGCCCATCAAAGTGAACAACATTCACTAATAAATAAATCAACTGTTCTATACAAAACTGCTGTACCGACTCGAATAAAATGTACGGGCGACAGCAAATTTTTTTCGCGATTTTGTAGTTGGCTCCATAGTGAAAGTTGTTCAGTTTGATGATCTGAAGCATCAAGTATTACTAGGGTTTTTTGTTACACCCTGTATTTGTCGATTGATTTCGCGCCTCACCCATGACCGGCGTGATCTTCATTCAGTCATTAGACTGAATGGCAATCAATTTCAGTCTTTATCACAGTAGTCATAAGCTTGATTATATTATCAATGGTTTCGAGTATCGTTGGGAAATGTCTGCGCGAACGAAGGTTGACGAACGGAATTTATTTTCCTGGTCGTACGGAAACGAGGACTAAAAGTGTAATACATATTTTCGGTCCTATTGTACAGGCAGACAGAATGGACAAAACGTAAAAAAGAGTATATTTTTTACTAAGGAGCCCTAAAAAAATGATGGTAATTATAGAAAAATCTCTAATCAGTCCTAAAGGGAACACGGTCGCGATTTTATATCATCTCCAACAAAATAAATGGTAAAATTATGTCTTTAAATCACACAATGTCTATTGGTGATTGGAGGAGGCTCTTTGTGGATTGAAGATCAAACGCCTGGATTGCCTTTATTTAAGACAGGTCAAGTTATAAGCGGTAGCGGTTTTAAATAATTTTACAATCGTGTGCGAATAGCCGTGATGGTCCATGAAGCCGTGGTGGTCCAGTGGCCAGTAACCTTGCCTGCCGTGCAGGAGGCGATAGTTCGATTCCCGTCCAGGCCGACTCGTACCAATGAGTTTTTCGGAATTTATGTACGATTTGTATCACTACTGGCTTTTCGGTGAAGGAAAACATCGTGAGGAAACCTGCATGCTTCAATTTCGAGGCATGTATTGTACCTTCTGTCCATTACAAGTGGCGACGGGCTCACTCCCCGTCACACTGGACAGAGTTTCGGTACTACTAGTGAAACGTGGATGTTTCTGAAGTTTCAGAATATCTCTGACTACCCCCTCGGGGAATATAGTCGTGAGAATATGCGAATAGCCCTGGCTTCATGGCGCTCTATCATGTTCTACTGTATTCTGTTCATTCAGGAAATGATGATGAACAATAGTGCTGTAGTGCTAATAATCCTTGTATCTTTTCTGAGGAATAAATATCATCTTTTTTTTTTATTGTCCATTATAAGTGGGGACGGGCTCACTCCCCGTCAAACTTGACAGATTTTCGGTACTATTAGTGAAACGTGGCTGTTCTGAGTTTCAGAAGGCGCTGTCCTATAGCCATCGCTCGCGCGATCATGCGTTCGTCCGACGAAAATCATTGTGCCACTGTGCGTTTAAACATACTTATATCTGAATAGAAATAGAACAATTCGATCGCATCTCATGATAGCACGACCTTCTGTAGGGTATTCCGCAGATATAAGTATGTTTAAACGCATAGTGGCACAATGATTTTCGTCGGACGAACGCATGATCGCGCGAGCGATGGCAATAGGACAGCGCCGAATTATTATCACTGACTTAACCCCATGGGGAAAATAGTCGCAAGCATTATACTTACTAACCAAATTATGGATGTTAGGTCTGACAATTTCTTTTTGTTTAAAAAACTGCATCGCTTAAGCTTTAAACCTATCGACTGTACCAACTTTCAAGAGTTTCGAGAGGTTTTTGTCTTCGAATAGCACTCGAGGTTTGGCAACGGCTGGGATAAACCTAAATTATAATACCCATTCAAACTTAAATGGGGCTTTTAACATTTCATTATATTTTTCCTTTGACTTACAATTTCTGATGAATGAATAATTTAGTAAAAAATTTTACATTCCGCCTAATTTAGTAGCTTAGTAAAAACATTAATGAATATTTAATAAGCCAAATTTGAAACCATAATAATTATCGTAATAAAATTCACCTTACCTGGGAAAAGCAAAACATGAAAATCTTGCACACGGTTTTGTATTCAAATAGGTACAAAGTTTTCAGGTTTTGGCACAAAATAGATATAATATAAAATTTCTACATAGTTTTGGTTTAAACAATATTAGATTTTTTGTAATTTATGAAAGAACAATTTACTTTACAATAATGTTTAAAAAATGCGAGCATTATACAAATATTACAACTTTTCATACAAAAATTATTCCAGAGCCTGAAACTTGATATACAGGGTGAAATTGATATCATTGGCATCCTTTTAAACTAAGAGTCTACCCATCAAGCTGAATAACTTTTACTATGGGAGCAAACCGATCGGAGCAAAAAAAAAACAGCATTTGAGTCGAGTAGGCAGCGGCGGCGTATGCAGTTTAGTATGGAACAGCTGATTTTTTATTTACGCCGATCGGTTTACTCCCATAGGAAAAGTTGTTCAGTTTGATAGAAAAAAAAATACAAATGCAAAAATTTTTATTTGCGTACCAAAAAGATTAGTATAAATAGGTAGAGGTACATGAAGTTGGGCTAATATCTAGATGTTATTACTAATTACACAACATTTCATAAGGGTTATAAGGTATCGGTGTGTTGGTACCCGCGGTAAGGATCCAGCCTGTAGGACAAGTACCAACGCCCGCCTCCAGAGTTCTACATTATAGTGGAGTCGATACAGGTTTTCACCTCGGAACCCAACCACTTTGAGCAAACCCCTATGAAACCCTCCGCACCATGCCAGTTACATTATAAACGAAAAACTTTACCCATTTTTTCCCGCCGCTCTCCACCACTCCGAGGGCTCCGCACCACCAAACACTACACAGTGTCTTTCAACAAGGACAGTAAAAAGATAATAATATCAATTTCACCCTGTATATGTGAAAATGTGAGCATTACTACAACTTAATTCTTAAAAAGATAGCCGAGAACTCTGACACCAGGTCAGAGTTTTTTCAGACCGCCTTACGGCCCCTGACGTGCTTTTTATGTAACGACTACTAACACCAGAGGTAGGTAGCCGGGACCAACGGCTTAACGTGCCATCCGAAGCACGGAATCATATTTTTTTACTGACAATCCAACAATCCGCCAGACTGCCTCCGTGGTCTAATGGTTAAGAGCATTGGCTCTCGATACGGAATCAGGTCATTCAGCCTGCAAGTCCTAACGAATTGGGGAAAAACGCACAAAATGACATATCACTAGGTGTCCCCCGTGGGAATCGAACCCACCACCTCCTCGTCAAGAGCCCAATGCTCTTAACCATTGGACCACGGAGGCAATTTCGTATTAAGACGCAAAGATAACGAAAAAATGTTCTCCGTAAACAGAATCACTAAAAATCTACACCAATAACTCAGGGGCAAACGTGAGACAGAAAACACGCGAAAATAGGTGTAAACATTCTCGTAATAAAACGTCAAACCAATAAAGAGAGGATCAAATGAGCACTCTAATGAAATCCCCCAATTCTGAATAATTACTTCTTCTGTACGTAACACACTGGATTTATAATCTGTCCTCCGTCATATCAGTATTTAAAAAGCGCGAAATACGATTTTATTTTTCAGCGGATTCGTGCATGCGCCCGGGAAATTTCAACGGTCCGATTTTCCCAGTCCTACCGGGCACTAATACAAACACCTATCTCGCACACATAGATAAGCCGCTATGTAAGTACAGCGCAGAATCGTCCAAAATCACAGACACTACCGTACAAAATTACTCACACATTGTCAATTTTGTGTGTAAAACGCTAGCCAGCAGGGTAGTCAACGCACACTGAGAAATAATGAACCCTGATGTTGCTATGTACGTTAGTATCCCGCAAGGTGTCGTGGGTGATGGACGTATTTTTCGTTTTTCAGTGCAAAGTGACGTGATACGTCTAGTGAACCGAAATGTGAACTTCAAATTTAAAAAAAAAATCCGTGTTTGTGGCCAGACAAATAAACCGACCAGTGAACAGGATTTGTGTAAAAAATAATTAACTTATAAAAGAGTTAATTAGTGAAGTGTAAAGTGTTAGATTTAATACTGTTTTAAATGAGACAAGTGTTTTAGATAAAAGAGATAATTTAAGACGTGGCCGAGACAAATTTTTCAGTAATAATTAACAGGTAAGCGTAGAAATTTTGCAAGGGAAGTTAATTGCTCCCATAAAGATTATAATCACCGTTCCTTATTGGAAACTGGAGGGATAATGAGTATTGCTATTGGTGCTTTGAAACTTTGTAGAAATAATGGCAATATCTAATTATAATGATCTGCTATGGCAGATTTGAAGTTACTGGAAATTACAATTTGAATTTATCGGTTCAATTGATCGTAACCGTATCGAAATGGTATTCCTAATTACTACGAGATTTGTAACATTAAGTAGTTATTGAATTTCTTTTGTATAAAATTTATGTTGACATCAACCAGGTTTCATACATATTTGGTCCAAATTGTGCTGCCAAAAAAATAATGTTAGCATTTTTGTTATGTCACCAAAGCTGTTAGTTAATTTCTCTAAGGTTAATTTCATCGAAAATCTATGAATAGCTGATTTTTCGAACTCTAATAAACTCAAGTTTAATGGTCTAAGAGATAAGAGGAATTTTGATAACCATCAGTTGCAAGGTTGATTCTGTATTCATAGGTTGTAGAGCATCTCTGTGATGGGGATGGACCAGGTCTGCCTACATAACACCAGTCGGTTTAGGAGATACAGCCGTTTATGGGTCTAGTACGGTTCCTAAAAATTATTATGCAAGCATTATGGAGATGATTGCTGGCAGGTTTGACTGCCCCATCATCACACACTGCGTGCAAGTGATGATATAATACCCACCTTACTGTTTTATGTTGTATTTTATTTTATTTCATTTTTTGTGTGTACCTACTAACATAGTTCTTAAGTCAAACCCTGTTACTAACACATGGATCATTTGTAATTAGAATTTGAATAAATATTATTATTATTATTGTAATATGCACTGTAGCTATGCGAACAGTATAAAAACTGGTATGGTCTATCAGTCGGTTTAGCAGATACAGCCGTTCAAAAGTCAGAAAATTTGAATGGCTGTATCCTACGAATAAGAATGTATAGAAATGTAAATCAAGCTCAAAAAGTGACCCCAAAAAAAGTACACAGTGTTCGAAATTTGTTCCTTAAAAACTACACCTTGCCGCCAAAACTCATACAAAATGTCATTTTTCAAAGGGTGCCAAAAATTATGTTGCTTTTGTTTAGAGTTATTCTTCCATAGTTATTCTTATTCGTAGGCTGTATCTCCTAAACCGACTGACAGAACATGACAGTATTTGCACTGTTCACATAGCTATAGTGCATATTCCAATAATATCTTATGATCAGCCTCGCAGTTGCTCGTTCATTTGATACAGTCCTTCGAACTGCTATAACTCCTAAACCGACTGTAGTTATTCAGGCAGACCTGGTCCATCCCCATCATAGAGCTCTACACCCTATGAATCAGCCTTGCAGCTGATGGTTACCGAAATTTCTCTTATCTCTTATACTACAATTAGTCCTACAGCTTTAGTGCCATAATAATAAATGCTTAAATGGACATAAATGGACAAGTCCTAACAAAATATATCATTATTTTTTTAGGCCACTTTCACAATTGGACCAAAATAATGGGTGATGTCTTTTCATTAAATATTTTCTTCTTTTTCCGTAAACTTGATACTTATACAATACTTTGAAATAATAATACATTTACATTAATTTCCCAGAAGGCTCATTTTGTCCATGATGTTAATGTTGCTCGTTCAAAGATTAAATCATTTAAAAGTATACTTATTGTATAATTAATTGTTTTCAGAAGTGATTCGTTGAAAATTGAATAACAGGTTAAATTAAATTTTAAACCGCAAAGGGGAAATTTACAAGGGTGACTGTATTGTTGAAATAAAATTGAAATGGTGAGATGTGACAGAGTGTGGAAATTGTTGAAGTGTAATTGAGTGCAGATGTTATAGTGTATGTAATAAATTATAAGTGAAAAGGGGAAAAAAACTATAGTATAAGTAAAAATGAAATGGTGTTCGTTGGTAAGCGCATCACTAGAGAACGGTTGTTGGACAGATTTTACATTAAAAAAAAATTTCTCACAAAATACAGTGAGAGAATCTTATAGTAAGATTTGCAACGTAAGTAAGTATTTTATTATTTGTGAGAGACCTAGAAAGATATACCTAGTTCAATTAAGGTTTTAAGGAAAAGAAGAAATCGGCCAATTTTTTGTCGGGAAAAAAAAGGGGCATCGCAACGTATGCCGAGCACAGCTATTATGGAAATAAAAGACATCATCTAGAGTAGGAAAAATATTAATTGGATAAGCACAGGACTGGAAAAGATGGTAATAATAAGAAGGAAGCTGGTACAGGCTTATGATAATATTGATGGCATGTTGGGAACACAAGGAGCTTAACTTTAACGTTATTATCTTAGAAACTTACCTACTTAACTATTCTTGTGGCACCTTTCTTATTTTTCTTCTTACCGACTTTCGGATCTCTGTTCTTTCTATTCTCTTAGAAATCTGTGGCGGCTTCTCCAATGCGATTGCCATTTAATTACTTGTATAATTAAATATCATAAAACCTACGGGTATTCCCCGCATGCGGTATATCGACCAATGAAATTAGTCGGGCTTTTTAAAGAGACTTTTGAACTTTCCAACCATGTTCTTTTGCACCCTGCGGTCGTTCCCTTTAGACCAGTGAAAACGGTTCCCATTAATGATACATTTTTTTAATGATTGTTTTATTTATTGATTAAAATATATTTTAATGTGTTGAATTTTTTATTTTATTTTGATGTCACTTTTTGGTTTTTTTTTTGGTCACCGCTATATTATGATGGAGCATTTAGTCTTAATTTAATTCAATTCAATATTACTTTATTGCACACCAAAACAGAACATAACGTATTTGAATAAAGATTAAAAATTACAAGTAGGTACAAAAATGGTGGTATGTATTAAATATTTTTTGTTTTTTAATTTCGTTCCGCCTTTTGTACCCTTCTTGTTCGTGTGTATTATTACCGTTTTTTTGTGTATTTCGGTGTGCAAATAAAGAATATATCTCTTATCATAAGATAAGAATATTAGCCGTAAGCTTCATCATAAGATGAAGTTTACGGCTAATATTCTGAATTGACAAGATTACTCCTTGACTGAAATGTTGAAAATGATTTCGTTGTGATTGGTCCAGCAACCAGGCTGACCTTGAAATGCAACATCGAGATTAATAAGATTTTTAATCTCTACGTGGTTTAGGTTACGATCGATCGATTCTAGAAATGTTTCTTGTTTTTCAAATTAAAATAGGAAGTAATTTTTAAAACTGTTATTTAAACATTCGGAAGGTTATTATAATCAGTGGAATAAAATTAAATTTGTGCGACAGTAAAACATGAACAGTGATAAAAACAATTGGCCAGTTATTTAATCCTACAATATAGCATAGCATATGCTCACGACTATATTCCCCGAGGGGGTAGAGATATTCTGAAACTTCAGAACATCCATACGTTTCACTAGTAGTACCGAAACTCTGTCCAGTGTGACGGGGAGTGAGCCCGTCGCCACTTGTAATGGACAGTAGGTACAATACATGCCTCGAAATTTAAGCATGCAGGTTTCCTTACGATGTTTTCCTTCACCTTCATCCTACAATATCAGTACAAGAAATACATAAGCAGTCTAATAAATTAATGGCCAGTAAAAATGTTGGAATGGGAAGTTAGATAAATATTTTGGCAGTTCAAAGGGACATTCAAGACCCCAGATCTAACTCAAACGGTTAGGTCAGCGAGGAGCGAAGCGACGAGCACGTTAGGTTTCTTGCGAGTTTGCGACCACAGTGACAAAAACCAGAACCGCATTGCTACTGTTTACGTACAGGCCACAAAATATAAGGGGTTCACCTCGCCCCCCCTACCCCTTAAGCTCCCCCGCCATTTACCCTATGTCACTGTCACTATTTTTATAAATCTAACGACACCTGCTTAGAATTACCGACTAATTCAGATTTGTTAACTAACACTCGTAACTGCCCGTTTTACTATTTTCCTGCTCAATATTTATTAAACTGTCCATTACATTATTTTTTATGTCATTCGTTTACTTTACTGCTTAGTTTTAACTGCTGAACTTGATAATAAACATGCATTTTGTAATTTTTAACTTACCAAAACTACAATATTCTGGACACATTTGTAAGGGGATAATCAGACTGTCAAACTGAACACTTTCTCCATGGGACCAATGTCGAAATCGCGAAATAAAAATCAGCTGTTCCATACTAAACTGCAATCCTACTTAACCCAAATGTATGGGACGGCCGATTTTTTTTTGCGATTTCATCTTTGGTCCCTTAGAGAAAGTTGTTCAGTTTGATGGTCTAATCATCCTCTAAAAAAAACTGTCAGCATATTACGTTGGACCCTGTATACAACTGCAGCTTTAAATCAGTGCCAATTTAAATATCAAATAAGCATAAGCATATGCTCACGACTATATTCCCCGAGGGGGTAGTCAGAGATATTCTGAAACTTCAGAACATACAAGAAAAAAAAAAAAATCAAATTCTCTTAAATAAAATATACAACCTCTAAGCAAGACAAAATATAAGCTAGAAAACCTGACTTACATTGGATTTATATATACCTTAAACCAAAGCTAACTTACAAACATCGTTTCTAAGCTCCAAGTCTTTGACTCGGACCCAGAAATCCTATAAAAGATATGAGATTTTTATCTCCTACCTTTAAAGTATATTGGGTATCAGTATCTAGTTACAGGCTGAAAGCTTGGTTTAGTTTCAGCAGTGGTTTTAGCTTTGAATAGCCGTAAAGGATTTGTATGTTTATACACTTCTATTATCATCATCATCTCAGTCGATATATATGTCCACTGCTGGACATAAGCCCAAGGATTGATACAACACAATGACCGCGGTCCTGCGCTGCCCTCATCTCATCATCAAATGTTTGTAGGTTTTGTAACAAATATCAAAATATATTTTCATGTCATATTCTACATATAGGGTCCTTCTTAATATGCTGACACTTTTTTAAGAAGATGATCAGACCATCGAACTGAACAACTTTCTCTAAAGGACCAAAAATCTGTAGTCCCATACATTTGGCTCGAGTTTGTTTGCAGTTTTGTATGGAACCGTTATCTGTGTATGGAACAGTGGATTATTCTTCGCGATTTTGATGTTGGTACCATAGAGAAAAATGCTCAGTTTGATGGTCTGATCATCCCCTTAAAAAAGTGTCAGCATATTAAGAAGGACCCTGTGTAATTTCTCGCGCTATTAAAACATCGATAGACTTATAAACCTGGTACTACTGTTAATCCTTATTATATTCCTTACTATATTCAAATGCCTATCATATTGAAGGATGGAAACATAATGATGATGATGATTGCGCATAGTCGATTTCAACTTCAATACACAGCAAAAACTAGGTAGACATACCGTCTCGTCATTGCCCCGAATTATTATTATGGAAATATAAAAATGTCATTAAATACTGCTTAACTTAACATTAGGAAAGAGTGTTTTTTCCCCAAACATACATCTTCATTATAAGAATAAACATTTTCTCGTTCATTCCTTAGTTAGGGGACAAAAAATGATGGCCACTGCTTAATGTATTTTTTTCAATTCTTAGAGTATGAGTTGTGCGACCGAGCTTTGCTCGATTACGCTCAAGCATATAAGCTTGAGCTTCAGAAAATCCTTTTTTACCTACGAACTTATTCGTAAGTTTCACCGTAGACATAAGACTAGTATATTATAACGTCGTTGGTTTTCACACTAAACACAATTTTTTTCCAATGACTTTTATATTGAGATAGCAGCAGGCTGAATTAATATTTATGCTACCGCCAGGCAATCAGAATTTTTGAAGTGAAAACAGCGGCGTTGTGCACTTTTTGGGATGGGTAAAACATGTTTAACTCGCGTCAGGACCGTGACGTCACCCTGATCGAAAATTCGTAAAACGATGATGTAAGATCACGTGACATTGGTAAGACGTAAGATCTCCTAGTTTTCACTTCTGCCGGCACTCCCGGAGTGCAATCCGTTGTTTTTTTAGAAGAAAAATATTATTTTTAACACGCTTTTATGTATGCTTCACCTGTATGTTTCTAATATGTAAGAAAATCTAGGAAGTTTATTTTAACCTAGCTAGGTAATTTTAATTGTCGTATCTATTTAGGTTACAAGTTATACATAAAATTGTATTTATGGATGTATTTTTTAGTTAATCAAAAAGAAACTACTTTAAATAAATTAAATTAAGTTTAAATAAATTCAGTTAAACTCATGGTTGAACTTAGTAATTTCAGTTTGGATCCTGTTAAAATTTCGCATGTTCTAATTCGTGCAGTTTTCTACAATTCCGTATTTGAAATGAATTGGTGACAATGAAAAATAGCACTCCAGAACATAATTATGTGCCTGTGAGCGTTATTTATGTTAACATTACATGGAAGAGAACTTGAGCCAATTTATTTATTAAGGTCTCTGGATATCCTGTGCACACAAAAGACTTACTCGAGCAAGTGAGAACGGATGGGGGAGAGAAAACAAACAAACAAAATCAATCAACGGAGACTCCTCCCCTTAACGTCGGGAGTGCATTGTCAATATTCTCGATGGACCATCGCCTTTGACCATAAGAGGTAGGGGATAGAGGGGTAGAGTACATTGTTGGAAGTGCAAAATTTGCAGCAATATGTTACTTTGATAAAGTGGTGGTCTAGTTACTTGTATAGCCTGTCGTGCAAAGGGGTAATGTTTTGATCTCAGCTCATTGGGATTCTTGTGTAAGTTTCTGATTGATGTTGATTGATTACGATTGATAAATTATTTATGACTGTTACCGTGCAATTTTTGGGCTTTCTGTATACTTTTTTTTTTTGGGTGTAAAATAAATATACTTACAGGGTCCTTCTTAATATGCTGACACTTTTTTAAGGGGATGATCAGACCATCAAACTGAATAACTTTCTCTATGGTACCATCATCGAAATCGCAAAAAAAAAAAATGCTGTCCCATACATTTGGCTCGAGTTGGTTTGCAGTTTTGTATGCAAGCGCTGAACTTTTTTACGCGATTTCGATGTTGGTGCCATAGAGAAAGTTTTTCAGTTCGACGGTCTGATCATACCCTTAAAAATGTGTCAGCATATTAAGAAGGACCCTATATGTAACGCTCACAGGCATATACACTGTAATGATCCCAAGTAAGTCATAGGCTTTATGTTATGGGAACCATACAACAACGGCACACACATATAACATCCATAAACGAACAGAAAATTATAATTGATTGATTTAATTTTTGAGAAATTAAGTTTCTGCGATCAGTTTATCCATAGTGTCTTAGATTGATTAACTTCTTTTTGTTTCTTAGATTGATTGGTGTAAGCATGAGCTATATCGCAAGACGATTCCGAAGCTGTAGTGGAAATATTAGCCAGTCATCAACGGTCGTATCGAGCCTGACTGCCCAGAGTGTGCCAGAGGAACTCAGGTTTTGTCACTCGGGGAGGATTCTTTAACTAAATATTAAGTCGGTTGCAGAGGGGTCAATTTTATACAATACTTTGACGCACAATACGCGTAGACGGTATTAATATAAGTAACTTTGTATATATGGAAAAATAGGTTATAAAATCTAGATGTCGCGTATCAAATGTCATTTCATACAACATTTTCAAAGCTTTATATCTTCGTAATTTTATTATAAATTGCAAATGTAATTTGATACGCGACATCTAGATTTTCTAAACAATTTTTCCATAGGTATATGTATAAAATATAACTTTTATTAATTCCGCGTATTGTGCGTCAAACTTTTGTATGGACTGAAACCACCTTAAGAAGTAGAATCGCTCAGAACTGCCACTTAACCCCATGTCGATTTTACACCGATCGAATTCGCTAGTTTTGCAATAAGATTCCTGATTAGACTCGTAACTGGTAATAAAGATTTATGACGTTTTGTTCGCTGCTGCCTCTTCTTCGAAGTCGTGAGGAAACCTTCAAGCTAAATACAAAATTTAGATGCGTATCTCTAAAGGAGCAAATTAGTAGCCGACCGCGTGAGGCGTGCGGTCGCGACGTGTCGCCGCGACACGTCGCTGCGGTCGTGAATGGGAAGCCGACCGCACGCCGCAACTGCACGCCGCAGCTACAGACAGTATTGCCAACTTAGGGTATTTTTTGGGGTAATAATTTTCAGTAGGGTTTTAAGATTTAGGATGATGCTTTATATCTACTATGCCGTAACTTGAGCTCCAATAAAGGGTGAATAGAAAAGATTTTCGTAAAAATGAATAAGTAGAAAAAAATTCCGTAAAAAGTAAAAACATGTTTTTTTTATTTGTTTCCCAAAATTATCATCTCGTATTTATTATATCTAGTAATATTTAAACACTGTTTTACCAAATACCAAACGCCAGTATGATTTATTGTTGGAATTTAACGGAAAATGTGGTTGAAAATAGGAATTTCATTAAATTAAAGAAATATCGTGGAATTTGTATGAATTATCGTGTTATACCCGACTTTTATGTTCTATCGCATGCCATTCAAAAATATCGTGAATCTAAGATAATTATCGCATGCTGGCAGCACTCGGCGACACTACTGGTCTGCGGTCGAGCGTCAGTGAAGCTCGACCGCACCGCAGTGAAGTCGAGCAGCGTGTCGCCGGCTGCGCAGGGTATTTCATAGAATTACATACAAACCAGTAGTGTCGTCGCGACATGCGGTTGCGGCGTGCGGCGTGCGGTCGCCTGTCAACCGCCACCTTAAGTCTACAAATTATAACTAGGCATGCGTGGTAGACTAGTAACTCCTATAAGCACATACTCCTCGAGATCTGTTCAATTTACTGCAGATAAAAATATTATAAATTTTACAAGTTTGATTAAATGATAGCCTAAACAACCCCTGCTGCTGGAACTAAAACCAGGCTACCGAATATTGTTAGTATTCTCTATCCGTAACCGCACGATTAAATTTGCAAGACTTGCAATCTCTGGAGATTCTCTACGTGTGTTCTGGTGTAAAGTAAAATCTGTAGTTGGTGTAATATAAAAAGAAATGTAAAAAAAATTGTGAGCCTTTTGCATTAGTATAATCATTTCTAGACCCAAGACCTAAGTAGGCCAAGTAAATTTTATGACACATCTCTTGGGAGTCAGTGGACAGTGATATGCAGTTGAACAGCAGGGCTCACTTTTTGCATGTTGGAGATTTTTAGGGTTCCGTACCCAAAGGATGAAAACGGGACCCTATTACTAAGCCTACGTTGTCCTTCCGTCCGTACGTCTGTCCGTCTGTCCGTCCGTCCGTCCGTCTGTCCGACCTATTTAGGGCTGTAACTTTTGAACTGTAAGAGCTAGATAATTAAATTTATTAACAAATAATAAAAATGTCAAAAAGTTAAAAATTAAGGGGGGTTCTCAACAAGAAACTAGTTATTATCAACGTTTTTTCTTCACGCTCTATCGTAAAAACGGTAATACATACAAGCGTCAAACTTAGTGTGATTATAGAGCAAACTCTACAGAACAACAACAAATATTAAAAACCGGCCAAGTGTGAGTCGGGCTCGTGCTAAAGGTCCCGGACAGAAAAGTTTTTTTTTCTATGTTAATAATGTTGTGTTCTGTGGTGGTGTGGTACGGAACCCTCGGTGCGCGAGTAGCCCGACTCGCACTTGACCGGTTTTATTTGAAGTGGTATCATGATGTTTAATGAACAAAGTTTGCCTAAAATGACAGGTAGTGGTAGTGGTAGCATGCTACCACTTAACACGAGTAAAGGCTTCTTATTTATATCTATATTCTTATTTATATCGATTTTGCTCATGATGTTTTCCTTCACGGCCAAGCTTGTGACAAATTCGAAGTTTATTGCAATTTTTATGTACTGTGAGATCATACGGATGATGCGTGATATAGTGCTATCGCGCCTTCGCTCTCTTTTTATTTGGGCGCGAATGAACGAGATAAAAGGCGAGATATAGCGATATCACACGTATCATGCTACGGTATCTAGTTCTATTAGGCGTCTTTTACGCAATGCGTTGGTACATTTTCCATCAGTTTTGTCATCATTATACAAGTCCAGGTTAGATTTTGGCACTTTAAATGTGAGTGGCAATGTCCAAGAAGATATTTTATAAAACTTTTCTCTTCAATGGCCAAATGGCAAACAATTGTAAGATATATAGACACAAATGTATGTCTTACAATAATAGGTAATAAGTATAATGTTACTTAGTTCATATTAACGCAATGCGTATATTTTCCTAAAAATGTTCTATCGACAATATTGAGCTCGGAGCTAACCCGGACGGCCCGGTAGCACAGTCGGTAGTGAACCTGCCTGCTGTGCCGAGGGTCGCGGGTTCGAATCCCGTAAGGGACAAATATTTGTATGATGAATATGAATATTTGTATGATGAATATGAATATTTGTATGATGAATATGAATATTTGTACCCGGTTCATAGATGTTTGTATCTATACATGTATTCTATATCGTTGTCTAGTCATCATAATACAAGTCCAGGCTAAGATTCTGGTACTTTAAATGTGACTAGATAATTTGTGTGACATTGTCCAAGATATGTATTTATTTATATTTATTTAACCCTAAAATACGTTCTAATAGGACTTTATAAAGCTTTTCATGTTCAATGTCCTGTGTTGACATGATACATATACCAGTAAGTATAATAATTATGTTTAAGTGTCGGCGTTCTATACGCAATGCGCACATTTTCCAATTTTTCTATAAAAATATTTCAGTATTGTGGCGACTACATACTCGTATAAGATTTCATAAAGCTTTTTATCGTCAATATCAAAAAGATTCGACTGTATATTACGACTACTGGAGTTTCATTTCTTTTAGTGACATAGTGGTTTCGGTTATATACGAACGACTCTCATGGGTGCGTTATATTTTCGTGAAATGTCATCTAGCTAATGTCCACTAGGAGCTATACAATGTGTTCACAAATGAACGCAAAACCTGAAAGCCGTAAGGGTCAACGCACACACACACATACAATCGTATTACCGTACAAAAAACATTTGTATGGGATACCGTTTGCATGCTATCGCAGTCCAGTGGCGCCCTCATCACATTAAAAAAGATTTCTAAAATTCAAAATTCAAAATTTTTTATTCAAAATAATATCATATAGATAGTTTTTTGACGTCATTGTTTGACTCTACCACCGCGTCGGAAGGTGTTCCGTTGAGAGAAGATGCGGCCAGAAACTCTACAACACACATCTTTTAAACAAAACAAAATGTACAAAGTACAATTAAAATACAATATTGCATTACATAGTGTAAAATTGTCAAGACCAGACATTTTGGTCATTCAATAATCATCGAGTTTAAAAGTTCGAGTTCTCAATAAAGAAAGCCTAAATTAAAAAAATGCTCAACAGATAAACTACAAAAGTCGTCAAGCCATTGTTATACAATACTTTTATAGGTTCTAAACATTCCACTTTTAGACAATTTCGAATAAAAACAAAAGCGGCCGTTTTTTTTCTTTTTTCACAATTAGTATGTTTAAAAAACCTATAAAAGTATTCTATGAAAATAGCTTGAAGGCTTTTTTAGTTTATCTGTTGAGCACTTTTTTAATGTAGGCTTTCTTTATTGAGAAATCTTTATTATTGTGGCGAGGGCGCCACTGGACTCCGATAGTCCCCTTAAGCAAATCAAAGCTGGAGGGGTGGCATGAAAATACTATGAGAGCAGCAACTATTAACATGCTTAAATGCTTTCATGCACAAAATGAAGCTCACCCTATTATTATTTGTGGTTGGGCTATTGCATGCAAGGGTCGTTGTAACACGGAGACCAGCGCTGGTCCTTTGTGTTCGCCCCAAGCTCACCCATATTTACGCATACCTCCGAACTTATGGTATTTTCTTTTCATTCTCGGGAATGCAGGTTTCCTCACGATGTTTTCCTTCACCGCCGAGCTAGTAAATGATAAATACAACCGTACATAAATTCCGAAGAACTTAGTGGTACAGGCCAGGAATCGAACCGCGGCCTCAGTATTGAGGCGCTAGCATAAGAATAGATAATAATAGTGTAACTATTATTATCTATTCTTATGGCGCTAGCTCTCTTCCGTATGGGCTATCATCGCTCTTAAGCTCACCCTAGCTGCCGAGCGCGCGGAGAGGATGAAGAGACCATGGAGACTATATTCTTTGTGACTGTGATGTCTTGGCGACAAAACGCATGTGCCTCCTAGGAGATGGATACCCAAAACCGGGAGATCTTAGGTTTCTTCCCCTCAATGGTATTGCCTACTTCATTGAACATGTATTTGAAGGGTGAAGAAAGCAAAAAGTATTGGGGCTAACACAAAAGATCCCACTGGGTCGAAGTGAGCTTACCAGCCCCCACAACAAGATAAGACCTTCTTCCTGCTTCCACCAATACTGGCCCTTCACAATCACGGTAATGCATGTCACCTATTGGCCTTTCAACATTTTTGTTCAGAGGAGGCGAAAAAGGTTGAGGAAACGAAACACTATGAAAGAAGTCCGGCAAAAATGTCGCATTTATTAGCCCCAGACCAAACACAAAGTTAAACAAATTCATAAAAATTCATAAACTTTTCAATCTTTGAAGTGCTCTCCTGTATAACGGCAAAAAGTGAGTTATATGATAGTCGTTAGTCGTCAAAAAATAGTTACCTTTGTATATTTACAAAGACTAGGGGTCTTATTGCGTAACTTTGGTGTAAATAAAAACAAAACTAGCCGATTCGATCGATATCAAATCGACGTGGTGTATTATATTTGACAGTTCTTGGCGAATAATGGATACAGTAATCGAGAAACACTATTATTATTTTAAAATTGCCCAGTCAGTACAGTCATAAAATACATTAAAAATCTAATATTGATGTATAGGCAACTTACATAATAGCCCTTAATTAATTAAATATATTGTTTTATAAATAAACTCATATTTTATCGTTTGTTTCTTTGCTAGTATCACAGAGTACTATAATTACTACTAGTATATTTCATAAATTTTTTTTCGTTTGGAAATTAAAAGGCTGTAGTCAAAAAAGAATTTATCCAATCATCCAAATAACTGAGCACTTTACTTTTTAAGTTCGAAAAGATTACAAATTCGTTTAAAATAACTCTCTGTAATTTTTGTTTAGCTTCCAACCAAAACAAAATTTGTTTTAAAATCGTGTCTGGGCTTTTATATAGAACAAGGCTTTGTGTTATGGTATTGAGGGATTTTGTATTTTGAACGGGTTTATTTCACTTTTCGTTTCATAATCCTTCTTTAATACTTTTTTAAGCTGTTGTTCTTTGTAATGAATTAACTAATTATAATTACTTACTGATTTATATTTCATTAATATCATCATCGTCGCTTATACCTACTGTTTGATAGTGAGATAAGAGAAAGATGTGAAGTGCGATTTTTGAAAATCATACTAGCGACTTGGCAGTAGAAAATGTCAAAATTACTATAGAGATTATGCATCTTTCTACTGCCAATTCGCTCGTATGATTTTCAAAAATCGCACTTATGGTCTGAAAGAAAATGTAGTGACAAGGCAAAGAATTTTTTTGGTCTATAAGTATAGACCACAGTAATTGTGACAAGGATTGAAAAAGGCATGATGAGGTGGTTTGGCCATGTGGAAAGAATGAACGAAAGTAGGTTGACGTATGAAATTTACAAGGCACGTGTGAATGGAATGGTTGAAAGGGGTCCCTTAGGCGCACGTACGTTGACCAAATAGGATGCGTACTGAAGAAGGGCCAAATAAAATGTACCCGGAACCGACGAACTTGTATGAAGAAACTTATGGATGTTGAGGAGGCGAGAGATGTGTGTCAGAATCGTACCTTGTGGTGATCTGTTGTCTCTGCCTACCCAGTAGTGGGACATAGGCGTGAGCATAATTATGTATGTATGTATGTGTACGATATGTAGATTATACTTAATAATATGCACTATTATAATGCTAAGGTAAGTTAATTTAGTGGTAAAGCTATTAAGTGATTTATTACCTACATTTCGATTTCTTTCTCTATATAATTTTAATAATCAACCTAATTTTATATTGTATGTCAGACATCTGACTAAATGTGCTGATCTATTTGTAAATTACCACCTATTTACCGAATAATATGTACCTACCACATTTATCACAATAAATATAATTTCGATAGAGTATGTCCAGAAATTGAAGAAACTTTTTAGTGTTTGAAATCTTATGATTTGAGAAAAACTGGTCATTATATTTTATCTCGCTACGATAAGATCAGCTGGAGTCAGTCCAAATGGGGTTTTATCGAAGTGTCAATGTGGTGTTGCTCTTTATACTATAGCACATCTTATATCTTTAGGCCAGTCATTTTACGGAGTTTTGTTAGGCGGGCGGGGTAGGGAGTAATTATTAATTGGACTTTTAAACTGTAACCGGCACCATTTAGTGACAAAAATACTATCCTAAACCATATTTAAAAAAAAAATTGCTACGCAACATAGAAATCAAAATTGTGTGTCCCAGAAGGCTTTTAAATTAATAATATTAATACCAATGCACTCATTTGAATTAGATTTAACAATATACATTATTTTTGATTAATAAAATAGGCATCAAAATTAAAAAAAATGAGGTATTTATTAGAAAAAACGAATGTATTTTTCAAAACCTTCTAAGTAGATAAAAATATTTACACCATGTTTGAAGTATATATGACGGTAAAGCCTTAAATATGTGCTAAAAAAAAATGTATCATCAGGTTTTTTAGAACGAGATGAATATCTATATTTTAAAATTGGAACTGTTGCTGACGTAATTTTTTTTTAATTTGCGACATTCTTAAGCTCAAATTGGCTCTTCAATATTAAAGCGAAAAAAAATTCAATTAGTAATTAGTCCCGGCTCAAACCGTAAAATGACTGAGCTACTTGTCCTTTCTGCCCGGACATTTGTATCTACATGAATGGGACGTATACGGCCGGTAGTGCTAACCGTGTGGCAATATACTGAGCTGAAAAAATATAAAATGATTAATGACACACCATCGACTCGATAGAAAAAGATCTCGCTATGACAGGAGCTAAGTGCGGATGAAATCACGGGCAAAAATCTTCATATAGTAAAATTGTAAACGTTGCGTACATTGAAGATATTTGCAATGAATATTAATTGGTGGCGTTTAGGAAACGTTATGGGAATGCATTGAGACCATTTTTAGATTTTTTGTCTGTTTGTTTGTGCACGAATCATTTAAACTTACTCAACCAATTTGCATGGGTTTTTCACAAATGCTTAGGGCTTAATTTGGATTAATATAAAAGGCTTATTTCATCGCAATCGGTTTCTTTAATCAAAAGTTATGAGTATTAAAAGTCAGTGGTCTGCGCGTACGATGTCGGGGGACACCATAAAGGTATCATATAGAGGAACTGACAGCTGAGAGAGCGAGATGTACCTAGCGGCGCCACTGTATAATAGAAAGAGATACGTGACGCGGGGCAATAGAACCGTTTTTTGGAACTTGTCAGCACAATCGACTGGGTAAATATTCGTGCTCTGTGAATAATTAGTGAATCTAAAGTGAAGTCGTAGATTATTTTGTGAAATATACTAACACTATTTCATTAAATTACCTACGATTTCACGTTAGATTCACAATTATACACAGAACTCGAAGTTTTAGGGTGCCGATAAGTGCCGACAAATGCACAAAAAACGGTTTCATTTGACAACTCATGTCAGTTACTCTATTCTGACAGGTATAATAACTTTATGGGGGACACCTATTCTTTTATAAATCGTGATCTGTATGTAGCAATATCTGTTTATCCTCGCATTTGGAATCGAAAGAAATACGATAAAGAAAATAAAAATACGAAACATTTATCTTTTCTTAGTAAAGAAAATAGGTTGGTTGGTACTAAACAAAAATTCTAGGAACTATGTTTTTTATTGTCGACCAGTTACTTTGTATTCTTTACTGCGCCTTTATTTTCTTTCTCGACGAAAGGAAACAACATTTATGGGACCATAAAATCTTATCTCCAAAACTTCGACGCCTATAAACTGTGGAGTTAGGAACGTTCACGCTCAGGTGGAGTTTATCAAGTACTTTTACTTGTCAGCACTTTGAAATACCTTATTTTTCGGGAAGCAAGGAAAGAGCCTCCTCGTGTGATGAAACCGGCACGTCTAGCATGATTTCTCTTCTTGCGCGCGACTCGGCTTTTTCCATACTACTTGTCGCGGCAAGAGCGGCTTTTGCTGTCCGAAAATCGCGGCAACTGGTTATTTCCTATGGAGCAAAGGCGCGTCGCGCGCGTGTTGAGAAATCATAAGACATGCTGAGTTCGACTGGCTACAGTATAAGACAGTAATGGTACACACAATGGTACCAAATGCGGCTTGTATGTGTGCTCGCCAGTACGTACCTACGCCTCGTAGCACGCACACACTGAAAGTATGTCAGACTGACAAGAATGCGCCAGGCTGGGCTACGCGGAGATATTATCAGTGAGTGCGTGCTACGAGGCGTTCGCTACGTTTCGCACCATTGTATGAAGATAGATTACTGTCTTATACTGTGGTCTGGCGCACCTTGGGTAGTCGAAGAAAGACAGCGAAAGAAAGAAAGGATAAACAATTAAATAACATTATTAAAGATAATAACTACAAATATTATAAAAACAAATCCTCAGTGACAAGCTTAATTGAAAATCAGCAATGACTACAATGTGACATTCTAATTTTTTGGAAATGTTGTTTGATTGTTTAGAAATAAAAAAATACGTTTGAGGGCTGCACAATATGCTCGGTGCTCCCTTAAGCACCCCCTTAAATATGTAACGTATTTAATTACACATAATGTAAAAATGTGTATTATAGCCGTGGTGGTCCAGTGGCGAGTAACCTTGCCTGCCGTGCAGGAGGCGATGGTTCGATCCCCGTCCAGGCCGACTCGTACCAATGAGTTTTTCGGAATTTATGTACGATTTGTAACACCACTGGCTTTTCGGTGAAGGAAAAACATGGTGAGGAAACCTGCATGCTTCAATTTCGAGGCATTTATTGTATCTACTGTCCATTACAAGTGGCGACGGGCTCACTACCCGTCACACTGGACAGAGTTTCGGTACTACTAGTGAAATGTGGATATTCTGAAGTTTCAGAATATCTCTGACTACCCCCTCGGGGAATATAGTCGTGAGCATATGCTTATGCTTATATTAAATGAGAGTGTTGAAACGGAAGTCACAGAGTATGTACTAATAGCGGCAGTTTCCCGGCGTTTTGTAGGTACCTTAGAAAATTAGGGTCAAGTCCTGTAATCCCTAACCAATTACAACCTTTATTCGACTTTAATCTGTATGGTGTTAAGACCTTAATTTGCAGAAATATACCAAAGTCGCCTCAAGTTTAAATGAAAACTGTGTCAAAGCTATTTTGGCAACTTTTAACTTTATCTCTCTCGAATGTTCCAGTTTTTGCCAACATGGCGCTTTGTTTCTTTATACATAGATGCTTTAATTGCTAAACTTTAACAGTGTTTATTTTTTAACAGTTCTAGCCAATGATATTATATACAATTGGTTCTATTTTTCTCCCGTTTCTATTTTACTTTATATCCAGTATTACAAAGCTTTATTCATTAAAGCTTTGTAATACAGGAATAGTTAACTGCACAAGCGACGTAAAGAATTTCAAAAGAATTCGATTTACACAAACTACAAACAAAAAGCTGATTGTTTTTGAAAACTACTAAACTGATTTCATAAAAGACTACTCGCAAAAACTAGCTTATGATTACAAAAAAAGACCATCAAAATAGGTATACTTGCTTTGCCGCTAAGTGGCCATAGACAGATAAAACCGGGCAAGTCGTATTCGCGCACGAAGGGTTCCGTACCATTATCGAGCAAAAAACGGCAAAAAATCACGTTTGATCTATGGGAGCCCCCTTTAATATTTATTTTATTTTGTTTTTTAGTATTTGTTGTTATAACGGCAATAGAATTACATCATGTGAAAATGTCAACTGTCTAACTATCACGGTCCATGAGATACAGCCTGGTGACAGACGGACGGATAGTGGAGTCTCCCGCGGTCTCTCTCTCAGCGGGTCCCGGTTTACCCTTTGGGTACAGAACCCTCAAAAGACCATCAAAATCGGTCCACTTTTTTTGCCGCTACGTGGTCTTACACGAAAGAAATACAAACACACACCCCGACTGGTGAAACTTATAAACAAAAAGGGTTCAAATGACGGTCTTATCACTAACAGATGTTAACTAATTACTCCGGAATTACACTAAGAACAGAGTAACTATTCTAAGTGGACAAAGTCGTAGCACAAACTAAAGTATCATAGATAGAAATATCCCTACAATATTACATTGTCACAGAAATAATAGCTAATATTGAATCTTTTTTGATAGACAATCTGTTATAGAAAATACTCTATTCTGTCAACTTGTCTAGGGGGTGCTCGGCTTGTGATTGAGAGGCGTGTATAGGGTGCGACAAAAAGCGGCTGTCAGTTACCCAGACAGAAATAACCTTTCGTAACAATTGTTATATCGACAATTTTGTATAAACGTCCTCTTTGAGAGTACTTGTAGAAAAAATAATATGTTACTTCAAAGTGCTTTTGATACATTAATTGTATGGGGTCGCGTGGCAAGTGGGTTCGCGGATGGTTGTGTACTTTGTGCGTATTATGTTCGACGACGAGGCTCTGCCATTTTGTTTTTGCTAAAACATTTTTTTTTCATTATCTATCCTTTAGAATTTAGATCCATAAACAAAATGACCATTAATTTATAATTAGGTTGCATGGTAGAAATCGCTTTTTAGCGATAAGATGATTCGATCGGTTGGATCAAAAGCACAGCCCCAGATTGTCAGCTCGCGAGATCATTCCCGGCGATCTTATCTTATCTAATTGTGGGGGCTGGCAAGCCAGCAACACTTCGACCCAGTGGGATCTTTTGTGTTAGCCCCAATACTTTTTGCTTACTTCACCCTTCAAATACATGGTCAATGAAGGAGGCAATACCATTGAGGGGAAGAAGCCTAAGGTCTCCCGGTTTTGGATATCCATCACCGAGGAGGCACATGCGCTTTGCCGCCAAGACATCACAGTCACACAGGATATGCTCCATGGTCTCCTCATCCTCTCCGCATGCTCGGCAGCTGGGATCCAGGGTGAGTTTCATCTTGTGCATCATCGTGCCTGTGGCGTAGTGACCAGTGAGGGCTCCGACGATGGCACGAGCCTTGCTCCTGCTGTTGTTCAGTATGAACTTTGAGACACGAGCTGTCGCATTGCTGATAAATTTCTTGGAGTGTTGTATACCTGTAAGGGTATACCACTCCAGCAGTAGCACAGCAGCGGATTCCCGGCGATACAAACATTCCTAATTTGATAGAAGTTTACTTTAATTTTTTAATTTACTGTCAAATATTTCAGGTAGGTAATTATTTGTCTGGATTGACAGGTATATAATTTTTAACAATTTCTTTCACCTATTGTACAGAGTTTAGGCACTGCCTAGTGAACAGAGAATTGTGGATGTAACGTATATCAGAATATCAGGGAGTATAATCGGCAGCTTATTGCTTATTATTTTGTTCTTTGACAAAAAGGTCGATTGAACAAAGCTCCGGAACAAATGTGCTTATGAAAAAAAAAACGTCCGCCAAAAACTGATTTTATATCTTTCCCAGTTATATCAACACAATATTACAGTTACGTATTCGCTCGTAAAAAATAAATGAGATCTGTGTCTCGAAGGATAACCGAGAGTTTTTCGCTTCAAATCATATACCATTCAATTTTCTGATGACAAATCTTGAAAGGTTATAAAATGAGATTTAGAAAGAAAGAAATGATATTTTAGTTTATTGATTAAGTTTATTAGGTTTTTGGTTTCAGATACACTCTAGATACGTTAATTACGCGTTTAAAGCCTTATGTAGCGTGGGAAAGGTTTTGAGTGATTTCGAACAATATTTATGTAAGACAAAGCTCGGCGTTTTCGCGAAAAGCGTCGGGTGGGAAATAGTATAAGAGATAAGTGTACTTTTTGCAACCATCAGCAGCAAGGCTGATTCAGTGTTTAAGGGGTGTAGAGCAATCTCCGTGATGGGGTAAAAATTAACGATCAGCTGCAAAGCTGAAATTTCCACGAAAAAAATAAAAATTTGAGAGTTAAATATCAAGAAGATTTTTTTTTATTTTTTTTATTTTATTTATTTATTTATCACAATTATAGGTAATGTTTGGCTCAGTTAGGTATCGATTCTACACCACAATTTTAATTACTAGAAAAAAATTAATGGTGTATTCAGATAATAAAATTACAAAACATTGGTTGAAAAACGAGAACCATTTTTGAACGTACCATACAAAACTGCGGATCTTCTGATCGTATTTCTATGTGAGGTACACCTATTTTTCTTTTCCCACGACCCATATCCTGACATTTTTGTAGTAACTACATACATACATATTTTCACGCCTGTCTCCCACTGGGGTAGGCAGAGACAACGGAACGCCACCTGCTACGATCCTGACATACCTCTCTAGCTTCCTCCACATTTATTAGACCTTTCATACATGCTTGTCGGTTTCAGGTAGATCTGACCTGGCCCTTCTTAAGCACGTCGCCAATTTGGCCAGTAACTAATTCACCACAAATTGATTTTGATGTACGTCCCACGTCAAATTAAGGTGAAGTTACCAATTTTGGCAACACAACCAACTCAAATCAAAAATTTTTGGCAAATTTAGTCGCGCCAACATTCGTTTCGTATAAAATAAACAGCTAAGTAAGCACTGTGTACTTTATTATCCATACAATAAAAGTATCGAGTCATAAAACTAAGTTGACATTCGCAAAATCTCAGATAAGGAGCAATGCTCTAGACAACAATAAAATAACATGTACCGTGACTGCATTACTGAGAACACTTTAGTAAATTAGGTTCTACAGTGTTAAAGTACGAAGGTTACTCTTACATTTAATTAAAATGTTTAAACTCAAAGATGAAGGGAATTAACTATTGGTACCTAAACAAAATTTTACGAAAAAATGTATATCGCCTTCAAAAAAAGTTAAACGTAATATTGCAGCCATTCTAACCGATTCGGATAATTCTTTTTATTTCATCAGTAAAAAATGTGAAATGGACAAAAATTTAAGAAAAAATTCAAAACGCCTTAAAAAATCTAAAAAAGTAAAAAATAATACTGCAGCTGATGACTTTTTCGTTCGCATCTATAAGAACATGAATTTGTTTTATTGGAGTCGTTGTCAAGCCAAGCCAAAAAACCTTTCGCGAATCCGGCTTGACAGCGACTTCGATAAAACAAATTAATGTTCTTATAGATGCGAACGAAAAAGTCATTGGCTGGAATATAATTTTATACTTTTTTAGTTTTTTTGAAGGCGGTTTTAATTTTTTTTTTTTGAAGTCTGTTCAGATATTGGACTTTCGCTCAAACCCTCCATAATTATGTGATTACTTAATTCATGAACCCAACCGATCTTAATTAAAAATGAATCAAACAAACAAGTACCTATAGACATTTTTCAAGTCAAAAAGTGGGACCACCTCTGAAGTATGACCTACTAAACAAAAAAAATTTTTCAAAATCGGACTATGTAAAAATTTATGCGTAAAAATTGTTCATACATAAAAAAAATAATAAAAAAAACTAAAAATATTCTTCGACTTGAAAACCTCCTCCGTTTTTGTATTTTCGTCGGTTAAAAACGGTATCAAATCAAATCGAAGCCTAGCCTTGTCTTTACAACATTCCCATTCCTTATGAATGAACAAAATTCATAAGTTATGTTTAAACATGTTATTTGTACTTAGCAATGAATAGTCAGTTATGAACTTTATGTCAAAAGGAATAAAGGCACTGTTAGCACTTTCATCGCCGGATTCCGCGAAATGAACTCGAATCAAAAATCTCTTCATTCTGTACTGAATAAATATTTCTCTATTGGAACACTGGAGATCTTTTATTGCAGAGGAATTCTATATTTTATCTCTGTACGTAGATTTTATCGGAGTCTGGATCTTTTTCTTTATTAACAATCGGTCTTTGAGTGGGGACTAGAGTAGGTACCTATTTATCATGCATGAGTATGTAATATACAGTGTATAATACAGGGTGTAAGTGACAGCCTAGCAAATACTAAAACGGTGAACTCAGACCATCAAACTGAACAACATTCACTATGGAGCCTAGGGAAAGCGAAAAAAAAAATCTGAAGGGACTAGATAGATATTAAGTAAATGACATGTGAGTGTTTAGTACAGACAGTAGTCGTGAAATCTTAAGAATTATAAATAAACGAAATGATAGAACAAAAGTCAAAAATTTACAACAATCACTAGTTATAGGCTAACTAAAGGAAAACCTCGCGAGGAAAACTTCATACGCTGAAGAGAAAAATCTGATGCGTATGTGAAGGTGGGTGTCCTAAGGACATGCCTTGCGGTAGCATGTCCCCTCTGCCACGATATAAGAACAATTGATCATGAGCATTTACATAAAATTTTATACCTTATCACTACACGAGACAGCTCATAATTGCGAAACAATAACTTCGAACTTATGACGTTTAGTTTTCACACGAGACTTCATGATTTTTAACATTCAAAATTAGAATCTAATGTTACGGGGAATAAAATCAAAAGTTGCGGATATCATGTTACTTCGGCCCCCGCAAAAAGTGATGATGAATAGTCTATACTTCTGCGCTCTGCTGACTGAGTTACTTCTAGAACTAACTGATGTTTTCCCAAATGGCCGTCAATATAAGGTGGGACAGAATACAGAATCTGTCTTGCGAATGAGCGTTTTTCTTTTGGTTTCCTAGTGGATCAATAGATGGCGTTACGGTCTGTGCGAATAAAGGTCAAAATGTCAAAAAGTGTTTCTTTTAAATAATAAAGAGGTAGAAGATGATCAAAAAGATGCCAACGCATCTTTTGATTGAATAATTCATTATTTACGAATCATTTTAATCGAAAATATGAAACTGTTTACGTCTGACATGTTTGTATGGGATCGATCCCTTGGCCTTTAAAAAAAAGTCAGGCATAGTCTTGACATGATTTTGACAGGATCTCGCCTACGTCTCTATGGAGCAATAAGCATGTCATCTGTCGAGTTTTTTAGGAACTAAAATTAAAAAAGAAAAGAAAAACGCTCATTAGCAACGGCAACTTACTTTTATTTAGTTGGTTTACATTATGACTGAAATATAATGTTAGCCTCTATGAAAATATATCTGCAATTACAATCACAAAAACAACATAGTAAGTTAAAATGAAATACAAGAGTAGTATAAATAAAAAAGGCATTCGTCTTTTATTCTCAACAAGGAATTCCTATAAATAAACGAGCTTTTTCAAGTTGCCGATAAAAAGGAACGATAAGAAACAGTCTTAGGTTTGCCTTTACATTATGTTTGGACCAATTTTATTGTACAAAACAAAAAGCGTTTCAGCTCAAAATAACTCGAATCGACGGAGAAGGACCATATAAACATAAGAATAGTTTAACAACTAATATAAGTACAGCGACAAATGTAAGCAAATGGCACCAATGTCAACGTAAACCAACATTGAATTCTCGATATGCCCAACTTAGCCCCTATTCACCCCCTACGCACCTACACGCACCCCCTACTGACCCCCTACTTACAGCCCCCCTACTCATACCTGTACATTTGTGAATATTCTATTAACATTACATACCTACGGGTAGAAATGATAACCTCCTTTTTTGAAGTCGGTTAAAAACGTAAATTGAAAATAGGTAAGTTAAGTATTTGACATTTACATTCCTATTTTGAGTTCGGTTAAAACAGGTAAGTACAGTAATGCAGTAGTGCATATTAATTGAAATATTCAAATTTAACTTCACTTGTTGTTAATTTGGGATATTCCGAATTAGCTTCACCTGTCGTATACTAAATTAACAACATTACCCTACCTAAACTCAAAATGATCTAATGTATGTATGTCTATAGTTTGATTAAAAATAAGTGTTAATTGCAATAATATAAATGTCAAACTATAGATTTGCATCAATGAAAACAAATAAATATGATTAATATTCGAGATGCAGACTGATTTAGTACTTACCTGAAAAATTTCGAGAACAGCACTTTCACTCGGATGTCATTTACCAGAACGCAGACAAAATGGCGCAACCTCAGCCAAGCCCCATGACTTGAATAGTACACAGACTACCTAATAAAGGCGATTTCTAATAGATGTCGCTAGTAGAAACTCTAATACTGTGGTATTCCAAATTACTAACCGTATTCCAAATTACCTGCTTTTCCTCTACCCACGCTGCGCTTTCCGGTTGCGGTCGTCACTCGAGAACACTTCAGCCCCATCTGATCTGTCATCTGTTCTACGAGCAAAGTCCCAGCCCATTGCTCTTTTAGCAATTCTACGGGCTATACAGGGTGTAAAGAAAAGTATAATTAACCTTTAAACTACGTATATACGGAGACACCTCAAGCTATACAAAACCAACATAAGCTGGCCGCGCGTAGGTCGAGTAACTTATAACGTCGCGCGGCCAGCTTATGTTGGTTTTGTGTAGCTTGATGTGTCGTCGTGCGTACTCTACCCAACAAACTGAACAACTTTTACTATGAGAGTAAACATGTCAGAACAAAAAAATCTACTGTCTCATACATTTTTGAGTCGTGTAGATATTGCAGTTTAGTATGGAGCAGCTAATTTTTTTTGCTCTGACATGTTTGCTCCCATAGTCAAAGGTGTTCAGTTTGATAGGTAGAGTTTGTGGTTTAAATACTCCCTGTGTAATTGGTTCGTCTATTGGCTGTGTGCACGACACTAGCGCCATCTAGCGCAACACGGCCCCGTGAATTATTTGTACATAAAATGTTAGGATAAAGTTTGTTATTTTATATTAAAATAAAGTAAAAACTAAATAAATGAGCAAAATTGTCGATATTAAAAATATCATAATACCTAATTGGCTGAAATTCCCATTCTTTGTTACGATGTTCTCATACAAACTTTCACCCCCGTTTTCACACCTCTGGGGGTTGAATTGCGAAAAATCTTTTTTTTTTTTTGTGAACACCTAGATAGCAATAAAAACGTCCCTGCCAAATTTTAAGTATTAGTATTTGCTAGTTTAGATATTTGAGAATTGAATGAGTGTGCGGATTTGCATAGATTCAAGCAAATCTGACACAGCTTCGCCGGGAAAAGTACAAATTTCTGCCACAGCGTGCGCTGCGATCGACTTGACAGTTCCCAACACCCACTTCGCACATAGCCAATAGATACACATAATTATATTATTTACATTTTAATTTCAGGGCCATAATAGCCGATTTGATTTATACATTTTATTACAAAATTTCTCATCCGACTTAATAAGAAATATACGATCCCTTGGTAGATGTGAATTTTCAAGAAAAATATTCTTCTAAAAATAATGATGAGATGAGTACGATATAAAAAGGTTTACTTATTCCTTTTTCCATTGCTTTTGAGTCGAGAAATATTATTCTCTTAGGAATTGAAATTATCATTGCTATTCTCATACAAAGTGAAAGAAAAGATTTATGTTCTTCCTTCTTTTTTCTCGTGTGAATGTGATCACACTTTGTCCTTCCAATACTTGGCCACCTCTATTCCTCGAGGGGAAGCCTCTGTTAGGTCCTGGAGGGAGCAAGACACAGGGCACAAGCTACACTACGATAGATGTCGAGTGGTTTGCACCTGACCACACCCACACTCTAAACGACATAACTGTAGAGTAACTGACATAGCCCAAAGAATTGCTAAACTTAAGTGGCAGTGGGCGGGACACATTGCTCGCAGAACCGATGGCCGGTGGGGCCGAAAAGTTCTCGAGTGGCGACCGCGTACCGGAAAGCGCAGCGTGGGTAGGCCCCTCACACGGTGGACCGACGACCTGGTGAAGGCGGCAGGAAAACGTTGGATGAGGGCAGCGCAGGACCGGTAGTTATGGTGATCCTTGGGGGAGGCCTATGTCCAGCAGTGGACGTCCATCGGCTGAGATGACGATGATGATGATGACACCCACACTCCACAGACGCATCGGCCGGCAATATATGTCCCATCTCCGCAGATTATCTTTGGATCGACCAACTCCCGTTCGCAATCTATTGTGTGCCTTCCATGTCGCCAAATCAAACGCATTCTAAACTGCTCGGGCCCCTCCTGTGAGTAACGGCGAAAAGATCAGCCGTGAAATCGGTTGCTACAAACCAAAGGTGATCAAATGGAAATGAAGATTTATGTAGTCTATTAAGAACTCAAGAGACAGGATTGACGAAAAATCCACCTACAAGGAGCGTTTGTCATAAAATTATTATTCCCATACACCGTAGAATCGGGGTTATTTTGAAGCCGGAAGGAAGAGATATATTTTTTCGAGAACATCTTGGACCCGCAGTAACTCTAGCGACGGCGCGATGCCGACGTATAGGCGGTCGCGATGCTGACACGTCGCATTGAGTCGGCTTCTTTTGTCGGCGTGATAAGAAAAGATTACTAATGGCTCTCACACTTTGGAGTTTCTCTAGATCTTTGGTTTAAAAATAAATTTTAAATCCTTTTTTTTATATTTACCGTGCCAATTGATTGTATCGACCCCAATTCCACGGTTTATACATACAACATACGCAATCTCACGACCATAATTCCATTAAATGTCTGCAGAACAGAAGCTTTGGTGCAAGTATCTGCATGGTGTGCAAGTGTAGCAAGGCTTACTTTTAAAATCTTTACGTTTTCAGGATATTATATTAATTATAAACCATTAAAAAAATATATATAACTTCCACGTAACTGGGTTACTAACTACATTCCCAGAGCGGTAGTTAGAGATATTCAAAATATTCGGTTACTAGAGAAATTTTGGGACGTTTCAGAATAAGTATTCTAATTATGCCTTCACTTATTCTCAAATTACGTATCGTATGGACCCGAAAAAACAAATTCTTCTGTAGATATTTCGTTTTGATCTTGTGTATTTCGTTTTGATCTTGATGTAAGTATTATGTGGTAAGAAATTTTCACCGAGTTTTCCTTGACAACGGATAACGGATGTGGAAAATAAATCCTTGAGGTATCATAACAATTTTTCGATATTCATATTTCTTGGAAACGTACCTATAAACCACAATAACTCAATCTTCTACTGGCAATGTTTATTTTTACTTTAAATGTTTATGCCAAAAGAAGGTTATTGTATCTAGTTTTCCCACATGGATTTTTTCTATGATAAAAAAGGCTTTAGGAGTCGTAAACAACTTTTGAGTACCTTCATCGTATTTCTTTATTATTGTATAAAACAAAATCGCTTCCCATTGTCTGTTCCCAGGTAAGTATGCTAGATTTTTAAAGCTACGCAACGGATTTTGATGCGGTTTTGTTTTTTAGGGTTCCGTACCCAAAGGGTAAAAATGGGACCCTATTACTAAGCCTACGTTGTCCGTCCGTCCGTCCGTCCGTCCGTCCGTCTGTCTGTCCGTCTGTCCGTCTGTCCGTCCGTCCGTCCGTCTGTCCTACCTATTTAGGACTGTAACTTTTGAACCGTAAGAGCTAGATAGTTGAATTTTCACAGAATGTGCGTTATTACGGCGAATTTGTCAACAAATAATAAAAATGTCAAATAGTTTAAAAATTAAGGGGGGTTCTCAACAAGAAACTAGTTTTTATCAACGTTTTTTCTTCACGCTTTATCGTAAAAACGGTAATACATACAAGCGTCAAACTTAGTGTGGTTATAGAGTAAACTCTACAGAATAACAACAAATACTAAAATGCGGCCAAGTGTGTGTCGGTCTCGCGCTAAAGGTCCCGGACAAAAAAGTTTTTTTTTTTTTAAGTTAATATTGTTTTGTTCTGTGGTGGTGTGGTACGGAACTCTCGGTGCGCGAGTAGCCCGACTCGCACTTGACCGGTTTTATTTTAAACAGATAGAGTGATTCAAGAGGTAGGCTTATTATGTATATTTTAGTATCAGCATTGCACCCGTGCGAAGCCGGGGCGGGTCGCTAGTTACAAGGATAAAAACCAAATGAAATTGCTGACAAAATCAGTATCGGAGCCTATCTTTCTGCTCCCCACGGTACCAAATTTTATTACCAAAAGACTTGATAAGGTCCAACGTTACGGATTAAATTAGTTATGTGACGAACAGGTTTATTGGGCAATAAATTTGGTCGATGCTGAAGATATTTTATTAAGTGCAAATAAAAAGCAAGATTACGAACGCCGTTATTACAAATTGCTTTGAAATGTCTTGAATCGTTCATGGTGATATAGGAAGATTGTTTAGGCTTTTAATAAAATTTAGACTAAGATTATATTGAAATGCCACAGTATTCGAATCCCGGTTCGGTCATGGATGTTATATGTTCGTGCCGTTGTTGTATGGTTTCCATATTAAAAGCCTATAGTGCTTAACGTGGAATCATTACAATGTATGTGCCTGTGAGCGTTATTTATTTATTTTTTTATTTATTTGCGCATCTTGGTTATGCTATGAAAATTACTTTCCTTTTAAATTAATTATAATTGTATACTATTGCCGTGAATTTTTCCACATCTCCAACTACAACCGCTTAACCGTTTAGGAGGAGGGGGGCACTTGACTCTTTTAAGATTTTATTTTACCTTTTGGTCGGCGTGTTACTATGTATATTCATGCCAAATTACAGATTTCTGGTACTAAGCGTCTCTGAGCTAAGCCGCGGACAGACGGACGGACGGACATGGCGAAACTATAAGGGTTCATTGTTGACTTCGGAATCCTAAAAACCGGCCAAAGGTGCTCGCGCTCTTCTCGCGCTTATAGAATCCCGAAAATAAAGATTTTTATTTATTTATTTAAGGTCATGTCCAGTTGGTCGAAAATAAAGTTTTCTATTCTTTTCTATGGACAAAATTGTAATCGCTGTCGTTAAAAAATGTCATATCGAGCTACAGTCAAATGCATCCAACATAGGTACTAGGTATTGAATACAATTGTTCCGTAAACATTACCAATTAGAAAGGTGTGTTTACTAAATCTTTCGCGTGAACAAAAAGCAACTTCATGGTTCATGATGTACTACATACGCGTGCAACTTCTGTTTTATGCTGAAAATACACTCCGACGTGTTTCTTTTACCGTGCCAAAAGGAGTAAAATAGGTATAACTTCAAAATCTCAGCCACGTCATTTAGTAAGAAAATCTACGAGATATAACAAGTCACAATAAAACTTGTTTAGTCATCCAATGGTCAGAGATAAACATTTCCCCTTTTCTTTGTTTTCCTTTCGCCCTAGTTCTTTTATGCCCATCATTCATCAAACGTGTTTTGTTCCATAATGTATGGCTGTCTGGATATCGGAGATCGTGCCATTGCTTAACGAAACTGGACTATTTGTTATGTTGCTATAATTGTACTGAATTTTGTTATAACTCTAGTTATTGTGCGTCTAAGTTCCTGTTTTGTTTTGAATAATTCACGATAGACGAGAGATAACAGGGTGTAAAGAAGATTGGCAGATTTGGACCCAGCCATTTTTTACGAACACTAAAAGCAAAAAAAATTCAGGACGGCGTTCATAATTATTATGAACAGAAAAAATTAAGGCCAACCATTTTACATTTTTGTTAGTTTTCTTTTACTCTACACGTATTACTAAGTTTCATTCATGTATGGGATCCTATGTCTGGGTCTCAAATTATATGGCCTTCCGCCAAACTTTTTATATGCGTTACATAATTTATGGGCTGATTTAGATCAAAATGAACCATTTAGTATGGAACCAACATAGAAATCGTAAGAAGTTAATCACGATCTTGTAGAACTTGTAGAACTAGAACTAGAACACTAGAACAAGTAATAAGTATCCAGACAGGCCGAGTTTTGCTTGGCGATTTCCAAATTAATCTAGATAGGTTTCATTTTTGGGAAAAATCAATTTAAATGCAAAAATATTATTTTTGAATTTTTTTGCTACCTGGCTAGTTTTCAGCGCACTGCAATCTCAACATAGATGGCGTTGTAAAAAAAACTACTTCGTATACTCTGACTTCTGAAATATAGTGAAAACTTTAAATACTCATAACTTTTATGCGAGAATCGATTGCGATGAAATAACCCCTAATTTTTTATCTAAACTAATCCCTATGTTTTTGAGTAAACCTTTTCTACACCGGTTCAATTAGTGTTACACAAAGAAACAGACAAAGAATCAATACGCATCCTAACCTCCCATTTTTTTCAAAATATTTTCTGTGTAAAAACACAGCACATTTTCAATTTTATCATAATGTAGGTATAGAAAAGATACAGATATTCATTGAAAAGATTATGGTGGATCATTAATTCATAATACAAAATACTTTCTCTGTTCAAATAAACCTTTTGAAATTCTCTGTACCCTTAGGTTTAGAGACATCGCCCTGGGTTTTCAAAAAGTATACCGTCCCATAATGAATGTATGTTAATGTTAAATTCATGAGGACATACTCATACCTCTGTAGCCGCATCGTACCCTTTTTAAGTCAGTATTTTATGCCCTACCCCACATAAATCCTTTCAAAGCTTCTACATCTTAAAATGTCGCACATTCGGTCCAACTTTTTAAATCATCTTTATCGTCATAATTATAATTCTTATTCCGATATTCGTCCCATTCTAGTGCAAATACCTCCTTCTATGAATAAGTGTGAGAAACGGCGAACTATACTATACCAAACGGGCTAATTACTAAATGGTGATGGTTATTTCTTCCAAATAATTTGCGAATAGTGATCGAATTTCATGAATGCAACTAACGAAAGCCGGAGTGTTCTGTAAAGCAGGCTTAAAACCTGCAAATTATCGCAGACTTTTACCAAGGCTAATCGCAAGTGTAATGGTAGATCGCACGATCGCCAAGGTCACCAGGTCTTAGCCAATAAGGAGCAAGTGCTCCTCCCCTCCACCCACCTTTGCGATGTGACCTTAATCATAAGCCTGCAGTCAATTGCAGTGAGAGCTTACTGAAGCAATTAATAATTTAGTTAGCGATTGAACATACCTACTCTTTACTACCCTAAAATTGGATCAGATCTTTTGCTACATTGCCATGATACCAATAATAATGTGAATTTTACCGAAGAGTTAAACTTGATCTAAATCGTGCTTAACATGTTTTAGTAGTCTTTTAATCTTTGTTTATCTTTGTGGGACTTTAATCGCAGCGTAATTATACGAGTGACCGGAATACCTATTTCAATAATCTAATCATAATTGATTCCCAATACTCCAAGTTACAGCTATTATGTTTTAATTTCCCAAAATAACAGTCCCCTATAATCACCCGTTTCTCGTTAGGCTCGAAAATTTGAATTTCAATGACCACATTGGCATCGCATCCTCTTTCTAACAAAAGGCGACCCCAAAAGGCAATCGATGAACCAAAACAATTTATGTAGATATTGTCGGGCTGCGAACACACTGGAGGTGAAGGGTTAAATAAATAATTACTATTTTAGATTAATTACTTGCTTTGACCAGGAAAAAACTGCTCTGACGTCATCGCTAGTGTATCACCTTGTAATGACAGGAGAGAAGACGCAGCAAGAAACACAAGAATGCTACTTTTGAAAATATGAACTTAAAATATTCACACAATTTCAAATAAAATACAAAATAAAAACTTTAATACAACTCCGGTAGAGCGTTCTTGAGCGTGCAATTGTGGCGAAAAATTCACTTTAGAACGCAAAAGAGCGGCACCTCTTCCTGCTCTCAAGTAAAAAGAAAATAAGTAACCAAATCTACGTTCATATTAATTTATGTTTCCATTAATAACATAGAATAAAAATCGGTCAAGTGCGAGTCGGGCTACTCGCGCACCGAGGGTTCCGTACCACAGAACACAACATTATTAACTTAGAAAAAAAAAAACTTTTTTTGTCCAGGACCTTTAGTGCGAGACCGACTCACACTTCGCCGGTTTTTAGTATTTATTGTTATTCTGTAGAGTATGCTCTATATTCACATTAAGTTTGATGCTTGTATGTATTACCGTTTTTACGATAGAGCGTGAAGAAAAAACGTTGATAAAAACTAGTTTCATGTTGAGAACCCCCCTTCATTTTTAACTTTATAACATTTTTATTATTTGTTAACAAATCCGCCATAATAACGCATAATCTGAGAAAATTTCAACTATCTAGCTATTACGGTTCAAAAGTTACAGCCCTAAATAGGTAAGACAGACGGACGGACGAACGGACAGACGGACAGACGGACGGACGGACGGACGGACAGACGGACAACGTAGGCTTAGTAATAGGGTCCCGTTTTCACCCTTTGGGTACGGAACCCTGAAAAGGACCTTGTAATACGATACGTAGGTATTCCTGGCAAAGAAGGCGGGTCTATGCTATAAAGCTTTCTTTTAGTCCTTTAAAGGCAGAAGAATAATTCGTTTTATTATTGTTAGCCATATACTAGAGGCGCCCGGTTTAGTAACCAGAATATGACGAAAGCAGCAAATGACGAAATCATGACCAAACCAGAACATGACAAAAGAAGAACATTACCTCACAACCCACTTTAAATACTTATAACTTTTGATCAAATGCACCGATTGCGATGATGTGCCTAAACGTTAATCCAAACTAAGTCCTATACTTCTGTCGAAACTTCATCCAAATCGGTTTAGTAGTTTTTAAGTGCTGCTTATACAAACAAACAGACAACAATTCTAATAATGGTCTCTAGGTATTCATCGGTATTTTATTCGGTTTGTTTTTATTCTTGGTGTTTTGGTTCCATTACGTAGGTATCCTAAATGTATATTTTTGCAAATATCTTCAACTAGCAACCGCACTGGTGCAATGATGATACTATGCATGTATTATATACATATAAACCTTCCTCTTGGATCACTCTCTCTATTGAAAAAAACCGCTTCAAAATCCGTTGCGTAGTTTTAAAGATTTTAGCATACATAGGGACAGACAGCGGGAAGCAACTTTGTTTACTACTATGATATACAAATGTAGTGATGTACGCACGGTGACAGATCAACCTACCCATAGTTCGACCTTATGTCCATGAACATAGAGTTCAACTATGGGTAGGTTGATCTGTCGCCGTGTGTACATCCACGCCAAGATTTCAATTTTATTATATGAATAGATATATGTATGTATGCTGGCTTAGTTTCAGTGTTCTGACCAAAACTTTCATAATGCAAAAAATTTTAGTACAGTGCGGTGCAACATTGGATTTGGTACAGCACACTAACGCCGCGCATGATAAAGGAATAAAACCGGTCAAGTGCGAGTCGGGCTACTCGCGCACCGAGGGTTCCGTACCACACCACCACAGAACACAACATTATTAACAAAGAAAAAAAAATTTTTTTTCCGGGACCTTCAGCGCAAGACCGACTCACACTTGGCCGGTTTTAGTACCTATTTGTTGTTATTCTATAGAGTTTAAATTCTATAATCACACTAAGTTTGACGCTTGTATGTATTACCGTTTTTACGATAGAGCGTGAAGAAAAAACCTTGATAAAAACTAGTTTCTTGTTGAGAACCCCCCTTAATTTCAAACTATTTGACATTTTTATTATTTATTGACAAATCCGCCGTAATAACGCACATTCTGTGAAAATTTCAACTATGTAGCTCTTACGGTTAAAAAGTTACAGTCCTAAATAGGTAGGACAGACGGACGGACGGACGGACAGACGGATGGACAGACGGACGGACAGACGGACGGACGGACGGACGGACGGACGGACGGACAACGTAGGCTTAGTAATAGGGTCCCGTTTTTACCCTTTGGGTACGGAACCCTAAAAATGGTCTCAATGTTTTCCATTAGGTATAGGTATCCTAAACGCACATTTTTACAAAATAATATCTGCAATTTACATCCACGCCAAGATTTCAATTTTATTATATGAATAGAAAGATGTATGCTGGCTTAGTTTCAGTGTTCTGACCAAAACTTTCATAATGCAAATACAAAATTTTAGTACAGTACGGTGCAACATTGGATTTGGTAAAGCTCTATATAATGCCGTACATGATAGTTTATTTCAAGTAAAGGAATTATCTCCAATGTAATATTAGCTTTACAATATACAATACAACATTAATACCAGTATTTTCATAGTGGTAATAATACAATGTTTCGATAAGCCCCCTCTCTTACAATAACTTGGAGGGCGATATAGTCTTCTTTATTCTCGTATTGAAAGAGATTATTATTCTTATTGTGATAGCGAATATAGTAATATTTTGGGATACATTATTACTGTCGTTTGTATAACTTAATGTATCTCATACGTTCCTGGCGTTGAATAGACCTATTTAATGTACGAGTCGATTAACAGACTAAGGTTTCTTTTGGCTGTATTCTTATAAGGGGTATTCGAGTCCAGTGGCGCCCTCGTCACAATAATAAAGATTTCTCAATAAAGAAAGCCTGAATTAAAAAAGTGCCCAATTGACAAACTACAAAAGCCTTCAAGCTATTTTCATAGAATACTTTTATAGTTTTTTTAAAGGTCTAAACATAAAAATTTCGAAAAAAGAAAAAAAACGGCTGCTTTTGTTTTTATTCGAAATTGTCTAAAAGTGGAATGTTTAGAATCTATAGGACGGCCGCACATTATCAGAAATTTCTGACAGAAAAATTCTGACGCTCGCCGGAAGGCACTCGGTGCATACATTTTGTATTAGACCCCGCACACTGTCAGAAAAATTCTGACCGGTCGTCCGCTTCTGATGCACACCGGACGGCACCTCAGCCGGACGTCAGAATTTTTCTGACGGAAGGCGTGTTAGCCATACCAGGCCTGTCTCACTCCACAGCTCAGGTAAGTTTGACAGCCGGACACCTCCGAGGTGTAAATCGCAATAGGTTGCCACTCACCCCTCGGTGGTCACCAAAAAGATTAAAATAAGGTACAGCATGGCCAAAAACGCCACTGTCGCTTTACACGGCAACACTACACTACAACCTAAACTATTTTGATACTTGCTGTATTTACTCAAAAAGTTTATGCAAAACGTTATCTATATTTAGCTAAATTTAGCTCTGACAGCTGCGAGGCTAGTACGTCAACCCGCGATAGCAACATTTAACATATCCATCTGTAAAATTTAGTATTTTATCTCGTTCGTTCGCGCGCAAATAGAAAGAGAGCGGAAGCGTGATAGCGCTGTATCACGCTATCGCGGGTTGGCGTACCTACTAGCCCCGCAGCTAAATTTTACACCTTGCAGAAATTTAAAACTTATGCAACTGCATGGCTAGCATGGCAGCGAGATATAGAACTATCGCACCTTCACTATCTTTCTATTTACGCGCGAACCAGCGAAATAAATGGAATGATATAGCCGTATCACGTGCAACATGCTATGCCTTCTGTATTCTAGAAGAAAATAATGAAAACGCATAATAATATGGAAGTAATAAATACACTTTATATTGTACTTTCAAATTATTTGTTTCTGAATTTTATCAGTATACGATTGTCATATTTTCGAAGGTCCGATAAATGCATTTATTCTTTTTACGATTTCCATTTCCTAGCATGACAGTTTTTTATTTGTCGATGCATTCCGGGCGGATTAATTTTGCGGTTTAAATGTTTTCCTAAAAAAAATAGAGAAAAACCATAAAAAAGCAATCGAAAAAATGTTTGTCGCAGTTAAGATAAACTAAGCAAAACAAAAAATATCACATGCGAGAATGACATGCGACGGTCAAAATTATGCGGTCGACGCATACCTACTTAAAATATGTACAATTTGGAACCTCGTGCAACCCAAACTTGAAAGGAAATCCCCTAAATGATTATTTTTCAGATGATAACTTACGATAATTGATATAATTTATTGACAACTATTGTTAAAATGCAATATTAGAGTAAATAAATACCTACCATATCAGCTAATCGCTTGTAAATAACATACAATTTGTTCAAAGTTTCCCAGCATGATATACCTCCAAACGTAACAGAAAATAACATACTGCATTACTAGACTAGCACCACTTTTTGTTGCTTTATCCATTTGAAATAATAATAAGGACAAAACTAAAGATTTTACGGTAAATTTTGATTTGAAACGCATAAAACTGCACTCGATGTTTGACAGTTTGACGTTTTCCATGATGTTGTCATGATAATGAAAAAAGTTTAGTTCCGATCGTAGGAAAATTCTTTGTCTATGACTTGCCGTCATTTTGTGAGTACTGAAAACCCTAGCGATGTCACGCTGTCAGCACGTGAAAGAATGAAAGAAGGAGACTTTTTAAAGGAAGCTGTCATGCCTAATGATTCGGTTCATTTTTGTTTGCACGCGCGCCGTTGTGACAGGTGGAAGGTTATTCGCGAGTTGTACGATAGGACGGGTGCGAATAACTTTGCACCTTATTGCTGTGACGAGAGAGTCGTTATTTATTTAAATCTGTTTTCGAAGTGATCCTTCTGTACGGGTAGTACTAGTATTTATTCTGTGGCCATACACTTTGTATTAGGCCCCGCACACTATCAGAAATTCGGATCAGGTATTGCCAGACGTGCGATAATTATCCCAGATCTACGATATTTTTGAGTGTCATGTTCATGTGACAGAAATAAAAGACAGGTATATTTATTTTCTGTAAACAGGTCATTTACTCAACGTTAATAGTTTCAGAGTTTTAAGCAAAATTCCGGAAAAAAACAAACAGAACTTTTAACTTTTTTTGCGGTTTTTAACCGACTTCAAAAAAGGAGTAGGTTCTCAGTTCGACCGTATATTTTTTTTTTTTTTTTTTTAATGTGTGTTCGCGGATAACTTCGTCTTTTATGAACCGATTTTGATGATTCTTTTTTTGTTGGAAAGAAGATATCCCAAGGGTGGTCCCATGATAAGGAAACCAGGATCTGATGATGGATCCCAGAGAAATCGAGGGGAACCTTCGAAAATCGTAGTGCCGACTAGTGCGTTTGTTAATTTGAAGCACTACTGTTAAATCGAACTAATAAATTCACCACTGAAAATTGTGAAATAAACAAAATTTTAACAAAAAAAATTAAAACCGCCTTCAAAAAAACTAAAAAGTTAAAAAATAATATTGCAGCCGATGACTTTTTCGTTCGCATCATAAGAACATTAATTTGTTTTATAGAAGTCGGTGTCAAGCCAAGCCAAAAAACGAATGCAAGCTCTGTCGCGAATCGGCTTGACAGCGACTTCGATAAAACAAATTAATGTTCTTATGATGCGAACGAAAAAGTCATCGGCTGCAATATTATTTTTTAACTTTTTAGTTTTTTTGAAGGCGGTTTTAATTTTTGTCAATTAAATTTTGTTAGCAAACCTCAGATTTGGATTCAGCACCCCAAAATGCATACCTATAGAATGGAAGAAATCAGAACTACCACAAAACATTCCTAGTAAAAACACAATTTGACTGAATTATAGCCCCAAAAGGGCTAAGGTGGCAACACTGGGTCGATGTGCGTTGATTGAAATATGAAACACGACTGGGCTCAAAAGTTGCCGGATCAAAATTTCTGATAGTATGCGGGGTGCTTCCGGCGAGCGTCAGAATTTTTCTGTTAGAAATTTCTGATAATGTGCGGCCGTCCATAAAAGTATTGTATAACAATGGCTTGAAGGCTTTTGTAGTTTGTTAAGTGGGCACTTTTTTAATTTAGGCTTTCTTTATTGGGAAATTTTTATTATTGTGACGAGGGCGCCACTGGACTCCGATAGCCCTCTTATGGGCTTAAGTGTGCTATCTATTACCATTAATACCTTTATCCCATAAACGGTACACAACACACGTATAAAGGTTGCAACAGTTGCAAATCTGTAAGGGGTGATTGTACTCATGATACTGAACAACTTCCCAAAGGCTAAAAAGGGAAATTTGCAAAAAAAACGTCTTTTCATAATAACGTTCGTTTTCATACAAATTTTGCTTATGATAGCTGCCCTGTTATTCCGAGAGATAAGTGTACTTTTTGCAACCATCAGCAGCAAGGCTGATTCAGTGTTTATGGGGTGTAGAGCTTCTCTGTGATGGGGATGGACCAGGTCTGCCTGCATAACTCCAGTCGGTTTAGGAGTTACTGATGATTAAAGGTCTGTAAAATTTTAACGATCAGTTACAATTAAGAGATACAGCCGTTCAAAGGTCGGAACTTTAATAAAAAAAATAAAACAGAGATGCTCTACACTCCATAAACACTGAATCAGCCTTGCTGCTGATGGTTGCAAGAAGTACACTTATCTCTTATACTATGTGTACCCCATCTCAACTTTCCACCCTGTTTATAATAATAATGCTGAATATCTTGGTTTTTAAAGTTGACTTTGAATTCCACATCAAGCTCTTTCAAGAATTTAAACTACAATTTAACAAAAAGCTTACTGAAGCTGTCTCATAGTGAAGTTAACTAACTTTTCTTGTTTTTGGCAGTGGTTTTTGCCAGCGCCATGTCCAATGAACCTAAGTTGGGTAAGCAGTAAGCTAGCTATAAAAGAACTTAGCTAAAGTACCGTACATTTGCTAACTTAATTAAAGTTTTTCGTATTAAAGTCTGTTGCTCATTTTATTTGTGGTTTCGCCTTGTTTCTTACTTTGTGTGGTATAAGAGGCAACACAAACGTTTTTGTCATTTTATGATGCAACTCACACAATATAAATACGTGTTCAAGCTTAATACCTTGGACATTGTCACACATTGTCTAGTCTGGACCAGAATCTAGTCTGGATAAAACTGACTAGACAACGGTATACAGGGTCCTTCTTAATATGCTGACGGTTTTTAAGGGGATGATTAGTCAATCAAACTGAGCAACTTTTATATGAGACCAATGTCGAAATCGCAAAAAGGAAATTAGCTGTTCCGTACAAAATTGCAATCATACTCGACTGAAATGGGCCAGTAGATTTTTTTTGCGATTTCTATGTTTGGTCCCACAGAGAAAGTTGTTCTGTTTGATGGTCTGATCATCCTCTTAAAAATCCGTCAGCATATTAAATTTGACCCTGTAGATAGTACAGACATCCGTGACTCGGGTATAAATATTCATATTTATCATGCAAATAATTGCCTCATCAAACCCATTCGAACCCGCGCCGCGCCCTCGGATCAGCAGAGAGGTTCACTACCAACTGAGCTATCGGGCCATCAAACAAATAGCTCTTGAAATTTGTGGCAACTAAACTAACCCACATCCTGCTCCCTGCCAATTCTGGGTTCTTATTGTGTAACTACCCGATTCAGTCGGTATCAGATCGACATGGTGTTTTTTGGTAGTTCTTAGCGTTTCTGAATAAGTTCCCCCGATGTACCTGCGCAGATGAAAAATTTTAATAGCACGCGAAATTGTATTGACCATTCAAGATGTGCCACCTTCAATGCCTTGCCTCTGTTGTCTTCGCGCCCTTTTTGCTGCTGTCCGACTTTGCACCCTTTGATTAAACGACTTCGGGTTTTTTTTCGGGTGACTCTGCGCAAACAAAGATTGACAAGGGTAATTATTTTCCTAGTCGCACTGTAAGCGATCTTGTTAACGATATAATCGGAAGTTTACACAATAGCTCTACTGATCATCCTCAAATCAGCTCAGCATCCGATTACAACCGACAACATAATGCACATGACGTTGGTGCACTACTTCAAGAGTGAGCAATTATTTTTGTGATATTATGTAGCGCAAATATATAAGGTGTGATCATACCTAGCAACCACTGTTTAACCTGGGCACCGAGAAGATATCAACAGATAAATAGCGTCATACAAGCAGTGGGTGGCGCACATTGCTCGCAAAACCGATGGCCGATGAGGCTGAAGACTTCTCGAGTGGTGACCGCGTACTGGAAAGCGCAGCGTGGCCTACCCACCCTCCACAAGGTAGACCGACGCCCTAGTGAAGGCGATGGGAACCCGTTGGATGAGGGCAGCGTCTTACCGATCGTTGTGGCGATCCTTGGGGAGGCCTAAGTCCAGCAGTGGACGTCCATCGGCTGAGAGGATGATGATGAAGTTCGTGGCGGCCGGTACACCCACAAGCGTAGCGAATAGCGATGTACGTGAACGTTTACGTACGAGAGCGAACAGCAGCATCGCTGTGCATGTAAGAGTGTGCTGGCTGCTCCGAGTTTGAATGAAGCTATTTTTCTGTAAGATATCTACTCGGTGACTTGAATGTGATTATTTTATAGTGTTGTGTGTACTTCAAATACATTTCTAAGAGTAAGAGCTGGTCTAGGCACTTTGTACCTACATTATGTCCTTCGCTACCTCCCCTAAAATGGACTATGCCTACAAGTATAGAAGTGTAAATGTAGCAAAATGATTTGGCAACCACCCAAACTCCTGTTATGTTTCTGCAGGCAGCGGATTTATCATTTCTGTGGACAGCGCGTTTTAATAAGGCCTATTATTCTTCGCGTTGTTTTGGCTCCAAAGTCGGATTTCTCGCTTAATTAACTTTCGTTGAAAAAGATTCCCGTTTGCCTAATAAAAGTTATTTGTTAATTACGAGATTCCAAAGATTCTTTGTTTATTTTTTTGTTTTTTTATTACAAAAGAAATTCTTTGTTTTTTAAATTAAAAATGATCTCTGTTTTCTTTTGTTTTGTTATTTAGAGCTAAATACTGTGTAGGTGTATTGTAGGTACGAGTACCTAATTATACTTGTGAAGATCGAAGATTACGTGATCTTAAATAAAATAAAATGAACAAAGTTTACAAATACTTACACTATAAGTATTTGTGGTGGAACTTTGGTAATGTATACGTCAATGCTCAAAAAGTCGAAGCTATTAATTTACTCTTGCGAAAAACAGTATTTTGATTTATAGTAATAGTATAATTTCTCTAGGGTGTACAATAAAATGGGACAGCTACTCAAAGGGGTGCTTCAGACCATCAAACTGAACAACTTTCTCTATGGGACCAATATCGAAATCGCGAAAAAAAAATCCGCTCTCCCATACAAAACTGCAAACATAACTCGACTGAAATGTATGGGACAGCAGATTTTTTTTTCGCGATTTCGATAATGGTCCCATAGAGAAAGTTATTCAGTTTGATGGTCTGAAGCACCCCTTTAAGTAGCTGTCCCATTTTATTGTACACCCTGTATATTATCTCACTCTTGAGAAAAATTCCTAACATAAAAAACTAATTTTGATGTTCATTACCATCTCTATATAAAATAAAATATCTTGCTTGCCACACATAGTGTCTAGATCCAATCGTAGTAACATAATCTTGTCTGCACTTGTATTTTGTTAACTCTATAATAATATAGAAAACATTGTTGTAAATATGAAAAGCCATGACTTGAGTAAGTACTTACTCGTATTCACCAAACATAGAGTTTCCCCTTGCTGGTTTCGAACCCAGAAGCTTCACAACCAATGGAGCTTTTTGAGCTGTAATTTATTCCCTATTAAAATGTATATGCTACCTAAAAGATTTACCTAGAAGACTAGAGCCGTGGTGGTCCAGTGGCTAGTAACCTTGCCTGCCGTGCAGGAGGCGATGGTTCGATCCCCGTCCAGGCCGACTCGTACCAATGAGTTTTTCGAAATTTATGTACGATTTGTAACACCACTGGCTTTTCGGTGAAGGAAAACATCGTGAGGAATCCTGCATGCTTCAATTTCGAGGCATGCATTGTACCCACTGTCCATTACAAGTGGCGACGGGCTTACTCCCCGTCACACTGGACAGAGTTTTGGTACTACTAGTGAAAAGTGGATATTCTGAGGTTTCAGAATATCTCTGATTACCCCCTCGGAAAATATAGTCGTGTGCAAATGCTACCTAAAAAATTTAGAATTACGACACATTGATTGGGGGATCGACGGGTTTTCATGCAAAAAACACGATAATTATGGGACGCTTTTCATCACGTTGCCGGTACAAAAGGATACGAACGGTGTTATTATGATGGGATTGGAAAACACAAAGCCCCATAGAACCATAGAGAAACAATATTCTGACTAGTGCCATCATGGTACTCCTCAATAGAACTAGTGAGACGGATTCATAGAGTGGGCCATTATTCACCACATATGGGTCCACAATGTGCCCATATGTGGTCGTTTATGGCTTCTTATTGGACTAGTCTCAGTAAAATTACAATCATCATCATTACTGACGACTTTTATGCAATTATAAGAAAAAGACACGCTTTGTTCATGTATAGAATAAGATCGTTTGACAATGGGATAATAGAGGCCGTATATAGTGCATGTAAGTTCACTATATATGCGGCCTCTAAAATCGCCAGCTAAAATGTATGTACGTAATTTCACTTTGTCTCGTTTTGTAATGTAATGTACCTAATCTAATGTTGAGAAGACTCTAGTTTGATTTTATTAATAATGTACTGTTTGTGCTTTTATATGGGTTCATAGTGACCTGAAATAAATACAATTTCATTTCATTTCATTATATCAGCCGATAGACGCCCACTGCTGGACATAGGCCTCCCCTAAAATGGGGGAATTTGCCATAATCGCCACGCTTGGCAGGCGGGTTGGCGATCGCAGTTGGCTTGGATGTGTTCAGAGAATGCTGCTGCCCATCGTCCGGTAGATCCTTTAGTCGCCTTTTACGACACCTACAGGAGGAAATGGTATGGTGCTATTCTTAGCCGACACCACGCGGACGATTCCAATATTTATTAAAAATCCCAATACTTATTCTTTGTTCACATTTTCTTTTAAACAACAGAAGTACCTACGTAAATAGATATTGCTACACCATCAAGCAAACACTTGAAATAACAACAAAGTTCACGTTCCAAGAGCAAAAGCTTCGAAAGCCCTCACACTACTTCAATATAATCCACTTAGTTTAACAGAGAAATATATTTTCTGAGAGAACAATATTTTATAATATTCATTTCTAATAGAACAACGAGTTTAATACATAACTTATTGCCATTGTATTGATAGTGACTAATTAATAAGGCTCTCTCAAGTAGCGACTGCGTACTTGAGAGTGCAATTGCCTCCTACAAGGAATACCAACTATAGGTCGACCAGAATCTCGTAAAAAGAAAAAAAGTTTGAAAATATAGATTTTCACATGGTAGCGAAAAATTTCATCTGTCTAGTCAAAGTAGGTCCTGTACAGACTGAGCCTTTTTATACCGATAAAAACGTGCGTTTATCCATCGGGAGTTTGTATCAATTCAAACGCATGATTGTAGCGATGCACACACATGTTTGTACACTGAAAAAAAAAATTGTTTACTTCAACCAACATCATGACTCCATATGAGCCTGTCAACATCATGACTTCTCCGACTAAGAGAACTTTGTTAAACGAATTCGGCTTGTTGTTACTACTAACCATCTTTTGTTTTTAGTAAACAATCATAACGTCATTTCAATTATTTTGGTGCTAATTAAGAGTCATAGTAGGCTCGAATTTTTTTCAGTGTATTGGTGCACACGCGCGGGTGCATTGTGGCAAAGGCTCTCGACAAATAACTGATCAAATATTACGAAAATTGCATCTATGCTTTATCGCGTTTGCATCGATGCTGCATCGCGACTCAACTGACGCTTTTTGCAGCACTTCTGCATTGCAAAAAATCGCAATGTGTAAAAGGCCCTAATCTTATTACTCCAGTGTTGCTTACTCTAAAATTTGATTTCCCTATTTTTCATCAGATTCTGGTCCACCTATAACTAGTACAAGAAGTGGGATGAGGGCAGCGCAGGAACGGTCATTGTGGCGATCCTTGGAGGCCTATGACCATTGGATGTCTTTTAGTAGAGAGGATGATGAAGATTTTGTAAAACAGCTAGCTGAATATTAGGCTGAATACCTATATTTTGGTATGAAATTCTCACACAATCTTTAGGTTTTGAATTCTTCGAACGGGAACATTTTATAAAATTGCCAAGTGTATATTGGGGAAAATAATGCAGTCTCTGTTATTTCTAAATAATATTTCACTTATTGTATTTTCACAGTGTATTCATCATTTTCAATGGACCTAGCCAAATATGCGAGCAAAATTAATTTGTAAATTCGATATTGTTAGTTCTAAACAGAATTGAAACTGCAATTTCTGAATAATAAACTACGTATTGACCACATATTCGAAAATTTGGTGAAATTGTGTATCCTGCCTAATCAAATATTCAGCTTTCAATTAAAATTTATTGAACCGACATTTTGGTTTTGCTTCGTCTGGCTAATTAGAAATTTCACTATTGAAAATGATAAGTATTAAAAACAACTGAATGTGTTATACAAGAAAGCCTATTTTACAATAAGGAAACCAGCATGCTTCAATTTCGAGGCATGTATTGTACCTATTGTCCATTTTTACAAGTGGCGACGGGCTCACTCCCCGTCACACTGGACAGAGTTTCGGTACTACTAGTGAAACGTGGATATTCTAATGTTTCAGAATATCTCTGACTACCCCCTCGGGGAATGTAGTCGTGAGCATATGCTATGATGCCTATATTATAGTAGACTGAGAGGGTGAAGAAAAATATTGGAAAGTAGAAGCTTTTAAAAACTTTAACCAGCCTAACTAACCTTACCTATGGTAGTGAGACATGGACAACTACGAAGCGGCAAGTCCAAACCATTCAAGTCGCTGATAATATTAAGATGTTACGCTGGATGTGCGGGTTTACGAGATACGACAGCATGCGCAACGAGTTTGTGCGAGGTAGTCTCGGAGTCCGCGATGTAGGTGATAAAATTCAAGAAAATCGACTTAGATGCTTTGGTCATGTGAAAAGAAGACCACCTGCTTATATGGGCCAGACGCACCGCGGGATATCACCCCTTCTTGGTTGACATCCCACATATCCGCACCAAGCGCCTTTCTGAATCTTTTATAATGCGCACAGCCAAGGAGTGGAATGCCTTACCTGCGTCGGTATTTCCGAGTACTTAAAACCCGAATTCCTTTAAAGTACGAGTGAATAGGCATCTTCTGGGTAAGCTCGCTACATCTACGACCCCATCTTCGTCCTGAGGACTGGATTGAGGTCAAGAGCAAACCCATAGTTAATTTAAAAAAAAAAAATGGGCGACAAGGCAATGGAATTCACCCTACCAGGTCAATACCGCTCCTCGTGTCAGCCGATCGTCTTTTTCAATTCATTTCTACAATATGGCTACATCTATGGAATTTTTTGTCTTGCTGCTTGAATCCGGAAATGTTTTAATTTCGAAGTCAAGGTGCTTTAGCCAGTCTTTCGCTGCAGGGGTTAGTCAATTGAGTTCCAGGGAAACGATGTAGAGTCATTTACCACATGAGTGAGGGTTCGGTCAGGTGCCCATCAGTCACAAATCGGTGGCTCCCTCAGACCCCACTTGTAGAGGTGATAATTGATCTTTCCATGGTTAGTTATGAACAGGTTTAGCATAGCCCAGGTTTATCGATACTTTTCTAAACCAGCTGGTTTGACAGTCGGGTCTCGCCCGATGTAGTCACAAAAGCCCCAAACTGACCGCCATGCATTATTAATATCCTATTGGTATTAATATCATTGCAGCGTCCTGGGTTCAAATTCGTGTTTAGTCATGGACATTGATTAAATTAAAATAGCAAGATAGGCACATGGACCGCATAAATTGAGCCCCCGTCGCCTAATTTACTTAGTCACAATCCGAGCGGCGGCATTGAGTGATTGAGATACTATGCCTATGGCATTAAATCAACGTGCTTACGTGCTTACGTGCTTAAAACTCGTTGTACAAATAATTCAAAAAGAAAAAACAAATCACACGCATTGCTCGTAATTCGTATTCACTCGTAAAGTACATGTAAAGCAGATCCATTTTTCGAGCACATAATGCAAGAACGTCACCCATCTTCCGCTATTTTAACTTGATCAATGGTCATGGATGAAATGTCTTTACCTTAAAGCAGGTCAAATCTAGAAACTAGAAATGAATTTCACAGGCAAATTAAAATAAATATTGCAAGCGCCATATTATCTGGGCAGAGAAACAAATTCTGCTCAAAGAATTTCGCCGCCGTTTAACCGCTAGATTTATCTCTAGGTTAAGGAGATTAAGCATTTCAAGAAAACTCTTAAAATAGCGCAACTAAAATTAAGATTCGCTAATGATTCGTTAGAAGCTGACACTGGATTCATCTTTTGCCTTTTCATATTAAGACTTAATTTTGTTCTCAGAATAAAGGCCTACAAATATCAGTACACTGAAAAATTATATCACTTTTTTGGTTATTTCAGAAATAAATAAATAAAAATTGTAACATAAAGTCTAACAAAATTAGCTGTAATATTTTAAGGGGATGATCAGACCATCAAACTGAACAGCTTTCTCTATGAGACCAATCGAAATGGCAAAAAAAAGGAGTCCCGTACTCCGTACCAAACTGCAAACATAACTCGATTTAAATGTTTAGGACAGCTGTTATATACAGCTTATATACCTTTTTGACGCCATATTTGTAACACTACCACCGCGTTGGAAGGTGTAACAATCGCAGTAGAGAAGAGAAGATGCGGCCAGAAACTCAACAATATACACATATTTAAACTGATCAAAAAATAAAAAAAACAACTAAGTACAAAATAAATACAACATTGAATTACATAACGTAACATTGTCAAGACCAAGTAAGGCATTTTGGTCATTCATATCGAATTTATAATAACCTTACCTTTTAGCAAATGATAATTCCTATGTTTTACTTGTCTTAATCAAAAGAAGATAATTAGGTACTAATACTTACAGTAGTAATTATACTACTCTGTGCTAATATCTTATTATAGTCGTTCAATGTGACAACCCTAAGGGTAGGCGAAGTTTAGAAGCAACATAGCGACTCTCATACGTCCAACCATATTTCAATTATGTCGTTCAATATTGTTATATGTATATGTATAATTAAAACGTGTTATAGTGAAATCTTATTAAATCCACGTATCGTATTCGTACACCAAAGATCCTTTAATCACAAACCATGCCAGAACTATCATAAACAAAATGCTTTTGGCAATGGTTGCCGCTGGGGATGTTATGGATACGAGTTTTTAGATACGGATAAAAACCACCTATATGTCTCGTTCTTATCGGTGGAGTATAAGGTGTTATTAAAATAAAAATAAACTTTTAAAACTTTTAAGGGGGTTGTTTAGACCATCAAACTGAAAAATTTTTACTCAACATCAATAGCGAAAAAAAATATCAGCTGTCCCATACATTTTAGCTTGAGTAGATTTCTAGTTTAGTATGAAACCTATATATGAAACATCTGATTTTTTTTTTCGCGATTTCGATATTGGTCCCATAGTGAAAGTTGTTCAGTTTGATGGTCTAAAGTCTAAACCACGCCCTTAAATGTTTATTTCTATTTTCGTGACACATTGGTACCGATTCGGACTGTGCCACGACTTAACTTAACTAAATTTATTCCTGTCACTTTCTAAAATAAGATTAAGAAAAGAGACAGAAAACCAACAGCTGACTTTAGTGCTGTCAACGTGACGTTAAACGACTAAAATAAGATGCCATTATAATGTACGCCATCTTATTTAAAGCGTTTTTGGGCGTGTAACGTCACTTTGACAGCACTAAAGTCAGCTGTTGGTTTTCTGTCTCTTTTCTTAATCTTATTTTAGAAAGTGACAGGAATAAATTTAGTTAAGTTAAGTCGTGGCACAGTCCGAATCGAGGCCATTGTATACTACATAACTTTCTTAATTTCGGCTAGGTTTTTATTTTTACTTCTTCACCTTTATTCTTCAGAAATCTGCCAGAGTCAAGCTAAAGTGAAATCTTTTGTTTTCTGTGGTATTTAATTCTGTTCATAACTGATACAATCTATAAACAAATAAATGTAAATAAATACTTATTTTTCAAACAGTTTTTTTTTTCTTTTTATGTGTGATAGGTAAGCATTTGACCCCAATCTCACCTGATGTTGAGTGATGATGAGGCCGAAGATGTAGCATGCTTACCTAGAAAGATGCCTATTCACTCTCGCCTTGAAGAGGCCCAGGTTGTATTGCTCAGGGAACAGGTCCGCAGGCAGGGCATTCCACTCCTTAGCCGTGCGCATTATAAAAGAAGAAGCAAACTTCTTCGTGCGAATTGCTGGTAGGTCAACGACATAAGGGTGGAAACCCAGTCTGCGTCTCGTCCCCCGCAGATGAAAGGGAGACGGTGCGGTGGTATCAGATCGTGTAATTCAGTCGCACACTCTCCGAAATTTATCCTATAAAAAACAGACAGTTTATAGTCTATAAAAGTGATAGTAGATAGATACCTAACAGTAGAACTTAATCTAAAGTCAGAATATTTTATTACAATAATGTCATTTTGCATTTTAGGTTAGGTCTAGTTTAGTCTATGTTTTAGATAAAATCGGAATTTTTATTTCAAACACGGATCCGGTTTACAATATAAAAGCCAATGCCTAAGAATGTCGCCTTTTTTTAGGGCGGCAATCAATCAAACTTGAATATTATATTTCAGAATAAAGTTAAAAACAAAACTTGTTATGACAATAAGTATATCTCTAAACTTAGTCCGAACGGATATATAAGGCTTGAAGTAAACGTAATTAATATATTACCAACTTCAAGCCTTTATATCTCCGTTCTGACTGAGTTTAGAGATATACGTGTAAAATAACAAGTTTAGTTTGTTATTTTGAACTAAAATTTGGTTGATTGCCGCGACAAAAACAACGGCAAAAAATACGGCGCCAACCTTCCATACAAAACCCGCAGTGCCTTTTTCGGATAAATACCTATAATACGGATATAGAACTCATCACATCCCTAGGCAACGTTCTTGTGTTGTACGTATAAATTACAGCAATTAATAATGAACTGTACCCGTATCAATTGTTAGTTAAGTAATAAATTAGTTTTTGTTTCAACTTGGGACACAATATTGGATTTTGAATTTAGGATTCAGGATCGTGATGGGGATGAATCTACACTATTATAAATTGTAACAGAAGTTTGTCATTACATTAAAGATTTATACAAAAAAAAATTGTCAGGGCCACCATTAATTTTTTTTACATATTTAAAAAAACAGATTTTTCTCTGTCTGTCTGTTTGTTCGAAAGTTTGTCCTCTACGTGGTGCTCCTATCGTATCTCGTGGAAGTTGTTTTTTATATCAATTCTCTCTCAATCAATCTCGATTAAAGCATCGATATTTTATGTTCATCATCCTTTTCTTCATTTTATAAATCAAATTATAAATCTTACATTTCATAGCAAGCATTTACAACGCCATACTTTGGCAACGCCAACCGACATTTTTATTATGCACTTAAACATTTTAACCCAAAAATTCTAACTCATTCTTAATCCTACAAGCACCCCATAAAAATAATTGAGACTAAAACCCAAGATATAGATATAGTTAGGTATAAAAGTGAAACATAGCCCGCAGTTGCCAAGTGGGCCAAGTCTCCCAGCCAAGTTTTCTGTGGAGCTGATATTAAAAACAGCCTTTTTTACATGACTGTTCCGGCCTAACTTTCTAGTGAGAAAGTGTCAGTGTAGTGTGTGTGTGTGTGTTTCTAGTGTCATAATGTGTGAATGCCGGGGAATAGCAGCTTTTAAAGTTTAAATTAAAATGAATCGAGGGAGGCTGTTTGAAAGTGTAAAGAGAAATGTTTTTTTAGAACATCTTTTGTATGTAATGATAATGATATAAGTGATGTAAATACAGTGATGTAAATCCAAATACAAATACAAATAATTTATTGCAACCATGGTTTTAAAAGATGTTACATAGTGATTACAGTACACATGGACCTTGCTAGGGCACAGCAAAACTTAAATCTAGAATTACAATTTTTATTTTGTGTTAATCAATTGTGTTAATAAATTAATATGCTGACATTTTTTTAAGGGGATGATCAGACCGACAAAGTGAACAAACTTTTCATTGGCACCAACATCAAATTCGCGAAAAAAAAATCAGTTGTTCGACTCCTTATCTTGTTTTTAAAAATAAATATGTATACATTTTATACATTTATAGAACAGGTTTCTTGAAGAAGATATATTTTTTTGTGTGGTTATTGAATTTCTCAGGGATGAAACCTGTCTAAATAATCTTGGAAGACGCCGACAAAACCCAGCAAACAATTTGGTCGTATTAGGCCAGTATTTATATGACTATTTTGAGTTATACAAGTTACATAACTGTAATTTCGTCATAATATACTGGTGCTTAATGCGTCTAATGTTCGACTGTAAGACACCTATACGACCAAATTGTATTCCGAGAGATAAGTGTACTTTTTGCAACCATCAGCAGCTAGGTTGATTCTGTGTTTATGGGCTGTAGAGCTTGTCTGTGATGGGGATGGACCAGGTCTGCCTGCATAACTCCTGTGTGAACAGTACAAAAAAGTGACATGGTTCATCAGTCGGTTTAGGAGATACAGCCGTTCAAAGGTCGGAACTTTGACTGGCTGTATCTCCTAAAAAACCGACTGACAAAACTAGACAGTTTTTGTACTGTTCACATAGCTACGGTGCATACTGCAACAATATCATACGATCAGCCTTGCAGCTGATCGTTAATTTTTTACAGACCTTTAATCATCAGTAACTCCTAAACCGACTGGAGTTATGCAGGCAGACCTGCCCCCTTACCCGCACTTTCGATCTTCACTATATCGCCACACTGTTTCGGTCCGCACTTCATTGTAATAGAGTTGAAATTGGAACGAAAACATTCACGCAAAAGTTCGAATCGAATGTGGGGGTAGACCTTCAGGTCCATCCCCATCACAGAGATGCTCTACACCCCATAAACACTGAATCAGCCTTGCTGCTGATGGTTGCAAAAAGTACATTTATCTCTTATACTATTGTTAGTTGGGAAGCTTCTGAGCAAGCATGTTATAAATGTTATAATGTGTATATCATTGTATAATTTTATTATGCAAAACATTAGATGCAAAAGTATATACTACGTACCATTGTTTACAAGTCAATACGAATTAATGTATCTGGCAAACGATGCAGTTAACTCACAGTTAACTAAACCTTAGTTGGTTCAATAAATTGTGCTATTTCTTTCCGTAACAGTAAATTGTGAATTGCGTATGTATTTCCGTTCTGTTTGAATAAATATTGCATTTCCTACAAATTGTCTATTTTATTGGACGTTGGTAACTACCAACTTAGTAATATGGAATGTTCTTGTGGGTTTTACGATCTTTATGTACTAACATCGTGAATATGCATCGATAGCGAGGTGTCAAATTGTGTATTAAAAGTGGTAAAGAGCTCACTGTTTTTTAATTGCATAATAATGCAATATATTATTATGATTATTACAGCAAACGACCTGGAGTGCCATTTTTGAAACTCATTCGGTGAGCTCAGCAGTTGAAAATGTCAAAACTAGATACTATGGAGATATGCATCTTTTACTGCTGATTTGACTTTCATAAATCGAACAGCATGATTTTAGAAAGTCGAATCAGTAGTAGAAAGATGCATGTCTCCATAGTTATTTTGACATTTTCAACTGCTGAGCTCAGCGAATGAGGTTCAAAAATCGCACTCCTGGTGAAGATGACAGAAACTCGTTGGTTGAGGGCAGTGCTGGACCGGTCGTTATGGCGGCGTTATCCTTTGGAGAAGCCTGTGTCTGCCACGCTGGACAGAATATTCGTGTATCTCTCTACAGAGTGTAACAAAACACCCTAGTAATACTTAAGGGGGTGCTTCAGACCATCAATCTGCACAACTTTCAATTTAGAGGCAACATCGAGAAAAAATTAAAAAAATCTGCCGTCCCATACATTTGAGACGAGATGGTAGGTACTCCAGTTTTGTATGAAAGAGCGGATTTTTTTTCGCGATTTCGATGTTGGCTCCATAGTGAAAGTTGTTCAGCTTGATGGTCTGAAGCACCCCCTGAAGTATTACTAGGGTGTTTTGTTACACCCTGTATAATCACTTAACAGTGGTGTAGCGTTGGTTTATATCGCCCAGGGCACAGACCGATTTTTTTGCCCCCTTATCTTTATAAAAGATCTAGATAAAAAATAACGGAGTGAGCGAAGCGATCTCGAAATTTTTTACTACAACTATTCGAGTTGTGGTATAAATATGTGTGGTAAAAATAGAAACTAAGATCGAGCGAAGTGAGCTCGACATTTCTCCTCAATACAAATCGGTTGGACTCTGGCTCCACCGTGGCTGGCTTTTACGTACAAAACATATGCAAAGTAACCTAAGTAAAATCTATGAATCGAGCGATGCTGCTCGAAATTTTTAGCAACACGTCTTATCTGTGGTCAGAAGATTATTTGTAGGCACAGCAATTAATAAAACAGAAACTACTTTCCAATGTTCTACGAATTGGTTATAGACAGATCTCAATTAATATACAGGGAGAAATTGATATCATTAGCATCGTTTTAAACTAAGAGTCTACCCATCAAACTGAAAAACTTTCATTATGGGAGCAAACCAATCGGAGCAACAAAAAGATCAACTATTTCATACTAAACTGCAATGCCTACGCCACACAAATGTATGCAACAGCGGATTTTTTTTTTTTTTGCTCCGATTGGTTTGCTCCCATAGTAAAAGTTTCAGTTTGATGGGTAGAATCTTAGTTTAAAAGGATACTAACGATATCAATTTCATCCTGTATATTTTTCCAGAATTTGCCGTCCCTAGAAAAGTGCCGTCCGGGGGGGCATTTGCCCCCCAGCCAACCCCTCGTTATGCTACTGACACTTGACAACTCTAAATTGTACAACTTGATTAATTTTATAGTGTAGCGTCAACGTATTAAATAACTGTTCTTCTGAAACAAACACGATAATCAGAATCATTATTCTATAATTATTTTGGGTTTTCAGTGCGCCAATGCATAATTTTAATTTCCTTCACACAATCTATTCGCTTATAAAATAATATTCCATTAAAATTGACGGATCAGGTCAGTTACGACCTTTTCCCCGAACGTCCACTTCCTGGTTTCATCCATTTCCCCGATCGGCCTTTTCCCCGAACGGACATTTACCCGAACGGCCATTTTCCCGAACGGAAATTGACTAGTCTATTTAACAAAAGATAAAATAGTTACAAAAAAGATACCAATTTATTATACCCATGAATTTAGAGTACAATAAACTTTTAACTGAAATTTGTTCTAGCGTGTTTTAATAAAATAATATTTGTGCAGTCTCCTCAGTTTATAAACCACTAAAAATAAAGTGTAATAAAACAGAGAGCAAACTATGGCAGCGGCTATAAACCCTCGGACTGGGCACTTGTTTCCAACTTTTTTCTGTAACGGTCTATTTTTCAGTCGGGTCTTCCTTTAAACTATAGCTTTTTTATACTTTAGGAACTTAAGTTTTATAACTAAGTATCCGGTAGCTCAATCTTTTGATCAAGTATCGTTTTTGAATACTTGCAGCATCGTGGAATACAAGCAGTATAGCGCAGTATAGCGCTATACTGCGCTATATTGCCCGGTATCTTTCAGATGGCAATAGCCTCCTCTCACACACACAAGAATGAGACGTGCCCATGTAATGTTTCGTGTGTTAGAAGATTTCAACCTCGGCGGTATCGCGCTATACTGCGCTATTACTCTAGAGCGCAGTATAGCGCTATACTGCGCTGTATATTATAGCGTCCGTCTGTTACGACCTTTATTATGACTCAAATATTAATCCAAATACAGGGTGTAACAAAACACCCTGTTAGTTTTACGGGGTGGTTTAGACCATCAAACTAAGCAACTGCGCGCCCAACATACACTAAGCTGATTTTTATAATTTGTTCTTTTACTTTAGAAACTCTATAATCACACCAAGTTTTGACCTATTATGTAGGTTATTGCCGTTTATACGATAGAGCAAAAACCAAAAAAAACAACGATTTTTTTATGGGTTCCCATACAAGAATCGTTCTATACTCCATTTTTATTAAAGACGAAAAAAAGAAGATCACAGAAGCAGGGCTACGAAACCTTTTCAGACCGAGATCATTTTATAAAAAATTCGAAACACTTATGTCAATGTTTGATGACTGATGAATATAAGAATTAGGGATAGCGAGTGAAACAGCCAATAGTCTGTAGCGCACTGGCATTTATTAGAACTAAAACGCTGTCACCGGGTATGCTCACATACTTAGGCACATTTTAGTTCACACTATCGGTGTTGATGGAAAAATAAGAAAACGTCTGTTATGTATGTGCTCACTAGTAGCATAGCGAGGGGGGGCAAATGCCCCGGTCACCGGGCGGCACTTTACCATAGGTGACAAAAATATTAATTGATTGAGCTCTGACTGAACCACAGGGTGTTAGGGTAAACAGTTGCATTACTTTAAGGTGTGATTGTACCCATGACACTGAAATACGTTTCTGAAGAAACCTATAGGAAATCCGCAAAATTCAGTCAGCCGATCTAACGTTTGTATGAAAATTTCAACTTTTCATACAAATGTTGGATCAGCTGCTTGCATTTACTATATGAAGACCAAAAAAATTTTTATGAATTTTATTTAGGTTTCTTAGGTAAAATTGTTAAGTATCATGAGTATAATCACCCCTTTTAGTAGTGATGCAACTACTTACCATAAACAACCTGTATAACCAATTCGTAGAGCATAGTAAAGTCTATTTTTGAATGGATAACCAACCCCACCAAACCAAAACCAAAAGACCTAAAGATGTCTGACCACAACCCGAACAGGTAGTGCTAAAAAATTTCGAGCTGGCTTCGGTCGCTTCGGTCTCTCCTTTATGTTTAACGTAGGTCTTCTTATAAAGATAAGGAGGCAGCAAAATCGGTCTGTGCTCCGGGGGATAGACACCCACGCTACGCCACCGGTGCTCACTAATGTCCGTTATTCCGTATTAATAAACCACGCTGACAATCGATTTCGAAGACGTATTAAACGAGTTCTTCTTAAGCCTTAAAAGACATCTTAAAATAGATCAAGTCAGTATCAGCTAATATCACTTAAAATGTCTCAAGCAAACTCAAATTTGTAACATTTTTTTTTTCCAAAAATGCAGTTGCAGAATCCATGTTGCAGAAATCATTGGAATTTAATCCGTCTGCTTGTAACATCAATATTATTTGGTATTACTTGCGTCGCGCAGAGCGTTGCCGGTAGTGTGATGTGGTATGGACGCACTCAATCGAATCCGTCAGAAATTCAGAGAAGTGGCCGCCATCTTGAACTTAATTTAATTTAATTTATTTATTTAATAGGTACACCAACAGCTTAAAGTATTTCGCATTACAAACAAAATTTTCACATGCTTCCAAGATCGATATCTGGGGGTTCCTGCCATCTCCAAACACGAATCTTAAGTCAAAAATTGAGAAAAGTGGCCGCCATCTTGAACTGTTTTGTTTTTCAATCTCTTACTTCCAAAATTGATATCTGGGTTTCTGCCATCTCCAAACACGAATCTGAAGTCAAAAATTCAAAAAAGCGGCCGCCATCTTGAACTTTTTAGTTTTTCAACCGATTGCTTCCGAAATCGATATCTGGAGGTTTCTGCCATCTCCAAACACGAATCTGAAGTCAAAAATTTAAAAAAGTGGCCGCCATCTTGAACTTTTTTGTTTTTCATCCGATTGCTTCCAAAATTTATATCTGGGGGTTTCTGCCAACGCCAAACACGAATCTTAAGTCAAAAATTCCAAAAAGTAGCCGCCATCTTGAACTTTTTTGTTTTTCAACCGATTGCTTCCAAAATCGATATCTGGGATTTTCTGCCATCTTCATCCACGAATCTGAAGTCAAAAATTCAAAAAAGCGGCCGCCATCTTGAACTTTTTTGCTTTACAACCGTTTGCTTTTAAGATCGATATCTGGGGGTTTCTGCGATCTCCGAACATGAATCTTAAGTCAAAAATTTATAAAATTGGCTGCCATCTGGTACTTTTCCGGAGATTCCGGAGTGAGATATCTATTTTGGAAGCAGTCAGTTAACAAACAATTAAATTCAAGATGGTCTTATTTGTTTTTTAACTTTATTTGTTTTCCTTCCAATTTTCTGATTTCTGATATCAGATTCATGCTAATAGATCGCAGGAACCCCCAGATATCGATCTTGGAAGCAATCGGTTGTAAAGCAAAAAAGGTTCAAGAAGGCGGGCACTTTCTGAATGTTGACTTCAGACCCGTGTTTGCTGACCACAAAAACCCCTACATATCGGTTTTGGAAGTAATCAATTAAAAAACAAAAAAGTTCAAGATGGCGCCACTTTTCCGAATTTCTGACTTTGGATTCGTGTTCAGAGATAGCAGAAACCCATAGATATCGATTTTGGAAGTAATAGATTGAAAAACAAAAAAGTTAAATATGGCGGCCAATTTTTTGAATTTTTAACTTCATAGTCGTGTTTGGAGATGGCAAAAACCCCCAGATATCGATTTTGGAACCAATCGGTCGAAAAACAAAAAAGTTCAAGATGGCGGCCACTTTTCCGAATTTCTGACTTTAGATTCATGTTCGGAGATCGCAGAAACCCCCAGATATCGATTTCGGGAGCAATCGGTTGAAAAACAAAAAAGTTCAAGATGGCGGTCACTTTTCTGAATTTCTGACTTCAGATTCGTGTTTGGAGATGGCAAAAACCCCCAGATATCGATTTTGAAACCAATCGGTTGAAAAACAAAAAAGTTCAAGATGGCGGCCACTTTTCTGAATTTCTGACTTCAGATTCGTGTTTGGAGATGGCAAAAACCCCCAGATATCGATTTTGGAACCAATCGGTTGAAAAACAAAAAAGTTCAAGATGGCGGCCACTTTCCCGAATTTCTGACTTTAGATTCGTGTTCGGAGATCGTAGAAACCCCCAGATATCGATTTTAGAAGCAATAATAATAATAATAATAACCCCGCGGGGGCAGCTTGTGGCGAGCTGACGGTGAGTGGCGACACCGCGGACCCCTATCCAGGGGGACCAGACAGACATGCGCTCACACACACACACACACCCACACACATACCCCACACCCACACACACAGTAACACACCCCCCTACCTCTGGCTTGCCTTAATTGGCCGTCCAGAGTGGAATCGCAAGAGCAGAACCTATGCTCCAGGTTGGAAGTGTATTGCACGTAATGGCGTAATAACGGGGAAACCCGCTCACGGGGGTAAACCCCGCGATGGTGAAACCGGAGCCGCACCTCTCGACAACCTTCAGCCGCTCAATGAGATGTTGCCCCATTGTCGCACTTTGTGCGTGCGGCCGTTTTATGGGGCCCACTCGACGAGTCGGCGAGTCACCGCCTGCCCTATTTACAATTTTGAGACTAGTTGTCATGGCAGGCGTCCGTTAGTCTCCTCCCATAGCCCAGTATCCATCCATCCAACTTTCACCTCCATAGCCCAAGACCTTATTTTTCCATCGCGGCCATAGCGCCGTACTCCAATAGTCTTTACACAAATGGCGGGGACCATCCCCGTGGGTATCATGTTGTACGCTCGGAGATGGTATCCGCCATTTGTGTATCCCTTACATTTAGATTAACTTGTCTTTTGAACGGGCCTCTACATGTTGACATGTTTGACAGCCCGGTAGCACAGTCGGTAGTGAACCTGCCTGCTGTGCCGAGGGTCGCGGGTTCGAATCCCGTAAGGGACAAATATTTATATGATGAATATGAATATTTGTACCCGAGTCATGGATGTTTGTATTTATATATGTAATCTATATCGTTGTCTAGTCATCATAATACAAGTCCAGGCTAGATTCTGGTACTTTAAATGTGACTAGATAATTTGTGTGACATTGTCCAAGATATTTATTTATTTATTATATTATGTTGGCTTCGGCCCCATGCACGCCTTCCAAAGGTCCGGGACTTAATTGCCCGTGATTACGGAACGTAAGACATACAATAATAATAATAATATCTTTATTTGCTTTGAATAGGTACAGTACAGATCTTAGTGTCATACAATTAATACAATAATATAAAACTATTATAAAGGTATCACCATTCAACTAAATTAGATTAGCATGCAAAATTATAATTGTGTATTCAGAAATTCATTAACATTATAAAAACAATAGCCAATTAATAGATTTCTCAGCTTTTTAGACATTATGTCCGGAGAACCGTATTTAAACACGTCAGGTATCTTATTGTAGATCTTAACACACATACTGTAACAGTTTTTCTGGTAGACAGTTGTAGACGGACAGTGACCTAATACTAGTGCCTTAGGGCGCCTGATAGCTCTAGGATTAATATCAGTAGCCAGCGTAAACAGGTGCGGATTCTTTCTTACAAACTTAAATACTTCTAATATGTACATACTTGGCAGACTTAGGATACGTAATTTAATAAATAACGGCTTACATGGTTCACATGAAGTTCAAAAAGTTCAATCGGTTGAAGAACAAAAAAGTTCAAGATGGCGGCCACTTTTCTGAATTTCTGACTTTAGATTCGTGTTCGAAGATCGGAGAAACCATACATTTTTCTAATAGGTATACTTAAATTTGCGATTGGTCAGAAACTACATTATTTATTTTCCTTTTGCAGCAATTAGTTTACAATATGTTACAATGTTTCATAATTTTAATCGAAAATGCAGAGCTTCAGGTCATTTTATGGTTTATCTGCTGGCAACATTACGCACGTCACTGCATCACCCGTGTGCCATACCATGCGACGTCGCCGCGGTGACGGCTGCTGAATTGAGGCAGTGGCAATGCGTCACCGTGTATGCTCCTACGTGCGGTTTCATACAACTCCTTGCTTCACAAATGACGGGCTGCCGTATGACGCTCCTTCTTGCGTCCAGCGTGTGTGAATAAAAACCTATTAGTCTTCTGTAGTCTGTCGCCTAATTGTCATCATTATCTCGTGACGATTTCTTATATCCACAGAACATTATAAGAGAAGTTAGAAGTGCAAATTAGGCATGGAACGCGTGCCACACGGTTATGCAATGATTTGCAATAAGATAAGGAAAAAGAGAAGATAAAGGTGCGCGGCGTGGTGCGAGCGAGAGGGCATAAGTAGTTGTAGCAGCGTGAGTGGGAAGATACGTGGTGACAGTCGTCTCCTAAGCAAAAGCGCTACTTTGCATCTCTAAACCCCCTTATAATGTTCTTTGATTGTATCAATGAGGCGTTTTGGTAAATAAAAATTTTATACAAAAAAAGTAAAAACCGACTTCAAAAGTAAAAAATAAAACAAATTAATTTCCTTATAGATTTGAACGTAAAAGTCATAGGCTGAAATATTATTTCTTACTTTTATACTTTTGAAGTCGGTTTTTACTTTTTTTGTAAAAAAATTTTTATTTCATAACTTTCAGTGATTAAATATGTTAGTTCGATTCAGGCCCTGTACCCGAACTTTCGATGTTTCGATGATCGCCCCTGTTTCGGTCCGCACTTCATTGTAATAGAGTTGACATTGGAACGAAAACATTCACGTAATTGAGAAGTTCGAATGTGCGGGTAGACACACAGATATCAGTTATATACGCAAAGGGTACATTGAAACGAGGCAAATGGTTCAATCGCAGACGATTTGCTGTCAACTTTTGAGGAGTTCTATTGTGTAGCTGCGATGCGCGTCATCAGATCTTCACAAAATTTTAATGGGACCACTTCGGGAGTATATCCTTTCAAACAAAAAAAGAATTTTTTAAATTGGTTCACAATTGACGAAAATATCGGTGAACATACATAAAAAAAAACAGCCGAACATAGAAACTCCTCCTTTTTTTGAAGTCGGTTAAAAAAAAATGGGACCACCTCGGGAGTATACCCTTTCAAACAAAAAAAAATAATTTTTTAAATTGGTTCACAATTGACGAAAATATCGGTGAACATACATTAAAAAAAAAATTCATACAGCCGAACATAGAACCGCCTCCTTTTTTTGTAGTCGGTTAAAAAAAATTGCCACATTAATAAACTAATTCTTGCCAAACGTATTTTCCTAGATTTCCAAGTTTAGAGACAAATTTATTCATACATTAATAATACGATGACGATCATAACGATTTAAATGAAGTCGTAATAATTTTAGTACAATTTTTTAGAATTTTTAAAGATGTTTTTTTCGAATTGTCAATATGGCTACTACTAGCGCCACCTGACGGATTTTTTTCATAACAGTCTTTAAAAAAGCTTCATTGAAACAAAGGCGAACCACATGTGCGCACCACTGCTTCTTTAGGTCTTTCAACATCGCCATTTTGTTGTTTGATACAATATTCATAATTTCTTTAAAGTGTGTACTATAAAGAATCTTTTTTACCTTCTTTTCGCCCCTATCTGGAATGGAGTATAGGTGATTATTATCTATAACCACACCAAGTTTTGGCCTTTTATGTATCACCGTTTTTACGATAAGGCAAAATAAAAAAACCTACAAAAACCAAACCATTTTTTATACCACTAATCTGGGTGCGCGTATTGCCATATCGAAAATTTCAACTCTCTACGTATTACGATTCAAAAGATACAGCCGTTTAAATTTAAGACGGACGGACAGACGGATTGGATAGCGTAGGTGTAGGCTTAGGACTCTTACAGACGAGCGACATTTTGCTGTCGCGGTGGGTCGCAGAGCGCCGCGCTCATACATTTTACTGTCGCGCGACACCCGGCGACCGCAAAGTGTCGCTCGTCTGTGAGAGCGCTTAGTAATAGGGTTTGGCACCTTTTGAGTACGGAACCATAAAAACAGTGTAATATTTACACTAACCACGACACCTAACGGGATTTCAGATTTTTGGCACGCGGTCGGCTTTCCGGATGCGTAAATTCTGAAAAATAATAAAGAATAATGTTAAACGCACAGATTTGGATTTACGGGGGTTTTGCCACAAAGGTCTTGCCCAGAGGCCCAGTTCACATTGTAATTTAAGTTGGACTTGATCCTAGCTTATTTGGGTAAGGTTTTCTATTTTTTAACATAATTTTGAGGTGCTAGTTGGCGTAGAGGAACTTCGGTAAGTATATGAAACGATTACCGAAGTTAAGTAACGTTAGGTCCGGTCAGTATTTGGATGGGTGACCGTTTAAGGTGTGCATCCATTAGACTCGCATAGTTCAGTTTGATGGTCAAGCCAACCCTGTAACTTTTATGTTTAAACCAAATTACATTGCTATCAATAATTCAGTATTCTTCTGGTGGATTATAACCAACTAGCGGCCCGTCCCGGCTTCGCACGGGTGGACGTCAAATCTTTTCTAGCAATAAATATAGCCTATGTTACTCAGGGTGAATGCAGCTTTCTAATGGTGAAAGAATTTTTTAAATCGGCCCAGTACTTTTTGAGCCTATTCATTACAAACATACAAACATACAAAAATAGGTACAAATCTTTCCTCTTTATAATATTAGTGTAGATTTGTTTAAATATTTCATAACCTTCACCGTATTCAATTAATGTCTAATTTTGTCTCATTAATTTTATCCAAACGTTCGTATGATTTAGACAGTCTCTAATGGTCTACTCTTCAGTAATAACAGTAACAAGATTTATCTAAATCATCGTTTCTCAACCTGGGGCCCCTGGGGGCGGATTCCGTTCGGGGGTGGAAATTCACATCGCTTATTATCGCGACTATATTCTATTCTACTGGTGGAGCACATTTTTTTTCGACTTTTCATACAAAAGCTCTATCAGCTGATTGCCTTTAGTATGGGAAGATTGGGAAGTCCAAGATCTTTTTTGCAAATCTCTTATAGGTTTCTTAGGGAAAGTTGTTCAGTGTTATGGACAGAATCACCCCTTAAAGTAACGCAACTGTTTACCCTAACACCTTGTATTAATTGGACAGTAAAAAAGCATGCTACCAAATGTATTACTCTGCCGTACTTGCGATAACTGCAGTAAGTGCAAAATGTTCGGGGAACTGTCGAGCTTACGACGGCGGCAGTAAGTACGATTCTTTTATGTCAAAAAAATCTTATTTACTGCACGTAACAAATGTTTGCACCAAAGAGGCGTGCATGCATGTGTACTTCAATCTCAGTACAGGAAAATACCCTCATCTCACTAGGATGAGAGCGTGTGAGCTGCATTCCACCACGTGGGCCAAGTGTGGATTGGAGTGGAAAGTAAAGGGGCCACGTTCTGATTGACAAATTTTTTTTGTTCTTGGGGTACCGGTCGTGACTAAAAAGGTTGAGAAACGGTGACCAAAACTACCTTTAACCAAACATTCAACTCTCTATGGATTCAATCAAGTAAAATAATATGGTAGTCCTCATAAAATTATATTAAATATTAGTACCTATCAAATAGTCAAATAGAGTTAAAAAGCGAAACTCAAATAATTCTACTCGTTCTCGATTCGAATAAAAAAACACTGATATAATAATTGAGGTGGATATTCGGGGAAGTGGACATTCGGGGATGAGGACGATCGAAGAATAGACGAGCCAGGAATGTTACCTACAGAATTAGAAAGTAATTATAGTACTCTGTATTAGTAAACAAGAAACTATTTTAATTTTATTGTTTTTTGTTTTTGCTCTAGTGTAAAAACAGTATACCTACATACAGCTTCAAACTATTACATACAGCTTTAAAAGATTATAGTGCAAACTCTATAGTATAACATTTAAAAAATCTGTCAAGTGCGAGTCGGCCTACTCGAGCACTGAGGGTTAAGTACCACAGACACGAAATAATAATTTAAAAAAACTCCTGTACCATTAGCACGAGGCCGACTCGCACTTGGTCGGTTTTTATTATTTGTTGTTATACTGTAGAGTTTGCTCTACAGGGTGAAATTGATATCATTAGCATCCTTTTAAACTAAGAGTCTACCCATCAAACTGAACAACTTTTACTATGGGAGCAAACCGATCGGAGCAAGAAAAAAATCAGCTGTTCCATACTAAACTGCAATGTCGACGCGCGAGTTCGCGACTCAAATGTATGCTACAGCAGATTTTTTGTGCTCCGATCGGTTTGCTCCCATAGTAAGAGTTGTTCAGTTTGATGGGTTAGACTCTTAGTTTAAAAGGATGCTAATGATATTAATTTCACCTCCATCACACCCAGTTTGACGCTTGTATGTATTGTGTTAGTCAGGCTCGCGCTAAGGGTCTCATCGAAAACATTTTTTTTTTACCTAAATATAATATTTTGTGGTGATATTGATCCCTCGTTTGCGTGAATTCGATGCCAAACTAATAGTTTTAAAAATCCTAGTTCTCAAAAATGTTTACTCTACTTTTTTCACATTTATTAGCAAAGTACACCAAGAAATGACCACTCCAATTCTCATAATGGGCACACCAAAAGGGCAGCGATAAATTCTCCATTTTATACACTTCCAAGACGGGTAATTTAATAAAGTTGGGTTAGGTACACGAGTAATGTGACGTCATTTGATAGGAGGTAGCGATATGTGAATGTGATAGCGTTCCGGCACAGTATAAGACAGTAATCTATCTTCATACAATGGTCCCAAACGCGGCTTGTATGTGTGCTCGCCGGTACGTACGCCTCGTAGCACGCACACACTGAAAATATGTCAGACTGTCAAGAATGCGCCAGACGGGGCTACGCGGAGATATTGTTAGTGTGTGCGTGCTACGAGGCGTATAATCCCCGCAAGTTGATATTGCGATGGAACCTTGTCACAATAACCGCTGAGTGACGTCATCAAGCACGGGCTAACCTTGCGAACGGTACGGATGGTGCACAGTCGACTACGTCAAAATTACGTCACCAAGATGGCCGCCAGTCGCAATATCAACTTGCGGGGATTATACCTACGCCGCGTTTGGCACCATTATATGAAGATAGATTACTGTCTTATTCTGTTGTTTCGCAATCGTTCGTTATTTTGGGATAGGACTTGTGTTCATAATGTTCACAGACTGTCATTCTTAGCTTCTTCTTTTGTCGAGTCAATGTCATGTCGCTGAGTTTTCCTTTCCATTTTCCTATCAAAATTTTGCTACTTCGATCAAATCAGAAATGAAGAGATTCGCCGAAGAACCAGGGTAGCCGACATAACCTAAAGAATTGCTAAACTAAAGTGGCAATGGGCGGGGCACATTGCTTACAAAACAATATGGCTGATGGAGATAAAGAGTTCTCGAGTTCTTGAGTAGTGGAAGGCACAGCGTTGGGTAGACCCCCCACAAGGTAGACCGACGACCTGGTGAAGGCGCCGGAAACCCGTTGGATGAGGGCAGCGCAGGACAGGGCGCTGTGGCAGTCCTTGAGGGAGGCCTATGTCCAGCAGTGGACGTCTATAGACTGAGATGATGATTACCGTCAACCATTGATTATAAGACAGTCTCTTGTGGCTTGTAATTCACTCAGTTAGTAAGTTTGTTTAGGCTTCCCTCAGTAACTGGGGTCCGAACTAAATTAAATTTCGTCTAATTCAACTAAAACCTTTCTAAACCACTCGTGTATATAATCCTACACACACTCATAGAAAACTCTTCAAATAAGGCATTTTTGCATTGTAAATTTCAGTCACACTAATGGAACAACTTTCTGTGAAGCTTGTTGTTTTTGAATTCCCACAACTTAATTGGTCCGTTCATTTATAATAGGAAGATGATAGATAATATAAGTAAGATATAGGATTCCAACTGTATTTCAAAAGCTTTCTCACAGATCATGGCGAAGAACAGGAGGTTATTGCCTAATAAATCAATTTATTGTTTTTTCCTTAAAATGATTTGGCTCCAATTGATTTCGTATTGAGGAGAAAAGTCAAGCTCACTTCGCTCGCTCTAAGTTAAAATTTTTGCACATCATGGATTAAATGAAATTATATCTGACCATCCCGTATAGCCGAATAGTGTAATATTTTTACTGTGTACAAACGTAAAGTGCTAAAAAAAATTGTTAAAATGTTGAATTTTATGAAAGACGGAAAATGTTTTTACAAACGATTTTAGTTTTAAAATTAAAAACCTTTACAATATCTGAACAAAAGATTAAAAAATCTGACCTTTTTTAAAACAAAAAAGGTACTTACTACAAAAAATAAAAGTAATATCACGACCCTATTTCCCGAGGGGGTAGTAGGTACGTGATATTTATTATTACCAGATAAGACCACCTACCTCACCTCCCTCCCTCCCTCTCCTTACCTTTTTGACTAAGTGTTTGACGTGGCGTGTTGCTGAATGATTCTGTATAAAATTGACGACGCATGTTGCTGAAGGGAGTTTTGTAGGAAATTTGACGACGCATGTTGCTGAAGCAGTTTTTGTTTTTATTAAGATGGTTGACGACGCATGTTGCTGAAGTGAATTATGTGAGTAGTTTAATTTTGGTTTTTGATAATAAATCAATTTTATTACCAGATTATTTAATTCGCACAGACAATTAGGTACCTATTATAGAAGCAAGGTCAACATAAAGTATTTCACCAAGCATTTAAACTACTATTTAACATTTCATTTCAACTGAAACGTTTCATTCCACTCCATTTTAGACATCCTTTGAGTGCCTTTGTTAGGAATTCTGAAAATGTTAGTGACATTTTAAACTTTGAAATGATAACTGTTTGCAAACAAGTATAACATTTTTAAACTATTTGTAATAATACAGAGTAAAATGAAGTCTTAGTAGCCAAAGCGTTAGTTTATTAACTATAGCTTTTGTCCGTGACTTCGTCTGCGTTGACTATTTTAAGTCCGACTCACACTTGACCAGTTTTACTATTAGTTTTTTTTACCATTATAATCACACTAAGTTTAACGCTTATACAGTATGTAAACTAACTAAAGGCAAACCTTTTAAGGGGATGATCAGACCATCAAACTGAACAACTTTCTCTAATGGACCGACATCGAAATAGCAAAAAAAAAATCAGCTGTTCCATACATTTGGGTTGAGCTAAAGGCAAACCCTATGAGGGGATGATCAGACCATCAAACTGAACAACTTTCACTATGGGACCCACATCGAAATCACAAAAAAAAAATCTGCGGTTTTGTATGGGACAACAGTATTTTTTTTTGGCGATTTCGATGTCGGTTAGAGAAAGTTGTTCAGTTTGATGGTCTGATCATCCCCTTAAAAGGTTTGCCTTTAGTTAGTTTACATACCGTATAAATTGATATTTTTATGATAGAACGTAAACAAAAAATCTTAAACAAAAACGTTTTTTGTATGGACCCTTTTACTTTTTTATTATTATTTTGTTAGAAGATCCAAAATAATAACCCAAATTATTATGCTGTGAAAATTTCATTTCGCTACCAATTAAGATCAAAAGATACTTCTAAAGATCTTTAAAGGTCTTTTAGCAGGCTTATGAATAGGTTCCTGTTAGCACACTTTGGGTATGGAACCTATATGACGACCCGGTTGGTGTAATGGTTAACCATTACACCAACCGGTTGGTGTAATGGTTAACCATTACACAAACCGGGTCGTACCACGCCGGACTGCCAATCCAGGTTACTGGGTTCGAATCTCGGTCGGTCATAGTCCTTATAATTATGTTTGTGCCGATGTTGTAGTTTCCATAATAAAAAGCCTATATTAACCCAGTAAAATTAGATAAATCAGAAGAAATAATTTCTGGAGTTTTGGAACTTTTTTTAAACGTTCCTTTGGTACGTAACATTGAAGAAAAAAAAGTCCTGGTGAGGGGGGGTCCGTAACCCTATCTGTCATAGTTTGTTTTTACCTTCAACTTTCATGAGGGTCGCCATACAAATTTCATAATTTTTGAAATGCTGTTACTTTCTCGGCCCCGTAGCCCTCAAAGGTTAAGTCTTATGACAAAAATGCATACCACTTATTTTATAGGAAATTTTGTCAGGTTTAATTTGTCTTTACAAAACATTTCGATAAGACTTGCAGATTTCGAGAAATAAGCGAAAAACAGAAAAAAGTCACCTTTAGAGCCCCCCTCCCCCTTCCTCGAGCTCACCCCCTCACAAGGAATTTTTTTTTTCTTCAATGTTACGTACCAAAGGAACGTTTAAAAAATGTTTCAAAACTCCGGAAATTACTTCTCCAGAATGGTATATTTTAATAGTGCTTGCTTGAGATCATTACAATGTATGTGCCTGTGAGCGTTATTTATTTATTTATTCTTTCTACGTGTCAAACATCAAAATCCGTTAGCCATTTACTTGATTTAGTTACGAACATACCAACACAAATTTTCACATGTACAATGTATAATATTAAGAAGGTTCTATGAAAATTTTATGAAGATTCAGTCATAATCATATTCATAACAGTAAGTATAAGACTTATGAAGATAAGGTTGAATTTTTATTTAAATAGGAACTTTTGCGGTATGCGGTGCCTCTTCTTATTTTGGTTTCATCTAAGGAGTAAAAATCTTTTGAGTATTATAAAGATTTGCAAAGTTTAACCCTTTATAAAGTCATTAGGATGTTAAAGAAAACTTCCAAACTTTTACCTTCCGTTGTTTTCACGAAAGTGCCCATTATTTTGAAGAAATTTGTCTTAAGAGACTAATTTTATTATTTTATTAATTTTAATCACCTAAACTTAGATAAGATAAGTTGAAGACAGTAAATCTTGTATATATTATTTTCATCGTACTTATTTCACTGATCAAATCCAATGCGACGAACGAACAATATTGATTTGTATAATCTGACGAAAAAAAAACATCTGTTCCATACGAGAAAGTTGTTCAGTTTGATGGTCTGATCATCTCCGGTAAAAACCGTCAGCATAATTATTAAGAAAGACCCTATATACAGTTCCTTCTTAATATGCTGACACTTTTTTAAGGGGATGATCAGACCATCAAACTGATCAAACTGAACAACTTTCTCTATGGGACCAACATCAAAATCTTGAAAATAAAATCAGCTGTCCCATACAATTGGCTCAAGCAGGTTTGCAGTTTTGAATGGAAGAGCTGGTTTTTTCTTCGCGATTTCGATGTTGGTGCCATAGAGAAAGTTGTTCAGTTTGACGGTCTGATCGTTCCCTTAAAAAAGTGTCAGCATATTAAGATAATACAGATAGCACACAAATTAATAATCGTATAGCTGTTTGAACGTTAACCCTCAAAAAGTTGTAACGTGTAACCCTACCACTCCCATATAGTTATTTCACCAACAAACTTCCCACCGCAGATGACTAATCCTGGCAACCCCTGTTTACAAGCGTTATCTTCACCATAATACTAAACGTATTAATGTCTTGTACAGGAGGTTGTCGAAATAAACATTACAAACAAGCCAAGTACGAGCCGGACACGGAAGGATCCGTACCACCGTAAAATATTACCAAAAAAATTGTTGGATACCCTTAGCAAGCCAGACATATACGTGACCGGTTTTATTATTTTTTGTTTAACCTTTGCGTACATGCACTATATTTACACCAAGTTTGACTCTTGTATGCTAAATTATGTTTTACCTACGATAAATAAATTTTTTAAATTTTTTGTACAACGAGTTTTAAGTACGCGAAGGCAGTACCTTTATCCCGCCATAAATTAAAAAGTATCTCAATCTAGTAATGCCGCTCTATGTAGGTAAATTAGGCGACTCGGGGGCTCAATTTATGCGATCCATGTTAGTCTCCTAATCTTGCTATTTAAATTTAATCAAAGTACGAAGTAGATCAAAGAAGTATTAGGTTAATTATGAACGCAAAATGAAGCATCCTGTACGGTATGATGTCTTGAGTCCTTACCATTAATCCTTGACAAGTTATATTGTCCCATATCTCAGTATGAGCACGCATCCCAACATATCTTAACAAGTTGAATAATTGAACAAGTTTAGTATAGGGCTGACGTAATTGTTCAAGTTTTGGAACTATGTTGTCTGTAAAAGGGATGGGAAGTCAAGTACGGTTGCATTGTGTTTTCGAGTTGGAAATAATTAGGACCAGTTACATAGCTACCTTTTAGCGGGGAGCGACTGAACGAGGAAGGTCGAGGACAGAGTTTTGTGTTGCGCCTTGGGAGAGGCCTATGTTCAGCAGTGGACGATGATAGGCTGATGATGATGACACAAATTTTTACCCGACTGCGCCAGAAGGACGGTTATTTTTGGTAATATCAAATGGTGATACGGAAACCTCCGTGCGCGAGTCCGACTCGCACTTGGCCGGTTTTTTTTTCATCTACTGTCGCAGCAAGCGCGGATTTCATAGCATAGCATAGCATATGCTCACGACTATATTCCCCGAGGGGGTAGTCAGAGATATTCTGAAACCTCAGAACATCCACGTTTCACTAGAAGTACTGATACTCTGTCCAGTGTGACAGGTAGTGAGCCCGTCGCCACTTGTAATGGACAGTAGGTACAATTATACATGCCTCGAAATTTAAGCATGCAGGTTTCCTCACGATGTTTTCCTTCACCGAAAAGCCAATGTTACAAATCGTACATAAATTCCGAAAAACTCATCGGTACGAGTCGACCTGGACGGGGATCGAACCATCGCCTCCTGCACGGCAGGCAAGGTTACTCGCCACTGGACCACCACGGCTACGACCAGCGCGGATTTCGCTCTTTGAAAAGCGTGGCTTCGGCTTTCTCTCTTAAATACTCCGTGGCTTTGTTTAACGCGGTAAGAATCCATTAAAAATGTTTAATTTTAGACGAAGAATGATGTTTTTATAAAAACATACTAAATCTTATATCATAAATTCATAACATAAGTCATACTTTTATGTAACAAACAATTGGCATCAAAACATCGACCCACTTTCGAAAATTTATTTACCTCTCATTTATTACACACCAACAATTCTGTGTACCAAAGAGAAGCCTCGATTTTCATATTATTATTACCTCGCCGCAACAGTACTAAGATAAATAAGAAGTGACAGCAAAACAAACACATCTAGCAAGCGGTAACGGTAGCAAACAAAAATATCCAGCAAAAATAACACTTTGTTTTGACAAGTCCTATAGCCAGTTTATGTGGGGCGTTGTTTGCTAGAGTTAAAGAATTGCGGTCAAGCGCGAACGATTATTATGTAATGGGTTCTGTAGATTATTTGAATTCTAAGTTTAAAATTGATGCTTGAATTATCTTAGATTTTGTTAATGTCTAGTATAAAAAATATAGCACATAAAATTTTTCTGTCGTTGTTTTCAATTTTAATATTTTTGTAATAATTTGGTCCCCCTGCCTGTGGTGTAGTTAAAACTTTATAATACTCAGTTAAATAGTCATATATCATAAATACTCATTGCCTGGTTATCATAATACAAGTCCAGGCTAGATTCTGGTACTTCAAATGTGACTACAAGGTGAAATTGATATCATTAGCATTCTTTTAAACTAAGAGTCTACTCATCAAACTGAACAACTTTTACTATGGGAGCAAACCGATCGGAGCAACTAAAAATTCAGCTGTTCCATACTAAACTGCAATGCCAACTCGACTCAAATGTATGCAACAGCAGATTTTTTTGCTCCGTTCGGTTTGCTGCCATAGTAAAAGTTATTCAGTTTGATGGGTAAACTCTTAGTTTAAAATGATGCCAATGATATCAATTTCACCCAGTAGATAATTTGTGTGACAAAGTCCAAGATAAAAAAAAATCTCAATCATTAAATACAGGTACACACGGCGACAGGTCAGGTTACCCTGTTTGGACTTTGAACTATTAGAAGTTGAACGCTGCGAATCGTGCGAGAGGGTGCGGTATGTTGTTGTTGTTTCGTCTCACAGCACGCTGCGCCCGCGCCGGCAGCCGCGTCTATGCAGGCTCTCTACCGCACTATTTTGTGTTTTTTACGTAGTGTAGTTATGTTACCTGATGTGTCGCCGTATGAACATGTTTCTAAAGATGTATTTTTCTCTTATAACACGATTTATTACGTAAAAAATCGCTGCCTTACCTACTTCCTAACATCTTCAAATTACCTTTTACCTTTTTTCCCTGTTTATTTAAGGATTTGACGAAGCATGTTGCTGATTACTGGCTGTTGTATTATGATCAACGAAGCGTGTGATGACTGCTTCTTTTGTGTAGAATTATTACTAATATCAATAAATTTTCCCTTTAACATATTTTGTATACTTAATAAAATATGAACGAAAAATAAAAACTCAGTCTAACTTCGTTCATTCATTCACCCGTCTAGCGAAAATTCATAAAAACCTTAATTGTAGGGCTGTTTCTTTTTACTGTAGCCACTTCATCACTTTTTATGAAGTGACGATAGCTTATTTCTTGCGGAACCCTAAATTATGCTGTTTTCTTCATGGCTATAAAACTTTTCCGCAAATTCAAGGTGGCTTGTTTCTGACAATCCGCTTCTGATGTTATTTCAACTTCTTTCAATTGTTCCGATACTTCTGTAACTTTATTATAGTTATTAATATTATTTCGAATACGGTTACATAACAAAAACAAGATAGATATCCCGCTCGCACGCGCGCTGTTGTATGTATGTGCTTTCACTCCGATCCCCTAAAGTATCCCCAGAAAGTGCAGGGTGAGGTGCGGTAATTGAAGTCAGAGAGGGGCCAGGGAGATGCCGTTCTGTATGTAACTACAGGGTGAAATTGATATCATTGGCATCCTTTTAAACTAAGAGTCTACCCATCAAACTGAACAACTTTTACTATAGGAGAAAACCGATCGACGAAAAAAATATATCAGCTGTTGCATACATTTGAGTCGAGTAGGCATTGCAGTTTAGTATGGGACAGCTGATTTTTTAGTTGCTCCGATCAGTTTGCTCCCATAGTAAAAGTTGTTCAGTTTGATGGGTAGACTCTTAGTTTAAAAGGATGCCAATGATATCAATTTCACCCTGTATAATTGATGGTGACTGATTAGTTACACCTTACTTGCTCCGGTATACTTTAGCAGTCGAGATATAAAGATGTGTGCGGTTTCCTTTTTCTACTGAATCTGGTGGAATAGGAAACCAGTACGATCAGAGGCGGCGTCTGATGCACTGATTTTCGTATCATACAGGTTCCTTCTTAATATGCTGACGCTTTTTTAAAGGGATAATCAAACTGAACAACTTTCTCTATGAGACCATCGAAATTGCGGAAAACAAATCAAAGTATAAGCGATAAGTGTACTTTTTGCAACCATCAGCAGCAAGGCTGATTCAGTGTTTATGGGGTGTAGAGCGTCTCTGTGATGGGGATGGACCAGGTTTACCTGCATAACTCCAGTCATTTTAGGAGTTACTAATGATTAAAGGTCTGTAAAAAATTAACGATCAGCTGCATGGCTGATCGTATGATATTGTTGTAGTATGCACTGTAACTATGTGAACAGTACAAAAACTGTTAAGTTCTGTCAGTCGGTTTAGGAGATACAGCTAGTCAAAGTTCCGACCTTAAAACGGCTTTATCTCCTAATCCGACTGATGAACCATGTCAGTTTTTATACTGATCACATAGCTGCAGTGCATACTACAACAATATCATACGATCAACCGTGCAGCTGATCGTAAATTTTTTACAGACCTTTAATCATCAGCAACTCCTAAACCGACTGGAGTTATGCAGGAAAACCTGGTCCATCCCCATCACAGAGAAGCTCTACACCCTATAAACACTGAATCAGCCTTGCTGCTGATGGTTGCAAAAAGTACATTTATCTCTCGGAATATCAGCTGTCCCACACATTTGGCTAGAGTGGGTTTGCGTTTCGTACGGAAGAGATGATTTTTTTCGCGATTTCGATGTTGGTGCCATAGAGAAAATTGTTCAGTTTGACAGTCTGATGTCATTCCCTTATTAAAGTGACAGCTATTAAGAAGGACCATAATTATACATGAGGATATAATTCAGAGCGCGCTTCATACAAACGAAGTCTGGTGATATTTTCAATACTAACCAATTAAAGTCAATGATCTTTTTCAGAAACAATCTAGAAACTAATCTTTGCAATGTGTCGATGTTTTTGAACAGTCTGAACAGACAGACAGTTAATGTCAAGCTCGCCTTTGTTCAAAGGCGATACATGGGCGGCTATATATACAAAACCAATATAAGCTGGTCGCGTGACGTTATACAGGGTGTAACAAAACACCCTAGTAATACTTAAGGGGGTGCTTCAGACCATCCAACTGAACAACTTTCACTATGGGGCCAACATCGAGAAAAAATAAAAAAATCTGCTGTACCATACAAAACTGCCGTTCCGACTCGACTTAAATGTATGGGGCAGCAGATTTTTTTATTTTTTTTCGATGTTGGCCCCATAGTGAAAGTTGTTCAGTTTGATGGTCTGAAGCACCCCCTTAAGTATTACTAGGGTGTTTTGTTACACCCTGTACATTACTCGTCCTACGCGCGGCCAGCTTATTTTGGTTTTGTATAGCTTGATGTGTCACCGTGTGTACATCACGACTTACTTCTTCTTAATCCTAAACCATGTCCCATTTACTTGGGGTCGGCCTTCCTTGTCCTTCTTCTCCACTGAGCACGGTTTTGTGCTGTGTACATCACGACTTACTGTAATTTTGTAATTATGTTTTTGTGCACAATAGAGAATCTAATAATCTAAGAACAGATAAGTCATAATATCGACCATACCAGTGTATCTAGTAATAGATACTCTTTCTTATACTGTCCCAGTGGCACGTGCTACGGTTCTATCTTAACTATTATAAAACTGTAAATTAAAAAAAGAATTTAGTTTGTTTCTTCAAGTATCACGCAAAAACTACTGAACTGATTTTGATGAAACTTCTTTTGTTTGATAGCTTATGATCTGACTTCTTCTTATCGTGTGGGCAGAGCCCTGGTGTCAGAGTTTTTTCAGACCGCCTTTCGGCCTCTGACGTGGTTTTTATGTAACGACTACTACCACTAGTGATAGTAGCCGGGACCAACGGCTTAACGTGCTATCCGAAGCACGGAATCACTTTTCTTTTCAGACAGTCAGGTGATTCAGCCTGCAATGTCCTAACCAACTGGGGAAAAACGCACAAAGTGACATATCACTAGGTGTCCCCCGTGGGAATCGAACCCACGACCTCCGTATCGAGAGCCAATGCTCTTAACCATTAGACCACGGAGGCAGTATACTTGATCTTGAGGATGATCTGACTTAAAATCTGGTATACAATGTATGCGGACGAAATCGCGGGTAAACGCTAGTATTATATAATAGTAATGTTTGCCGACTATAACACTGTGCGATATTATTCTATTCTAATACAATATTATTTTAAATCATTGGTAATATCTAACATGTCATGATGTTTACTTTTAATCAAAATGTTTCAGACATTCTATTAAATTTATCAAATGAACTAGAAATTTAGATTTCAAATTAGTTTAAGCAAACAAGATTACGAATAAACATGAGTATTAAGATTAGCGCTTAGCTTAAGTTTAATACCACAATCCACTAGACAAATTAGGTACGTTTTAGTATGTAATTAATTAATTTTATTACTTGTGATTCCATACATTATCTCTAATAGGTAGTTGACAAGACAATAAAAGCAGAAAAACAAGAGTTCGTTTTATCTCCGTCTAGCGGAATAGCTATTTGTACAATGTCACAAAAAGTCACAAATCGTGACGAATCCTGACAGGATAAACGAATGTTTTGTTTTCTTTCATCAGTGTACACTTTTGTTTGCAATTTGTTTTAGGGTTTTAGGAAAACAGGCAATCATGATTGGAGTTGTTGTTGCGAGAGAATTTTGATTGATTTTTTTTGTGAGAAGTCATTTCCATACAAAAAGCAAAAACTTTAAAGTAACGTAGTTTTTAGGAGACGAAGGTGAAGGTACTAGATTCTGGTTATTTTGCTTTTTAAACAAAATTAAACTTGCATTCAAAATTGCAAGATAATGATATGAACCGTTGAGGAGATCCCTCTTAATGCGATCCTAGTTGCAACACTAGATTGTGGTTAAAATATATTTTTAATTTTATTCTAAATTGAACGTGCCTACAAAATTGAAAGTCTATGCCTCCGTGGTCTAATGGTTAAGAGCATTGGGATTTGGACTCTCAACACGGAGTTCGTGGGTTCGATTCCCACGGGGGACATTAAGTAAAATTTCAGTTTGTGCGTTTTTCCCCAGTTGGTTAAGACATTGCAGGTTGAATCACCTGATTGTCTGAAAAGAAAGATGATTTCGTGCTTCGGATGGCATGTTAAAAAGCCGTTGGTCCCGGCTAATATCCCTGGTGGTAGTAGGCAATACATAAAAACCACGTCAGAGGACGTAAGGCGGACAAGGCAGTCTAAAAAGCTCTGACACCAGGGCTTGCTGCCCATACGATAGGAAAGAAAGACGGGTACACTCTACACAGTTGCATTACTTTAATGGGTGATTGTACTCATGATACTGAACAACTTTCCCTTGAAAAAACATTTCCATACAAACGTTTGATCCGCTGATTGCATTGTTTAAAATGCTTTTCACGAATTTCTTATAGGTTATCTTATGGTAATCACCCCTTAACGTAATGTAACTGTTTACCCTAACACCCCTGTATTGTAATCAAACCCTATCGACTCAATCATCCAAATAACAAACTAGTCGACGTACTAAACATACATTCCAAATTATGCACAGTAAATAATAAACAATAATCCCCAGATACCAGTCTATACATGTTAGTCAAATCTCGAGCGCTCGCTAATACTCGAGTCAATATTAATTTAGGAAGAGTTGATTACTTAGACGTTGGGGAATTATTACTGGTGCCCTCGATACGTGATTTAGTTGTTTTGGTACTGTAATTGGAAAGGCTATGTCTATGAAAATGTATCATCGCTGAAAGATTTTTAGCGATATGCTTGTTTAATGTTATCGAATTGTAGTGACTACCGAAATATATAAGGTTTTTAATAATACAGGGTGAAATTGAAATCAATCGACAAAATTTAAGAGAGTGTTATACTCGAGATATGGCTGGTTTTAAAAATAGATTTAGACCAAATTAAATAACGTCCGAGATTTTAAAATATCGTAATTATTAATTGTGGCTGATTTAATTTGTGACTGACTGTACAGCGCGGCCGATACGCGGCGAGCGAGAGTGAGCGGTACGAAACAATAGAGCGATCTGTTGAGTTTTGGCGAATTTAAGCATTTAAAGCACGATATTTTTATGGTATAAGAATCAATGGTAGGTATACCATTGTCCGTTAAGTACTAAAAGGAAATGTCCTTACCTTATTTTAACAGATGTTCAAAGTGACCACCTCCATTTCGTATGCACAAATTGAGCCCGACACGGCGGCGCTGGTTGTGATTTACAGCTCAAATGCACTGACATTTTTTTCTCTCAGTTCACTCACTGTGGTCGATTCAGTTTCATACACACATCTTTTAATTTCCCCCCACAAATAAGGGATGATACTTGAGAAGCAGGGTGCATCTTGCGATAGCGTCTTTGCGTTTCACGAAGCCTCCGTGTTTCTCACTAATAAATTATCACCATATCCAAAAAACTGCAGATTTGTGTACGACTTTTTTTTACAAATTCAGGTTGAACCTAATACGACACTGCACTGAAATCCAAGTTCCGATACGTAAGCGGGCACTGATTGATTACAGAGCGCGGTAACCTCTTAATCAGATCGCGACCACAGACTAAGTAGTAGATACTAACGTATCAGACTGCCATCTGTCGAACATTAAGAATATGTTATAGAGTCAAGGTCGCGCCAGTGTCGTATGACAGCTATTTTTTTTAATTTCGTACTTCGAAAGTATTGTGGTTGGCTTAGGGTTATAGTCAGTTCAGCCTTCTTTTTTACGCGGCCTGGCCCCTAGGATTCTTGATAAAATAAAAGATGAAATTTTTATAAGTTAAAAAAAAATGAAACAAGTTTTCTTTATTTATTCAACATTTTATTTTTTAATTTCTTTGCATATTTGTTAAATGCTTTAGCCTGCATGTTAGGCAAGGTTCTATTTTTGAGTCGTTCTATATCAGTACCCCTCAGTATTTTATTGATTACATTGCACCAATTCACTATAGAAAACCTTATTGTTATTTCCAAGAAATATTGCAGAACCAAATCTTTGTGTTTATTGCAGGTAAAATCGAATGAATGCTTGGCTAGAATATTTTCTTTAATTACATGAGATAGTCCCTCTTTGTGAGCGAATTTCTCCAAGAATTCATTCGATTCTGACATTATTATGCCAAAGCACCTCACTGCACTCTCTGATGGGTAATTCAATGCTTTTTTTGCCACTTTATATTCCCTTTGGCTAATCCAATTATGAATGCTTAATTCATGGGAACTTGTGAGGCTTTCTTTGCATTGTTTGCATTTGAATTTATTCAAAAATTTTCTTACTACCCATCCAGTAGAGTATGCACGAGAATGAATATTTAACCTTTCTCTCCTTGCCTGATCTATTATAGATTCCACATGATGTGGCTCTGCTTCAGGATGACGGGATTGAACGCTGTTTAGCTGATTCGTCTCAACATTTTCAAACAGCGACGAAAGATTGAATAATTGTTCAGCCCCGTCATCCTCACAATTAAAAGTTTCCGAATGGAATTGGATTATGCGTGTAATCAAAAGAGATTTAAATGTACAACTGAAGTTGTGGCAGTTGGGGTCATTACTTCTATAGTTATACGCCCGCACTTGACCGAAAAAATTTTCAATCGGATCTGAGTTGAAATATCTTGAGCGCATAACTTTTAAATTGTTTTTCTTAAAAAACTGCCACAACCTCATGTAACTTTTTAAAGTGATAATAAAATTTTTTACTGAGGGGACTACTACTTCCTTGCCTTTATCAGTAACAAATTTTAGGCTTTCTAATTTTGTAATAGCTTCTTTCCAAAATGCATGATGCTTTGAAGTTTCCACAACTGCTCTTCGTAATTCTTTCCCCTTGTTTGTTTTGTAGCTTAGCGATGCTCCATTTACACTATCGAACAAATCATCGAAAAAGTTTACTGTTTCAGCAGTGTTCTTTAGGGTACTGCTGACTGGCGTTCCATCGACATAGTGAGCTGCAAACAACATTTAATAATTACAAGGGTATCCTATTTAAAACAACCGAAAGATCTTTTATGTCTGAATTTTATCAAATTAACCAGTATTATTGATAGGAACTATCCTGATGTATGCTAAACGTGAACATTACTACAAGTAAAACCATAAACCATGACTATATTCAGCATCGTAAACGTTACCATTATTTCACTACATACATAATCCTTTTCGGGGTGGTAAGAAACATATATAAAAGCAAAAAATTATTTCACTCAATACTTGTTACATTTTAAATTGAGGACTTCCCTTAGAGCAATTCGAGAATGCTCATATTGGGATGGCATAGATACAACTACCAACTTTCCATTCAAGCAGTTGTAGCAATGTTCACATTTAGCCTTTTGAGTTTCAAGATGGAATGATGTGGTAAGTGGGTGGTGATAGGTGGCTAGCCTATCGCCCACATAAACACTGCATAAGAAACTTTAAATCCCTTAGTCGCCTCTTACGACACCCACGGGAAGAATTGGGGTGGTCCATTCTTAGCCGGTATCACACACATTTCGCTACAATGGCGGCGAAAAGGTTACATACTATTAATGTTAACTCTGCTCTTGTTACTTACAAAATTTTGCCGTGTATGAGAGTGCAGCAGACATGGTTTTGCTGAATATCCGCACACAGTTCTTCACCTGTAAAAAATGTATAGGTCCATCACAATATTCTCAACGTAGTAATTCTTAATAGTATTAGTACCTACTGGATACTGGATTTGAGACGTTTTCCAACATATTGTACCAATCAAATTACCTACATACAGAATCCAGGATTTTATCCGGTCTTATAATATTGACGGCGAATTAACGATATGTATACAATACACAAAAATGTAAATATTTGTATTCACCACACCATACAAACGTTTGACCATGAGAGATTCGAAACCCTCGGATCAATGGGCAAGGCAAGTTTCAATGAACTAAGTTATCGAGCCGTCCATTGCGATATAAATCAAACAACTTTATTTAATTTAATTTAAAAAAATAAACTCATACCTTCATTTTTTTAATCCGTTCTGGTATCACATGCTCATCGGTTAATTTGTGGAGCAACCGTGCTTCTGTGTGGTGGCAATCTGTTTTATAAACATCCACTATATCTTGCCATTTAGAAACTTTCCCCATCAATTTGATATCTTTATTAAGGAAATTGTTCCTCAAGCCTTTTATTAAATGAGATGGATCATAAATAACACTCATGTCCACGTTATTTATAGTGATAACACCGTCATCTGTAAAGAGAAAATATTTTTAAAAAAAGGAATAATGCATGGGTTAAAAAATTCTGTCATCATGTTGAAATATACTAAGACTTAATAGCACACTCACCAGTCCGCTCATTACATCGAGTTTTTTCCCGCAATGTGTCTTCAGTCAAGCTTCTCAGAGCTGATTGAAACGCCGAACCCTGGTCACATACAAGTGCTATTGGTTTCAGACCAATTTCCATAAGGGCAGACACAACATTTTTTATAATGGCTTTCATTTCTGGCCCCTTTGTTGCACCTTCACAAAAATAGTATGCAATAGGCTGTTTCCATTTTTGAACTGCACCTCTGAGCATAAATACCAGAGCATGGTCAGCATATTTATCCGACCGCTCTTGCAACTCTGTGAAGCCATCAATTTTATCTTTCTTTTTGTTATAAGATAGCCCAGTCTCTAAAGCCATCTCATCAAAAATCAAAGAACAATACTTTTTGTTTGTGCTCCATGTGTCGACCTGGAAAAAATAAACCAATATTAGAAATAATTGTCATTCATCTCATCACTCACTAAAATATTATGAACTAATAAAATATATTTTCGTCGAAATTTTTATTTATATTAGTGGGCACTAGTTGTGATTGTCATGAAAATAATGAAGCTACATGCATAAAGCCTGACCAGAAAAATAAAAAACCTCGCCATGTTGCGGAAAATCATTGGAACTAATTTTTGTACTTGGGACACTGACATTAAAGGTTTAGTCGATTGCAGCCCCCCCCCCCCCCCCCCCAAACCAGGATTTATATTTTTCTGATCAGGCTTTACATAAACTCACAATCGTTAAGATGGTTTGGAAAAGTCATGGAACAGTGTACAACAACACTCTGTTTACGAGTGTTCACATTAAATTTTTAAAGTTAAATAGTTATGAAGAAGTGATATACAAACCTCTTTCTTCATCAAAGAAAAAAATTGAGGATTTATTCCAGTTTCCACATTCAATTTTGATACCATTTTATTCAGGGTTGATTTGGATGGCAGTATAAATATTTTATGCAAAAATCGATAGCATTTCGGGCTTTGTTTCATTATTGACAAGGCTATTAATTTTTCTTCTAAGGTAAATCTCCTTCCTTTGCTCTTCTTTGTGCAAAGATTTACTTGCATAGCAAATAATTTTTTGGCATATGGGTTCATATTTTTTGTGAGATCTTCAAAAGATTGGTTCTTGTTGAACCTGAGAGCTCTCTTTGCTCGACGGTGAAAGTCAAGTTGTTGTTTGGCCTTTTTGTATTCTCTATATATAGACTTGCACGTCGGTGACAATTTGCTAAGTTTTTGAACCATCCTTTTCCTTGAAGGCTTTTTGGGTGTTCTAGGCAAAACTAAAATGAGAAAGAATTATTTTTTTTAGTAAAATTTTAACTAAAATCTTTATGAATTTTAGTACAAAAACAAGTGAAAAACATTTACCAGAAGTACTTCGTGCTTGAGGATTTGATGGGCCAGCTTTAGCTGTGGAAACAGAAGAGAGCTCCAGAGGATTACTCTTATCATGATGTGTTTTTGCACCAAGACAATCTGAAATGAAAATAAAAAAATTTATGAAAATTATAAGTATCCTTTTCCTTGAAGGCTTTTTGGGTGTTCAAGGCAAAACTAAAATGGGAAAGAATTATTTTTTAGTAAAATTTTTACTAAAATCATTATGAATTTTTGTACTTAACAAAAACAAGTGAAAAACATTTACCAGAAGTACTTCGTGCTTGTGGATTTGATGTGCCAGCTTCAGCTGTGGAAACAGAAGGGAGTTCCAGAGGATTACTCTTATCAAAACAAGCTGAAATGAAAAAAATGATTTTTATGAAAATTAGAAATATTTTTTTAAGAATATTGTTGAAAGAAAATAAAACAAAAAAATTACCAGAAGTAGGTGGCACTTGTGGATTTTCATGAAGTTCTTGTAGAACAGAAGTACTTGGTGCCTCTAGATCTGAAATATTTAAATATAACTTATAACATCGAATTTTATATGAGCACAAAGAATACAGGCAAAAGGTTTCCCCTTTACACTTACACATTTATAAGCATAATGCTCTAGACTATATTCCCCGAGGGGGTAGTCAGAGATATTCTGAAACTTCAGAACATCCACGTTTCACTAGTAGTACCGGAACTCTGTCCAGTGTGACGGGGAGTGAGCCCGTCGCCACTTGTAATGGGTGGACAGTGGGTACAATACATGCATCGAAATTGAAGCATGCAGGTTTTCTCACGATGTTTTCCTACACCGAAAAGCCAGTGGTGTTACAAAACATACATAAATTCCGAAAAAGTCATTGGTGCGAGTCGGCCTGGATGGGGTTCAAACCCCCCCCCCACACACACACACACACACACACACACACACACACGGGGACACGGGGTACACATTTAAGGTACATATTAATAAAGGTAGTGAACACATGAATATCATTAGGTAATTTTTACAAGGACTTACAATTACACTACTACTAAAAGAATTTTTTTATATCACAAATCAGTTATTTGAAAATTTTTGCTTGATACCTGTGACAGCAGGATGGATCGATGCGTAAGAAATAAGAGTGACAGAGACTTACCTCAAAAATGTACGTATGTGACAGATGTCACAGGTATCAAGCAAAATTTTACAAAGTATAATTAAATTAAAAAACCACAACGAACCTGTTCTAGATTTTTCAAATTGTGATGGTTGAAATTTACAATAGGTGTGTTCAAAGTGCCTCTTTCTTGAGTAGTTATGTTCAAGATGCGGTTGCGCATTTTCTGAAAAATAAAGTTTATTTAAATTAGGCTGTCCTGACACCAATCCTATGGTTATGTAATAGCTACACTCAAAACATAAGATTTTTCAAACAACAAATTATTATTTATTGCATCACATCAACAGCCCATAATAAGTCCCAATGCTGGGTGCGGGCCTCCCATACCTTTTTGGGTCTTGCCATAATCTCCTCGCTTGTCATGCAGATTGGAGATTGCAGTAAGATGGTCTTGGTATTAAAGTAGAATGCTGCTGCCCATTCCCTCGGATCCACACAGTGGATTATAAGATTTATCTTATTGCATAGTAAGATTCATTTCCTGATATAAAATCCTACATTAACCAGTTCGTGCTAGTTTTGCCGCTCCGGAGAGTGTGTACAGTGTACCGGCAACATGGCTGTATGTACATACAATGCATGTACTCACAACCATAATGACATCTGGGGTGGTCAGAAATATTGCTACAACTACCACAATCAAAGTCTCAGATCACAACTGTAGTAATAGCAACGCTCACATTTAGCCTTTTGAGTTTTAGGATGGGAATGTTTTTATCACAACTGTCCATTTTTTGTTTTTATGTATAAAACTAGCGGCCCGTCCCGGCTTCGCACGGGTGGACGTCTAATCTTTTCTAGCAATAAATATAGCCTATGTTACTCAGGGTGAATGCAGCTTTCTAATGGTGAAAGAATTTTTTAAATCGGCCCAGTACTTTTTGAGCCTATTCATTACAAACATACAAAAATAGGTACAAATCTTTCCTCTTCATAATATTAGTGTAGATATACCCTACATTTCTTATTATATTTTTCACCCCTCCAGGTGGAAAGTGTCAACTTTTGACCCGCTGCGCTAAACGAAGTTGCCGCTGTCCGCCTCCATTGGGGAGACAAATAGTGTACTAACCTCGGGTAGTAAATAAGAAAGCCTCAGATGACATGTTTGTTGAGCTCGGCTTCGCCTCGGTCTACAATTACATGCAATCTGAGACCTTTCTTACTTTCCTGCCCTCAGTGTGTAATCTACAATTAAAATTAAGTACCTACAGTAAAAAATAAGAGTAACTTATAAATATACAATGTTTACAGCATACAAAATTAAATTAAGTAATTACTACACAAAATCTTTGTTGATCCCATGGTGGAAACGTCCCCATAATGCATTAATTTAATACCACGTGTAGAATATTTTTACCTGACTGCTTCAGAAGGAGAGTTATGTTTTCATGACTATTATTCAAACAAAAAATGGGCTGTTGTAAACATTTTTTTGCCAATTCTGGAAAACCACCAGCGGGGCTAGCCCCGCTGGTCTACTGTCGTTAAAATATCAATCGGTAATTATATAGCTACTCACCAACATCCTCAAAAGATTCAGAAGGAAGCCCGTTAGAAAACTCCTCGGCGGTAAACAACGACGGGTATGCACTTCCCAGCAAGCGCATCTTTGTCGTGATGAATCTACTTTCAAAATGCTTGTGACACACAAACAGTTTTGAAAGTTTTTCCACCGATAAGCTTCTTATATCAGAAACACAATCAAGGCACTTCAACCACTTAGAGAGTCTTTGCTCATTCGTCACGGGAAATCTATGCAGTATAACGTCCTGTCGTTTACTAGCACAACCACGTACACAACACACGTAGCGCATTTTACAAAATAGTAAAAGAACTACTGAGTTATTTGTAGTATTACAGTAAAAGCGGAGAGATAAGCACGAAACTTTACTCGATCAACACAAGAACTGTAATGGCGTCAACCGGCTGTCATTGTCATTGCGACTCGGCGCGTCAAGTCACGGGGGGAGTGGAGGGGTTGGGGGAAGGGGCACAAACGTCATGTAACAATTCTCCAACTGTCATGGCGGCTGAGCCTAACACAAGTGTTCCATTGTACGTAGATTTACGCCCGTGATCGCGACCAAACGGAAACTGTTTTTGTTTTGTTTGCCTGAGGCGCGTGCGACCTTGCCGAGCGGTGGGGATGCGCTCGCTAGAGTTGTGCGGGGGTGCTCCGCCTGCGAGGGGATGGACGTTGACCGGGCTCGCCGGCCGGTGGAAATGTACAGTTCGAATGAGAAAATGTTTATTTAAGGAATTATTTAATTTTAATTTAAAAAACATTTTTTTTATTTAAAGTGTGTATGACACAGAGCGTTTATTATGAACCCCTTCTGAATGTTTTGGCATGCTTAGAATGTCTTTTATTTTCATAATTTAGATTTCAAGAAAACCCTGCAATATAAGATCTAAATCAAGAGTACAACTCGCCACCAAAATTTGTCGAATGTCTTCGATTTCACCCTGTATACAGAAGGTTTTTTAAGAGGTTAATCGACGACACAAAATATATATTTTGGTTTAAGGGGTTTCCCTGATCGAACGACCGTGACTCTTTCAGAGCCACCTCATCTCTACTAAACTACGTCATTTTAGTAGGTACCTATACCTATTTTTGACTAGCTTGTCCTTCATTATGTCACAGTGGAGCCTTCTACTCCAAGGGAATCACATTCTAAAATCATAAGAACTCGCCACAAATTTAACAATTATCTTATTAACTAATTAAATACTGGTCTCAAAAAAAAATTGCTAAATAGCAATTCTAGATCTTAATATTTTCTACACAAAGGTGTGTGTCTCAAGTAAATGTGATTTCAACTTAAAAAGTAGATGCACATAATACAGATTTTTCCAATATTTAGGCTTTCCTTTGAACACAGGTTTCATAAGTATTTTATAGAAAAATTAGAAATATGATCTATCTATACTAATATTATAAAGAGGAAAGATTTGTACCTATTTTTGTATGTTTGTATGTTTGTAATGAATAGGCTCAAAAAGTACTGGGCCGATTTAAAAAATTATTTCACCATTAGAAAGCTGCATTCACCCTGAGTAACATAGGCTATATTTATTGCTAGAAAAGATTAGAAGTCCACCCGTGCGAAGCCGGGACGGGCCGCTAGTAGCAAATAAAGCCGAGATTTTGAAGAATATTGCAACACTTTTCAATTATTTGTATGTGTTTCAAATAACGAGAAGATAGCTTCTAAGAACCAGTAAAATATGGCCCGAGCTAGCGTTTACCTATGGGGAGCCTCTTAAGGGGGTTTGCAGTGTTATAAGTAAGTACAGATTTTTCGCACACCCCTGTTGATTGAACGCGATTGATTTTTCGCGATTTCGATGTCGGTTCCATAAAGAAAGTTGTTCAGTTTGATGGTCAATATTCATCCCCTTTAAAACCCGTCAGCATATTAAGAAGGACCATAGGATCCTTCTACGTCCCTCAGGGCGCAGAACTTCCCTCAGAGAGGGTGTATGGGTGTTAGTTTACTAGGCGTACCCAATGCTGATTGGTAAACTTCATACAGGGTCCTTCTTAATATGCTGACACTTTTGTAAGGGGATGATCAGACCATAAAACTGAACAACTTTCTCTATGGCACCAAATCGCGAAAAAAAATTAGCTCTTCCATACAAAACTGCAAACCTACTCGAGCCAAATGTATGGGACTGCTGATATTTTTTTCGCGATTTTGATGTTGGTGCCATAGAGAATGTTGTTCAGTTTGATGGTTTGATCATTCGCTTAAAAAAGTGTCAGCATATTAAGAAGGACCCTGTATACGCATTAGAATTTTTTCTTTAGCGTAAAAATGTATCACTGACTTTTTATTCGGTTTTTTCATGTTTTACACCTATTTCTTTTATTGTTTCAGGTAAACCATCCACAAGATACCTACTCATGTCTCCGCCTGTATGGTAAAGCGACCTGTGTCGCCTTTTTTGTACGGCTTATAAATCCAAACTCAAAATAAGTGCATTGCTGAAAATTCGGTATCCGCTATGGTTATGTCATGACTCATGTGTCAAACTCATATAAAAACTTCGACGATCTGAAGGATGCAAGAAGTATGTTACATTTTTGAGCTAGTCGATGTTTTTGACAGCGATGTGACGCTTAGAGAATTGCACTCCTTGACACAAATCTGTGATCCAAGAATAAACCCCCAACTCAATTGTTTATGGTACAAACACATTAAATTCGCATGAGACTGTAAATTACAAACGCACGGTAAATCTTTAATTATGTGTAGTGATTGACTTAATTCAGGGCTGTTTAAATTATGGGCCGCATCATTTATCCGATGCCTTTTGCGGGCCCAAGTCACGTATTTATTATTGCTACGATTTTGTCGGGATGTGATAAACGTTTTGTATTAGGGTGTTTTTGTCGCATCTCTGTACAATGTTACAATTTATTTTAGTTTATATCTGTATAAGAGATATTTATTAAAATAACTTTCAAGTTATTATATTTTTCGTTCTTTATTTTCATTTATATTTGTTAGTAATACAAACACAACGTGTTAATAAATTAGCGCAAAACCTCATACACCCCAACTGATTTATAACAAAATAATTAGATTGAAACAATAATTTCATTATTTTGATACTTAAAATTTTTATTTTTTTAGTTTTTAGGCAAACATGATTTGTTATCATTTCAGCAATGAATGAAAGCGCTAACGTGCTCATGGATACATTTTTATAATCTTGTTTTGGTAGTAAGTAGGGTGAGTGTGCCCGTGCGGTGGGTTGACTTCGGGTTCAGAAAATTTTAAATATTGCAAACGAATTATTTAATATTTTGAAACAATTACCTATGTTGAAACCATGATAATGATTCTGTTCTCGATTCTAAACAAACTATTTTCTAGTTTTGCGTTAATTCATTAACACGTTGTATATTATCCTGAACATCCCTTCCTAGGCTGATAGGTACTCGTAGCTTCCCAAATGACAATTTTGATGGAAGTAGTTTACCCAATTTGTATAATAACGTTTCAAATTTGTCGATGCGGAAATAGAACGCAATTTATGCCAAAGCAATTAGTGACATGCTCAAATTCAAATTTCTAATTGAAATGTATTGGATTTAGCATCTATTTTAGATTGGAAGGTATAAATGTGATCTGATTTTAACTGGTTTTGAATAAAATATTTGAAAGTTAATTCATAATTCTTGTTCTTAAAAATTGCCAGTGATGACATACGGAACAGAGACGTGGTCGCTTACTCAAGGCCTCATAAAAAGACTGAAAGTCACCCAATGGAGAGGGCTATGCTCGGAGTTTCCCTGCGAGATCGAATCAGAAATGAAGAGATCTGCAGAAGAACCAGAGTAGCTGGCATAACCTAAATATTGCTAAACTAAAGCGATAGTGGGCGGTACACAGTGCTCGCAGAACCGACGGTCAATGAGGCCGAAAAGTTCTCGAGTGGCGATCGCGTACCGGAAAGCGCAGCGTGGGTAGGCCCCTCAGACGGTGGACCGACGACCTGGTGAAGGCGGTGGGAAGCTGTTGGATGAAGGCAGCGCAGGACCGGTCCTTATGGCGATCCTATGGCCTATATCCAGCAATTGACGTTCATCGGCTGAGATTATGATATTCATAAAAATAATCTTCAAAAGCATTATTTTGTGTTCCTAATTAAAAGTAAATATGTATAATATTTCATTTTAACAACAGGGAAATAATCATAAGAGTGAAAACAGATGCAGATGCAGACAGATGTACAGATGCTAGGCGGTCTTGAAGTTATTCATTGCATTGTGTGTACGTCCAAGATAATCTCTTTATCCCTTTTCTTCCACTGTCACTTTCAATGAAAAGGAAAGTCACGTTTGAGACGTATTTTCACAAATCGCTGCTCGCATGGACGAACCAAAAAGGGGAATTGTCAAAAGCATCTTCATATAATATTTCAGGTGTTCACCTGTATCAAAAAAACATATGCGTTTGAACAGACATTCCATTACGCGTGCGTAATGATTACGCGCGTAACGTGATACGTATTTGAAAAACTGCATTCAGGCATAGGCTAAGAATGGTTTCCTTCGAAGTTAAATTATTTATTAATAAAAATAAATAACGGTGATCTACAAAGTAAAAAACTAAGTTAGTGTTATAAGTAGGTACTAAAAAGATCATGAAAAAATAATGATCGGCATAGCTATTCAGCGAGGAAATTCGGCCAGCGTTTTGGCTTAAAGTCACTTTTTTATGTACCTGGAAAAATAAAAACCGATTGCATTAAAAAAATTATAAATTATTTAATCACCATTTCAGCCGATGGACGTCCACTGCTGGACATAGGCGTCCAAGGATCGCCACAACGACCGGTACTGTCATCATCATCATCATATCAGCCGACAGACGCCCACTGCTGGACATGGACCTCCCGCAAAACGGGGGCATTTGCCATAATCACCACGCCTGGCAGGCGGGTTGGCGATCCCAGTTAGATTGAGTGTGTGTACTCAGAGGATGCTGCTGCCCATCCTCCGGTAGATCCCTTAGTCGCCTTTTACGACACCCACTGGAGGAAATGGGATGGTGCTATTCTTAGCCGACACCACACGGACCGGTACTGTGGTAATAATTAAATACGGAGGAAAATATCTAGACGCTTATTTCATCGTTCGTTTTCGTCGTTAGTATATTTGATTTGATCGTTGCATCGTAAGAGTGAGTTTTTGGAGAAAACAAAAAATCTTTTTAATAATAATAGTATTTATTCATAACAAAATTATCCATCAACAACATCTCCTTTCTTACATTCTCTACGTTTGTTATTCTGCGAACACTTTTGTTCACCATTTTTAGAAACTAGTGCCGTTGACGAGGGCAGGGATTCCTTTGGATTTAATTAATCAAGACGTGATCGTTATTTATGGCCGTAAACAATCTGTGCGGGTGAGAACCCCGTGGTAGAATTGATCGAGTTGCGATAGTCGAACAGATACTTCAATAGTTTCAGTTTACTCTCTTTTACAGTGCGACTCGACATTATACTGGACTTAATACCTTTTTTAACCACCTTCACAAAGCTCTCTGCTTGCCCATTACTGGCCGGGTGATAGGCCGGTGATGTCATATGCGTTATTCCATTTATTTCACAAAAATGTGTAAACTCCTGCGAACAAAAAGCCGTGCCATTGTCACTCACTATTGTATGTGGCAACCCATACCTTGACATAAAATCGTACATCTTCTCGATCACTGCCGTTGACGTAGTGCTACTATTCATTTCATAAGTTTCAACCCATTTACTGTGTGCGTCAACGACCACTAAATACACACGGCCATTCAATGGCCCGAGGTAGTCAATATGAAGCCTATAAAATTTGTATGGCGCTGGTCTCCAGGGGGCCGGAGGCATGCGGGGGGGTGAGCCCCGCAGTTGGATGCACACATCACAACCCCCTATCATGTGTTCAATGGCCTTATCTACCCCCGGAAACCAAAACCGTGACCTAGCTTCGGCTTTCGTTTTGACGATTCCTAAATGTGAGGAATGTAATTCAGATAGCACTTTTTTTTGTAACGTCTGTGGAATAACGACCTTATGGCCACGCATTACGCAACCATTTTCATAAGAAAGCTGTGTTTTGCATTGGTGATACGGTTTTATGTTCACATTATCAATTTTTTTGGGCCAACCTTTTATAATATACTCAATTACCTCATTTAGAATAAAGTCCTTTCGAGTTTCTTCTGTTAGTATGGGCAACGTGATAGGTAAGCTTCCCTCTACGACAAAACAAACATATGCTGCACGATCAATCTCCTCGCCCGCTGCGCCTGCGCCGGCTGCGACGGGGCCGCGAGGCGTACCCCCCGCCCGCACCTCCTCGCCGCCCTGAGGTAGGCTGGCGCGGGATAGATAGTCCGCGGTGTTATCAGCGCTTTTTACATATTCAATAATGTAATTATATCCGGCTAAAAACATCGCGTACCTCTGTAACCTGTTTGCGGACACTTCAGGAATACCGCGATGTGGACCAAAAATCGATATTAGGGGTTTATGGTCTGTCCTCAAAATGAAGGGATCAGATCTACCGTATAGGTACTGGTGGAACCGCCGGACTCCAAAGATTATGGCGGTTGCCTCTTTCTGAATTTGTGAATATCGTTTTTCAGCTGCGTTTAGTGTTCGCGATGCAAATGAAATAGGCCTCTCACTACCGTCCGTATCGACTTGCGACAGGATCGCTCCTAGTCCATTTGGTGAGGCATCTACAGTTAAAATTAATTTAGCCTTTTGGTTAAAATGTGCCAAAACCTGATCTGAAATTAAACACTTTTTTATCGTGTCAAATGCGTTCCCATGTTCGGTAGTCCAGTTCCACTTTATACCTTTTTTTAATAAATCGTACAGCGGGCTCAAAATACTAGACGCGTTAGCCACAAAACATCTGTAATAATTTACTAACCCCAAAAATGACTGGAGCTGACTGACGCTAGTAGGAATCGGTGCTTCTATCATCGCTTTAACCTTTTCGGGGCACTTTTTTAATCCACTTTTATTTATAATATAGCCTAAATAGCTAATTTCATCCTTAAAGAACTCACACTTCTCGTTTTGTAACGTGAGACCTGCATCCTGTAATCTTTGAAGTACGGCGGTCAGACGGTCCAGGTGTTCCTTAGTGTCCTTACCTGTGACTAACACGTCGTCCAGCATGCACAGCACGCCGTCCATGCCTGACAGCACATGCTCCATGGCGCGCTGAAATATTGCCGGCGCGCTAGCCAGCCCAAACACTAACCTAGTATACTTGTATAGCCCTCGATGCGTGTTTATGCAAGTAATCTTTTGTGATTCATTATCTAACATAAACTGGTTATAGGCCATTGACAGGTCTAGTTTCGTAAATTGTTGACCTCCATGCAATTTTGAAAACAACTCTTTAATAGTGGGTAAAGGGTATTGTTCTACAATCAGCTGTCTGTTGATACTGACCGAGTAGTCTGCGCAAAGCCTAACAGAGCCATTCCGCTTCAGAACCGGAACAATAGGTGACGCATATTCAGAAAATTCGACCGGTTCTATTACGCCTAGACTGACCAGTCTATCAATCTCTTTATCCACTTTTTCTCTCAACGCAAAAGCGATAGGGCGCGCTTTACAAAACACCGGCTTCACATTATCTTTTAATGACAACTGTACATGATATCTGTTAAATAACCCTAGTTTGTCTGAAAATAAATCTTTGTATTTACATTGTAACTGCATTAAGAAAGTTTCTGACTGTTCGAAGTAGTTAACAGATGTCAATTCTAATTGAAAAATGGAAATAAAATCTCTGCCTAGAAGTGGTGGGCCGCCGTCGCGCACAACATACACGTCCAGCGCGTGAGTGCGGTCTGCGAATGTGACGGCCAGCCTGGCCACGCCCGCACAGCTGATGCTGGTACCGTTATAACCTATTAACCGTTTATTAGAGGGTGACAATGGCACGTCTTTGAAATGAGTTTCATACGTTCTCTCTGATATTACAGTTACCGCGGAACCACTATCGATTTCGAATTTTAAATTCAACCCGTTAATTTGTACAATTTCTACCATTGGGGCTCCTCCTACTGAACGTATATTAAATAACTTACCATCATCATCCGTGCCCTCACCTGCGGCACCAGTTTCCAAATAATTCACTTTAGTGCACACCCTACACAAATGACCTTTCACATTGCACTTTTTACACGTATAATTTTTATACCGACACTCCGCACTTTTATGGTTTGTATAACCACACACGGCGCATTTCACTTTACCGCCGGCGGCGGCGGTCTTACCGCTAGGCGATATCTTGAACAACGGATCTCCGACGGCAGCGGGGGCACCGGGTGCGCCCGCGCCAGCAGCCACGCTCATGCGAGCACAGCGTAAGCTTTCGGCCAGCTCCACTGCCTTGGCTAACGTGAGCTCTGAGAAATTCTGCCCATATAATTTCTCCTTTTCGAGCCCCGGTAGCATACCCATTATGAAGCGGTCCCGCAGTGCTTCCTCTACGTTCAGGAAGCTGCAGTGAGCCGTGAGACCTCTCAACCTTGCCGCCCATTGGCTGTGCGATTCCCCAGCCTATTGGGTCGCTGCATAAAAATTATGCCTTTCGCCAAACCCGACTCTTTTTGGGGTGAAATGCTGGTCGAGGAGTGAAAGTATATCCTTATAGGGTACATCCTGGATCTGCTTCGGCAAAGCCAAGTCTGCCGCTAATTTAAAAGTACCCTCATTGAGTGCGCTCAAAAGTATCGCTCGCCTCTTTGTTTCAGTCGGATCTTCCTTGTCATTGACTCCATTTGCGATGCACCATTGTTCTAAACGACATTTATACGTTTGCCAGTTTTGCAAACTGTGATCGAACGCGGATAAAATTCCAAACTGTGTCCCGGACATTTGCACTATTTTTAATAATTCCTAAACGCGGGTATCGTTCGTCGCCACTGTTAAGGTCAACACACACGGCCGCTATAATATGTTGCTGTACTCTTCTAACGCACGCAAATTGATATCGGTTCCTCTCACTCACACGTAGGAAAGAGACGCGCTTATGTAATTTGGCGTGCGTAAGAAAAGTACAGCAACATATTATAGCGCGTGTCTGTGACGACCGTTATATATCCGACACGGGAGCGTGGAGCGAGACGGACGCTATAATATACAGCGCAGTACAGCGCAGTATAGCGCTATACTGCGCTATAGAGTACGGTATAGCGCGGTAAAGCGCAGTACTGCGCTATAGAGCGCAGTATAGCGCTATAACGCGTGTGCATCAAGATGGCTGGATCAAAATCATCGATTGAAAATTTGGTATAACGGTGGGCACCTGTCTCATACATTTAGGTCGAGTAGTTAGAACAGCAGTTTTGTATGGAACAACAGTTTATATTTGTAATTTCGATTTTGGTCTCGCATAAAGTTTGCCAGTTCGATGGTCCAATAAACCCCTTAAAATCCGTCTGCTAGTGTTGGGTGTAATTCAATTAAATTACTAAATTAATTGCAATGCAATTATTAATTACAATGTATGTGCCTGTGAGCGTTATTTATTTTATTTTATTTTATTTATTGTTAATTCAATTACATTAATTTAGTAATTTTTACACAATTACTTTTACAAGGCTCACAGATAATACATACTGACGCGGAAACCTGGAATGGGGTAGGTGTCCAAGTGTCCACCGTCTGTAGGTCCGCGTGGATTGAATCCGATGTCAGATTTGAGAAAACCATCCGCCATTTTGTACTTTACAGTTTTTGGACAGATTGTTACCAAAATCCATTAGGTACCAAACATCCACCCTACACCCACCACATTGACAAATATAGGTACTCCACATACAACCCAACATCCACCACCAAACATCTAATGGCTAACGCAATCATTCTTCACTTTCAACATAATTATATCCATTATAATCATAACCAAAAAGTTATTGAGTAATTGCAATTAACAAAAATTACAATTGTAATTTCAACAATTTGGTGTGTCATGTTTTTTTTGGAGGGCTAAATCGAAAACTATGTCGAGATAATTGTCTCAACAATTGATAAGAGACAAATAAATACTGTTTAATTTAATTAATAACAATATTTTCTATGTCAGACCTATAAAATAAAGACCAAATTGACATACCGAAAGTTAATTGATAATAAACTTAAATTAAGAAAAATAAAAGCTAATAAAAGCTAATAAGTCATCATCTTAAGAAAGGTAAATTAGAAAAAAAATCTAATAAATTAATTATTAGTTAATTATATTTTGCCCAACACTGGTACCTGAACTACCTAACATACTATGTTAAGGTCAACACACACGGCCGCTATAATATGTTGCTGTACTCTTCTAACGCACGCAAATTGATATCGGTTCCTCTCACTCACACGTAGGAAAGAGACGCGCTTATGTAATTTGGCGTGCGTAAGAAGAGTACAGCAACATATTATAGCGCGTGTCTGTGACGACCGTTACTGATAAAAGAAATACATTTTGAATCGAAGACTATCCCGCCGTCTTGATGCTCACAATCTATTCAATGAACTGATTAGCCTACTACGCCCTAGTGATGTGCCGATACAGGTTGGACTCGAGTGCGGATTCGAATACCTTATACCATACAGTGCTATCAACTTAAGCTGAGAATTGCATTTGTGTGAGTGCGCACACCGATAGTGTAGAGTGGCAATCGACGCGCCAATGAGGCGCGGCGCGTCGCTTCCCTGCCGCCCACATACTTCACTTCACCTTGCTTTTGGCGATCACTCACACAAATGCAATTCTCAGCTTAAGTTGATAGCACTGTACCTAAGTACTCGCTCACTCGAAAATGCGAAATATAGTATTCGGATTCACAATACTCTGATTCGAGTACTTACAGTTAGCACTTACCAACATAAAATACCTCTTTAATTTCTCATCTCTTGTCGAAAAACTACTATATTAAGTAAGAGTCGCTGTATGGTTCAATGGGTTACCTACATCATTTATGGGGTGCTTCAGATCATAAAACTGTACAACTTTTGGTACTAACTTTGAAATCGCGAAAAAAATAATTCTACATTTTGTTCGAGTAGCTATTGGCATTTTCTATGAATGACATTTGCTGTTTTTCGCAATTTTTTTGTTGGCTCCATAGAGAATGTTGCTCAATTTGATGGTTGCTCAGAATGGACTCGAATACGAGTAGGTACCAAATCAATTCGAGTTCGTGACTCGGGTACTAGGTACCAATTTGATTCTTCTTTCAATTAGTACCTACCAAAGAAATAAGAAAATTTTTATCGAATAAATTAATATTAATATCCGATTACTAAAATAGTCATCTCGGCACATCACTAGTACTACGATGTCGGCGAGCCCGGCGGCGAGCACAAGGGGCTCGGCCACGCCGCACGCCGCACGCACACACGCCACCGTAGAGTCAACTCCACATGCAAGACCACTTCTTGATACTTTTAAAAAAAAAAATCTAGAGCAAAAGCAAGTACTTTGTTTAGCAACGTAGTTTATTTATCATTTTAGATAGGTATTAAAATTTAACTTAAATAAACATTTAAAACATAATTGATAACCCAGTAAAATTAAGCTGAAATATACCAATCAGGAGAAGTAATTTCCGGATTTCTAAAACTTTTTTTAAACGTTCCTTTGGTACGTAATATTGAAGAAAAAAAATAGTCCTGGTAACGGGGGGTGAGCTCGAGGAAGGGGGGGGGGGGGGGGGTCTAAAGGTGACTTTTTTCAGTTTTTCGCTTATTTCTCGAAATCTGCAAGTCGTATCGAAATGTTTTGTATAAAAAAATTAAACCTGACAAAATTTCCAACAAACAAGTTGTATGCATTTTTGCCATAGGACTTAACCTTTGAGGGCTACGGGGCCGAGAAAGTAACAGCATTTCAAAAATTATGAAATTTGTATGGCGACCCTCATGAAAGTTGAAGATAAAAACAAAATGATTTCATATTCTTAATCAGCAACCCCGAAAACTCCCAGATACAAATTTTCTGTCGGTTCGGAGAACCCTTAAGAGCTGCATTGGCTTTTGAAATTTCCATAGCAGCCATCTTGGATATCGCAATTTTGGTTTTTTTTCACCGTTTACCAAATCTGACCAAGGTCCTCTATGACAATTGTTCAAGGTCCATAACCCTATCTGTCATAGTTTCCGCGGGCCGTTGACCTCATCCGTCAGGAGTCGACCTTCTGAGGAAGTCGAAATATTATTTTTATCGCCAGGGCATCCTTATGATGATCCCTAAGATCATTTTACTATACGTTGAATGGGGGAAACCCGGTGAACAATTATACGGGTATATATCTAATATCTATGTGGTGGGGGGGAGGGGGGGTCAACCAGATACCTCCAATTTATCTCCGGGTTCCCCTTACGGTACAAGGATGACATTTGGGGATCATCATATGGATGCCTTTTTGATACAGGGAAAACTTTGACTTCCTCGGAAGGTCGACTCCTGATGGATGAGGTCAACGGCCCGCGGAAACTGTGACAGATAGGGTTATGGACCTCGAACAAATGTCATAGAGGACCTTAGTCAGATTTGGTTGGCGGTGAAAAAAATCCAAAATTGCGATATCCAAGATGGCTACCATGGAAATTTCAAACGCCAATGCAGCTTTTAAGGGTTCCCCGAACCGACTGAAAATTTGTATCTGGGGGTTTTCGGGGCTACCGATTAAGAATATGAAATCATTTTGTTTTTATCTTCAACTTTCATGAGGGTCACCATACAAATTTCATAATTTTTGAAATGCCGTTACTTTCTCGACCCCTTAGCCCTCAAAGGTCCTAAGGTTTCGGGGTCCTATGACAAAAATGCAGACCACTTGTTTTGTATGAAATTTTGTTAGGTATAATTTGTCTATACAAAGTATTTCGATACGATTTTTAGATTACAAGAAATAAGCGAAAAAATGAAAAAAGTCACCTTTAGAGCCCCCCCCCCCCCCTTTCTCGAGCTCACCCCCCCCCCCCCCCCCCTCACCAGGACTTTTTTTTTCTTCAATATTGCGAACCAAAGGAACGTTTAAAAAAAGTTCCAAAACTCCGGAAATTATTTCTTCTGATTTATCTAATTTTACTGGGTTATGATATTATTTTAATTCGTAAATCAATGATTTTATTGAAGTCTGTTGTTTTTGCGCGAGCGTCACGCGAAAACAACTGGACCAATATTATGCAGGGTGTAAATTTAAATGATTTACATTTGTCAAACAGAGTACTTCAGACCATCAAACTGAACAACTTTCACTATTTTGGTTCCATAGTGAACATTGGTTAATTGTATAACGTGTACTATGTACCAATACAAAGGTAGCAAATAATAAACAATTTACTTTGCCAAACAAAATACTTACAAAAAAAATTACAAGTATCAAGATCGATAATTTTGCCGTTTGTGTCTGTATGCGTGAGTTATACAGGCTGTTCACTTAAATGCGTTATATGGGTTCATGGGTTGGAATGAAAATCAAACCAGGAGGTTTGATTCCTTTTATCTGATCGTATGCCGCCAATGAAAGCGAAGGTACCCGCCGCTAAAACTGGTTCGAGTGAAAGGTCTACCTATCTAAAAAATTTACAATGAAAAAGTAGACCCTACTTAGTTGTTTGATTTGATTTCCCAATAAAGACAAAAATTAAAAAAATATACCGGAAGATTTTTTTACCGTTCCGAAACTTTAAGGGGTGGTTCAGACCATCAAACTGAACAACTTTTCATTTGGGATCAAACTTGCAATCGCAAAGAATAAATCGGCTGTTCCATACTAAACTGCAAAGCCTCCTAGACTCAAATATATGCGACAGCCGATTTTTTTTTACTTCATTTGGTTGTTGAGACACTAATAACTCATATAAACCTTTGTTGCTTAAAATTATAATAATAAACTGTTAAGTAATATTAGTCCGCCTATTCAATAAATAAGTTGATTAATTAAATAAATCAGGACGGTTGTAGAACATCCTGTATCTATGCGACGTAATATAACAAGCAGTATAGCGCTATACTGCGCTATACTGCCAGGTATCTTTCAGATGGCAATAGCCTCCTCTCACTCACACAAGAATGAGACGTGCCCATGTAATGTTTCGTGTGTTAGAAGAGTTCAACCTCGGCGGTATCGCGCTATACTGCGCTCTATAGCGCAGTATAGCGCTATACTGCGCTATAACGTACTCTAGAGCGCAGTATAGCGCTATACTGCGCTGTATATTATAGCGTCCGTCTGTTACGACCTTGAAACAACCGGCGGCTAGAGACACACTACTTTATTAGATGTAAGGCATAATGTAAGGACACCGTGGTGGGCACAGCCACACACACACATGCAAACCCTATACACATCAGGTTAGTAACAGGGTTTGACTTAAGAACTATGTTAGTAGGTTATGAATGTAGGTGAGCACTCTGGATATTTTTTATGAAATGAAACCTCAATCAGTGAAATTATAAGATTGCTTTTCCAATATAAAAAACTCATTTTCGGCAAAAAATACACATGTTATGGGAGATTAAAGCAGCGACGATTTACTGAAATTGAATTGCTTTTCAAAAATCCAAAAACCAATTTTCGACAAAAATTACTCTATGCGACAGTTAACGAAATTCTAAAGCGCAGGGACACGTGCAATGGTAACTGAGATGCTATCGCTACTGGCCTCGTATTAGAATTTTCGAGTCATTCTTTTGCTGTTATTTGTTATTGTTCACACCAACGTCGTTCGAGCCAGGTGTCAAGTTAATTCGCCCGAGTTATAAAATTTTTGAAGACCTTTACTTCCAAAATTAAAATTCTAAAGCGCAGGTACACGTGCAATGGTAACTGAGATGCTATCGCTACTGGCCTCGCATTAGAATTTTCGAGTTATTCTTTTGCTGTTATTTGTTATTGTTCACACCAACGTCGTTCGAGCCAGGTGTCAAGTTAATTCGCCCGAGTTATAAAATTTTTGAAGACCTTTACTTCCAAAATTAAATAACTGTTAACTATTTGTAGCTAAAATAATTATGTTAAATGTAACTAAAATTGGTTTTCTCAAACTAAAACTATGACAACAATACGTATAGGCGTCGTAAAAAAAAAAACTGTGTATAAAAGGTAATTAATTACTACTATGTTAATAATAGACAACATTTTGACATTATTCTTGATCTTAGAACCTTAGAACACTTTTATTAGTACAATACTAAGATTTATCGCTTTCGTGTCAAAATACAAACAAATAAACCTACCAAATAACTCTGAACTCATCAATAATTTGTTTCATGTCAATATTTTCACGCAAGATTAGCTATTATGGAGTATGAAGAAATATAAAACATACATTTGCGGGGTTACGCTAAGGCTGGTACACACTAAGGATAATTACGGATATGCGATTACGGATATTTGATTTCGATTACGGATATTGTTCATTTTCCTTACTGATTGATAATTTTTTCTCGAGTATAGGTAGGTATAGTTTCAATAACAAACGTATTCGGATTTTTTTTTTACTCACATAACTTTTTAATATACAGGATCTTTACTCTTTACTAACCTATATGATCACCTTTTAGATTTATTTTGTTACAAATATTGCTTCCTAACTTTACAGGGTGTTAGGGTAAACACTAAACAGTCGACCCATGACATTAAACAATTTTCCCTAAAAAACCTATCGGAAACTAGAAAAAAAAAATTTTTCATGAAAAGATGACGTTTTTTTTAGGTATTCCCTTTGGTTTTTGGAAATGTTGTTGAGTATCATGTGTACCCCTAAAAGTAATGCAACAACAACCTGTATGGTTGCATTTCTATATCTACATTATAACACTTATTTCTATCTGTACAAATCTTCACAGTTCGATTCGAATCGAGGATTAATGTTGGGAGAAATAAGTCACAGGGCTTAGCGAAGCGCCTTACCTCACGTTACAAATCGGATCGGTAAACAGAAAGAAATATATGCAGCTGTATCGTTATGACTAGATCGGGAAAACATTTTAAGTCCTAATATGGAAATATTTAAGGTTTCTTTTGCAATGTTTTGTAGTCTGCTTAAAAATATCATTATTTCAAACGATACCAAACATTTACCTTGTTTCTGCTGCACATACTTATAAAGACATACCTAGATATTGGCAGTTGTAATAGTTTATTTCTTATTTCTGTATGATTCTGTTCGTATTTTTTTTAAGCTTCAGTGATTATTTAACTTACCACATAAGAAACAATAAGTTGTTCTTAATAGGTTCTAAAGCTAGTTAGGCGAAAAATCAGCTAAGAAAAAATTTTGTTCGAAAAAATAGTTTCATCAACATTCTTCATTCCTATGGCCAACGTTAGTCAAATATCAGGTCGTGAATTTTATGTATGTTACATCAAAAATAAACGGAAACAAGGAGTTTATTGCTTTGCACACTGACTGACACGTCGCGTTTTTGCCTGCCACGAGGCTCCGCATTCCTCAATCTCTTCTTATTCTTGCTTGTCCAAAAACAATCTCTGAGATTAGGATAGATTCTCCCAATAAACTACTTGACACTGGCGGAAATGCAGTGCTAACGCACAAGCAAGAGTCCATTAATATGTAAAAAAAAAAAAAAAAAAAACTTAAAACGGATACAAGGAGGGCGTGGGCTTTAGACCACCACGTCTGTCCAATGCGGATAAGTAGCCTTAACATTCTGAGTTTCGGCTTCAGCGTATACAGGTTTCCTAACGGTTTCCTTTGGTCGTCCAATCGTTAGCCAAAACAAAAATAAATGATATTGTGTATAACCAGCCTTAGGAACGTACGCGTTACAGATTGAGCTTTGATGGATGGGAAGTATAACCGAGTATGAAAACTAGAAGGGCAGCTACACTGTAATTTGATTTTTTGGAACAGGTCTGAGAAGAAAATTGTGTTTGTTCGGTTTATCTTCCGTCTTTTGCGTTTTTCAAAGTGATTGGAAAACCATGAGATTATACAGAAATAAATTATTATCATTGGTATCCTTTAAAACTAAGAGTCTACCCATCAAACTGAACAACCTTAACTATATGGGAGCAAACAGATTGTAGCAATAAAAATCTGTTCCTACTACTACAATCGGTTTGCTCCCGTAATAAAAGTTGTTTAGTTTGAAGGTCTAAACCACCCATGAAAGTTGCGGAACGGTAAAAAAATCATCCAGTATTTTATCTCGCTACATGCAGAGATCGGACGATGATCGGACACTTGATACGAAACGATAATTTCTTTAAAACAATACTGGAAGGGAAGTTTTTTTTTTTATTAAGTATGGCTTTGCTCTTGACCTCAATCCAGTCCTCAGGACGAAGATGGGGTCGAAGATGTAGCGAGCTTACCCAGAAGATGCCTATTCACTCGTACTTTAATGGAATTCGGGTTGTAAGTGCTCGGAAATACTGACGCAGGTAAGGCATTCCACTCCTTGGCTGTGCGCATTATAAAAGATTCAGAAAAGCGCTTGGTGCGTATATGTGGGGTGTCAACCAAGAAGGGGTGATATCCCGCGGTGCGTCTGGAAGACCGATAGCAGAAAGGGGAAGGTGGGATGAGCTCGTGCAGCTCTTGGGCACACTCACCGAAGTACAGTCTGTAGAAGACCGACAAGCAAGCCACTCTGCGACGGTGGGCTAGGCTATGAAGCTTGGCCTCCACCAGCTTACTGTCGCCAATGAGCCTCCTGGCTCTGCGTTCAACCGAGTCGAGTGCGGCAAGTTGATACTTGGCTGAGCCATCCCATAGGTGGCAGCAGTACTCCATACATGATCGGACCTGAGCTTTATACAACATTAAGAGCTGTCCAGGAGTGAGAATTAGATAGAGGGGAAGAGAGGCAGAGGAAGACAAGAGACAGAGTAAACAGAGTTATCTAGCCCAAGTGAAGGAAAAGGTTGATATCGTGTCGTATTAGGAGACAAGATTGGCGAATACTCCACCGACAAGAGCGTAGCTCTTAAGGCGGGTGTCCCTAGAGCAAGCCTCTCTTTCTAACAAGTAAACATTTGCAATAAGCCATCCCGCTTCAATTAAAAGCAAGATCGCAAAAAAAACGCATTTTTCATCAATATCTTTTCTCAACTCAACTCAAAATATATTTATTCAAAATAGGATACAATGTACCTCTTTTCGAACATCACAATCTAAAAAGTCACAGATTTTGCTATATAAATTATGTCAAACTGGAATCGCACCACGCATTTGTGTCTTCAATATAGTCAATTATTTTATAATATGCCTTGCCAGATAAAGACTTCTTAATATGTGATTTAAACTTTCTTTCAGATAAATTTAATATATCGTCAGGAATTTTATTGTAAAAACGTATACAGAAAAAAAAATAAATAAAAAAAAAAAAAAAAAAAAAAAAAACAAAAAAAAAAAAAAAAAAAAAAAAAATAAAATAAAAAAAAATAAAAAAAAATAAATGAAAGCATGATGATGCCCATAAATGATGTATTGACCCTACTGAGTCTGAACACAGGGGTGTCAAGTTTATTTTTGTTTCTAAGATTAAAGTTGTGCCTGTCACTGTTCTTTGGAAATTGCGCAATATTTTTACGGACATGCATGATGTTTTCGTATATAAATTGACCAGCAACGGTTAAAATATTAACGTCTTTAAAACGGTCCCTAAGAGAGTCTCGACGACGCAATTTGTAAATTGCACGTACTGCCCTTTTTTGTAGCACAAATATTGTATTAATATCGGATGCTCGCCCCCACAGCAAAATGCCATAAGACATGATGCTGTGGAAGTAGCTGAAATAGACTAGGCTCGCAGTTGCAACATCCGTTATTTGTCTTATTTTCCAGACTGCATATGCAGCAGAGCTTAACCTGCCCGCTAAAGATTCTATTATGTGGGCCCCACTGAAGTTTTGAGTCTAAAGTTATAGTTATTTCTCTTGGGTGTTTGGGGTAAAATCCATCGGGTAGAATCACTGCTATAATTAATTACCTTTCAAATGATGGTATATTCAGAAGAAATGGTGTATGGTGATTCTTGTAAAACTTTATAAAGGTTATAAATCTGAAATCGAACTTACTTTGCTCCTCTTTTCTATCGAGAAAATTTAATAGAATCGTGTTTTCAACGGTTAATTTACTGCAGAAAAAATGTATTGTACACTGTTATGTGAACTATATAATATTAAATGTAATAATTTGGTTATCAAAAATCGGTTCGAAAACAGACAAAATAGGTGTCACCCCCTCTTAAATAAGATGATGATGATGACATGCAGAGAACGGTTCTGAGCGAAGTCGCGGGTAAATACTCGTTATAATAAATTAGATACCTACACTAACATAAACCTAGTAATTGTGTTAATTGGATATAGATCATTTACCGCAACCTGAATACCAATAATCATAAATTTCAATTGCTAGTATAGTATTATAACGTCTAATACCCGAATTCTGCATCAATATCAATAGCATTAACATAATAGATGACCGCTATTATTTGATATTATATCACCATGATTATCTATCAGGGTATGTTAATTGTTAGTAAGAACAAGTCGAGCCTCGTAAGTCCCAGTGTACTTTTTATAGGACATTAACTCTATAAACATTTTTAAAAAGGAAATTTTTTATCTGTCGGGTTAAATTCGAGGCTGTATTTACTTTCTTCCGATTAAGCTATCTACAAAGTGGTGGTTCAGACCATCAAATTGAACAACATTCACAAAAGAGCAAACATCAAAATCGCGGAAACAAAATTTTCTGTTTCATGCAAAATTGCATTATTACCTGCTTGACTGAAATGAATGGGACAGCAGTTTTTTTTCAAGGTTGTCTCCATAGGGAAAGTTGTTCAGTTTGACCCATGTTAACATTTTTGTATAGATCCCAAAACACACAACACACACACACACAGGACAACATGATATAACATACTAATAACTAATAATATTAGGTTCTACAATAGGTACAAGGTCATTTCGACCTAGAACTAGAAAAAAACAGATTTCATATTTAAATAAATGTTATGCAAATAGCCTATAGGTACTATTTGGTACTTCATTTCAAATTCTTCACGTCAAGATTTTCCGATTCCTATACAGGGTGTAAGTGACAGCCTAGCAAATACTGAAACGGTGAACTCAGACCATCAAACTGAACAACTTCCACTACGGAGCCTACCTCAGGAAACGCGAAAAAAAACAGCTGTCCTATATAAAACTGCTGTACCTACTCGACTAAAATATATGGGACAGCTGATTTTTTCTTCGCGTTTCGTGAGGTAGACGTCATAGTGAAAGTTTTTCAGTTTGATGGTCTGATGATGTGATGATTCACCGTTTCAGTATTTGGTAGGCTGTCACTTACATTACACCCTGTAATAGCTTTCTGGCCAATTCTGATTTGCAAATAAAGATATACTATCCGACATTCTTGGACGTTACTAAACCTGTTCTAAGAATAAGTGAGAAGAAGTGTTTCAAATCTCTGTTTCTGTAATTCAAAATAGCCTTAAAATTTCCTTGCTATTTGAAATGGAGTATAACGAAACTAGACTCTACAAACAGGTAGCTATACGACACAAAATCGATCACTCATCATAACTTCTCCAATCATTTCTATCTATAGCCATCATAACCAATTAGTAATTCATGTATCCCGAACGGACTTTACTGCCATACTATTCTGTGCCTAATTCATTCTATCAAGGCCCAGGAATCAAGCTGTTTTGACACCTAGTGAAGAAGTCATAAGAACTCTTGTAGGGATCCTCGTAAACTGAATAAGCTGACTGTAAATCAATACAATTGGCTCAGCTGCGGTCAAGTAGTCCTTCGTACGCAATGGTCGACCTAAGTGGTTTAAATTGTAGTTAAGTCAAGACCATCGATTTTAGAATACCGTAGATAGGGTTGAACGTGTGTTTTTAATGGAAAGAGAGATAGAAGCAAGTATGAAAAGATTATAACTTTGTAAAGAGTTGCTTGGCAAGTGGTCGTGTCGGTTGGGTGTTTTTAGACTTGCCACGAAGCTGCACCATTTTTTTTTTTATTAGCACAAATTAATGTGTTTTTGTACATAGGTAAAACAATCGCTGAGATTACGATGGTCCCAAAAACCTATCGATATATTGGCAAAAATGCGTTGTTAAACACATACAATCGGCCATTAAACGATAAATAAAAAAATTATTTAGTTAAACTTGATGAAATTAATAAACGAACTAAAATATTAGTTACAAAGTAAATGTGTGTGTGGTAAGTCTGTGTGATTAGGTTTAATTTAATAGACTTCTATGAGTACACAGAATGTTACAAAGCACCCTCGTAACATTTAAACGTGTGGTTTAGATTAGATCATCAATTTGAACAACTTTTAAAATGGAACCAACGTCGAGAAAAAAATCAACTGTTTCATACAAAACTGCAGTACCAACTCAACTCAAATATTGTATGGGAAAGTTGATTCTTTTTATTTTTTTCGATGTTGGTTCCATAGTAAAATTTGATCAGTTTGGTGGGCTAATCGAAACCACCTCTTTAAATATATTTTTTTGTTACATCCTGCATAATCAGCACCATCTACTGTCTTTTCATATCAAGGGTCGAAGCGAGACAAAGCCGATTGATGCTGTCAACTTAAGTGTCACTTAAGGTCTTGGTCATTTGAATAGTATAGTGAGTTAGAATCCGAAGGACGTGTAAAGGTCAATTCACACCGAGATGGCAGAGGCCGGTAGTGAACCGGTGCCGGCGAGCAAATTCAGTTGCACAGTTTTTTACACTTTTTGAAGTGAAACACTTATTATGGAAGGGCTTTGAAATTTGGAACCGCTACCTTTTCGTTTAACGGAAGTTCGAAGTTTAAATTTGACATCTGTGGAAGTTGACAGCTGCGGAAGCTCTATAAAAGTGTAACTTTTTATGGGAGGGCTTTGAAATTCGGATTCACTACCTTTTCGTGTCACGGAAGTTCGAAATTTAAATTTGACTGCTTCGGCAGTTTCACTTCTGCCGGGCGTCATAGTAAAAATTGTTCAGTTTGATCGGTAGACACCCAGTTTAAAAGGATGCTAATGATATCAATTTCACCCTGTATAATTTATCATTTTATGCCGGTTATCCTTCAATAATTATACTAGCCATGCAACTTATTCTATTTTTTTTATAAATAATCTATTATTTGAGTTTTTATAACCACCCTAAAAAGTAAATGGAATTAAATAAACAAGACCTGTACTTAATTTTCTTAATTATAAAGTTACAATGAAAAACTTTCACAAAAATAACAGAATCTCTTTGAAGGTAAATTCAAACGGAATAATTAACAATGTTCACCTAAACACTGTCTTTTCATAGTAACAAACATATATTACGAAGGCTGAAGTCAAAAGGCTCTTTAGTTAAACTTTAATTACAAAACTAGGCCCCAAGTCATTTACAGGTCGTTTGCCCTGTGATCTTAACACGAATTTACTAGAATTTGTTTAGATATACGACTAGGGCATAGTCTATGCCCGCGTGGCGTGCGGGTTACTTACGTCGGGGGACGGGAGGGCGTAACCTAACTCAATTCGCTGTTAGGGTACGCACGCCCCGCACGATTGGCCTGCCGCGACCGCTGAGCTTCACCACTATTCGTTCTTTACACTATGACTAGGAACTAGGGACATGAAAATATTATATAAATAGACAATGGCCTCGATTCGGAATGTACCACGACTTTTTTTTTTTTTTTTTTTTTTTTTATGTGTGATAGGTAAGCATTTGACCCCAATCTCACCTGATGTTGAGTGATGATGAGGCCGAAGATGTAGCATGCTTACCTAGAAAGATGCCTATTCACTCTCGCCTTGAAGAGGCCCAGGTTGTATTGCTCAGGGAACAGGTCCGCAGGCAGGGCATTCCACTCCTTAGCCGTGCGCATTATAAAAGAAGAAGCAAACTTCTTCGTGCGAATTGCTGGTAGGTCAACGACATAGGGGTGGAAACCCAGTCTGCGTCTCGTCCCCCGCAGATGAAAGGGAGACGGTGGTATCAGATCGTGTAATTCAGTCGCACACTCTCCGAAATGTATCCTATAAAAAACAGACAGACAGGCTACCTTGCGACGATGCTCAAGACTTTGTAGCTTCGCCACCGAGGTTACGCCACGACTTAGCTACGACTAGGCCACGACTTAACTAAACTAAATTTATTCCTGTCACTTTCTAAAATAAGATTAAGAAAAGAGACAGAAAACCAACAGCTGACTTTAGTGCTGTCAAAGTGACGTTAAACGCCCAAAAACGACTTAAATAAGATGGCGTACATTATGATGGCATCTTATTTTGCGCATTTAACGTCACTTTGACAGCACTAAAGTCAGCTGTTGGTTTTCTGTCTCTTTTCTTAATCTTATTTTAGAAAGTGACAGGAATAAATTTAGTTTAGTTAAGTCGTGGTACACTCCGAATCGAGGCCATTCATTTTATTATGTTGCTGTTACTGTTAATTGCTATATCTGTAACGAGTTTCAACTTCCTATGTCTTACGGTCTCTGAGAAAAATGCCTGTGACAGACGGACGGACGGACGGATGGACGGACAGACGGACGGACAGACGGACGGACAGACACCGAGGTGATTCCATAAGTGTTACGTTTTTCCAATTTTGGTACGGAACACTAAAAACTAGCTGTATTGGTACAATTGGGTCGTTTAGCCATTGACGTTTTATCCATTGAAAATATTATGAAGAAATTGTTTATCCAGAAAAACAAAAATTATTCTTTGTTTCGATGTTGGCAAAAGTAGGTAACATAAAACCAAAAAAAAATTATAAATCTGATAAAAATGTTGATACTGATATGCGATAGTTTCCCGTATGATAGTAATCGATACATTAAGGAAACTTGTGCTCACCACTGTCCTGAGTGTTGTTGACCCCTTGTTTCAGTTTACAAGAAATGGGACGATGCCAACTGGGTCCGTTCATGACATGCCAAGAATTTACCGACTCCTAACTATATTATGAGGGTACACGTAGGGGAAATTTATGTGAGGATACATAGGAATGTACGAAAATATCGGGTTAAATTGTTTGAAAGAAAATAATTGGGTGGGCACGTTGAAAATGGAAATAAAAGGCTCCTTTAACGTACCAAAAAATGTTGAGGGTCCCAAAAATATGGCCTGTAAAGCGGGTAAAAATGTGGTAGAATAATCCTGTATGAAAGCGCGGACCATCGATTTTAGATTTTGAACTAATGACTTTTTTAGTTTCCCCGATAGCTCAGTCGGTAGTGAACCTGCCTGCAGTGCCGAGGAGAGTCGCTGGTTTGAATCCCGTAAGAGACAAGTAATTGTATGATGAATAATGAATATTTCGACGAGTCATGGATGTTTGTATCTCTACCTATTATATGCATTCTATATCGTTGTTTAGTCATCTTAATATAAGTCCAAGATAGATTTTGGTACTTTAAATGTGTCTAGATAATTAGTGTGACAACGTCCAAGTATATTTTTTTTAATGTATATTGAGTTAGGTGTCGTTAGATCGGTTCGATGGAATAAAACTCCCATAGAAACTAAATCGTTATAATGCTTCCTGTCTCGAGATATTTGCGCTCAATGTCAAAAATAGGGCTATAATATGCAATAGCACCGAAAAATATTCATTTGTTGTACATAAAGGAACATTGACTGACAAGAAGTTGATCAATTGGAAGTATCAAAACGTCTTTCATACCATAATAATCTTATAATGAAATCAACAAATTGCTCCTTAAAGTTAGGGTATCAAGAAAAATACGGAACATTTTCGATCTGAAAGCTAAATTGTCACGATTGTAACGCCATACTTCCAGTGTCTTTGAACAATTTTTCTTTAAGGCTGCACCGAGGCTATTGTGCTGCCCTCAATCGTATTCTTTTTATTTCTAAAAAATTAAACAACATTTCCAAAATCAAGAATATCACATGGTAGTCCTGATTGGCTTTCAATTTATTCAAACATTACGAATTATTATGTTTTATGCTTGTAGCTTATCGGTGGCGCGTTGCGAAGAGGTATGGACACCCAATTATAGGGGTACGGGTTTGAATCCGCACGGACAACATGCCATGTACCAATGAATTTTTCTAGCTTATTTACGTAATACCGACTGCTCTCAAACGGTGAAGGAAAACATCGTGAGGAAACCCGCGTACGCTGAAGAAGAAATTCTGATGTGTATGTGTAGTCTACCAATCCGCATTGTGCACGCGTGGTGGACTAATGCCCATACACCCTCCCTGAGGATAGGCCTGTGCCCTAGAGTGGGACGCTTATAGGCTGATGATGATGATGATGCTTGTATCTATTATTGATCGTGTCAAAAGTTGTCACTTTTGGCGGTTTTAAAGATAATAACTACAATCCGCAATGACCTGATAAATTGAAAATCAGCAATGACTACAATGTGACATTCTTGTTGATTTGGAAATATTGTTTCATAGTTAAAAAATGTAAAAACTCGTTTGGGGGCAGCACAATAGGCTCGGTCCAGCCTTAATGAAAATGCTTTGTTGCGCACTCAGGGGTAATTAATATGTTAAAAGCCCATCATAACTCGTGTTTTCAACTTAAAATGTTCACAACACTACTTAATCAGGAAATTAAATTAATTGTTTGAACTCAAACCGCTACGTCAAATGCACAGTTTAGTACAAAGCTCAATTTTGACAACTCTGTTTTGTTCGCTAATTCATTGTTAACCAGCGGTCCGGAAAACGAAGATTAGCAAAGTGACGTCAGGATAGATAATAATATGGGTTAGCGCCATTCGCAGGAATGATAGTAATGACTAAATGCTAGGTTAATTTATTGTGAAAAAAAACTATTTGTGATTCCGGCCTAAAGTAAACAACTTTATTTCTACCGCTCAGTTTCGTATTAGATAACCAAAGGACGATGTTTCGTAAGCAGTGTTAAGCTCCGCAAGGCCCAATGTCCTATTTAAAGCACATAAGTTAGATAGTAAATGGCAACAACTACAGGGTGAAAATCATTAGAATCCTTTTAAACTAAGAGTCTACCAAACTGAAAAACTTTTACTATAGGAGCGAAAGGAACGGAGCAAAAAAAATTTGCTGTTCCATACTAAACTGCAATGCCTACTCGACTCAAATGTATGCAAAAGCAGATATTTTTTTTGCTCCTATCGGTTTGCTCCCATAGTAAAAGTAGTTCAGTTTGATGGGTAGACTCTTAGTTTCAAAGGATGCAAATGATTATGCTTAAATAAACAAGACACAATAAATCAATTAGAATACTTATTTAGTCAAACAAATCCGGCCGGAAGTATTAAACCTAAATATAGGAATATGGGCTACAAATTATACCTGCATAACCACTTCGAACGTCATTCTATTCTAAAACCTTCATTATGTAATGCGAGGCTTGTTACAACGGCGCGCTTAAAAATATAGCTGGCAGAGTTAGCAGAGGTTCTGAAAAGGGATTATTGTCGTATCGTAACTTATTTCAAACACCTGCGTTTCGGATACACAAAGTATGTGTTAAGATAGAGCCTCACGCTTCTACCGTATTAAAACAAAAGTGGCCAACAACGTATCGTAACTTATTTCAAACACCTGTGTTTCGGATACGCAATGATCTTAGATAAGGTATGTGTTTAGATAGAGCCTCATGCTTCTACTGTATTAAAACAAAAGTGGCCAACGTATCGTAACTTATTTCAAACACCTGCGTTTCGGATACGCAATGATCTTAGATAATGTATGTGTTTAGATAGAGCCTCATGCTTCTACTGTATTAAAACAAAAGTGGCCAACGTATCGTAACTTATTTCAAACACCTGTGTTTCGGATACGCAATGATCTTAGATAATGTATGTGTTTAGATAGAGCCTCATGCTTCTACTGTATTAAAACAAAAGTGGCCAACGTATCGTAACTTATTTCAAACACCTGTGTTTCGGATACGCAATGATCTTAGATAAGGTATGTGTTTAGATAGAGCCTCATGCTTCTACTGTATTAAAACAAAAGTGGCCAACGTATCGTAACTTATTTCAAACACCTGCGTTTCGGATACGCAATGATCTTAGATAAAGTATGTGTTTAGATAGAGCCTCACGCTTCTACTGTATTAAAACAAAAGTGGCCAACAACGTATCGTTACTTATTTCAAACACCTGCGTTTCGGATACACAATGATCTTAGACAAAGTATGTGTTTAGATAGAGCCTCACGCTTCTACCGCATTAAAACAAAAGGGGCCAAAGTATCGTTACTTATTTCAAACACCTGCGTTTCGGATACAAGTGGCGACGGGCTCACTCCCCGTCACACTGGACAGTGTTCTGGTACTACTAGTGAAACGTGGATATTCTGAGGTTTCAGAATATCTCTGACTACCTCCTCGGGGAATATAGTCGTGAGCATATGCATGCATGCATGCGTTTCGGATACGCAATGATCTTAGATAAAGTATGTGTTTAGATAGAGCCTCACGGTTCTACCGTATAAAACACAAAAGTGGCCAACTTTCTTAGGTTGGTGTGCGTGAGGCGCCATACAACGTATCTCTATGTGCGTGTGTATACCGGCACGGTTTATGACCCCAGAGTTCAGTGATATTTTGTTTGACGCGTTCGTAGCTTCGAGCTGTCTTGATATAAAAACTTATTAAAGGCAATGATATGCATTAAGGCAATTTTTTTAGATTTTTTGTCTGTTTGTGCACGCATTTAAAAACTGCTAAACCGATTCGAATAAGGATTTCACAAAGGCTCAGTTTGGGTTTTAAAATAATAAGGCTTTATTTCATCACTCGCCTGGTTCGCACACCTGGCAGAGAAACGTGACAAAATGCATAATGCTGTCACAATCCCACCTTTATCCGCCGGCGGCGTACGGTTCTGTTGTAGAGGCTGTGGACGTGTATGCGGCTCTCGTATAGGACTGTACAGCCATGAGAAAATTCCAAAAACACTGCTTAAACCATCTGCAACAGATGTAAAGGCCTATGATGATGATGAAGGCTTTATTTCATCACAATCGGTTTAATTACTTTGAATGAATTATATGGCATTATAAAATTACCGATAATGGATAGTTATAATTTAATTTATACTTACATAATAAAATTATTTATTTGTAAGAATTATGGTGATCAAAGGAAATTACAATTTTTATTATTTATGATTTGAATGGTGCCTAGTTTTAATTGTGTAATTTGATCTTATTTTAATGTATTAAGATTTTGAAATAATGACATTTAATTTAATTTGCTTGATTTTGTATTTTCATGAAAATGTTGACAGATTCTTGCTAGCATCAACAATGATCACAAGTTGGTGTAGTACCTACCTATGTTGTATTTATAATCTAAATTAAGTAATTATTGGCAACTGTTATATTATTGTGACTAAATTCCTACTGCCATCTATTTTTTGTTATGTTGCATGCCCTTAGGCGGATCACAGAGACGCTTAATTCAAATGTATACCATCATAATAACCTGTGTATCGCAATAAAGTGCTTTGACTTTGACTTCGGTTAATTCAATCGAAAATTATGAGTATTGAAAGTCAGTGGTCTGCGCGTAGTGTTCTTATAAAATGAAGGCCAGTTTTGAGTTATTTAACAAAACTAAACTAATATTGAAACTAAAGCGTAAAGATAAACCATCCCTTAGCGCAAAGCAAACTCCAATATTGACGGTTGAAAATGAAAAATGTGGAGTACTCTCAACTTACTGAACAAACTGCTCCGTTGTTTACTCCCTCCCTTTTTGTCAAGCTAACGGAATAAACAATTATCTTTCTCTGTGTGCCTTTTACTGATATTTTTCTGTTCTGTTTGTTATTCTTAGTTTGTCGCGCGTTTTGCTAAGGGACAAGGGGGCGTCCGCCCGGTTTTGAGTAACTTTGTAACCATTTTATACATTAACTATGACACTTTTTAAGCCGAAAACAAAATTGAGCAATCTACAGGATATGAGAAGTGATGTGGTTTTTCTCGAAATCTATTTTAATTAATAAAACTGAAGAAGAACTAATCCAAAGTCACCTCTTTTTTTCCGGTTGTAACCGTTTTACTCTTACATTGTTGATCAGAAGAATATGAAAATTTACAATATTCTTCAAAATACAATATAGAATGATGTGGTTTTCTTATTTTTTTAAAATTAATAAAAAATCATTCAGGTTTTCAAAGAAAACGGAAAATTCTGACCGGAGCCGCGCAATTGAAGCGGGATGGCTAATTGCAAAAGTTTGCTTGTAAGAAAGAGAGCCTTGCACATGGGAGGAGTAGCCTTAGAGGCTCCCCATAGGTAAACGCTAGCTCGGGCCATATTTTACTGGTTTTTAGAAGCTATCTTCTCGTTATTTGAAAGACATACAAATAATTGAAAAGTGTAGCAATATTCTTCAACATCTCGGCTTTATTTGCTATAGATCATATTTTATTTTTCTATGAAATAGATATGAAACCTGTGTTCAAAGAAAAGCTTAAATATTGGAAAAAATCTGTATTATGTGCATCTGTCCATACTTTTTATTCAAGTACGGTCAGGTACAGCAGTTTTGTATGAGACAGCTGATTTTTTTTCGCCTTTCCTGAGGTAGGCTCCATAGTGAAAGTTGTTCAGTTTGATGTTCTGAGTTCATCGTTTCTGTATTTGCTAGGCTGTCACTTACACCCTGTATAATTCGGAGCGTGCTCCATACAAACGAAGTCTGGTGATATTTTCAATACTAACCAATTAAAGTCAATGAAATTTTTCAGAAACAATCTAGAAACTAATCTCTGTTTGTATGAAGTCAGATTTTCGTTAAAAATGTATAGATTAAAGTTACAGTGCCTCAAACATTTCCATACAAATATTAAATTAATCCTAGCATTAAAACTGTATATACTTTAACGAAAGTCTGACTTCATACAAACATAGAGATTAGTTAATATTAAAGATTGAAAAAATTCAGTCTCGGGCGGGACTTGAACCCGCACCCTTCCAAACCGGGGAAGTGCGTTATCCAATTTCGCTACCGAGCCCACTAGCCAGAGAACGAATTTTTCAATCTGTTGCGTCTTATCTGTGGCTAGTTTGTAATAGCTGCCAGTAGATGTCGCTCACGTCCCCTCAAGACGCAACAGATTGAAAAATTCGTTCTCTGGCTAGTGGGCTCGGTAGCGAAATTGGATAACGCACTTCCCCGGTTTGGAAGGGTGCGGGTTCAAGTCCCGCCCGAGACTGAATTTTTTCAATCTTTAATTTGATTCGAAATAGCACAACATGGCTGTAACATGTTCAAAATCAATAATATTTGAAAATAGAGATTAGTTTCTAGATTGTTTTTTAAAAATTTCATTGATTTTAATTGGATAGTAATGAAAATATCATCAGACTTCGTGTGCGCATTTGCGCTCTCGGAATAAGGGGCTATGTGAAAAAAATTGGATTCTTCAAAGCTTCATATATCATGAAGTACTAACAGTAGGAGTATGATTTTCGGATATGTGTAAATTGAACATATAATTGTAGTTTTGATTAGAGCCAAAACACGATTAAGACAAATTTTCTCGATAGAAAAACAAGCCAAAGTAGCCTCCATTTTTATCTATAAACGCTTGGAACTGCTAAACGGTGAATAATAGAAACACAAGACATGATTTAAAAAAAAAGAGATTGATATTTTCTAAATTTTGATTAGAGCAGAATTGAACTTACATAAATAGTACAATCACAATTAAATAAAGTTTGATTTGGCGCTCGATTCGATTCAGGCGCGCACGCCCCATCTCTTTCTCTCGCATCAGGCCGTAATATAAGCTATCCCACGCCTGTTTCGCAAAAAAATATTTTTCGACATAGGCTTTTAAGCCATTTTCGTTCATAAGAAACATCACCATCCTCAGCCTACATTTATCCCACTGCAGGGCACATGCGTACCTGAGGGTAGGCATGGGCCGGGAGGGTGTATGGACGTTAGTCCACCACGCGTGCCCAATGCGGATTGCTAGACTTCACATATGCATTGGAATTTCTTCTTCGGCGGCTCGGCGTATTCAGATTTCCTCAAGATGTTTTCTGTCTAATCTTTGATAAGTTATATGTCAAGATTGACAGTCGAAGCTACGAAAGCGTACAAAAAAATTGCAACTTGTATTGGCCTCTAAACCCTATTCATATGCACGCACACAAACATATTTTGTATGGCGCCTCACGCACACTAACCTAAGAAAGTTGGCCCCTTTTGTTTTAATACGGTAGAAGCATGAGGTTCTTTCTAGACATTAACACTTTTTCTAAGATTATGTTCATAAGTTAGAAAAACTAATTGGTACATGGCATGTCGTCCGTTGTGGATTTGAACCCGGACCTCGAGTTTTCATACCCCACCACGCGGCACCAATGCTCTCAAAACTGCATTCCATATTATATTTGCGCCTATTTGTACACAAAGCCTGCAAGACATGTTTGATTCCATGTCAAAAAGTTATAAATGTAAATAGGTATAAATTTCACACAAGAACGAAATATCCATTCATTCTAACTCCCAAAAGACGTTAGTAACACAAATGATATTTTACATCGCCCATCTCAACGAATATGGCTATTCCATTCAATTGGCTTTACGAACGAATGAACGATGAAACGAATGAACCGAATCAAATGAACGATTCATTTGGGATTTTTGTGGAAGATAGATTTTTGTCATCGTTCAACTCCTAAATGAAATAGATTATTTAAGTGGCTCGGGCATTGGGCATCGAAGGCCGGTTCTAATAAATAGGAATACATTTGTTTGTCATGATTTGGGTTTTGTTTGGACATCTATGATTAAATTAAAATAGCGGAAGATAGGTAACGTTCTGGCATTACGCACTCGAAAAATGGACCTGCTTTTAATGTATTCTTAGGAGTGAAAAGTAATGCTATGTGATTTATTTTTTTATCTTTTTGAATGATTTGTAAAACGACTGTTAAGCACAGGAAGGCATTTTTGGTACCTTTATCCCGCCTAAAATAAAATAAAGTATCTCAATCACGCAATGCCGCTCTAAGTAAATTAGGCAACGGGGCCCAATTTATACGGTCCATACGCTATAGGCTAGTCACCTATCTTGCTATTTTAATTTAATCAAAGTTGGGCATTCATTTGGCAAATAGTGCTGGTTCTGTGTTCTGTCTATTGAGTCATAAACATAAATAAATGGGATAAATTCTGGACACAGAAACTCATCTCTCATTATATTTTAGTTATAGAATAGAATATTCACCATAGGCCGCCTTTTGTACCCTTCTTTTTCATGTTTATTATTGTGTTTTTTTGTGTATTTTGGTGTGCAAATAAAGAATATTTATCTTATCTTATCTTCACCGTGTAAGCAATATACTCTAAATAGTTATCCATTTAGGGATATGAACTCACGAATGGTTGAGAAATTTTTTGAGTAATCAATACTTTTAACGTCTGAATATAATTATGTTATGAGCCCAGTTGTATTTCTACACTAATATTATAAAGAGGAAAGATTTGTACCTATTTTTGTATGTTTGTAATGAATAGGCTCAAAAAGTACTGGGCCGATTTAAAAAATTCTTTCACCATTAGAATGCTGCATTCACCCTGAGTAACATAGGCTATATTTATTGCTAGAAAAGATTAGACGTCCACCCGTGCGAAGCCGGGACGGGCCGCTAGTTTTTTATAATAATGTAGGTATTCTTATTGAAAACTTTACTGTAATATACATATAGGGTCCTTCTTAATATGCTGACACTTTTTTAAGGGGATGATCAGACCGTCAAACTGAACAACTTCATCTTTGGGACCAACATCGAAATCGCGAAAAAAAAAATCATCACTTCCATACAAAACTGCAAACCTACTCGGAGCAACGTGCATGGGACAACTGTTTTTTTTTCGCGATTTCGATGTTGATTCCATAGAGAAAGTTGTTCAGTTTCATAGTCTGGTCATCGCCTTAAAAAAGTGTCAGCATATTAAGAAGGACCCTGTATATCTGCTCTTTCCTACGGCTTCGTTCTCATACAAAACATTTTTTTAAGCATTTTAATCATCTAAAACCTATTTCGAAAAACTATTGTAACATTTTAATCATCTAAAAATGTATTCCTGAAATGGTTTGTGCTTGTCGTACGAACGAATTAAAATTTTGTAAAAAGCTTTTTGGTCCATAGATAAGCTTTAATTAAACGCTCGGGCATTAGAAACGGATTTTAGCCAATAAATCGTTTTACAGCGGGTAAAACGAACGCAGCTTCTGTTTTGGTCTTAATGAATACCGCCATCTGATAGCAGTATACCTACCGAATTCACTGCCCTCTCCGCTTTAAAGTTCGTGATCCTTCTTTGACCCTGATTTTTAATCGTCTTTCCACGTAAGATAAGCGTTCTATCCCCTTACTAATCATACCAGGTGTCTTTCCTTTTAGCCAAAATTCCCATACTTCTCCAATTCAAACTTCCTGATCCGTATACGCATCCGAATCTTTTACCCTGGTTCTTCATTGCCTTTCCACGTAAGGTATGAATGAGGTTATTCCCCTAGCCGTATTTCTTTCTAGCCATGTGTCCCAACCATCTCAACATCCACTTATCCCCATACTTATCCGCCTTGACCCAGGTTCTTGTTCGATTTCTTCAAAAGTAAACCAGTGTATTCTCTCACAAAACAACCCAGCCGTCATTTCTTCTAGGCAAACGTTCCATTCATCTCTTCAAAATTTCGTGATCTACTTTTTTCGGAAGTAACACTCTCTATCCTCTTATAAAATATACCAGCCGTTTTCTCTTCTTGCCAAGTGCTCCACCCATTTCCACTTAACAAGTTAGTGATCGACTTACCCAGGTCTATCCTGGTACTTGTTCGCCTTTCCACTTGAGTTACTCGGTCTATCGTTTTACAAAACAAATCAGCTGTGTTTTCTTCTAGCCAAGTGTCCCATCCATCTACACTTCAAACTTGGTGATCCATTTAACAATCTTGTTCAACTTTCTAGTTTTTAAGCCAAGTGTCCCATCCATCTACGCTTCAAACTTGGTGATCTACAAGAATCTTGTTCAACTTTCTACGTAAGATACGCAGTCTATACCCTGACAAAATGTACCAGCCATCTTCTTTCCTTCTAACCAAGTCGACCATGCATTTAGGCCGTGTTCAGACGAACCGCGCCCGCCCCGCGCCCGCCACGCACTCAACCCGCGCTCTCCCCGCGTCCTAAAATACATTGCTTGCAATTTGAGTCTTCATCATCATCATTATCATATCAGCCTATAGACGTCCACTGCTGGACATAGGCCTCAACCAAAGTGGGGGGATTTGTCATAATCGCCACGCTTGGCAGGCGGGTTGGCGATCGCAGTTGGATTGAATGTGTGTACTCAGAGGATGCTGCTGCCCATCCTCCGGTAGATCCCTTAGTCGCCTTTTACAACACCCACGGGAGGAAATGGAGTGGGGATGGGGGTGGTGCTATCCTTAGCCGACACCACACGGAAAATTTGAGTCTTATGACACGATAATAAATCTCGTATTGTATTTTGACGAGCGGTCAGAGGGCGAGCGCGGGGCGGGTGCGGGACGGGTGCGGGGTGGGTGCGAGTCGTCTGAACGCGGCCTTACAGTTCAAACTTCGTGATCCACGTTTACCCTGGTTCTTGGTCGCCATTTTGGTAGTCTTTCTAAGGTAAGTAACGCAATCTAACCCCTTGCAAAACACAAGAATTGTGTAAATCCGCTGACTTGCCTATCGGTTCATCGAATCTGTCTAACGAGCGGTAAAGACGATCCGATTCAGAGATCGAGATAAGCTACGCCCGACTGTTACTTTAAGAGCCCTTGTAATCTGTACACTCAGCAGCCCCAATTCGTAAATTGATTTCACTTGATAAGTTCATACGCTCAAATGGTAGTTGGTAGATAAGTTGGAGATTTCTGAACACCTGATAGGGAATCTGGGATCGTATTGTGTAACTACCTGATTCGATCGGTATTAAATCGACATGGTGTTTATTGACAGTTCTTGGCGATTCTACTTATTCAAATTCAGACTTATTCGTAGAATTCAGACAATAGATAAATGATGATCAGAGAAATACATAATAGGTAACATAAAAATTACATTATTTTATCAATCTTGTATTCTATTATATAATCGGAAACTTAACACAATAATTATGCCTACTTGGTAGCAAGGATGTGACGGATACAGGTTATACAAGTTAATGCCTTCTTGTAAGCTCGTTTCTGCCTTTAATAGACTATCCCAATTCTTACCGCGGATGTTCTAAAGATTCATTCCATGGGCAGTGTTTTTCAATGTACCTACAGGTATATAAGCAGTGTGATTGTAATAAAATTGTAACATCTAGTTGAGTAGGTAGATATATCATTGCACATTAGCTAAATAACGCCCATATTATATTCACATACATTGTCCAATACTGTTATCCAAGCAACTATTTTTTACCATCCCAATATAAAGGTTTCAGCGCAAAATGCATCTTTCTATAAACACAGCAAAATATATCTTTCTGAGAATGGCTCTGTCCTCAAACTGACCCTTTCTCAGAATGCCCAGAAAATATCTTGAGCTACGAATATTTATATCATAATCATCATCTCAGCCGATGGACGTCCACTGCTGGACATAGGCTTCCCCCAAGGATCGCCATAACGACCTGTCCTGCGCTGCCCTCATCCAACGGGTTCTCGCGCCTTCACCAGGTCGTTCGTCCACCGTGTGAGGAGCCTGCCCACTCTGCGCTTTCCGGTACCCACTCGAGAACTTTTCAGCCCCATCGGCCATCGGTTCTGTGAGCTTCAGAAATGAAGAGATCCGCAGAAGAACCAGAGTAACTGACATAGCCCAAAGAATTGCCAAACTTAAGTGGCAGTGGGCGGGGCACATTGCTATATCATAATATGCCTTATAAATGTTCTTTTCCGGAACCAATGTCCTTGATGGAATTAGGGATAGAAGGAAATGTGGAAATAATAAAGAAAATGGCGATCGTTTGCTGGTCATTTAGCGAGTCGTAGATTAAGTTATTAACTAAAATAGTTACGTAATTAAGTACAGTCTGCAGGATTAGATTAGTTATGTGTAGTGCACAATAGTTACTGATCAGTAACTATTGTGCAACTCGCGGCAAACTCTAGGGGTGACAATTGTAACACATATCATTGGTTAAGAATTACAATGTTATCATATCGTTTTCTTTTATTTTTTTTCGAATACGGCCCCAAATTAGAGTTATTTTCACGTTTCTCATTGTTAAATTTTTCTCTGTTTGTAAAGGCAAAGGGAACTAACTCATGCAGCCATGTGCAGTCAAGACCACGTCAAGCTTGAGATTTGAAGTGCGGTATTGTTTTTTTATACGATTGTACTGTATCTATGTATCATATTGGTAATTTCATAATATAATTGAAATGGCACACCGATTAGAACATGACTTGTAACAATAATAATAAAAACTCAAGGCCACAAAAAACTCGCAAATTACCAACACTGAAAATGCCGCGAATCGCACAATAGTTACCGATCTATAGTTATGTGTAACACCGTATTATTAGATTTTACTAAGCCCTGATAATCTTTTTCCACTCATCGCTGGTAAACATAAACATTATTTATACATACAGGTTGTAAGGGACCGCCGTCCGTAGACTGAAACGGTGAACTCAGACCATCAAACTGAACAACTTTCACTACGGAGACAACCTCAGGAATCGCGAAAAAAATCAGCTCTTTTATACGGTAACCTATCTTACTTTCGAAATTTTGCTGACCGAATTTTAGTTATTCGAAAACGGTTTATAGAATTTTCTAGTGACAGATATTTTCTTATACATCCTTATAAAGACTTGACAGAAGTATCATTTTCCAGTTAGAAAACATAAAATCAGAATTTCATAACCATTTTTTTTCATTTGACAACTGTCTTCTGGGTTCGAAGTTTTAAAAAGTCGAAGTAACTTCTTCCATAGTACCTATGACTAGAACACAACACAGTAAAGTTTTCTGTAATAATTAGTAGGCGGCAACATGATACCAGGATTAGAGCACCAATATGCTTGCTAGCATGCTGCATGTTTGCTTTGAACGGAGGGAGCGAAGCGAGCGGAGCATTAACATGCTTGCTGCTTGCTTGCTAGCTGCATGCTTGCTGCATACTTGCTTGCTAGCTGCATGCTTGCTACATACTTGCTTGCTTGCTGCATGCTTGCTTGCTGCATGCTTGCTTGCTTGTTGCTTGCTTGCTTGAATGCATGTTGGGGGGTGCAGGGGGGCTGCGCCCCCCGCGAGGGGGGTGCGGGGGGCGGATGCCCCCTGCCTGAGAAAAACAAACTGGTGTTTTTAAAATTGTAGGTTAGGTTAGGTTAGAACATGTAAGACACTTAGCGGAGCGAGCGAAGCGAGCGGAGCATCAACATGCTTGCTGCTTGCTTGCTTGCTGCATGCTTGCTTGCTTGCTGCATGCCTGCTTGCTTGCTGCATGCTTGCTGCAAGCTTGCTTGCTTGTTTCTTGCTTGCTTATTGCTTGCTTGCTTGTATGCATGCTGTGGGGTGCAGGGGGGCTGCGCCCCCCGCGAGGGGGGTGCGGGGGGGCGGATGCCCCCTGCCTGAGAAAAAAACCGGTGTTCTTAAAATTGTAGGTTAGGTTAGGTTAGAACATGTAAGACACTTAGCGGAGCGAGCGAAGCGAGCGGAGCATCAACATGCTTGCTGCTTGCTTGCTGCATGCTTGCTTGCTTGCTTGCTGCATGCCTGCTTGCTTGCTGCATGTTTGCTTGCTTGCTTGCTTGTATGCATGTTGGAAGCTGCAGGGGGGCTGCACAGCAGGAGGTGTGGTTGGTGGACGCCCCTGCCTGAGAAAATTCTGGGTTAGGTTAGGTTCACTATTTCTGCGGAAAAGTGACCGTACGGAAAAACAAATATTCGAAAAAGTAAATTATCTGACTTACATTACTTCGGATAAATGTGGCACAGAATTTTGATCCGTTGGTTAGATGAAAAAAAGGACAATAAAAAAACTGGCTTTTCAAAATATGGCGAATAATATTTCGGGGAAACAAAAAAAAAGGGAAACAATAAAAAGTGAAACGATTTCGGAGAACTAAAATTCGGAAACCTCTAATTCGAAAGTACGATAGGTAACCCTTTTATACAGAACTGTACCTACCCGACTCAAATGTATGGGACAGCTGATTTTTTTCTCGCTTTTCCTTATGTAGGCTTCATAGTGAAAGTTGTTCAATTTGATGGTCTGAGTTCACCGTTTCAGTCTACGGTGAGCTTTTATACCCTGTATAAAATAGTTCCAGTTAGTCATTTAGTCAAAAATTTTATAGTTAGTTATAACCCTAAATAGGTAGAACAGACGGACGAAGGGACGGACGGACAACGTAGGCTTAGTAATAGGGTCCCGTTTTTACCCTTTTGTACGGAACCCTAAAAAATAGACGTCCTATAAATAGAGGTAACAAATACAGGTGCTCTTTGAAACGTTGCCTTTGTCTTCGCTCAGTGAGACGCGAAACAAAATCATATCACACGGTGACAAAAGGCCCTTTAGGTACGCTCCCTTCATTCAATTATCTTTGTTAAAACTCGATTTATTTAGGGATGGATATATTGTGATTAGATTTGAAATTCGGGTCAATATGTGTAGGAAAGACGGTTCATTTGAGATATTAAGTTATATCGCTATAGGATCCAGTGACGTATTTACCTAAGGGCAAAATGGGCAAGTGCTAAGGGCGGCCGGGTCGAGGGGGGCGGCCCGTAAGGCCATACAAATGGGGAGGAAATTGATGCCCAAAAAATACAGTATTTAGCCAGACATGAGTCTGAAAAAATTTCAAGCTCGCTTCGCTAGCTATGGTTTATCTTTGGCTGGCTGGCTGGTTTCCCCACCTTAGGAAAAATCTCTGGCTATGCTACTGGCCAAATCGTTTTTCGGAAAAATGTCAACCTCGCTTCGCTCGCTTTGGTCTCTATTTTCACTATTGCACTGCATACATAGACTGATACGAGTTCTAGCACAGCCAAGTCATATAACGGAAAAAAGTCGAGCTTGCTTCGCTCACTCCATAAGTATTTTAAATCTTGCTACTACTTTCGCAAAATACAATTTGGATGTAGCTTGTGACACTTTTGTTACACCCTGTATAGTTCAAATAACAGTGTAGTGAATCTAACCGTTGAAAACACGATTCTATTAAATTTTCTTGATAGAAAAGAGGACCAAAGTAAGTTCGATTTCAGATTTATAACCAGTTTTACAAGAATCACCATTTCTTCTGAATATACCATCATTTGAAAGGTAATTAATTAGAGCAGTGATTCTACCCGTTGGATTTTACCCCAAACACCCACGAGAAAAGATATTGCTGAAAAATACGTTTTTTGCGATCTTTCTTTCAATGAAGCGGGATGGCTAATTGCAAAAGTTAGCGTGTTAGAAAGAGACACTTGCTGTTTTGATAGATTGATAATTTTTTTTATACAACGTGTTAATGAATTAGCGCAAAACCTTATACACCCCAACTGATTTATAACAAAATAATTAGATTGAAACAATAATTTCATTATTTTTATAGTTTAAATTTAAAGTTATTCACATTTTAAGTTTTGAAGCAAAAATGATTTGTAATCATTTCAACACTAAAAGAAAGCGCTAACGTACTCATGGATACATTTTTATAATCTTGTTTTGGTAGTAAGTAGGGTGAGTGTGCCCGTGCGTTGGGTTGACATCGGGTTCAGAAATTTTTAAATTTCGCAAGCAAATTATTTAATATTTTGAAAAAAATTGCCTATGGTTAAACCATGATAATTCGATTCTGCTCTCGATTCTAAACAAACTACTTTCTAGTTTTGCGTTAATTCATTAACACGTTGTATAGGGTAATCCTATTACAGGATTATCATTTATTTAATTAATAACATCTATATTCACAACCAATTAAGTAACCACTGAAATCCAACAATCACAAATTCAAAAGCGTTGACGTAACAATTTCACAAATAACCAAAATGAAACACTACGTTTTCACAATTTTCACCCAACGACTTTTGCTACGTATGTTGTTAAAATTCGTTTCAATACGAATGTCATATCTATTTACCCCGTTTTCATTCGACACTGGGTGCGCGGGGCAAAATGAAATTTCGCGATAAAAATTGACAGCTGCTGTTTACAAGAGAGATCAAATAAAATGCAAATATTATTAAAATTTCTGTATGTCGACGAAAGGTCGGCACGGTTTTAAACGTACGGGTTTTCGGGTTATGAACGTAAATAATACGTTATTGGGAGTGGTTTGATTTAAACAAATATTTTTTTAAACTCTATTCATGGCACATTCCGTGTGGCTACTATTTTTTGACTGGGTTATTATGGTTTGTATACAGGGTGTAAAATTAAATGGGACACTTACTTAAAGGGATGCTTCAGACCATCAAACTGATCATAATAATATAATGATGATACTTTTACTATGGGACTAACACTGAAATCGCAAAAAAAAAAAAACAGATATCCCATATATTTGGCTCGAGTAGGTTTGCAGTTTTGTATGGAAGAGCAGATTTTTTTTCGCGATTTCGATGTTGGTGCCATAGAGAAAGTTGTTCAGTTTGACGGTCTGATCATCCTCTTAAAAAAGTGTCAGCATATTAAGAAGGACCCTGTATGTATTTATTTTCAACATAGAGACATGGCAAGATTACCATTTTATTATTATTTGTATATAGATTTTCGTTAGGTATAGTTTATTATCAGTAAAATCGTAGGACCTTGAGTATCGATAGGCCGCTATAGCTTTCAGCCATTTCATTTGTAATTTATCGAATCATGTCTATCGAGCATTACGTGCGCGTTTCACGAATTAAATGTTTTGTTTTGATTATAAAAGGAGTTTGGCGGAAGGCCATATAATGTGAGACCCAGACATATAGGTCCCATGCATGAATGAAACTTAGTAATACGTGTAGAGTGAAACAAAACTAATAAAAAAGGAAATTAGTTGTAATCTGTAGAAGTTGGGGGAAAGGTATTTCTCCTTATGATACCTTTTGTATCAAGTGTGTGAAACTCATAATCTTTCTAATAAGCTAATCACAAGAGTGAGCGAGTGAGTGAGTGAGTTGAGTATGCGCAATCTTCTACGCATTCATTGTGTTTGTTTTAATGACAATTCACGATAACCGTACAATATTATGATAATGGAATCAAACGAAATCACACGCACTATCAGTTCAATAAAGCCAAATACGTTACGTAACGTCCAAAAACTACCTCATTGATAATATTAGATGAAAATAGCTGTCATGGTTGCGTTTTGCTACTGCCTTTTGGATTATTTGTCTATTTTACTAGTAATTTCTACTTTTGAACCCGGACTTCTAGAGATGAGGAAGTTTTTTTAAAAAATGCCTTAATTTTTTCTGTTTATAATAATTATGACCGTCGTCCTGAAGGGCTTTTAGTTTTCGTAAAAATGGCTGGGTCCAAATTCGCCAAAGTTCTTTTTTTGACGTAATCGCGGTGTAATTATTTTGTTTTGTTTTCCTTGTAAATATTTAGTAAACATAGTGTTTCGTGCCATGTGTTATACTCATAATGTGTTTTATTTTTTAGCAACTAAACTGCTGTATTTTGATCTGTATCATTTTATTTGAATGAATTAAGCCATTTAGGGTCTTCCGCATAAAATATTTATTATTCTGACTCTCGTAGATCAGATTTTCTTTGTTTGAGAGTCAGAGTTCCCCTAATTAGTGTCACAGCATTGTTCTAATAATACCTTACATTTTGAGCATTTTAAAATGTTTGTAAGGCTAAGTGAGTGAAATAAACATTTTTTATTTATTTATTTATTTTTTATTCTAGCTTTCTCAGTGTGTATATCTAAAAAATCATCATCAACTCATCATCATTATTATACGCGGGGCACATTGCTCGCAGAACCGATGGCCGGTGGGGCCGAAAAGTTCTCGAGTGGCGACCGCGTACCGGAAAGCGCAGCGTGGGTAGGCCCCTCACACGGTGGACCGACGACCTGGTGAAGGCGGCGGGAAAACGTTGGATGATGGCAGCGCAGGACCGGTCGTTATGGCGATCCTTGGGGGAGGCCTATGTCCAGCAGTGGACGTCTATCGGCTGAGATGGTGATGATGATTGCCATCATACAGCCACTACAATATAAATAAAATAAAATGAAGTACCTATACACATTAATTTAGTAATTATTATACCAACCAATAGTGCTACGAGAACTCGCGTAGTCGTGGCGACTACGATGCTACGAGCACCTCTCGTAGTAGAAACACAAAATATAAAATACATAATTATAATTTTGCCGAAAAAAGTGTTTAGTGGTTTCTTTAAATTGAAGGAAAGCACAGTATAAGAAAGATATACTTGTAATAGTGCTACATAGTAAAAGGAAAGGTTTATAATATTTTACTTTTTAAATCTCATTATCTTTAATTTCTTATTAAAATGATGTTAATTAAAAGTTATTAGTAGTTAGTATTCCTATTCATACAGGATGTTTTAAATGCGTTTTTTAAGGGGGTGATTTAAACTCAACAACTTTACACAAATAAAACAAACATTGAAAACACAACATCATTGAAAAATGTAAATCGTGGAAAAAAAAAATCGCTACCATACAATTAGGTCCAGTGTTTTCGATGGAACATAAATTTTTTGTGTTTTAGGGTTCCGAGCACAAAGGGTTCCATTGGGACCCTACTTACTAAGCCTACGCTGTTCTTCCATCCGCCCGTCTGTCTGTCCATTAATGCTAATTCTAAATGGCTGTATCTTTTGAACCGTAATAGGTAACGAGTTGAGATTCTCAACTCGCTACTTTTGGATTGGCTACCAAATAAATAAAACAAGAAGTAAAAAGAAGTTTGGCGGAAAGCCATATAATTTGAGACCCAGAAATAGATTTCCCATACATGAATGAAACTTATTAATACGTGTAGAGTGAAACAAAACTAACAAAAATGTAAATTGGTTGTAATCTGTAGAAGTTGGGGGAAAGGTATTTCTCCTTATGATACCTTTTGTATCAAATGTGTGAAACTCATAATTTTTCTTATTAGATAGTCCACTCAATCTTCTACGCATTCATTGTGTTTATTTTAATGAAAATTCACGATAACCGTGCCATATTATGATAATGGAAGAAAACGAAATCACACACACTATCAGTTCAACAAAGCCAAATACGTTCCATAACGACCAAAAACACCTCAGTGATAATATTAGATAAAAATAGCTGTCGTGGTTGCGTTTTGCTACTGCTTTTTGGACGATTTGTCTATTTTACTAGTAATTTCTACTTTTGAATCCGGACTTCTGGAGATGTGAAAGTTTTTTAAAAAATGCTTGAATTTTTTCTATTTATAGTAATTATGACCGCCGTCCTGAATGGCTTTTAGTTTTCGTAAAAAATGCCTGGGTCCAAATCTGCCAATCTTCTTTCTTCGTTGTGTCATACAAGAAATTACAAGTTTTTTTCTATTTTTTTTTTGTTTTTGCTGCATCGTAAAAACGGCAATACCTACATACAAGTGCCAAACTTGGTGTGATTACTGTTATAGAGCATATTCTAAAGCAAGACAACAAAAAATAAAAACCGGCCAAGTATGTGTCGGAATTACGCTAAGGATCAGAAAATTTCTGTACGAAGTTGCAGGCCCAACTATAGTGTAACATAATTAATAACTTGCCTAAAAAAAAACTAATGTAAAACAAGTACAGAAGGGACTCATTTTAAACTAGACAGTGAAAAATTGCTTAGGATAGAATGATTTATGGAAAAACTGGTGGGTACGTTTAAAAAACGATTCGGATGCTTAATTTTTCTGTCGTCAGATGTCGGTACCGTCGCGTTACGTGATGGATTGATTTTGACAAAAACGTTTAGCAGAGTTAGGTCACTTTTCTATTGCTATTGAAGGTTCGATAGCTCTGTTGGTAGTAAACCTGCCTGCTGAATCAAAGGTCTTTAGTAGTAGGTTTGAATCCCGCAAGAGGCAACCTCTTTTTGATTATTATGTTTTATTTATTTGTTCTCTTATCAAAAAAATATTTGTGGACCAGGAGTGCGATTTTTGAATCTCATTCGGTGAGTACAGCAGTTGAAAATGTTAAAAATACTATAGAGATACGCATCGTTCTACTGCTGATTTGACTTCCGAAAATCGCACTCCTGAAGTATGATTTTTGAACGTCAAATCAGCAGTAGAAAGATGCGTATCTCCATAGTAATTTTGACATTTTCAACTGCTGAACTCAGCGAGTGAGATTCAAAAATCGCATTCCTGTATTTTGTATTTCTACTTTTTTATAAAAAAGTAGATACAAAATACAGGTCCTTCTTAATCTATCCCAATCTCAGGGTTTGTTTTTGATCAAGAACAAGAAGAGATTGAGGATTGCGGAGCCTCGTTGCAGGCAAAAACGCGACGCGCGATAACCACACGAGACAAGTGCTCGTGTCAGAACCTGCAACGTGACTCGAAAGCCATTTTTGTATTATATCGCCACAGCAAAGCGTTTCCCCGCACTTCTGTTGATAGCTATACATGACACTTTTCCAGGTTTATTATTTGGAGCACTCAAAACACCCTGTATGGGCATCGTGTCAGGTCAGTTGGCACTTGGCAACTGGAAGTCGGTCGCGCGTCCAAGAGGCGCCATGTGGGAGGCTAATTAAAGATAATTCCATTTAATGGCTAACTACCGCCGTGGTCCGTATTTAGTTACTGGTAGGGATTAAAATAGTCAACGGATTTCTTTACAAAGACTACTGTCGCGATCTAATTAAGTATTGCTTTTTTAGCCGACTGCGTTAGAGGTAATGTTTTTTTTAATTTTTGAATCGATGGCAATATTATTATGTCATAGCTATTTTCAGGGTTCCGCAACTCAAAAGGGGAAAAAACTCCTATAGGATTACTTTTGTAGTCCGTCTGTCTGTTTGTCAATATCCTTTTTCTTAAGAACAAGAGGTATCAAATTGAAATTATTATATTAAGGTCTAAGATCCCTTGCCTTTGCAGGTGTAAAAAAATCATTTTGATATTCGTAAGCTCACTTAATAAATCTAAACCTATAGGGTATGCTTTCCATCAACCTAGTGTGGTGTGCGTCCTTCCAGTTAGATCAAATCGGCCAAGTGAGAGTCGGACTCGCGCATGGAGGGCTCCGTACCACCATACATAAAATGTTTTCTCCGGGACCCATAGCGCGAGCCCAACACACATTTGGGCGGTTTTTATTATTTGTTGTTTTACCTTGGACTATGCACTATAATCACACCAAGTTGCACGCTTGTATGTATTGCCGTTTTTGCGATCAAGCAAAAACAAAAACCTTGACAAATTACCAATCACAAGAAAATACTTTTTGTTGTTGTTATTTGTTAGCAAATCCAAAATAATAAAATATATTCTGTGAAAATTTCAACTCTCTACCTATTACGGTTCGATAGATACAGCCCTTAAAACCTAGGACAGACGGACGGACGGACGGACGGCGGCCTAGGCTTATGTTACCAATGAATAGGGCCCTTTTGGCAAAATTTATACATTTATACAACGTGTTAATGAATTAACGCAAAACTAGAAAGTAGTTTGTTTAGAATCGAGAGCAGAATCGAATTATCATGGTTTCAACATAGGTAATTTTATTCAAAATATTAATTAATTTGTTTCTAAAATTTTTAATTTACTGAACCCGATGTTAACCAACCATATAGGTACACTCACCATACTTACTACCGAAACAAGATTATTAAAATGCATCCATGAGCACGTTAGCTCTTTCATTCATTGCTGAAAGGATAACAAATCATTTTTGCCTCAAAACTTAAAATGCGATTAACTTTAAATTTGAACTATAAAAATAATGAAATTATTGTTTCAATCTAATTATTTTGTTATAAATCAGTTGGGGTGTATGAGGTTTTGTGTTAATTTATTAACACGTTGTATATACATTTTCAGTTGGATGGAGCATAGACCTTGATTCAGCTATCGATATCGGTCTGAATCTTTACTTTATTTATGACCATTGACGTCAACAAAATATGTGACGAAATATAAAACTCGACCTATTTCCAATATCTAGAGCAGACGTATCTATAAACAGGCAATTGATAGTCTACGTTCAGGTAACTTACATCCTCAAAACGAAGTCCCTTAAATCAAGCCATTTTAAACCTTATGCTAACAAGGTATAAGAGTTGTTTAGGTAATGTCGTATATGGTTCTAACTGCAGACGTTTCCATTCCACGCCTACGGATTGTTATATATTTGGTTATCGCCTGTGGCCTTAGATTAGAGCGATGCACTTGGAGTTTTTACCTTATTGCTATCAGATTAAGGTGTCATTTAGGTCAGTTACTTCATTGTATATTATTTTTGGTGTTCAAATTAGTAAGATATTGGCCTCGATTCGGAGTGTACCAAGACTAAACTAAACTAAATGTATTCCTGTCACTTTCTAAAATAAGATTAAGAAAAGAGACAGAAAACCAACAGCTGACTTTAGTGCTGTCAAAGTGACGTTAAACGCCCAAAAACGACTTAAATAAGATGGCGTACATTATGATGGCATCTTATTTTGCGCATTTAACGTCACTTTGACAGCACTAAAGTCAGCTGTTGGTTTTCTGTCTCTTATCTTAATCTTATTTTAGAAAGTGAAAGGAATACATTTAGTTTAGTTTAGTCGTGATACACTCCGAATCGAGGCCATAGTTCACCTTTTGATGAAGCAGAGAACCTAGTCTTCTTCTATTCGTGGAAATTCATCTGTTTGCTTTATTATCAATTTGTTTTTGGATATTTCCTTGACTAATCTCAGCTATATCAGGATAAACTAACTCAGTTTTCTTGCTCTGAACAATAATCTTATCTACATTTTTTTTTAAAAATGTATGTACTTACCAAATCAAATCAAATCAATTTTTTTTATTCAAAATAATATCACATAGGTAGCTTTTTGACTCTACCACCACGTCGGACGGTGAAACTCTATAACACACATCTTTTATAAACAAACCAAAATGTACAAAGTACAATTAAAATAAAATATTGCATTACATAGTGTAACATTTTTTTTATTTCATTTATTCATATTTAGGATTACTAACAAGGTCAAGACCAGACATTTTGGTCATTCAAATAATCATCGAGTTTATAGTAACCAATTTTTAAATGTACGCACTGTAAATAAAAAATAAGAAAAATCGGTCAAGTGCGAGTAGTGCGAGTCGGGCTACTCGCGTACCACACCACCACAGAACACAACATTATTAACTTAGAAAAAAAACTTGTTTTTGTCCGGGACCTTAAGCGCGAGACCGACTCACACTTGGCCGGTTTTTAGTATTTGTTGTTATTTTGTAGAGTTTACTCTATAATCACACTAAGTTTGACGCTTGAATGCATTACCGATTTTACGGTAGAGCGTGAAGAAAAAACGTTGATAAAAACTAGTTTCTTGTTGAGAACCCCCTTAATTTTTAACTTTTTAAAATTTTATTGTTATTATTTTAAACAAATGAAATCCGCCGTAATAACGCATAATCTGAGAAAATTTCAACTATCTAGCTATTACGGTTCAAAAGTTACAGTCCTAAATAGGTAGGATAGACCCGTCCGTCTGTCCTACCTATTTAGGACTGTAACGTTTTGACGGACGGACGGACGGACGGACAACGTATCCTTAGTAATAGGATCCCGTTTTCACCCTTTGGGTATGGAACCCTAAAACAGTAAAATACGGTAAAATTAGCTATTTTACTTAATTTTCGAAAAAATTTGAATAGTTTACGCGTGTACAGCAACATAATATGTTGCTGTACTCTTTTAATTTGTAATGAGCTTCACGCGTTATGAATAAGGAGTGACGTCACGTTATGGCTGTGAGCGTTTTGGCGCGGAATTTTAAAAGTCAACATTTGATTTGCAATAAATAAATGATTTGTGCATATTTTACCTTTTTAGGGTTCCGTACCCAAAGGGTGAAAACGGGACCCTATTACTAAGCCTACGATGTCCGTCCGTCCGTCCGTCCGTCTGTCCATCTGTCCGTCTGTCCGTCTGTCCGTCCGTCCGTCCGTCTGTCCTACCTATTTAGGGCTGTAACTTTTGAACCGTAATAGCTAGATAGTTGAAATTTTCTCAGATTATGCGTTGTTACGCGGATTTATTAACAAATAATAAAAATGTCAATTAATTTAAAAAATAAAAAAACCCGACTGCGTAAAACTGAAAAGAAAAAAACAAGTTTAGTAGTCTAGAATTCAGTTAAGTTATATTGAATAACTACACCTTGAAATAGTTTTTTGATCGATACACACATAAAACAAAAAATATTAAACTCTAATTTGGAACATCTTGGCTTTAACAGTCGGGACCCATTATTGGGAAAATTAGGTCTAGAATTTTTAATGGGTCCCGACTGTTAAAGCCAAGATGTTCCACATTAGAGTTTAATATTTTTTGTTTTATGTGTGTATCGATCAAAAAACTATTTCAAGGTGTAGTTATTCAATATAACTTAACTGAATTCTAGACTACTAAACTTGTTTTTTTCTTTTCAGTTTTACGCAGTCGGGTTTTTTTATTTTTTAAATTAATTGACATTTTTATTATTTGTTAATAAATCCGCGTAACAACGCATAATCTGAGAAAATTTCAACTATCTAGCTATTACGGTTCAAAAGTTACAGCCCTAAATAGGTAGGACAGACGGACGGACGGACGGACAGACGGACAGACGGACAGATGGACAGACGGACGGACGGACTTAACTGAATTCTAGACTACTAAACTTGTTTTTTTCTTTTCAGTTTTACGCAGTCGGGTTTTTTTATTTTTTAAATTAATTTTTTTATTTTACACTTTTTAGTTACGATTATAATTTATAAGGCGGTAAATTTCGCGATTTAAAGAGGGAGTTAATATCGTGGGAAATATTAAGTAGCTTGCGGTGGTCTAAACTACTGATTATTAATCCATCTATAGACCTAACTCGGCTCAAAGCAGGCTTGACATTTCGCAAAAATGCGTGAACTTAAATCAACCACAGCTTGGTCCAAAGTAGTTCCCTGTCGTTACTGATCTTAAACTACTTAACTTATCGTTCTATTTTGTCCTGTACTCGAAATGCATCGAATTCTGCGTCTATTCGATTCTGACTCCTACTCCAGGGACATTCTTTTTAATAGCTTTGTTGTCAAATTCCAAATAAACAGCTTGTTGCAATTCTCCGGGTTTCATCTGGTCCCTCCAAAGAGCTGGCCACTCAATTGTCCTTATACTCCCATTAATCCGTTGACAATCTTCGCAAAATTACTCGAAATCCTAACCCGATTGTCAAATATTTAACGATTCCTTCAGTTTTGTTGGGGTCATCAGAAACATATAAATTTGTCGGTTTTTTGACCATAATCATGTCTTCTCATAAAATCTTGGTGGAAGGAAGGGAGTGTCAGTACTGTATGTAGTAATAGATACTCTTTCTTATAGGTACTGTGCTTTGGTCCTCTTTTCCATCCAGAAAATTTAATTGAATCATGTTTTCAACGGTTAGATTCACTGCAGAAAGAAAGTATCTACACTGTTATTTGAACTGTAATTATACAACGTGTTAATGAATTAACGCAAAACTAGAAAGTAGTTTGTTTAGAATCGAGAGCAAAATCAAATTATCTTAGTTTCAACATAATTTTTTTTCAAAATATTAAATAATTTGTTTGCGAAATTTTAAATTTTCTGAACCCGATGTCAACCCACCGCACGGGCACACTCACCCTACTTACTACCAAGACAAGATTATAAAAATGTGTCCATGAGTACGTTAGCGCTTTCTTTCAGTGCTGAAATGATAACAAATCATTTTTGCCTGAAAACTTAAAATGCTAATAACTTAAAATTTTAAGTATCAAAATAATGAAATTATTGTTTGAATCTAATTATTTTGTTATAAATCAGTTTGGGTGTATGAGGTTTTGCGCTAATTCATTAACACGTTGTATAAGGTTCTTCTTAATATGCTGATACTTTTTTAAGGGGATGATCAGACCATCAAACTGATCTACTTTCTCTATGGCACCAACATCATAATCGCAAAAAAAATATCAGCTGTCCCACACAGAACTGCAATCCTACTCGAAACTCCAAATGTATGGGATAGCTAATTTTTTTTTCGTGATTCGATATGGGTCCCATAGAGAAAGTTGTTCAGTTTTGACTATGTTATTTATTAAGAAGGACCCATCAAAAACCGGTTTGAAAACAGACAAAATAGGTCCCCCCCCCCCCCCCCTTAAGGTACATATAATAGGCGGGCAGATTGATCCCGGAGACCAAGTCCACCAGGTTCCAGGGGGGACGCTTCGGAGCTTCGCTCCTACGCGTAGCTCGGCCTTCGGCCTCGCGCTCGGCTCGGCCTGCGGCCTCGCAAAAATTACACGGGAAAAGGGAGACAAGAGGTGACGGAGCTGTTCAGGCAGTATAAATTAAATATTGTGGGTAACATTTATTGATAATAATTACCCCTAAATAAAATCACTACGTACAATCAGCTTAAAACTACACGAACAGGAAATACCTACTAACCAATCTTTTGAGCTAATGAACCGATTGCGATGAAATAAAGTCTATATGTTAATCAAAACTTAGCTCTATGCATTTGTGAAAACTCCATTCAAATAGGTTTAGTCGTTATTAAGTAAGTATTGAAAATTTAACTGAGAATGATTGTTAACCAACTTTAAATCGTTATAGATCCTAAATGGTCATTCAAAATGAAAAATATTAAGAGAAACCTAAAGATGATTTTCAAATACCTATTCAATGATACCCCACTGAACATAGTGGGTCAAACTAAAAAAAAAAATTTTTACTCTATGGCGTCTGGTTTTCGCCATATCTAATTTTGATTACTATCATGTCTTTAGTGACACTCGCAGGATTAAGACAAATCGACTGACGTAAGAATCATCAAAATCGGCCCACGCGTTTGGTCTCTAGTGTGCCACAAAGGAACAAACTTACATACATACATAGATACATACATACATATATAGGCTGATAAACACATTACCCTTCCTTTGCGTCGCGCAGTCGGGTAAAAAGTAAAAAATTAAGGGGGGTTCTCATTCTCAATAAGAAACTAGTTTTTATCTACGTTTTTTGTTCACGCTCAACCGTAACATCGGTTATACAATACTAAAAACCGGCCAAGTTTGAGTCGGTCTCGCGCTAAAGGTCCCGGACAAAAAACGTTTTTTTTCTAAGTTAATAATGTTGTGTTCTGTGGTGGTGTGGTACGGAACCCTCGGTGCGCGAGCAGCCCGACTCGCACTTGACCGGTTTTATTGTTTTTGGTATATTTATATAAGCCTTAAATCTTTATGATAACCTTAAAATATAAAACTGTGCAAGTTCCCCATTGTCAGAAGTTGTATTCAGAATTCAGCTATTTATACGGAATCACGTCGTGGCCATTAGATTAGCGGATAACGAAGTGACAGGAGTTGGTTTTGTTTTGCAGCCGAGCGTTGGCAGCCCTGACGTTGTCATGACGGGTGTTCGTTCACAGCGCTTATGTCCCGGATAACAATGCAGTTCAGATCAAATCTCGATGAAAGAGGTCTTTAATAATTGTTAAGAGTTTTAAATTCAAATTTTACTACTGGCGATGAAAGAGAACTTTTGAAAATTAGGCGCAAGAATTGGAATGCCTTGCCTGCGTCAGTATTTCCGAGCGCTTACAACCCGAATTCCCTTACAGCACGAGTGAATAGACATCTTCTGGGTTAGCTCGCTTCATCTTCGACCCCTTCTTTGTCCTAAGTGCTGGATTGAGGTCAAGAGCAAACCCATTTTAAATTAAAAAAAACGCGGAAAGTCAAAAAAAATTTTTTTGTCACTTAGTTTCTACTTTATCTACCACTACTACAACTTGTGTGGTTTATAGAACATTTCACTGAATTAAACCATATAATTAAACAGAAAGATGAAACTTACCTATTTTAATTTTTTTAAACTTAACAATTTGAATTTTTTATTTTATACTGTTTCAAATCATAATACGTTACATACTTTAAGGGGTGTTTCAATCAAAACATCAAACTGAACGACTTTTACTATGGGACCGATACTAAAATCGCGTAAAATTAATTGGTTATTCCATCGAAAATGTAAATCGCTACTGGACCCAAATGCATTATAGCTGTTTTTTTTTTGTTATTTGAAAAAACGAAAGTTGTTCAAAAGTATTTCTCTCTGCACCCATCTCGTTCTTTCGCTGCATTGTTTCGTACACGGACTTAAAAAAATAAAAATATGACTTACCTATACTACCTATCGAATATTTCAAAAAGATTCTTTGACTGTTATTTTGCACTTTGTACAACGAAGGGTGTCGACGCATAATGTCCTAATTTATTAACGGGAAATATCTTAATCTTATAATTTCCTAAACGCAAACTGCCCTAAACGTGGAATGTCCTAAACGCAAAGTTTCTTAAACGCGAAATGTCCTAAACGCAAAATGTCCTAAACGCGGAATATCGAACGCAAAGGGCTATAATATCTAGAACATAGCTAAAATCCGATCTGAGATAGCCGTGGTGGTCCAGTGGCGAGTAACCTTGCCTGCCGTGCAGGAGGCGATGGTTCGATCCCCGTCCAGGCCGACTCGTACCAATGAGTTTTTCGGAATTTATGTACAATTTGTAACAGCACTGGCTTTTTGGTGAAGGAAAACATCGTGAGGAAACCTGCATGTTTCAATTTCGAGACATGTATTGTACCCACTGTCCATTAGAAGTGACGAGGGGCTCACTCCCCGTCACACTGGACAAAATTATGGTACTAGTGAAACGTGGATGTTCTGAGGTTTCAGAATATATCAGTCTACCCCCTCGGGGAATATAGTCGTGAGCATATGCCTATATAGCTAAAATCAACTAACTACTCTATTCTCATGGCCTTAAACTACTGAAACATTTCAGTATTTTTCCTTCAGAACTTATTCTGATGTTGATTTGTCTTTTGTCCTTTGTAAAGTACTCGCTTTTGTAACAAGGACAACATATTTGTACCGTACCTTTTGTATTTCAATAGCATTGAAAGGTTTTCGAAGGAATGCTCTTCAAATAAATTGTTGTGAATAATTCATGTCAATCGCAAAATTTTCCCTAAAAGTTTCTTTCTGAAGCCTGTTTTTCAATTTATCTTTAATTTGGGTTCGTCTTCTAACTGAAAATTGTTTAAAATACAGGGTGTAAGGAAAAGTATCCTTAACCTTTAAATCACGTACACTACTTATCAAATTTAACAACTTTTACTATGGGAGCAAAAAAGTGCCGGCTATCAAAAACTAAATGCTGTATTCTGTTGGCACTAGCATTTATTATTATGACATGAAAGCTGTAGCTGTAAGTTTTATTGCATCAAAAGTGCATTTCCAATTTTTTTTTTCATAGATTCATAGATTCTTTATTGTACACAAAAACATAGTTATGAAAAAAATTACAATAAGTCGTGATTTACAAAGGCGAGCTTTTTTGCAGTTCTTGTACCTACTAAATGCAATCAACTGATCGAACGTGTATAGTCGAAGCAAAACTTGTGAATTTCCTATAAGTTTCTTAGGGAAAATTGTTCAATATCATGGGTACAATCACCCCTAAGAAGAAGAAGAATCACCCCTTAAAGTAATGCAACTGTTTACCCTAACACTCTGTATGTTTTTGATTGTCTTTTTAAGAAACAATACAGGGTACGCTACAATCAGCTGTCCCATACAAAACTGCTGTACCTACCCGACTAAAATGTATGGAACAGCTGAGTTTTTTCACGTTTCCTCCATAGTGAAAGTTGTTCAGTTTGATGGTCTGTGTTCATCGTTTCAGTATTTTCTAGGCTGTCACTTACACCCTGTATATTGAATGTTCGATATTCAGGGTCCTTCTTAATATGCTGACACTTATTCAAGGGGATGTCCAGACCATAAAACTGAACAACTTTCTCTATGTGACCAAAATCGAAATCGCGAAAAAAAAATCAGCTGACCCATACATTTCGCTCGAGTAGGTTTGCAGTTTTGTATGGAAGAGCAAATTTTTTTTTTGCGTTTTCGATGTTGGTGCCTTAGAGAAAGTTGTTCAGTTTTATGGTAAGAATATCCCCTTAAAAAAGTGTCAGCATATTAAGAAGGACCCTGTAGATTGACACAGCTCTGCAGCACCATGTAGCGATCCTCAAGAAAATTGCTGTCAAAAGAATCATTATAAACTCAAACTTATTTTGGCTTCTCTTTTTATATTAATTTATTTTGCAGTTGCAATAACGATTTCGCTTTAAATCTGTTTTTCGTTTTGATTAACGAGTAAGGAGATTTTCCGTTGGAAAATTGAGTTTTCATTTTTACAAGAGAGATTTATTTTATTACGCTTTTTAATGGTACTTGCATAATAAAACATTTTTGTGGTTCAATCAACGTAAATGAAACTTGCTACAACATCAGGTTTAAAAAACTTTTAATTTTTTACTCTATTATAAAAATGATAATACACTCAAGCGTCAAACTTGGTGTGATTTAGTGCAAACTCTATAGTAAAATAAAAAATAATAAAAACTGTCCGAATTGTGAGTCGGACCCGTGAAAAAACAACGGGTTGTAATCCGTGAGTGCCGGCAGAAGTGACAACTTTAACATTAAAAAGTACGATCATTTATGTGGTTAAAATACAATATTCATTTATTGCGCTATCGTGCACAAACACGACAATTTATGCCGCTTAAACGAAACAGCAGGAACAGGCATACATTTTCACCGCGCGGTAGAAAGATAGGGGGCTTAAACGAAACAGCAGGAACAGGCATACATTTTCACCGCGCGGTAGAAAGATAGGGGGCTTAAACGAAACAGCAGGAACAGGCATACATTTTCGCCGCGCGGTAAAAAGAGAGGGGGATATGTCTGACCGATTTTCGATCAGGGTGACGTCACGGTCCTGACGCGAGTTTAACATTTTTTTCCCATACCAAAAAGTGCACAACGCCGCTAAAGAAGTACTCTTCACGTAACGAAAATATAATTAATTATATTATTTATTAGTACGGAACCCTCGGTGCGCCAGTCCGGCTTACACTAGACCGGTTTTAAGGCTTTCCGTCCCTAGTGCAAGGCTCTCTTTCCTACAAGCAAACTTTTGAAATTAGCCATCCCGCTTCAATTGCGTGGCTTCGGTCAGAATTTTCCGTTTTCTTTGAAAACCTGTATGATTTTTTATGAATTTTCAAAAAATAAGAAAACCACATCATTCTATATTGTATTGTGAAGAAAATTGGAAATTTTCATATTCTTCTGATCAACAATGTAAGAGTAAAACGGTTACAACTGGAAAAAAGGGGTGACTTTGGATTCGTTTTTCTTCAGTTTTATTAATTAAAATAGATTTCAAGAAAAACCACATCACTTCTCATATCCTGTAGATTGTTCAGTTTTGTTTTCTGCTTAAAAAGTGCCATAGTTAATGTATAAAATGGTTACAAAGTTACTCAAAACCGGGCGGACGCCCCTTAAATGCATGGAAGCAAATATAACATTTTAAGAATGAGTGCATTCTTACAGAGCAGAGATTCTCCAGTTTAGCTATCTCTCCTTAAGATAGTATTCGGAAATAAAATTAAACGCAGCTTCCACAAACTAAATGGTAAATTTAAAATGGCAAGACGAGCAGAACTGTAGGCAATTGCATACTCTTTCTATTCCCATTCCTCTTTTCCCTCGTACGATTTCCAGGAATATATTATTATACAGACATACTTTCAGTCCCACATTATTATAATAATACTCGACCTTAAATATGCAAGAGATAGAGATGTGCTGCATCCGAAATGAAACCGAAATAATTTTTCTTTTTAACCGACGAAAACAAAAACAAAAAACGGAGGAGGTTCTCAATTCGACGCGTATATTTGTAGTATTTTAAATTACCTTCATTTAAAAAAACAATTATCGAAATCGGAGTAGTTTTGACGTTTGTTCCGAAGTAAAAACCTTCAGGAACTCCACTAGATGCTAACGTAAAATTCATCGGCTGCAATATTATTTTTTACTTGTTGAGTTTTGAAGTCGGTTTTAATTTTTTGCAAAAAAAATTTATTAAAATACAAAGAAAACGTTCGTGTATGAAATATGATTGGTTATTAACAAGAATATTTCAGCCATATTGTGCTATTGTGTGCTCCGGATTATCCGGTTCCTAGTTCAATCTCGTCCGGAAATAAAATTTACAATCTTTTAATTTTATTTGAAACGTTCGTATTTCTTCTGTCGAGTCTGTGGCTTTGAGTTTATGACTTGCTATCAAGGTAAACGATATATTTCAACTAGCATTAAAATAAAAAGAGGCTGGGTGACCAACTAAATTTGTTTTTATTTTCTATTTTACCTTAATACAATCTACAAAGTACAATTCAATTTTTTTTTATTTAGTACAGATGCAAAACTTTGAATCCCAATCGTATCCGAAAAAAAACAATAGTTAGAATTAGATGTCGGTATCCGAACCCAATATCCCATAACATCCCTTAAACGAGGTAAAGTTACCAAGTCAGCATTTTCATATTTTTCACATACCTCTAAAATTTCTCGGCTAAAATATGCTATGCCGTAAATAAAACAGCACCCGGAGACCTATTTGGAGTGTTTCCAAAATATGAATAAATATGGCATGAAATATGCTAAATAGTTGCGGCAATGAAATAGTTGTGTCTTCTATGTTTTCGTGGAATTTCGTTTTGAAAGTATGACGTATTTATGAGCTTTGGATTTCATTTAAATTTCGTTATTTCAAAGTTAAAGTTTTCTTTATTTTTATCCTCGTACAACTTTTTATTTATTTATAATTAATGGCCTCTTGCTTGTGCGTTAGCACTCCATTTCTGCTAGTGTCAAGTTTGTTATCTGTCCCAATGTCAGGGATTGTTTTTGATTAAGAAGAGACTGGGGATTGGCGGAGCCTCGTGGCAGGCAAAAACGCGACGCACGAACACCACGCGAGACAAGTGCTCGTGTCAGAAACTGCAACGCCCTCATATAACTTATGAATATGTGTATTGGAAAATTGACATTTGAGAACTTTAACACTCGTTCTCTGCTTAAAATTCATTTTTGTTGTAAATAATGAAGGCACAAAACCAAAGTATTTTACCCTTACCTACCGTCGAAATCCAAAAAGAAAGATCGTAAAAAAAGGCAACACTGATCAGAATACATCAACTACCAAACAAGAAACTTAACGGTCACACTAACCAGAATGCATGACGCAATTTGAATACAGTAGTGCAATACCATGAATAATTTATAGCAAAGAATCGGTGTAAATATCGGATCATGCCGTATCAAAAGGTTACTCGGATCTCCTTTTATCCCTTGTCCATCATTGGACGGAAAATAGTGGGTAAAAAATATTTTCCCCGGCTTTACGGACACATCATGAATAAATTCTGTTGGAAAGGCTTAGGAAAAGACCTTTCCAATAACACTTTATGTGTGTCCAAGGTTCAAAGTTGTTAGAGAATTTTTTTCTGAGAAAAGAAGCTGGAATAAGTAAAGTAGATAAGTGATGGAATTATTGTGAGATCGTGCGTTTATTTTTGTAGTACATACTAGTATAAGAGATAGGTGTACTTTTTGCAACCATCAGTAGCAAGGCTGATTCAGTGTTTATGGGGTGTAGAGCATCTCTGTGATGGGGATGGACCAGGTCTGCCTTCATACCTCCAGTCGGTTTAGGAGTTACTGATGATTAAAGGTCTGTAAAAAATTAACGATCAGCTGCACGGCTGATCGTATGATATTGTTGTAGTATGTGCTGTAGCTATGTGAACAGTACAAAAACTGTCAAGTTCTGACAGTCGGTTTATGAGATACAGCCAGTCAAAGTTCCGACCTTTGAACGGCTGTATCTCCTAAACCGACTGATGAACCATGTCAGTTTTTGTACTGTTCACATAGCTACAGTGCATACTACAATAATAAAATACGATCAGAGTAGAGTCCCATAGGCACCCTTTGGGTACGGAACCCAAAAAATTTCCAACGCAAAATTACAGAGTCGTTACCCGAGGACAAAATTTACCAGACGTGTCATTTGAATGTAAGTAGTAAAAACGTAAGGCATACAAATTGGGTTAAATTGAAAAGAATACCCATCCTTTACTTTGTCGAAGTAACTTCACCGACTTTTGTGACGTTTTTGAGATAAGAATAATTTAAAGGAAGAGAAGAAAGGTTAAAGTAAGTTGTTACTGAATATTTCATATTCATATTCATTTATTTTATATTCAACATTGTGTTAAAATAAATAATCTACGCTCTCTTCTTAATTATATTTAATTATTCTGGTAGTTTTTTAAGGGGATGATCAGACCATCAACCTGAATATAACTTTCTCTAGGGGACCAAAGGTCGACATCGACCAAAATTTGTGGCTGATGTTTTTTTTGCGTTTTCGATGTTGGTCCCATTGAGAAAGTTGTTCAGTATTATGGCCTCATCATGGATCATCATCTTTTTTGAGAGATTTTTTAATCGACAGTATATTTTATTTTACCCTGTAGAAAAATCAATTATCAACTTTTTATGAAAAACCAAAATCGCGTCGATTTTAGAATTTGTTGTGGACGTACGTGAGAAGGAGTGGGCTACACTCTATGTGCAACTTCAACCTCCTAATTTTTTGAGAGGAGGCCTTACACAGGGTGTTAGGGTAAACAGTTGCATTACTTTAAGGGGTGATTGTACCCATCATACTGAACAACTTTCCTAAAGAAACCTATAGGAAATTCGTAAAAAATTATTTCGACTTCCCATACTAAATGCAATCAACCGATCGAAGTTGTGTTTGAAAAGTCGAAAAAATAATTGCTAATTTCCTATATAGACGGAGATCCGACCGTAAAATTATGCACCTATTCCTTAGGCGAACGAAATGTAATTCTAGTGTATGTTTATACAGGGGTTAATTCAACGCCGCCAAGTTGCCTAAAAAAATCTTGCCGCAAGTGCCTTTTCCATTATAATTTTTGGTATAACTTTTTCCACGTGTTTGTTAGGGAAGTGAATGAGGTGCCATCGACAGGAAACTGGTCTAAAGTACTTTAAAAACTATGGTTGCCACCTCTCAATCTGCCGCAAGACTAGGGTTGCCAGATTCAAAAATGACATATTTGGACCTGGCAACCCTATAGTTGCGGCAGATTGAGAGGTGGCAACCCTAGTTTTTAAAGTACTTTAGACCAGTCTCCTTTCGATGGCACCTCATTCACTTCCCTAACAAACACGTGGAAAAAGTTATACCAAAAATTATAATGGAAAAGGCACTTGCGGCAAGATTTTTTTAGGCAACTTGGCGGCGTTGAATTAACCCCTGTATAAACATACACTAGAATTACATTTCGTTCGCCTAAGGAATAGGTGCATAATTTTACGGTCGGATCTCGGACTAATACGTTTCTTTGGGAAAGTTGTTCAGTATTATGGGTAAGATCACCCCTTAAAGTAATGCCCCTGTTGACCCTAACACCCTGTACAGTGGAGGATCCCACAAGCCTTACAAAACTTAATCCAAAAATCTACCACCGAAAACATTTTCTATTTACAAAATCAATTTCTACATTCAAGTAATTCCAACCCGCTAAAAGGTTCCAACGGTACCAATACATATGGAATTTCTCATCGTAATATAGTTTTACATAAAAAAGCACTACCAAAAGGAATTTGCCCGCTTTCACAGTCCCTCATACATCAAAATCATGTTTTTATTTGCGCGTCCAACCGTAGAGGAGGCACAAAAGAAAATTTTCTCCGAGAAGGCATTAAAACTTGTACGTTAGTTAACTTGGACCGAGAAGTTTTTAAAGAATTTTAAGCAAAATCACTGTGGAGGTCGGGTGGAGATATTTTTGTCTTCATTTTTATACTCTGCAAAATATACGCGATAAAGACGAGACAATAAAATAATTATGAAAAGACATCGCTAACAATTTCAACTAAAACTAGCTTAACAGAAAATGAAAAAAAAAAACTTAAAACATTGCGGCAGCAAAAACCTGCCAAGAGTGTGTCGGACACGACTATATTCTATAGCCATTGTTATAATATAGCATTGCAATGCGGCCAGCATTTAGGGCACCTTCGTGCCAGGTATGACCAGGCCGGCCTTTTCAATTAAGGACCATTATAGCCCTGTCGGTAGAATTAGTAGTGGGTAAGGGTAAGTTTTGTCGGTAGAATTAATAGTGGGTAAGGGTAAGTTTTGTTTGTGATTTTACTATTTCATTCTTTTAATAAAATATTTAGTTTATAATTATTGTACATTATTCAGAAGAGGATTTTAATTCTTTTTCTGATACTGATTGCGCTTAACGTCAGTTATTTAAGTATAATTATCATAGAAAATACCTGATAAGAGCTGCTTGGTTGAATATTTTTAGATTTTTTTTGCCGAGGTTGCCCTCTTGTAAGAGAACCTACCAACGATCTGACTACGTTACCTCGCTAGATGGTTATGAATAGATGCGAAATGCTTTCTCTCATAACCACTTTCACCTCCATGTCGTCAACTCTCGGGTGATTCTAAAAGACGCCTTTAATGGCCTGGAGGGATGTTCTGCAACTTTCTTTGTAAAACGGTAAACTCTCTAATTGAGAAGTTTTCGTTGATAGGCTACCAACGGAGGGTAAAAATAGCAGCTCTTAGAAATATCTTTGGGTGCATCGTGTCGTGAAATTTGAGGATCATCTTGAATCGTCGTAACTTTAGTTTTTCCATGTTCTTTTTCCTTTTTTTTTCTCGCTTACTTAATAAGAAAAGGGTCGGTAAGATTATTTATTTATTTTATTTTGTTATAACTTTATTCCTTACAATTAGTATGTATACGTAGTGCATTAAACATAGATATTTCATGTTATTATTGTTAGTAGAATTAATCTCATGTTATTTTAATTCTGTATCTATATCTATCTATCTATCTAAACCATTATAAAACTGTAACAGAAGTGTGACTGTACATTGAAGATATTAACAAAAAAAAAGTTACGATATGGTTGTTAGGTGTCCTTGATTCCAAATCACAAATTTTTGGATTTTTTGTCTGTCTGTTTGTTTGTGTGTTTGTTTGTTTGAACGAGCATCACGCGAAAAATACTGAACCGATTTTGATGAAACTTTTTTTGTTTAATAGCTTATGATCTGTCTTAAAATCTAGTATATAATTTGTGCGGAAGAAGTCGCGGGTTAACGCTAGTACTATTATAAAACCGTAAATTTAAAAATTTTTGCTTTGTGTGTTTGTTCTAGCATCACGCAAAAACTACTCAACTGATTATTGATGAAACTTTTTTTGTTTGATAGCTAATGATCTGACTAATCTGGTATATAGTTTGTGTGGAAGAAGTCGCGGGTTAATGCTAGTATAAAGTAAAAAGAGTACTCTGTGGTAATATTGTATGGGCCTAAGCGATAAAAGCCTCCTCCAAATGAATCCAGTCCTTTCTGTTTCTCGCCAGTCTCGACCCTAGGGGAGCGTGTTATATCTCTGTGGTCTCGAGGTCTCGACCACAATATAAGAAAGAAGTATCTTGTCTCGACCAAGACTATTTGTTTAGGGTTGCCAAAATGAAATTCCGGCTTAGAATAGACAACTTAATTTCTTCTCGTGAGTTTCAAAATGAGGTGATTAAGAGATAAGGTTTCTTATGCAGTGTTTTTATGGAAAAAAAAGCCGTGGTGGTCCAGTGGCGAGTAACCTTGCCTGCCGTGCAGAAGGCGATGGTTCGATCCCCGTCCAGGCCGACTCGTACCAATGAGTTTTTCGGAATTTATGTACGATTTGTAACACCACTGGCTTTTCGGTGAAGAAACACATCGTGAGGAAACCTGCATGCTTCATTTTCGAGGCATGTATTGTACCTACTGTCCATTACAAGTGGCAACGGGCTCACTCCGGCAGAGTGTCGGTACTACTAGTGAAACGAGGATGTTCTGAGGTTTCAGAATATCTCTGACTACCCCCTCGGGGAATATAGTCGTGAGCATATGCATGTTTTTATGGACGAAAGGCTAGACATGTATCACTTCTTGGCACATCATTTCAGATTAAAACCATGAATGTGCTAAAAGTGGACGTTGATACAATTGCACCCTTAAATAGACTTGGAATTTAAAGTTAAGTTTATGTTCTTGTTCAATATGTAATCATCATCATCAGCCTATATACGTCCCACTGCAGGGTACAGACCTACCCTCAGGGAGGGTGCATGGGCGTTAGTCCACCACGTGTGCCCAATGCTGTTTGGTAGACATCACATACGCATCAGAATTTCTTCTTCAACGTATGCAGGTTTCCTCACGATATTTTCTTCCACCGTTTGAGACCAGTCAGTAAAACGTTCATAAGCAAGAATAACTCATTAGTACATGGCATGTCCTCCTTTCGGATTTGAACCCGAACCTCATAAATGAGTTTACCACTCCACAACACGCCACCGACGACGCTCTCTATAATAATCTTATTATTTAATGCATTTAATTTTACACCCTGTAGCAATCTGGTAGACTACAAAGCACTCTAGTTCTGAATAACATTAGCATAAGCAGAATCTACTAGAAGTTAGGCTAAAGTAGACAATCGCTTATACATATACTGACAGGCTAGACTAGACTGTACAACCCAAAAATTTAATAGAAACGCGACCCTCTTCAAAACCTAATAAATATAAAGCTTAAGCTTCAATGCCTCGGATTGCTCTGGTAGACAATAAGAAAGGCACCCTATATAATGGATTTAGCGTTTATAGTCCGAGATCCAACCGTAAAATTATGCACCTATTTCATAGGTGAATGAAATTTACCAAGTTGCCTAGAAAAATCTTGCCGCAAGTACCTTTTCCATTATGATTTTTGGTATAACTTTTTCAACCTATCTGTTTGGGAAGTAAATGAGGTGCCATCGGAAGAAGACTGATCTAAAATACTGGAAGAACTAGGGTTGCCACCTCTCAATCTACCGCAACTATAGGGTTGCCAGGTTCAAAGAAGTCATTTTTGAATCTGGCAACATTAGACTTTCGGCAGATTGAGAGGTGGCAACCCTAGTTTCTCCAGTTCTTTAGATCGGTCTCCTTCCGATGGCACCTCATTTACTTCCCAAACAGCTAGGTAGAAAAAGTTATACCAAAAATCATAATGGAAAAGGTACTTGCGGCAAGATTTTTCTAGGTAACTTGGCGGCGTTAAATTAACCCCTGTGTAAACATACACTAGAATCACATTTCGTTCGCCTATGAAATAGGTGCATAATTTTACGGTGGGGTCTCGGGCTATTACTTAAGGTGACAAGATAAGTTGACTATCTCGTTTGCAAATGACAATAGTCGAGAAGATAAGAGAAGGTAGGTGACAGGTAGTGTAGTAGATAAGAGGAATTTTGGTAACCATCAGCTGCAAGGCTGATTCCGAATTCATAGGGTGTAGAGCATCTCTGTAATGGGGATGGACCAGGTCTGCCTGCATAACTCCAGTCAGTTTCGGAGTTACAGCCGTTCAAAAGTCGAGCGACGACCTGGTGAAGACGGCGGGAACCCGTTGGATGAGGGCAGCGCAGGACCGGTCGTTGTGGCGATCCTTGGAGGAGGCCTATGTCCAGCGGTGGACGCCCATCGGCTGAGTTGATGAAGAAGATCGATAACAAACAAATTTTTTTTTTGAGTTTTGCTCATAACTCTCGGTGCAAGCTTTATACGAAATCAAACCTGTTAACGTCCAAAAGTCTGGGGTGTAAAAGATATTAAAATAATGCTTTCTACTCGAGTGTTTTCATTCCATTGTTCCAACCTTATTTTTATTTTAAATCCTCGGTCTGTTTGACCTGTCTCGAATTCGTTAGAAAGTATTTGCAATATTAAAACTGGGATGCCTGCAAAAGCCACAAATGTAAATCTAAATAGTATAAACTGTTTGAAATTATTTGATTGAATTTCTTTTTGCTTTCGCAATTTAGGTTTTGCGAATCCATCAGTCTTTGCTATTTCAAAAGAAATGTGATTTTGAGAAGAAAATTGGTTTTTTCGTAAATGAGTTTAATCTTGGTCTGGGTATTAGAGTTGACACAAAAGGAGAGTGACCTCTACTATAATTAGGTTACCTAATGTCCCGCTACATATATATCACAGATTACTTCCAATAGATACCGCATACAAGGCCGCCGACGCTCGCCACAGATCTATGATTTTGCACTGTTATAAGCAACGCGAGTGAGCGAGCTCGAAGTAGTGCGACCTTGAAATGTCCAATCACGTTGCATCGTTTCGTGCCCCGCTACCCGCACCTACCGCCGAAAATGGTGACTTCGGGCGCGTACAAAATTTTCATCATGCGGTATCTATTGGGGGCAATCTGTGACCACGAGAGCCATCTTTTTTATTTTTTAAATTTCTTTTTGCTCATATAACAATCCTTCACATTAGATATTTCCACAAGCTACTTGATATTAGCTTAAAATACTATTATCGCCTGAAAGGCTCGAAAAGATAGAACATCAGCCCGAGGCCACAGATTACTGAGTCGAAAGAACGTAACAATATTCTTTATTTGTTTCAGATAATGCATCTAAAAAGCCACAAAGCACGGCAAATAGATACAAAGCGTTCCAACTCATGGATGAGGCGAGGCTGAGCTATGTCGGAGATGTGGCGGCCGCTGGAAACCCACACCGTGTGCTTCGGCTATAGACTGAAAGTCGGCGTCATCGTTATCGTCATAATGGTACTCGGGTTCTTCAATGAGAGTCACGGTACGTATTCCTACTACAAATAGATACTAAGTGTAACAGCTCTTGGATGATGCGAGGCTGAGGTATGTCGGAGATGTGGCGACCGCTAGCTTCGGCTATAGACTGAAGGTCGGCGTAATCGTTATCGTCATCATGGTGCTTGGGTTCTTCAATGAGAGTCACGGTACGTGTTCCTATTACAAATAGATATTAAGTGTTCTTAATCATGGATGAGGCGAGACTGAGCTATGTCGGAGATGTGGCGACCGCTGGAGATCACCGTGTGCTTCGGCTATAGACTGAAGGTGGGCGTTGTCGTTATCGTCATCATGGTGCTCGGGTTCTTCAATGAGAGTCATGGTACGTGTTCCTATTACAAATAGACACTAAGTGTAACAACTCATTGATGAGGCAAAGCTGAGCTATGTCGGAGATGTGGCGACCGCTGGAGATCACCGTGTGCTTCGGCTATAGACTGAAAGTCGGCGTCGTTGTTATCGTCATCATGGTGCTTGGGTTCTTCAATGAGAGTCACGGTACTGCGAGCGACTTTGCGGTCGCCGTGTGTAGCAGTATGTAGCGCTTATAGACTTTACGGTCGCCGTGGGTTCGCGCGACCCTCTGCGACCGCAAAGTGTCGCTCGTCTGTAAGAGCCCTTACTTGACAAATAGATACACAGCGAGCGGCCATTCATGGTTCTCGCGGCTTCGTGAGCTGTAGTAAGATTCTAGGGAAATTTTCGCCTAGAAAATCGCCGAAAAGATCTTGTGGCAAAAAAGGTCCAGAAGTCGGCATTCCAACCCACCATTTTTATAATTTCATATGATTATGTGCCTGATCTAGATCCCGAACCTAACCTTAACTCAAAACCCGACAACTGCTTCCACGGCATGACGGCGCGATAAAGCGCTATCGTGCCCTAGGTCTCTTCCTTTTTGCGCGCGAACGAATGAGTTAGCGATAAAACGTTTAAAGAGGCGTCATGCCTCGGGCGCTGAACCCTGTTTGTATGGACGCTATCATATTGATTGCCTAATTACTATCATGGTACATGGTGCATGGTTCTTCAATGAAAACCACAGTACGTTATTAGTTCTTATTCTGTTTTCTTCTCAAAGTCACAGGTATTTTTCACTCTATATCACAAACACTAGAGATTAATAAATGGTCGCAGGGAAACTACGGCTTGCGATAGAATAGCTAACCTCCCCAAACAACAACGTTGTTAAAACTTCCTTCTACGTGTGAATGCCACGTTGTTAAGTTTTAATTAGTGGCTTTCTCACTATCGGTATATTCAAGCTCCAAACTGACAATTTTGTAAGCAAACTTTACTATAGGCAAAGGTGACAAGTTAGAAGCTTTGCTTTTGAGTTTAGTATCAGTTTCCGTTCCATAACAAATCAGTTCGTAAAGAACTCTCGGGAAGTTTAAAGTGGAACTACAAAACCTTGTAGCTGGAAGGAGTCAGAGAAAGCTTGTTAGGGTTCCGTACCCAAAGGGTAAAAACGGGACCCTATTACTAAGCCTACGTTGTCCGTCCGTCCGTCCGTCTGTCCGTCCGTCCGTCCATCTGTCCGACCTATTTTTAGGGCTGTAACTTTTGAACCGAAAGAGCTAGGTAGTTTTCACAGAATGTGCGTTGTTACGGCGGATTTGTTAAAAAATAATAAAAATGTCAAAAAGTTACAGATTAAGGGGGGTTCTCGAAAAGAAATTAGTTTTTATCAACGTTTTTTCTTCACGCTTTATCGTAAAAACGGTAATACACACAAGCGTCAAACTTTGTGCGATTATAGACCAAACTCTACAGAATAACAACAAATACTAAAAACCGGCCAAGTGTGAGTCGGTCTCGCGCTAAAGGTCCCGGGGAAAAAAGTTTTTTTTCTAAGTTAGTGGTGGTGTGGTACGGAACCCTCGGTGCGCGAGTAGCACGACTCGCACTCAAGTGCGAGTCCGGTTTTATTTATTTTTCTTTTCTTTTGACTCTAGTGTATGCTTCAACATGCGAAGATCTATTAATATTTTACGTCTTAGTAACTCTAGCATCGTACAGCCACGCCAGCGGCAATACAACAATTTGTTCTTCTTAATTTATTACCTGGGTGCCTAATGATGGTAGACGAGGTCGAGGCAGGCAGACCCGAAAAAAGATGGCGCGGTGAGTTGGATACCGCATTGTATAGAGATATGTGGCAGACTTTAGGGGAGACCTTTGCCCAGCAGTGGGACAAAGTAGGTTAAACAAAATATTACCAGCCAGTCAGGTAGGTAGCACGGACTTTTCAGCTTACAGCTATCTCAATGATACGATGTTCCATACTAAACTGCAATGCCTCCTCGACTCAAATGTTGCAACAGCAAATTTTTTTTTGCTCCTATCGGTTTGCTCCCATAGTGAAATTTGTTCAGTTTGATGGGTAGACTTTTAGTTTAAAAGGATGCTGATGATATCAATTTCACCCTGTAGATGGCGTTGGAAAGAAAGTTGGAAGTTAAAATTAATTTCTAATATCTCGAAAATATAATCAAAAATCGATGATATGGTGTCAAAGACATAACGTCGTAACCTTTTTATTGTAAATTATAATTAGATACACTTCTATTACAGTTTTATAATGGTGCCTACATTTACATTATAAACAAGCTTGGTTTGATAAACTCTCAAATCAAATGCACTTAAGCTTACACCCGAAGCTTAAAGCGGCATCAAATTATAAGCCGCTACAGAACCAAGTTGGTCAGCTAACTACAGTGTATTTAGACCGTCCAATTACTTGCGAGTAACTTGGCCAAGTTTGTGGTTTATTCCGCGCGGGCCTGTGTTTATGATCTTTGTCGTTCTGTTGTCGGTCTCTGTGGGATTTTGTACTCTTTGGTTCTGTGGATATAGAAGAAATTATTCTAAAATAACAATTTTACATAGAGAACACTAAGCGAAGATGATTCAGAATAAAGGGAAACTCCTAAGTTAAAAGTGTTTTTTACACTTTTTTTGTGTTTTTTTAGGGTGTAAGGAAAAGTATCTTTAACCTTTAAACCACATACCCATCAAACTGAACAAATTTATTATGGGACCAAATCTGTCAGAACAAAGAAGAAATCAGCTGCTCCATATGCTTGAGTCGAGTAGGCATTGCAGTTTAGTATGGAACAGCAGATTCTTTTTTGTTCTGATTGCAGTTTAGTAAGGGACAGCAGATTTTTTTTGTTCTGACAGGTTTGGTCCCATAGTAAAAGTTGTTCAGTTTGATGGTACAGTATTTGGTTTAAAGGTTAATTATGTAGAGTACATATTAAGAGAAATTTATATTATTAGCATCCTTTTAAACTAAGGTCTACCCATCAAACTGAACAACTTTTACTACGGGAGCAAACCGATCGGATTAAAAAACACCTGTTCTATACTACACTCAAACTGCAATGCCTACTCGACTCAAATGTATGCAACAGCCGATTTTTTTGTGCTCCGATCGGTTTGCTCCCATAGCGTTACATATCAGATTGAATACTTTAAACTGAGCAATATTTACTATGGGACCAATATTGTCATAAGAAAAAACGCTCTTTCATAGAATACTCAACCAAAATATATGAAACAGTAGATTTTTTTTCTTCCCAATTTCAATGTTCTCTCCGTGCGTGAACGGAGGCCTTTGCCGCAGTATAAGACAGTAATCCATCTTCATACAATCACGCACACACTCACAATATCTCCGCGTAGCCTAGCCGCGTCTGGCGCATTCGTGGCAAGCGGAGATATTGTCAGTGTGTGTGTGTTTCGTGGCGTACGTACTGGCGAGCACACATACAAGCCGCGTTTGGTACCATTATATGAAGATGTATTACTGTTTTATACTGTGCCTTTGCCCAAAAATGGGACAGCGATGACTGATAATAATAATTTCAATGTTGGTCCTACAGTAAAAGTTGTTCAGTTTGCTAGTCTGAAGTAGGTTTGTGGCGCATTCAAGTTTAAACAAAAGCTTACTGTTGATGATACGAGTAGTGACACTATTCACCCAAAGCACAGTATAAGAACAGTATAAGAAAGAGTATCTATTACTAGATACAGTACGGACACTTCCTTCCTCCCACCAACTTTTTACCTCATCGCCCTCTGGTTACCGCGCCTTGGTTCTACGAAGAAGACATAAGGTTCAATTTCTTTGGTTTCGCATGTGGTGACGTCATCTTGTCAATTTCAAATTTTTGTATGCAGTGTCTGGGCTGTGGTATAAGATAGTAAACCATCTTCATACAATGGTACCAAACGCGGCGTAGCACGCATACACTGTCAATATCTCCGCGTAGCCCCATCTGGCGCTGCCTTGGCTGCCTTAGATATCGTAAGTGTGTGCGGGCTGCGAGGGGTACATACTGGCGAGCACACATAAAAGCCGCGTTTGGTACCATTGTATGAAGATGGTTTACTGTCTTATACTGTGCCCAAAGCAAGTAAAAATGTTTTGCATAATGTAAGTAGGTAGACTATACAGGGTGTAACAAAACACCCTAGTAATACTTAAGGGGGTGCTTCAGACCATCAAACTGAACAACTTTCACTATGGAGCCAACATCGAAATCGAGAAAAAAAAATCCGCTCTTTCATACAAAACTGCAGTACCGTCTCGACTCAAATGTATGGGACGGCAGATTTTTTTTATTTTTTCTCGACCTTGGCTCCATAGTGAAAGTTGTTCAGATTGATGGTCTGAAGCACCCCCTTAACTATTACTAGGGTGTTTTGTTACACCCTGTAGAAATAATTCCTACAAGCATTTCTAAGTAAAAATGTTTAACATACTTTGAAGAACTAGACAGTGATGAGATCTAAAGTACTATTTTTATTTCAAGAGACTGTTCTAATTATTTATTTAATTAAAGTTAGTGAAGACGCTGCAGAACTTCTTAGAAAAGGAAAATTAGAATTTCATGGAATTTGGAATAACATTTTTCTCATTATTTTAATTTCAGAGATTGCAAATAGCTTTTAAAAGAAGTTGTGACGGCTAACAAAAGAATTACATTGCATACTTATAAGTTACAGAGCTGAATAGGTAGGACAGACGGACCGACAACGTAAGCTTAGTAGAAGGGTCCCGTTTTCATCCTTTGGTTAAGGAACCCTAATAATTTAGTTTCAGTTGGTACTATTAGTGAATTGTGGATGTTTTGAGTTTTCAGGATATCTCTTGACTACCTCCTCGGGGAATATAGTCGTGAGCATATTATTATACTAGCAAAAAATTCCCCATCCCCTAAAACAACAAATCCTTCCATTACCAAATATCCATGGAGAGAGCCACAATATTTGTCCAAACCCAACATATATTTGAACAACTAATGCGATTATTTCGCGCAAATACAATTCCTGCAAACAGATTTCGCTATGGAGTATTCAGTTAACTATGTTTTACTCTGAGTGTTTGGTCTATCTATCATTTAATTTGTGATAGTAATTTTGGGTATGTTGTTTTTGAATCATCGTACTGAATTGCTGAGCTAGTTAATTTGTTTATGTGTTCGTGTTTGATTTAGCGTTTAATTACTTTTGCTTTGCCAATAGTATTTGTTCATTGAAAAGTAATTGAAATGTATATGAGATCATTTTTCCATCCATCTATTACAGCCCTTTATCAGTCCCTCTTCGGACATAGGCCTCCTCCATATTTCTCCATGACATTCTGTCCCTCGCCCTCTGCATCCAGTTGGGACCCGCGTGTCTCCTAATATCATTGACCCATCTTTCTGGTGGGCGGCCTCTACCTCGCGTGGTTTCTCTGGGCCTCCACTCCTGTATTCTTCTGGTCCAACGCTCAGTATCCATATGTGCAACGAAGCCTGCCCATCTCCACTTCCGGCTTTCTATAGTGGCTACCACATCCACGAGATCATTTTTAAATAAATATATATCTTGGACATTGTCACATAGATTATGTAGCTGTAGTCTCATTGAAAGTACCGGACCAGAATTTAGCCCGGAATTGTGTAACGATGACTCAAGAACGATATAGAATACACTTATAAACCCTCTTCCAATGCTAACGTTTTTTTCATTTCAATCATTTTTCGTTTTAATCAGACTATTGAATTGAACAATTTTCTCTATGAAGACAACATTGAAATCGCGAAAAAACTATCAGCTACCCCTTGGTACATTTGGATCGAGTTGACTTACAGTGTTATATGGAACAGCTGTTTTTTTACGCGATTTTAATGTTGGACATAAAGAAAGTTGTTCAGTTCTAGGACCAGTTTAGTTACAGCAGATAATTTTTGTTTTTTGAGTGCTGTAGTTTGAGCAGAGTGTTGTTCAGTTTGATTGTCTAAACTCTAAGGATTGCTATACACATAAGCGGGTCGGCACTGTCGGTTCGGCAGTATTTGTCGATCAAAAAAGTCGACCCGAAGCAATCACTGCACTTGTTCGGCTTGAGTCGGCTTGTGCCGATCGGGGGTAGTTCGTTCGAGTAGACGCTATAAATTTGTTGCCAAAAGCCGACTGGCATGAGTCGAGCGGCTTTTTCCCCGAACATTCATCTACACATATTCGATTTTACCGCCCGGCTGTGCCGATTAATGCCGGCCCGCTTATGTGTATGTATAACAACCCTACCCTAAAGCATCTCTTTAAACATTATTGGGGTTTTGTTGCGCCCCGTATTTATCTGAGAATCACAAAAAAAACAAATAACAAAACTGACCTATTTAACACATTCGCCACACAATATTAAGTCGGAAAGCATAACGAAATAATATTAATCGAGAAAGATCGAGAATAACAACAAAGAGGTTACAATTTCCGAAATCGTGTAAGAAACAAAAGACATTTTAGTGTGCGCAGATGTTATTAATGCCTTTCATTAGTGCCTGAATACACAGATGTAGAGACAATGGCGGAGATTGGACGTAGTTGCCAATTAATGTTCATTATTTTGTGCTTTCCTGTCGTAGGTACCTAATAGTGCCAAAAATGTTATTTATATGCGTTTAATAAATAAAACCGGTCAAGTGCGAGTTGGGGTACTCGCGCACCCAGAGCTTCGAGTTCGTACCACACAACAAAGTAGTATCTAAACTATTATAAAACTGTAACAGATGTGTGTCTGTACATTGAAGATATTTAGAAAAAAAAGATTACGATATAGTTTTTAGGTGTGTTTTATAGAATTTTTGTCTGTCTGTTTGTGTGTTTATTTGTTTGATCGAGCATCACGCAAAAACTACTAAACCGATTTTGATATAACTTTTTTTGTTTGATAGCTTCAAATCAAAAGAACACAAGATCGTCAGATCATAAGATCTGACTTAAAATCTGGTATATAATTTGTGCGGACGAAGTCGCGGGTTATCTCTAGTGTAGTATAAAGACACTAAAAGACATTGCCCACGTGACATAGTATATTCGTTTCGGGTCGTTTCGCAGCTGGCGAATGTGTATGATTAAAGAACAAATACAAATCGTATGATAGCTGCAATTATACACAGGATAGGATATCGTGCTTCCCAATGAAATGGAAATTGTCCTTTTCGGCAGTTGGATTTCTTATAGAATTCAAATTCAAATTTACCAGTTTTGTATGGGAAACTGGATTGGGCAATGTAGCCGTGGTGCCGTGGTGGTCCAGTGGCGAGTAACCTTGCCTGCCGTGCAGGAGGTGATGGTTCGATCCCCGTCCAGACCGACTCGTACCAATGAGTTTTTCGAAATTTATGTACGATTTGTAACACCACTGGCTTTTCGGCGAAGGAAAACATCGTGAGGAAACCTGCATGCTTCAATTTCGAGGCATGTATCGTACCTACTGTCCATTACAAGTGGGGACGGGCTCACTCCCCGTCACACCGGACAGAGTTTCGGTACTAGTGAAACGTGGATGTTCTGAAGTTTCAGAATATCTCTGACTACCCCTCGGGGAATACAGTAAAAAGTAAAAAGTAAAAAAAGTAAAAAGTATTTATTTGCTCACACAAAGAAAATAAAAAAAATAATTACAAGGTTTTAAACACTAAGGTAATAATACAGGGACAAATTAAATAGTCGTGAGCATATGCATGCTATGCTATGCTAAGCTGTGTATTATATAAATATGAAATTTTTTACGATTCATTACCTACCTAGGTATAATTAAACTGTAAATTTTCTTACTAAATAAATTTAAAGGACGCTTCCAAGAAATAATAATTCTGCGACAAAACAAGTAGAGGTTTTAATGTAATTCTACGATAACGTTTCTAATTTCCGTTCTTATTTCAACAACTTTTGATTTGAAATTTTGAAATTGTTCATTTATATTTTGTGTACTTTCTGAAGGAAGGGGTAACTTGTCTCATTATTTCATTAATTATATTTTGGTTGGTCACAGCTATACAACGTACTAGAAAGTAGTTTGTTTAAAATCGAGAGCAGAATCGAATTGATAATAAGTAGTAACCCCAAAAAAATATGCGGCCTTTTCACAAATCAATTCTCAAACATCTACATAGCTACGAAGTACAAACTGATTTATTCAACATACTTACTTCCTTAAGTCTTCTTTTGAAAGATTAATTATTCGTCAAAAGACTTAAGTCCGTGAAAGTTATCGTTCTATAACGGGGGAAATTTTGTAGAGTACCATCGCTAAAAGGGGTCAAACAAAGTTATGTTTTGTCCCAATGAGCCGTGGTGGGCTAATGGCGAGTAGCCTTGCCTGCAGTGCAGGAGGCGATGGTTCAATCCCCGTCCAGGCAGACTCGTACCAATGAGTTTTTCGGAATTATTGTAAGATTTGTAACACCACTTTTGGGTGAAGGAAACCTGCGTGCTTCAATTTCGAGGCATGTATTGTGCCCACTGTCAATTACAAGTGGCGACGGGCTCACATTGAACAGAGTTACGGTACTAGTGAAACATGGATGTTCTGACGTTTCAGAATATCTCTGCTACCCCCTCGGGGAATATATTCGTGAGCATAATATGCTTTTGCAGTCGTGAGCTATTTCTTTTTTTTTTATTCATAATGGGTTTGCGCTTGGCTTCATCCCACCTGATGAAAGGTGTAGATGAAGCCGAGGATATAGCGCCTCGCCCAGAAAAATCCTATTTACTCTTCTTTTAAAAATATCCTGATTGTATTTGCTTGGGAAAACAGACGCAGGGAGAGAGTTCCAAACCTTACCGGTTCTCATTATAAAAGAGGATGGAGGAACGTATGGATCACTACGTCTTGTCGTACGATGATGGAAGGGGGATGTTGGTATCAGGTCATGTAACTCCTGGGCACATTCGCCGAAGTGTAGCCGATAGAATACCGACAGACAACCGATCAATCGTCGGTGCTCCAGACTATGTAACTTAGTCTCGACGAGTGCATCGTCGTCGATGAGTCTCTTGGCTTCTTCTTTCTTTCTTTCTATGCTAGTTGACCGTTAAGTAGCGATTACATTACTCTACATTTAGGGCCGATTTCAGCATACATTGCTTTAAGTTTTAAAATAAAGAGAACAAAATCAGGCAATTTATGCAGAAATCGGGCCTAAATGTAGGGTGATTATAATCACTGCTTTACCTATCGTGCAAAGAGCGGTAGTTCGTTCTTCTTTTTCTTCTTTCTCGTATGAAGGTGATCACACTTCTTCCTTCGAATACTTCGTTCGTAATGTTCGTTCTTAGCATAGATCAAATACGTACCAATGACTCTTAGGAATATAGGAAAGTAGGTACGGTCAGAAACGTGAGTTGATGAACTCTATTGAACCTTATTTACAATAGAAACAGAGGTGACAAATATTCATCAAGATCGTAATACAACCGGCTCATTGGTGAAGGAAAACATCGTGAAGAAATCTGAACCTAAACTTGAACATAAAATTTTCAATATGTCGTGAATGTTTCCGTTCATATTTCTGTTCAAACAAAATTCAGACAAAAACGATCACAATAATATATTTATGGAAAATGAACAAGTTTACGACCTGCCTGAAAAATATACTATTGAAGACTGTATCTGCCGAAGAACTGACAACCGATGGCGAGTTCAAGTTCTGGAATAAAGACCATGAGCTGGCAGACGTGGATGTAAACGACACGCCTTGTGGCCCGCTAGGAAGATTTCTCCCTTTTACTGTTCAGTGGCACCCACATCACAATATTTAAGAGTGAAAACTGAAATTAATAAAGTGCTACTCCAACTTACTACAATAATTTTATAGGTTTTTGTAAGTCTAAACATACAAATTTGAGAATCAAAAAAATATGGCTGCTTTTACATTTACCTATTTCGATATGTTCTTAAAATTGGAATGCTTAGAACCTAAAAAAGTTATATAAAAAAAGCTTTTAGGCTTTTGAGGAATGTTGAAGTATCTAGCACTCTTTCATTTTGGGTTTTAATTATTGAGAAATCTTTAATATTCGGATTAGAGCTCCACTGAACGATAAAAGGACTCTTTCTTTCTCAGAAATGAAGGAATTTTATTTCAACCTTATATCAAGCGAGAAACAACAAGAAAAAAGAGAGCGCAAGATTAGTCTTGAAGGTCGAAAGATATTCCCTACGAAGGAAAAAAAACTCATTCGGTATTAGTGCTGTTGTACCTAGTACAGTCGCTGTGGCACTAATAAACATTTTGCACCACGCTGTGAAGGTAGATTGTAAAGAGAGCAGTTTAAAAAGGTGTTATAAAAGTTTTCTTACAAGGAAAGTAGTACTTACTAGAATTGGGTATTTGACTACATTCAATATATTTTATTTTTATCTACTCAATAAAAAAAGGGTTAGAAAATAACGCTAAACTCCCATTTTCATTGAGTTTTTAGCTTGAATACTATTTTTAATAACAAGATAAACTATAAAAAGTAATGAAAATGTTGATGACGTCACACCTCAATATTTAGTACAAATCTTCATACAAAGCGCATGTTTGGACGTCCGATAAAGAGTAGCTGATTTGAATAGTTGTCAAGTAGCCAATAGTGTTAGCTCATAAAGAGTGAATACAGGGTGTAAACACATGATTAAATATCCCTACAGATCGGAAGCTTCATACTAAGCGGAAACTATAGGTATACCCAAACATAGCGCGGCGATGTGTGCGTGACCTGTCACCGACGAGTGTTACACGAGCATAACAAACCGGTTCCGTTGCGAGTTCTGCGGTTTGTTATGCTCGCGTCAACCAAAGAAGTCCCTACGACAAGATCTTAATCCATTGAACTAAGGATCAAAATGGCGTGTATACGGGGCTAGCGGCTAACACTCGTCGGTGACAGGTCACGCACACATTGCCGCGCTATGTATGGGTATACCTATAGTTTCCGCTTAGTATGAAGCTTCCGATCTGTAGGGATATTTAATCATGTGGTGTAAATGTAAACAGTTACATTACTTTAAAGGGTGATTGTACTCATTATTATTATTTGTGGTTGGGCTATTGCAATCAAGGGTCGTTGTAACACTGAGACCAGCGCTGGTCCTTTGTGTTCGTCCCAAGCTCACCCAAAGGACATCTGGCACATAATACCCAAAAATGTATAACCGTCCTTCTATTTTTATTATGGACTATGGAACACTAGAAACTAACTGCAGGCATTAGTTTATTTTATAATGATTTATTAGTTTTTATCATTTTTTATATAAAAAAAACATTGTGCTTGCAACATCTCCTACCTCCTCCTACTAAACAACATTGACAGCCATGTTGGGGTTGCTGCTTTTTTATAATTTATTAATAATAAATGATTAAATAACTCGTTAAATAAAAATAAATGATACTTTCTGAGTCGTTTTTATAAAACCTCATAATTTATTACACATTTGACTTCAGTCAAAACTTCTATACATTTTAAGGTATTTTTTCAAGGGAGAGCGGCGGTTGTTCTTTACGCAAACCTCCGAACTTATGGTATTTTCTTTTCATTCTTGGCAATGCAGGTTTCCTCACGATCTTTTCCTTTACTACCAAGCCAGTAAATGATAAATACATAAATTCCGAAGAAATTTGTGGTACAGGCCAGGATTCAAACCGCAGCCTCATGATTGAGGTGCTAGCTCTGTTCTGTGTGGGGTATCATCGCTCGTCATTGTACTTATGATACTGAACCTCAGGGAAAATCGCAAAAACTGAACTTTTCATACGAATTTTCGATCAGCTGATTTTTTTAAAATTCATAATGGGTTTGAGCTTGGCTTCAGCTCACCTGATGGAAAGTTTAGATGAAGCCAAGGATGTAGCGCGCTCGCCCAGAAAATGCCTATTAACTCTTCTTTTAAAAATATCCTGATTGTATATTTGCTTGGGAAAACAGAGGAGAGAGTTCCAAACCTTACCGGTTCTCATTATAAAAGAGGATGCGAACCTATTTGTGCGGGTTGTTGGAATATCGACAACGTATGGATGCAGTCTCGAACTACGTCTTACGTTGGTGGAAGGGAGATGGTGGAATGATTGCATTTAGTATGGCAAGTAAAAATCAAAATATCTTTCCTCACAACGTTTTCTTTTACCGTTTGAGAACAGTCGGTATTAAGTTCATATGTATAAGTTAGAAAGAGAGAGAGAGAGTGCTTGCTGCGGCACAGCCACCCAGCATCACCGCACTCCTCAAACAGAGGCGACTGCGTTGGCTGGGGCATGTGCATCGTATGGATCCCTCTCGCTTGCCACGACAAGTTCTTCTAGGTGAAGTTGCGCATGCCAAAAGAAAGGTCGGGAGACCACATCTACGTTTTAAGGACTGCTCAAAGCGTGACATGTCTGCGTTTGCAATCGACAGCAGGCAATGAGAAAATCTCGCTGTAGATCGTGACTCGTGGAGGAAGCTGTTAACGGAGGGAATAACTGCGCACGATCGCATGTGGTTTTCTTCCTTAGCTGACAAGCGAGAAAGGAGACACCAGCGCGTTGCAAACCCAGCAAACGCAAATGCAGTGAGCCTAAATTTTACTTGCCGTACGTGCGGCCGTGCCTGTCGCTCCCGTATAGGGCTCTATAGCCACGAGCGTAAGTGCCGCCAAGACGCTGCTTAAATCATCTGTTACAGATGAAAAGGCCTATGATGATAAGTTAGAAAAACCCATCGATACATGGCATGTCGTCAGTGCAGTTTCGAACCCGGACCCCAGAACGTACTCTGTTTAATCATTTCCATAATTTCCAATCATTTCATCTCACTTCCTTCAAACATTTCCCGCTCGGCTTTAATAGCGGAAACTTTATAAAATATCGTCAGAACTCAGTAACTTAACGACTGTCGGTAATGCGGTCGTATATTAATAAAAGGTAATAATTCGACGAAGGCAAACGAAGGTACTCTTAGTGCCTTCGTTACATAGCCGCGTAATAAAACCCGGATGAGTGAATAGGGAATTAAATGCGTAACATTTAACGTGACATTTTGCTTGAGTGCTTGTGATGGGTCGGTGGATTTATTTCTGTATGAAATGGAATGGCTGTCGTGTTCATACAGTCTACATATCGTATATATTGTAGGTATTGTGAACATGAGTCGAAAAAAGACAAATAGATTGGCTAAATAAGGCAATATGACTGATGCGAAACGTATACGTCATTTGTACTCTTATACATATATTCGTCGTGTTGTAGATTTATTATTTACATATTTACGCCACGTGGTTTCGGCATACGGACTAAAAGATTTGGTTTCTGCTGGCAAAAAGCTAGCCCAATTACAGCTTGTTTTACCCCGTCAGTCTTGCCTAAAACCCGAACCTAGAAATACGTTAAAAGTGAAAGCTTCGAACTACCCCAATAATTAAATCTCTGTCAGGCACTGCGACGACTTCATCAATTTGATGCGGATTGGTTGACTGATAGGTATTATCATAATCAGCCTATATAATACGTCCCACTGCAAGGCACGGGCCTACCCTCAAGGAATGTGTGCCCAAGGTGTATGTGTGTGTGTGTGTCTGTGTGTGTTAGTCCACTACGGGTGCCCAATGCCGATTTGTGAACTCTACATACAAATCAGATTTTCTTCTTCAGCGTATGCAGGTCTCCTTACGATGTTTTTCTTCCCCGTTTAAAAGCAGTCGGTAGCATAGAGAATTTACACGCTCCCGTCGGTGGTACATAAATTAGCAAAACTTATTGGTGCATAGCATGTCGTCCGTGCAGATTCGAACCCAGCCCATTTATGATTGAGTGTCCATGCCTACAAACCTAAAAACGCCATAAAATCCAAAAACCGGTCAAGTGGGAGTCGGGCTGCTCGCGCACCGAAGGTTCCGTACCACACCAACACAACATTATTAACTTAGAAAAAAAATACTTTATTTGTCCGGGACCCTTTAGCGCGAGAACGACTCACACTTGGCCGGTTTTTTACTTTTTTTATTCTGTAGAGTTTGCTCTAAAATCACACTAGGTTTGACGCTTCTATGTATTACCGTTTTTACTATAGAGCGTGAAGAAAAAAAACCTTGATATAAATTAATTTCTTGTTGAGAACCCCCCTTAATTTTTAACTTTTTGAAATTTTTATTATTTGTTAACAAATCCGCCGTAATAACGCATAATCTGAGAACTATCTATCTAGCTATTACGGTTCACAAGTTACAGCCCTAAATAGGTAGGATCGGTAGGATAGACGGACGGACGAACGGATGGACAACGTAGGCTTAGTAATAGGGTCCCGTTTTCACCTTTTGGGTAAGGAACCCTAAAAATCTCTGCAACGTACCATGCAGGTATTATCGAAAAATCAAATTAGGTTCCGAATAGTTTTGCCTAGCCTGTTCTAGCCACGTTACGGTGTGAAAAAATAACTCCGCCTTTGAGCACGTCTCATTGTATATTTCTCGTATAACATCATCTCTTCGTTCCACGGGCAAGTTGGCTGCTGAAAAAGGTACTTTGTATTCAAAGTGGCTCCCACGAAAAGTGTGCATTTCACTTTGACGGGTAATCTTTACCACCTGAGAGCGATTGGCGGGGTAAAACTGAAGCGAAGAGTGGGAAATTGGACGAGTAGTGTGTTTCGGATGTTAACACGTTTAGATTAAGGTTTTTGTTTTTACCTGACTGCGCGACGCAAAGGAAGGGTAATGTGTTTATCAGCCTGTGTATGTATGTAAGTTTGTTCCTTTGTGGCACACTCAAAGAGATTATACCTAAAGGCATAGAGGGAGTCGTACCATTGCAAGAATGCCCACTTTTTTGACGTTTGTGTTTGAGTGTGTAGTGTCAAGTAGTATTTTCACACACACTAGCACGAAAAAAAAGTGGACAGCCGCATAAACAAATATCTATAGTTCCGTCTCCTCCTACTATTAAAGGTACGTTATTGGCTATGTGTGAAGTGGGTGTTGGGAACTGTCAAGTCGATCGCAGCGCACGCTGTGGCAGAAATTTGAACTACTGACGGTGAAGCTGTGTCAGATTTGCTTGAATCTATGCAAATCCGCACATTAACTTAACACGAAATCTCCAAAACTGTCAAGACTACTAACTTAAAATTTGGCATGGAAGTTTCTATTGGCATCTAGATGCTCACTTAAAAAATTTTAACAAAAAAATTAAAACCGCCTTCAAAAAACTAAAAAGTTAAAAAATAATATTGCAGCCGATGACTTTTTCGTTCGCATCATAAGAACATTAATTTGTTTTATTGAAGTCGCTGTCAAGCCGGTACGATTCGCGACAGGGCTTGCATTTTTTGGCTTGGCTTGACACCGACTTCTATAAAACCAATTAATGTTCTTATGATGCGAACGAAAAAGTCATCGGCTGCAATATTATTTTTTAACTTTTTAGTTTTTTGAAGGCGGTTTTAATTTTTTTGTTAAAATTTTGTTTATTTCACAATTTTCAGTGGTAAATTCAATAGTTCGATTTAATAGTAGTCCTTTGAATTAACAAACGCACTAGTCGGCACTACGATTTTCGAAGGTTCCCCTCGATATCTCTGGGATCCATCATCAGATCCTGGTTTCCTTATCATGGTACCACCGTCGAGATATCTCCTTTCCAACAAAAAAAGAATCATTGAAATCGGTTCATAAACGACGAAGTTATCCGCGAACACACATTAAAAAAAAAAAATATATATACGGTCGAATTGAGAAACCTCCTCCTTTTTTGAAGTCGGTTAAAAAAGGCTTGTCGCATTTTAAACCGCCAAAGGTGTTAAAACTGAGGTAAAAGTTTGTATGGGAATTCCGATACAAATTAGATTTTGTCCGGGGCTTCGTCCGCATCCGCTCCCGTCATCGTACCGGAATAAAATATAAGCTAGCTTTTAACACTAATAATAAGCTTTTAAATGTAAAAAGTTTTATCAAAATAGGTCAAGTAGTTTTGGCAGAATCCTCGAACAAACACAGTCTTTACAGTACTATAAAATTAAAGATAATTCACGGCTGGCCGACGTAGTTCATGCGCTACGCCGCCGCGCTAGTGTGGCGCTAGTGTCGTGCACATAGCCAATAAGACAAAAGAGACTAGCTTCAATCGTAAATTGATGCAGTCTCTATGCTTTAGAATAAAGAGATCCTTCCTCTGAGGGCACACTACAGACCAAACGCGTAGGCCGACTGGTTGGCCGATTTTGATGATTCTTACGGCAATCGATTTGTTTTAATCTTGCGACTGTCACTAAAGAAATTACAGTAATCAAAATTCAATACGGCGACAACCAATAGCCATATTGTAAAAAAGTAAAAAAAATGAAAGTTGACGAACTATGTTCTCGGGTATAATTATAATAATAAATAATAAATAATAAAAATTTATTGAATTTCACAAACAAGCCATTTACATAATGTTTACATAAGGTACTATGAATAACATTTAAGCATTGTGTTAGGCTATACGTACTGATCATTTATATCGATAGCTGACGTCATGAAAGGCAGGTAAAACCTGTCTGTGCTATTGACATCAGCTATATTCTTTAGATAAGTTACAGATATTTAGTCACAGGTACAGGGAGCTGACAGTACTACAGAGTTATTAATTAAGTTACTTAAGTTTAATACATTTTATGTTAATAAAATTATTAATAAAATTATAATATTTATAAATAACAGATTAATGTATGTGTACTTATATGTGTGGTATGTTTGTGTTATGTGTTTGATGTGTGTGCGTATGTTTTAAGTCAATATGGGAGGAAGAAGATTTTCTGAAGAAGAAAAATCATTGAAATTGTGTTATATTGGCCTCGATTCGGAGTGTACCACGACTAAACTAAACTAAATGTATTCCTGTCACTTTCTAAAATAAGATTAAGAAAAGAGACAGAAAACCAACAGCTGACTTTAGTGCTGTCAAAGTGACGTTAAATGCGCAAAATAAGATGCCATCATAATGTACGCCATCTTATTTAAGTCGTTTTTGGGCGTTTAACGTCACTTTGACAGCACTAAAGTCAGCTGTTGGTTTTCTGTCTCTTTTCTTAATCTTATTCTAGAAAGTGACAGGAATACATTTAGTTTAGTTTAGTCGTAGTACACTCCGAATCGAGGCCATTATTTGTGTAAAAAAACTATTTCATTGAATTTTTCATATTGAATAGGTATTTCAAGGTTTCTCTTATTATTTTTCATTTGGAATGATCATTTAGGATCTATAACGATTTTAAGATGAAAAAACTAAAAAGTGTAAAATAAAAAAGTAAAAGACATTGTCCAATCCCGTTTCCCATACAAAACTGGTAAATTTGAATTTGAATTTTATAAGAAATCCCATTGCACAAAAGGATAATTTCCATTTTATTGGGAAGCACGATACCCAACCTCCTATCCTGTGTATAATTTCAGCTATCATACAATTTGTATTTGTTCAATAAACATACACATTCGCCAGCTGCGAAACGACCCGAAACGAATACACTATGTCACGTGGGAAACGAATACACTATGTCACGAAAATAAAAAGTGAAGTTTAAATAAAAACTGAAAAGAAAAAAACAAGTCCAGTAAGTAGTCTAGAATTCTATTAATAAACTCGGACCTCAAGATTGCGTTTCCATACCGCACCACCGATGCTCTCGACGCCACGATTTAGAGTCAGGGAAACCTAAACACCAACATTTTAACCTCTTTTTAAAAATATCTTCAATGTACCTGCACACTTCTGTCACAGTCAAATAGTGTAGATTCTAGAGTTAAGATTTATACACCTCGAAAGATAAAAGTGCACTCTAATTTATCTATCAGCTTACGAAGATTCCCTTTAAATTCCTAAGAGGTTTAGTTTAAAGACATTAGGTCAAGTGGCACAGGCTTCGTTAAGCCTGTTACACCGTAACAGGCTTGCTGCAAAATGAGCTAAGTTATTTTCTAGACTTCGTATTTGTACCTAGGTATCCTGGGATTCTTATTACGTCGTCTGTTGGCGTTGTGTAATTGGACTGATACTTGAGTGAACTGTGTCGTGGAATGAAGATTATTAACAGATTTTTAAAAGGGAATAGTATTGTTACGAGGGACGAGTTCCGGGATTGGAGTGAAACGCTAAGTCCAATTTTACAGAGTTTATTTGGGATACACTTACAAACGGTCCACCTCGCGGAGGTTCCCCTACACGGTTCACTTCACCAGGTCCTCCTCGCAGGGATTCCCCGTGCACCACTTACTGTCACTGTTCACAGTCCACTACGTCACTACTGTGACGACACGACACGCGTCACGGCTATGACGCCACGACGTACGACACTATGACGTCACGCACTACACTGACACTATGACGTCACGTACTACACCGACACTTTGACGTCACGCACTACACTGACACTTGTCTACTCACTGTTCCACTGAGCACTTTTCTCTTCGCTAGTACTTTTCCACTTTTACTTTTCTTCCTTTTGTTTCGCACTGTTCACTGTTAAACCAAATACTCCACCATCAGTCGGAATTCGCCGCCTTTTTATATCCTCTGGTTCTTTTCAAATATATTCGTAATTTCGCCTCCTTTCTCGAAGTTCCTAGACACGTTCACCTTTTTGGCCCTTTTTAAACGATTTTATTTAACTTCGAAGCTGTCTAACTATCTAACTAACTAACAATGGATTCTTGTAATCGAATTCTCACCCATTTCCTATCAACCGATAAACTTGAAACTTTACACACACGTATAGTTCTGATGACAATACAATATTATGGTAACATGGAGTTGATCTGATGATGGAGACGGAAGGTGGTCAAGGGATCTCCTCGATGAATTATAGCAGAGGACTCGTGTTTGGTATCCTTTAAATTGTTTCGATGAGTACTTTATGGTACCGGTAAGATTGAGGATCTGATGATGGAGACGGAAGGTGGTCAAGGGATCTCCAAGATGAATGAAAGCAAAACAGTCGTGTTTGGTCTTACTTCAATTGTAGAGATGAGAACTTTGTGGTACCGGTAACATTGAGGATCTGATGATGGAGGCGGAAGGTGGTCAAGGGATCTCCAAGATGAAATATGATTATGTAAACTTGACGTACCTAGTGTAGCATTCTCTGTTACAAGGCCAATAAAATTCTGATTTCTGATTTCTGAATGAACGCAAAACAGTCGTGTTTGGTATTACTTCAATTGTAGAAATGAGAACTTTTTGGTACCAGTAACATTGAGGATCTGATGATGGAGACGGAAGGTGGCCAAGGGATCTCCAAGATAAATGAAAGCAAAACAGTTGTGTTTGGTCTTACTTCAGTTGTAGAGATGAGAACTTTGTGGTACCAGTAACATTGAGGATCTGATGATGGAGACGGAAGGTGGTTTAGGGATCTCCAAGATAAATGAAAGTAAAATAGTCGGGTTTGGTCTTACTTCAATTGTAGAGATGAGATTTTTTGGTACCAGTAAGATTGAGGATCTGATGATGGAGACGGAAGGTGGTCAAGGGATCTCCTCGATTAATTGTAGCAAAACACTCGTGTTTGGGTTCATTTCAATTGTTGCTATGAGAACTTTGTGGTACCAGTAAGATTGAGGATCTGATGATGGAGACGGAAGGTGGTCAAGGGATCTCCAAGATGAATGAAAGCAAAACAGTTGTGTTTGGTCTTACTTCAGTTGTAGAGATGTGAACATTGTGGTACCAGTAACATTGAGGATCTGATGATGAAGACGGAAGGTGGTCAAGGGATCTCCAAGATAAATAAAAGTAAAATAGTCGGGTTTGGTCTTACTTCAATTGTAGAGATGAGATCTTTGTGGAACCAGTAAGATTGAGGATCTGATGATGGAGACGGAAGGTGGTCAAATGATCTCCTCAATGAATTATAGAAAAACAGTCGTGTTTGGTCTAACTTCAATTGTTGCGATGAGAACTTTGTGGTAATAGTATAATCCCCGCAAGTTGATATTGCGATGGAACCTTGTCACAATAACCGCTGAGTGACGTCATCAAGCACGGGCTAACCTTGCGAACGGTACTGATGTTGCACAGTCGACTACGTCAAAATTACGTCACCAAGATGGCCGCCAGTCGCAATATCAACTTGCGGGGATTATAACATTTAGGATTTGATGATGGAGACGAAGGTGGTCAAGGGATCTCCTCAGTTAATTTAAGTAGAACACTCGTGTTTGGACACAATCATTTAATTGGTGTTGGTGAGGATTCTATAGTCTCGGTAAGATTGAGGGTGTTATAATGGAGACGAAAGTTGTTCAAGGGATCTCCTCAGTAAACTGTAGCAGTACATCCGTGTTTGATATCATTTCATTTGTTTTAATAAGGACTTTTTAGTCTGGGTAAGACTGAGAGGATCTGTGATGTTGGATATGGAAGATGGTAAAGGGATCTCCTCGATGAATTATAGAAGAAAACTTGTGTTTTGTCTCATTTCAAATATTGCGATGAGAACTTTGTGATACTTACCAGTAAGATTGAGGGAGTGATAATGGATATGGAAGACGGTCAATGGATCTTCGCGATGAATTATAGAAGAACATTCGTGTTTGATGTAATTTAAATTGTTGCGATGAGAACTTTGTGGTACTTACCAGTAAGATTGAGGGTCAGATGATGAAGAAGGAGGGTGGTCAAGGGATCTCATCCGTGAATTATAGCAGAACACTCTGTTTGTTTTAATTTCAATTGTTTCGATGAGAACTTTATGGTACCAGTAAAATTGAGGGTTTGATAATGGAGACGGATGGTGGACGAGCAATCTCCTCTACAAGTGTAGCAAATCATTCGGGTTTGATCACGTTTCAATTGCTTCGATAAGAACTTTGTAGTGTCAGTAAGATTGAGGATCTGATGGTGGAGACGGAAGGTCGTCAAGGGATTTCCTCAGTCAATTGAAGTAGAACACTCGTGTTTGGTCACAATTAATTGATTTTGATGAGGATTCTATAGTCTCGGTTAGATTGAGGGTCTGATAATGGAGACAAAAGGTGATCAAGGGTACACTTCAGTAAATTGTAGCAGTACAGTCGTGTTTGATAACATTTAATTGGTTTTGATAACGACCTTATAGTCCCGGTATGATTCAGACGGAAGGTGACTATGGGATCTCCTCAGTAAACTGTTGCACAACATTCGTCATTGGTATCATATAATTTTTGTCGATGAGAACTTAATGATAGGTACTGGTAAGATTGAGTGTCTGATAATGGAGATGGAAGGTTGTCAAAGGGTCTATACTTACAACTAATTGTAGCAGAACACTCATGTTTGGTATCATTTAATTTGTTTCGATGAATACTTTTTTAGTCTCGGCAAGATTGAGCGTCTGATCATAGGGACAGGAGGTGGTCAAGGGATCTCGACTAATTGTAGCAGATCTTTACTCAGAAACGAAAAAGTAAAAAATAAAATAAGTAAAAAAAACTTTTTAAGTTAAACGATTTTATCGTAATAAAACTGCACTAAACGGTAAAAAATAATTTTGTAAAATTTTCCTACCATGTTGCACCATACTGTTAGCTGGAAATTTGTGAGTATAACCTATGTCAACCTATCTTCATAATACTTATGACGAAAGAAGGTATTACAATAGGGATTCATATTTTAGATTAATACTTTGTTAATTAATTTTGATTATAAAATCGTGGGCGCTTGCATAGTAGTAGGAATAACTCAATAGTTACACATACTATTTAACTTTTCAAACATTTTCAAAGTAAATACGGCTAATGTGATATCGATGAAATTTTCATTGTTTTATGGTATCGAGCTATGAAGGCTGTCGTACCTGTACTAAGAATGATAGCAAATTCCTAGGAAAGTTTTATATTTTACTAGCAAGCGCCCACGATTTTATAATCAAAATTAATTAACAAAGTATTAATCTAAAATATGAATCCCTATCTACCATATCATACCTTCTTTCGTCATAAGTATTATGAAGATAGGTTGACATAGGTTATACTCACAAATTTCCAGCTAACAGTATGGTGCAACATGGTAGGAAAATTTTACAAAATTATTTTTTACCGTTTAGTGCAGTTTTATTACGATAAAATCGTTTAACTTAAAAAGTTTTTTTTACTTATTTTTAAATATTCCTTCTCTCTCTTCCTTCTAGAACATTTCTAAAAACACTAAAATCTAGAAATATTTTTGGCGCGGATCGGATTCGAACCGTCACCCCCCAGCATGGGAGGCGCAACCTTAGACCGTATAAGACCACGGCGATTGTTAATACACCCTCCGAATTTTTGAATGCCTTCTTACGTCTAACGTTTGACAGCGGCCGTAACAGTATGTCTAGCTTGAAACGCGAGAGGTTCTTCTTTCGCGCATTTTATCTTCGCTTGAATGTGTTCAAACAGGAAGATAGTTAGGGCATATGAATAGTATGCTAAAGGGTGAAATTGATATCATTAGCATCCTTTTAAAATAAGAGTCTACCCATCAAACTGAACAACTTTTACTATGGGAGCAAACCGACCGGAGCAACTAAAAAATCTGCTGTCCCATACTAAACTGCAATGCCTTCTCGACTCAAATGTATGCAACAGCAGATTTTTTAGTTGCTCCGATAGGTTTGCTCCCATAATAAAAGTTGTTCAGTTTAATGGTTAGACTCTTAGTCTAAAAGGATGCTAATGATATCAATTTCACCCTGTATAGAAACGAAACTCCCGCGTTCAATATGTCAATATTTGCCTACAAAATGTCAAGATACGCCTACCAATCTCGTGTTGGTTTTACCATAGTTTCGCTCCCGCGTTAAATTTCAAGATTCGCCTACAAAATGTCAGCATACGCCTACCAATCTCGTGTTGGGTTAATCATAGAGTAAATAAATAATACACAACAGAGGGTCAATGCCCATACTAAGAAAGTTGCCACCTTCTTATATGAAAACTCGCGCAAGTACAGCGCCGGTGGTGAGTAACGGTACTACAGCAATGTTTAATAACGTTAAAATAAGTGTTAAACACATTTGTTATAAAAAATTTTAAGAAAATTAATCTATATAATTTATTTCCGTGGAACAAAACTCAAATAATAGTGATCTAATAGCGTTTAATTTTGCGACAAGACTATACTAAATCTAAAATGTATGGAACTGTCCAGACATGGTTTAACCATAGTTTCGCTTCTATAGGGTACTATTATTATCTATTCATATCGAACAGTGACTGACGGTCAAACCCAATGATATAGGTACCTTGAGAGAAGTCTCTGACCAGCAGTGGACGTAACATGACACAATAATGAAAATAATAAAAGAAAAAATATCACCCTCTTTCAGGCGCAGTAGGGTAAAAATGTAGGTGCACAATCATCATCAGCCTATATCATCGTCCACTGCTGAACATAGGCCTCTCCCAAGGCGCGCCACAAAACTCTGTCCTCGGCCTTCCTCATCCAGTCGCTTCCGCTTCCCGCTCGTCGGTCCAAGCGGGCCGCAGGGCGTCCCACACTCTGCTTGTTTGTGGTCTCCACTAGAAATCTGACTCCCCAACGGTTGTCACTTAAAGCTAATCATTTTAAGAGGGCTATCGGAGTCCAGTGGCGCCCTCGCCACAATAATAAATATTTCTCAATAAAGAAAGCCTAAATTAAAAAAGTGCTCAACAGATAAACTACAAAAGCCTTCAAGCAATTTTCATAGTATACTTTTATAGGTTTTTAAAGGTCTAAACATACAAATTTTGAAAAAAGAAAAAAACGGCCGCTTTTGTTTTTATTCGAAATTATCTAAAAGTGGAATGTTTAGAACCTATAAAAGTATTGTATAACAATGGCTTGAAGGCTTTTGTAGTTTATCTGTTGAGCATATTTTTAATTTAGGCTTTCTGTATTGAGAAATCTGGACTCCGATAGCCCTCTTAAGGGTTCTATAATATTTTTTTTGACTTCCCTATATTTCGGCAAAGTTACAACTGATTAAAAAGATACTTCAGCTTAGTAATTTTCTGAGCTATGTTAACCCTAGGCACACAAGGCGTATTATAAACTTACAAAAATATTCTACCAAAAATACTTTTACATAAAAAAAAACTTCCTTTCACTTTCATTCCAAGAACAAAGAAAAATATTAAATAGAAAAAAATGCGTTTGCTTAGGTTAATCTTTTAAAAAAACATCTCGGGAATCGTAAAAACGGAGTAAATGAGATGTGAACCTGGCGATTTAAACATGGCAATTTGGCTAAATGACGGTATGCAAGTAAAAGGGTTGAACGTGAATGTTGGAAAGCTGTTTCGACTTTTAATGGATGAGGTAAATGAGTTTTTCATCAGGCGTCGTAAAAAGGTAAAATTACCGTCCTATAATGCCGAGTTACGATTAATGTGTCCTACATGTGTTTATGTTGCTACCTGTGTTGCTACTCTTGAGGTATAAATGATACATTGTGTCTGGTTTAATGACAATTTAATGTATTTTCACTATGTTAATTATTATACATAGGGGATAGGGAGTGTCTATTTCATTCTGATTTGAACGTGTGATTTACTCTATTCAATATGAATTAAAATAAAATGAAGGGCTGGGTTTTTTCAACAGCCCTACAGTTTTTATCACCTTTTTTTCTTAAAAACAAATTTAAAGGTCTTCTTATCGTGTCGCAGCAAGCCTTGAAGTCAGATTTTTCCAACGGCCTTAAGGCATCTGACGTGGTGGTGAACGACTACTACAGCCAGAGATAGCAGGGACCAACGACTTAATGTGCCGTCTGAAGCACGGAATCATTTTTCTTTTCAGACAATCAGTTGATTCAGCCTGCAATGTCTCAACTGGGGAAAAACTGACAAAGTAAAATTCACTAGGTGCCCCCCGTTGGTAACATTGTACAATACAATACAATACAATACTCTTTATTTGATGATCATATTATATTATTTACTTTGAATTTTTTAACAGCATTTTAATTTGCATCATTTATCATTTCTTTTATGTATTTCTTCAATCTTTTCCTTGGTTTTACACTGCCTATTAAGGGAGCTATACACACCTTTCATTTCCATTTATTTATTTATATTTGATACATTGGATTTTTTTTTATATTTTCGTGTCTTAAGTTGCAAAGTAGACTTTATCCTCGGTTGTTAAAAATAAATTTCAAAGACTAATTGAGTTCTCAAATAAAGTTACTTTTAGTTTTAGTTACTCGTAATTAACGCTGTGACTAATGTCTAACTTAGTTTAAGGACCTAGTTTTTTGTTTTTTAACAGATCGTCTTTTTAAAAGAATTTTAATCGCGCTTAAAAGATAGAATTTAATAAAATATTATGAATAAATACATAATTTTTAATACAGTTTTTTTAGTTACGCAATTTTTATTTAAACCGTTCATCATCATCATCACCAGCCTATGTACGTCCCACTGCAGGGCACAGGCCTCAGAAAGGGTGTATTAGTATATTTTAAAGTCCACCACGCGTGCCCAATGTGGTTTGGTAGACTTCACATACGCATCAGAATTTCTTCTTCAGCGTATGCAGGTTTCCTTACGATGTTTCCTTCACCGTTTGAGAGCAGTCGTACATTAGTTAGAAAAACTCATTGGTACATGGTATGTCATCCCGCCGGATTCGAACCCGGACCTCGAGATTAAGTTGCCCTTTCCATACCTCTCCGCAACGCGCATCTTTACCCGTTAAAAATGTTTAATTTTAGATTAAAATAATAACAATTATTATTTTTACTATTAATACTATCGAAACTATAAATATTCTTTATTTGCACACCAAAAACATAAAATAACAATATTAAAAGCAAACAAAAAGGGTACAAATTGCGGTCTTATCACTAAAAGCGATTTCTTCCTTACAACAATAGGATGGAAGAACTCTTTAATAAAAAAATATGTGGTGAGGCGGTGTAAATAATATATATCTACTACTTACCAATATTGTAACTATTTTTTTAAGGTCACTATTGCCTATGGTAAGTTTCGCAATTGTAAGGCATAGACAATACTATAGCAATATAGTAAACGGGAGTTTAAAACACACTTGAAACTTTAAAAAAAAATTATTATCACCTGCCACATCAATTTTTCTCACATCCTCCAATCGTGTAAAAAGGTCTGTAGCCACCCCAAAAAGGGTGTTCACCTTCCCACGTCAGAGCTCAGATGTTCCTAACCCGAGTAATTTCTTAATCAACTACCTTTGTTTACACTAATCGTACCATTTTGCCATTCCATTTGGCCCCTTCACAAACGGAATATACGAGAAAGTCCCTTGGAATTTCGTATGCTACAGTTGAGTGCAATTATGAGAATATTTTCAAAGGGATTTAGAGACAAAATTCTAACTCAAAGTATTTTGTGAATTTCGAATAAGGTTAAATAAGATATTTCTTTTGGGAAATAAGGACATATTTATATGCAGGTTGTAAAGGAGACTGAAACGGCGAACTCGGACCATCAAACTGAAAAACTTTCTCTATGGAACCTACCTCAGGAAACGCGAAAAAAAACAACGCTTTCATTAAAAAAAACAGCTGTTCCATACATTTGAGTCGGTAGGACTTAAATGTATGGGACAGCTGATTTTTTTAGGGTACCGTACCCAAAGGGTGAAAACGGTCACTATTACTAAGCCTACGTTGTCCGTCCGTCCGTCCGTCTGTCCGTCTGTCCGTCTGTCCGTCTGTCCGTCTGTCCGTCTGTCCGTCTGTCCGTCTGTCCGTCTGTCCGTCTGTCCGTCTGTCCGTCTGTCCGTCTGTCCGTCTGTCCGTCTGTCCGTCTGTCCGTCTGTCCGTCTGTCCGTCTGTCCGTCTGTCCGTCTGTCCGTCTGTCCGTCTGTCCGTCTGTCCGTCTGTCCGTCCGTCCGTCTGTCCTACCTATTTAGGGCTGTAACTTTTGAACCGTAATAGCTAGATAGTTGAAATTTTTTCAGATTATGCGTTATTACGGTGGATTTGTTAACAAATAATAAAAATGTCATAAAGTTAAAAGTTAAGGGGAGTTCTCAACATGAAACTAGTTTTTATCAATGTTTTTTCTTCACGCTCTATCGTAAAAACGGTAATACATACAAGCGCCAAACTTAGTGTGATTATAGAGAAAACTCTACAGAATAAGAACAAATACTAAAAACCGGCCAAGTGTGAGTCGGTCTTGCGCTAAAGGTCCCGAACAAAAAAGTTTTTTTTTCTAAGTTAATAATGTTGTGTTCTGTGGTGGTGTGGTACGGAACCCTCGGTGCGCCAGTAGCCCGACTCGCACTTGACCGGTTTTATTTCGTGTTTCCTGAGGTAGGCTCCATAGTGAAAGTTGTTCAATTTTGATGGTTTGAGATCACCGTTTAAGTTTGCTGTTTCTTACACCCTGTATGATCATAAAAAGCATTTTTTCATATCTTAGCCTTACATACATTTATTTATGATGCTCAAAATGATGGGTATTTTTTTAATAATGCTGTGACACTAATTAGGGGGAACTCTGACTCTCAAACGAATAAAATCGGATCTATGAGAGTCAGAGATATAACACGGTCCAACTTAATATAAAATCGTCCGCATATTAAGGATGATGTACGGAACAGGGCCTCAATTGCGCAATTTTATACGGTTTTGGTTTGGTTTTGGTTTAGTTTTGGTTTAGATTTGGTTTAGCTGAAGTAAGAAAGCTATCGCGATATTTTGTTCTGAACGGTTAAATCGCACAATACAGAAAATTCGGTCGAACGGACATCAAACGTTACGCCAACGTATCTTCCCAAATAAATCTAAATCGTTACCGTTAATATAATTTGCGCCATACGAATTGTGCATAACGTAACGTTTTTGGTTGTGGTTTTGTTTTGGTAGTATCGTTCAAACTTAGGGCGATTGAGGCCCAGGTGGTGTGCACCTATTCGGTCTTCTAACGTGCGCTATGTGTGAGTGCACCGACAGCGGTCACTTGTATGAAGCTTTTGTTCTGTAGTGATATCCATTCATGCGCTAAGAACGCGAAGCGACGCGCTAATAAAAAAAAATCCTAAGATGTTAAACTTTATTAGAGACATACAGAACTTTATCTATAGTGAGTTTCGATATAATTTCAATTGGCAGCAGCAAATTCCAAGGGGCGCACTTTCAAAATGTTACCTAGCATATTGAACTTTATCAATATTGAGATAAGATAAAATATCAGTTGAAGGGAAACTCGCGTGGCTGCGATCAGCTTCCTGGGGTTAAAGTAATTTTTTAATTTGCTATAATAAAAATCGTGAGGAAAACTGCATGCAATGTCGAGGCATGTATTGTACCCACTGTCCATTACAAGTGGCGACGGGCTCACTCCCCGTCACACTGGACAGAGTTTCGGTACTAGTGAAACGTGGATGTTCTGAAGTTTCAGAATATCTCTGACTACCCCCTCGGGGAATATAGTCGTGAGCATGTGCTTATGCTTTGAAAATACAGAAAAATACATCATCATTATCATCAATTCATCAACATCAGCCTATAAAGGTCCTACTGCAGGGCACAGGCCGGCAAATCCATTCAATCCGTTCAAAGTTTAAATTCTGAGGTGAGTCAATTAGTTAGACAATAGTAAGCATAAGCATATGCTCACGACTATATTCCCCGAGGGGGTAGTCAGAGAAATTCTGATATTCAGAACCCACTCTAACCCTAGGGGGTAGATACCCCCTAGGGGAATATAGTCGTGGGCATATAAAAATCATAATTATGAATAAAAATTATGCAAAACCAAACTGCGATCTGGCCGGCAACTACATATTCCATAGCCGCCAATAGGTTTCGAGAAGCTGGGTCCTTGGGGTCCAGAGGCCAAAGCGATCCTTACAGACCTATTGGCGCGTCTCAACCTCTGGTGACCGCAGAGCTGGGAGCTTCCTGGCACAAAGAATCAGCTTCACCATCCGGAGGGGGAATGCTGCTAGCCTGTTGGGCACCATGTCTAGCGGCGACGCTCTGGAGTGTGTGTATTATTTGTAATTTGTGTGTTTAGTGTGTTCAACGGTTTTTATGTTTTGCATTTACCTATTTGTTATTTTTTATTTACTATGGGTTTGCTCTTGACCTCAATCCAGTCCTCAGGACGAAGATGGGATCATAGATACTTACCCAGAAGAAGCCTATTCACTCGTACTTTAAAGGAATTCGGGTTGTAAGTGCTCGGAAATACTGACGCACGTAAGGCATTCCACTCCTTGGCTGTGCGCATTATAAAAAGATTCAGAAAGGCGCTTGGTGGGAATATGTGGGATGTCAACCAAGAAGGGGTGATATCCCGCGGTGCGTCTGGAAATCCGATAGTAGAAAGGGGAAGGTGGGATGAGCTCATGCAGCTCTTGGAAACACTCAGCGAAGTACAATCTATAGAAGACCAACAAGCAGGCGGCGGTGGGCTTACATAGAGATATTTGTAGAGAAAACCAAACAAAATTTTCTTATATTGTTTATCTCGGAAGGTACCGATTTCACGGGCCGTAGCCCAGACTTCGACCGGCTTGCATGACATAGATCTTTACTTTGATCCTACCTTTGATCTAACCACAGATACAACACGTAGAAGGCCCCTTTGAGACACTTTTATATAAACGCGATCGGATGCACGTATCGTGGTCTATCTCCAAATGCATTATGTAAGTGCACCAACAGACATTAGGTGCAGAGAGTATTGCAGAAAGGACGGAAAATAACTCAGGTTACGGTGAACTGGGTTGACCGGGAAATCTAGGTTATATTGTGGAGAGAGTTGGGACGCCTGGCGTAACAAATGTCTCGAGATTCCGACCCCAAATTATATGATAATATTATTATGTTATATTTGAATCGTAAATATACAGGGTGTAACAAAACACCCTAGTAATACTTAAGGGGGTGCTTTAGACCATCAATCTGAACAACTTTCACTATGGTGCCAACGTCGAGAAAAAATAAAATAAAATTGCCGTCCCATACATTCGAGTCGAGACGGTAATGCAGCTTTGTATGAAACAGCTGATTTTCTTTTCGCGATTTCGATGTTGGCTCCATAGTGAAAGTTGTTCAGTTTGATGGTCTGATGTACCCCCTTATGTATTACTAGGGTGTTTTGTTACACTCTGTAGATGGATTTGGAAAAAATATATTTTCTCAGGATGAAACCTACTCAAATTGGCAAAATTCGGTTGCCCAGATTCTAAAGATAGAATGGGAAAAATAATATTTGAACAAAATTTAAAATTTTCTTCACCCCTAACAATTTTGCTGCCACCCCTAAATATCTAGTTCTGTGGAAACTGAAAATGCTGTGTAATTACAGTTCAATTCAGAGAAAACTGAAGCGTATGTAGTCGGGCGCTTGCCACCGCTCCTCTTAATTAAACAGCTTCAGTATGTTCTGTCTTTATTTATTTACTACAGGTTTTTGAACTGTACCACAGAATAAATACAATACTTAGTAGAACAGTACATAAAATATAAATTATTGTGAGGAATCTGCTAATCTAACTAGGCTATTATCTATGCTATGGCATCATTTGTCAACCTGGGGAACACATTGCGGTGAGGGTCAAAATTAGATCCGAAAACGAAATATCCTTGAATAATGAAACTAAAAATTTAAAAAACTTGCATTTTCTTTTTCATTAAAACTAGAGTTTAACCGCGACTTCGTCCGCATGGGTTCCCGTCATTGCAGCGAGATAAAGTATATACTAGATTTTATTTCTAATCATAAACTTTCAAACCAAAAAATTATTATCAAAATCGGCCTATTAGTTTCTACATCATCATAGATAAATTAAAGTAGGCAAGATTGCTCACGTCAAACAAAGAACAAAGCTCTCGTAAAACTTATTATTGTCGCCGGTACCTCGTAGTTCGACTTATTATATTAGATGGCGTTACTATACTAGCTGAAGTCGCGCCTATAAGTGGAATACCTAGTACCATCTATCGAAAAATTTGATGAAACTCAACTTCGATGCAGGTGTGCGTAGACCTAAGATGACATAGGAGTGTGTGTGTCTTTTAGCTTCTCGAGTTGAAAGAAAGATTACATTCGCAATTTTATAAAGTAGGTAGGTAAGGTAGGTAAAAGGTACCTTATGAGTACACCTTGGCTTCGTGGTTAAAGTGTCTGCTTGATAATTCTTAATACAGCAGGGGTTTGTTTTTATGAATCACCACGACTTACCATGTTTTATCTACATACAAAAATTTACTCTGCTGCTGTTTACCGTTGAGGGTACTCCTCAACGGTAAACAACATTGGCTTGATATTTTTCTGTTCACGTTCAGTTTTGATAGCAAAACAAATATTTAATCAGGATCTGGTGCAGAAGCAAGGAATGACTCCGTACGAGGGTACTCCTCAACGGTCAACAGCATTGACTCGCAATTTTCTTGTACACGTTCAATTTTGATAGCAAAACACATATTGAACCAGGATCTGATGCTGAGGCCAGTAATGTCTCCGTACGAGGGTACTCCTCAACGGTAAACAGCATTGGCTTGCACTTTTTTTTTCACGTTCAGTTTTGATAGCAAAACACATATTGAACCAGGATCTGGTGCTGAAGCCAGTAATGTCTCCGTACGAGGGTACTCCTCAACGGTAAACAGCATTGGCTTGCACTTTTTTTGTTCACGTTCAGTTTTGATAGCAAAACACATATTGAACCAGGATCTGGTGCTGAAGCCAGGGATGTCTCCGTACGAGGGTACTCCTCAACGGTAAACAGCATTGGCTTGATTTTTATCTCTTTCTGTTTAGTTTTGAAAGCAAAACACATATTTAACCAGGATCTGGTACTGAAGCCAGGAATGTCTCCGTACGAGGGCACTCCACAACGGTAAACAGCATTGGCTTGATTTTTTTTTGTTCGCGTTCAGTTTTGATAGCAAAACACATATTCAACCAGGATCTGGTGCTGAAGCCAGGGATGTCTTCGTACGTGGGTACTCCTCAACGGTAAACAGCATTGGCTTGATTTTTTTTTGTTCGCGTTCAGTTTTGATAGCAAAACACATATACAACCAGGATCTGGTACTGAAGCCAGGGATGTCTTCGTACGAGGGTACTCCTCAACGGTAAACAGCATTGGCTTGATTTTTATCTCTTCCTGTTTAGTTTTGAAAGCAAAACACATATTTAACCAGGATCTGGTGCTGAAGCCAGGAATGTCTCCGTACGAGGGTACTCCTCAACGGTGAACAGGATTGTCTTGAAATTTTTTTGTTCACGTTCAGTTTTGATAACAAAACACATATTGAACCAGGATCTGGTGCTGAAGCCAGGTATGTCTCCGTACGAGGGTACTCCTCAACGGTAAACAGCATTGGCTTGCACTTTTTTTGTTCACGTTCAGTTTTGATAGCAAAACACATATTGAACCAGGATCTGGTGCTGAAGCCAGGGATGTCTTCGTACGAGGGTACTCCTCAACGGTAAACAGCATTGGCTTGATTTTTATCTCTTCCTGTTTAGTTTTGAAAGCAAAACACATATTTAACCAGGATCTGGTGCTGAAGCCAGGAATGTCTCCGTACGAGGGTACTCCTCAACGGTGAACAGGATTGTCTTGAAATTTTTTTGTTCACGTTCAGTTTTGATAACAAAACACATATTGAACCAGGATCTGGTGCTGAAGCAAGTAATGTCTCCGTACGAGGGTACTCCTCAACGGTAAACAGCATTGGCTTGCACTTTTTTTTGTTCACGTTCAGTTTTGATAGCAAAACACATATTGAACCAGGATCTGGTGCTGAAGCCAGGGATGTCTTCGTACGAGGGTACTCCTCAACGGTAAACAGCATTGGCTTGATTTTTTTTTGTTCGCGTTCAGTTTTGATAGCAAAACACATATTCAACCAGGATCTGGTACTGAAGCCAGGGATGTCTTCGTACGAGGGTACTCCTCAACGGTAAACAGCATTGGCTTGATTTTTATTTCTTCCTGTTTAGTTTTGAAAGCAAAACACATATTTAACCAGGATCTGGTGCTGAAGCCAGGAATGTCTCCGTACGAGGGTACTCCTCAACAGTGAACAGGATTGTCTTGAAATTTTTTGTTCACGTTCAGTTTTGATAACAAAACACATATTGAACCAGGATCTGATGCTGAAGCCAGTAATGTCTCCGTACGAGGGTACTCCTCAACGGTAAACAGCATTGGCTTGCACTTTTTTTGTTCACGTTCAGTTTTGATAGCAAAACACATATTGAACCAGGATCTGGTGCTGAAGCCAGGGATGTCTCCGTACGAGGGTACTCCTCAACGGTGAACAGGATTGTCTTGAAATTTTTTTGTTCACGTTCAGTTTTGATAACAAAACACATATTGAACCAGGATCTGGTGCTGAAGCCAGGTATGTCTCCGTACGAGGGTACTCCTCAACGGTAAACAGCATTGGCTTGCACTTTTTTTGTTCACGTTCAGTTTTGATAGCAAAACACATATTGAACCAGGATCTGGTGCTGAAGCCAGGGATGTCTTCGTACGAGGGTACTCCTCAACGGTAAACAGCATTGGCTTGATTTTTATCTCTTCCTGTTTAGTTTTGAAAGCAAAACACATATTTAACCAGGATCTGGTGCTGAAGCCAGGAATGTCTCCGTACGAGGGTACTCCTCAACGGTGAACAGGATTGTCTTGAAATTTTTTTGTTCACGTTCAGTTTTGATAGCAAAACACATATTGAACCAGGATCTGGTGCTGAAGCCAGGGATGTCTTCGTACGAGGGTACTCCTCAACGGTAAACAGCATTGGCTTGATTTTTTTTTGTTCGCGTTCAGTTTTGATAGCAAAACACATATTCAACCAGGATCTGGTACTGAAGCCAGGGATGTCTTCGTACGAGGGTACTCCTCAACGGTAAACAGCATTGGCTTGATTTTTATTTCTTCCTGTTTAGTTTTGAAAGCAAAACAGATATTTAACCAGGATCTGGTGCTGAAGCCAGGAATGTCTCCGTACGAGGGTACTCCTCAACAGTGAACAGGATTGTCTTGAAATTTTTTGTTCACGTTCAGTTTTGATAACAAAACACATATTGAACCAGGATCTGATGCTGAAGCCAGTAATGTCTCCGTACGAGGGTACTCCTCAACGGTAAACAGCATTGGCTTGCACTTTTTTTGTTCACGTTCAGTTTTGATAGCAAAACACATATTGAACCAGGATCTGGTGCTGAAGCCAGGGATGTCTTCGTACGAGGGTACTCCTCAACGGTAAACAGCATTGGCTTGATTTTTATCCCTTCCTGTTTAGTTTTGAAAGCAAAACACATATTTAACCAGGATCTGGTACTGAAGCCAGGAATGTCTCCGTACGAGGGCACTCCTCAACGGTAAAAAGCATTGGCTTGATTTTTTTTTGTTCGCTTTCAGTTTTGATAGCAAAACACATATTCAACCAGGATCTTGTGCTGAAGCCAGGGATGTTTTCGTACGAGGGTACTCCTCAACGGTAAACAGCATTGGCTTGATTTTTATCTCTTCCTGTTTAGTTTTGAAAGCAAAACACATATATTTAACCAGGATCTGGTACTGAAGTCAGGAATGTCTCCGTACGAGGGTACTGCTCAACGGTAAACAGCATTGGCTTGATTTTTTTTTGTTCGCGTTTAGTTTTGATAGCAAAACACATATTCAACCAGGATCTGGTGCTGAAGCCAGGGATGTCTTCGTACGAGGGTACTCCTCAACGGTGAACAGGATTGCCTTGAAATTTTTTGTTCACGTTCAGTTTTGATAGCAAAACAGATATTTAACCAGGATCTGGTACTGAAGCCAGGTATGTCTCCATACGAGGGTACTCCTCAACGGTAAACAGCATTGGCTTGAAATGTTTTTGTTCACGTTCAGTTTTGATAGCAAAACACATATTGAGCCAGGATCTGGTGCTAAAGCCAGGGATGTCTTCGTACGGGGGTACTCCTTAGTACGAGGGTAAACAGCATTGGCTTGATTTTTATCTCTTCCTGTTTAGTTTTGAAAGCAAAACACACATTTAACCAGGATCTGGTGCTGAAACCAAGAATGGTCCGTACGGAGGCACTCCTCAACTGTAAACGGTATATGCAAGTCAATGCTGTTTACCGTTGAGGAGTACCCTCGTACGAAGACATCTCTGGCTTCGGCATCAAATCCCGGTTAAATATGTGTTTTGCTATCAAAACTGAACGCGAACAAACAAAATTCAAGCCAACGCTGTTTACCGTTGAGGAGTACCCTCGTACGAAGACATCTCTGGCTTCGGCATCAGATCCTGGTTAAATATGTGTTTTGCTATCAAAACTGAACGCGAACAAACAAAATTCAAGCCAACGCTGTTTACCGTTGAGGAGTACCCTCGTACGGAGACATCTCTGGCTTCAGCATCAGATCCTGGTTAAATATGTGCTTTGCTATCAAAACTGAACGCGAACAAACAAAATTCAAGCCAACGCTGTTTACCGTTGAGGAGTACCCTCGTACGAAGACATCTGTGGCTTCAGCATCAGATTCTGGTTACATATGTGTTTTGCTATCAAAACTGAACGCGAACAAACAAAATTCAAGCCAACGCTGTTTACCGTTGAGGAGTACCCTCGTACGAAGACATCTCTGGCTTCGGCATCAGATCCTGGTTAAATATGTGTTTTGCTATCAAAACTGAACGCGAACAAAAAAAATTCAAGCCAACGCTGTTTACCGTTGAGGAGTACCCTCGTACGGAGACATCTCTGGCTTCAGCATCAGATCCTGGTTAAATATGTGCTTTGCTATCAAAACTGAACGCGAACAAACAAAATTCAAGCCAACGCTGTTTACCGTTGAGGAGTACCCTCGTACGAAGACATCTGTGGCTTCAGCATCAGATCCTGGTTACATATGTGTTTTGCTATCAAAACTGAACGCGAACAAACAAAATTCAAGCCAACGCTGTTTACCGTTGAGGAGTACCCTCGTACGAAGACATCTCTGGCTTCGGCATCAGATCCTGGTTAAATATGTGTTTTGCTATCAAAACTGAACGCGAACAAACAAAATTCAAGCCAACGCTGTTTACCGTTGAGGAGTACCCTCGTACGAAGACATCTCTGGCTTCGGCATCAGATCCTGGTTCAATATGTGTTTTGCTATCAAAACTGAACGCGAACAAACAAAATTCAAGCCAATGCTATTTACCGTTGAGGAGTACCCTCGTACGAAGACATCTCTAGCTTCGGCATCAGATCCTGGTTAAATATGTGTTTTGCTATTAAAACTGAACGCGAACAAACAAAATTCAAGCCAATGCTATTTACCGTTGAGGAGTACCCTCGTACGAAGACATCTCTTGCTTCGGCATCAGATCCTGGTTAAATATGTGTTTTGCTATTAAAACTGAACGCGAACAAACAAAATTCAAGCCAATGCTATTTACCGTTGAGGAGTACCCTCGTACGAAGACATCTCTGGCTTCGGCATCAGATCCTGGTTAAATATGTGTTTTGCTATTAAAACTGAACGCGAACAAACAAAATTCAAGCCAATGCTATTTACCGTTGAGGAGTACCCTCGTACGGAGACATTCTTGGCTTCAGCACCAGTTCCCGATTAAATAATGTATTTTTCTTTCAAAACTGAACAAGAATAAAAAAAAATCAAGCTCACGCTCTTTACCGTTGAGGAGTACCATCGTACGGAGACATTCCTGTCTTCAGCACCAGATCCTGGTTAAATATGTTTTGCTATCAAAACTGAACGTGTAGGGAACAGGGCGGGTGGGGCGTTAGTCCACCACGCGTTAAAATATTTTATTCATTGATATTTTTTAAATGTGTGAGTATATACAAGACTAGACAATTTGTGTGACAATGTCCAAGATATTTATTTATTTATTTATTTATATACGCAAGCTTAACAATTTCAAATTTAGTTTTTTTTTCAATAGCCTGGAGTATGATTTTTGAATCTCATTCGGTGAGTTCAGCAGTTGAAAATGTCAAAATTACTATGGAGATAGTAGGTATGAGAAGTATCTTTCTACTGCTGATTTGACTTTCAAAAATCGCACTCCTGGAGTATGATTTTTTAATGTCAAATCAGCAGTAGAAAGATGCACGTCTCCATAGTAATTTTGACATTTTCAACTGCTGAACTCAGCAAATGAGATTCAAAAATCGCACTCCTAGCAATCTTGTTTAGTATGAATTTTGAAATGTGCGCCATCTACCGGAATTCTCTATAACTGCATGCTACTCCCGCTTAGTATTATATCGTATTGTAGATCAATGAAAAAAATGTAAAAAAACCTGCTTATGAAATTGCTATTTTCAATGTGATGTTATGAAAATAATATATTTTGTTGCTCAAAATAAATAAATATGATGAACCAGAACAGTAAAATGCGATATTTCGTCGATTTCAGACAAATTTTACTTCTAGCGGACCAAGTAATGCCATCTAGTGACATTTTAAAAATTATTGTGAGTTATACAAGGAAATAGCATTCTATGCTTTTCCATCTTCTTTGACATCATGCACGAACAAACAAACAAATAGACCGAAAAAAATAAAAAAATTGGTGATCAGATTGGAATCGGGGAAAACCAAAAAAACATTATTTTTATTCTTTTTTTATTGGAGCTTTTAACCCTGAGGTTATGTCCTAAAAACCATATCGTAACTTTTTCTTAAATATCTTCAATGTACAGATACACTTCTGTTAGTGTTGGATATCTTATCTTATCTTATCTTATCTTATCTTATCTTATCTTATCTTATCTTATCTTATCTTGTTGTGGGGGCTGGCAAGCCAGCAACACTTCGACCCAGTGGGTTTGTGTTAGCCCCAATACTTTTTGCTTACTTCACCCTTCAAATACATGGTCAATGAAGGAGGCAATACCATTGAGGGGAAGAAGCCTAAGATCTCCCGGTTTTGTTTTGGATAATAGTTAAGATCAGATTATACCTTAGTGTTAAATTAAATACTAAGCGAGGGTCAGTCGAGCTTGATCGTGGCTGGGCGAGTGGGGGGCGCGGTCGGTCGCATGGAATTTATATAATTCTTTTGGCTACTTTGGGTGTCACTATACTGAAAAAGTTGAAGGTGGAAGGTTGATTGGTTTCAGAACTCCTAGAGATACATAAATAAATATACCTTAGAAATTGACTCAAACATTTTTGAAGAGCTCTTTTAAATACTCAAAAACATAGTAACATCTAAATCATTATACCTGCACGTCCAGTATAACTGAAACAAAATACCTCTTAATTTCAGGTACAGCCCACTACGGGGAGGACAGTGTGGGTTCATTCCCATACTTCGAGTACAACGTGCCACGGAACGTGACGACCGTGGTCGGACAGACCGCATTCCTGCACTGTAGAGTTGAACAACTCGGCGATAAAGCTGTAAGTTCTTAATATTTCATTTAAATCGCGAGGAAACATGCTTGCTTCATTTAGAGGCATGTATTGTACCCACTGTGGTGTGGGGTCGTTTTCATACTTCGAGTACAACGTGCCACGGGACGTGACGACCGTGGTCGAACAGACCACACTTTTCATTTAAGTTAATTGAAAATTAATAAACAGTGATATACCGTTAGCATTACGGAATTCCCATTATGTAATACAAGCTATTGTCAAACAAGTTTTTCTGATAAATTTTTGTTATTTTCCTTCATCAATCACCTCTTACAAACCCCCTCCCCCCGCTTCTCCCCCTAAGTTAGAATGTCATCAAAATACTGGCAGAGTATTGATTCGCTAGTTATTTCTGCCTACGTTCTCATTGTGATAAAAATAGACTACGAATGCATGCAGATGCTACGGCGTAGACCGTAGCCCCGCTACGAGAAATTTTAATAGAAATGTCCGTTTCGGTATTTAAATAAAATGCTCCAATACTTTGCGATTGGAAATTTTATATATACTGCGCTAGACTAGACATAAACTGGTAACTGTATATTTATGACATTAATAGATTTTTTTTAAATTACATCATTTGCAGCTTTTTTTTCAAATAGCCCTGTCATTTTACGGTTTTAGCCGGGACTAATTAATAATTGATATTTTTTTCAGTATAGTATGTAAGAGCCAATATGAGCTTAGAAATGTACCAAATTAAAAAAAATTACATCAGCAACAGCCTTAGGCAACAGACCCAAATTTCAAATTTAGCATTTTTCTCGTTCTAGAAAAACCAGAGAGTAAATTAATCTCTTTTTCACATTTTAAGGCTTTATCAGCAGTACACATACTTCAAACATGGTGTTAATCACAGAGAAAATATTTACTCCATGGTGTTAATATTTTTGTCTACTTAGAGGCTTTGATAAATGCATTTAGTATTTTCTAATGAATACCTAATTTTTAAAATTTCACTGCCTATAATTGTATTGCTCAAAAATAATTTATATTCAGTGATTTCTGAGCAAAAAAGCACCAATCAATATGCGACACGAACACCTTAAATAATGTGAAAGTGTGCCGAGCTGTATGATAGAAAAAAAGTTAGTTTCGGATTTTTCCAACGTTATGGCAATCCCGAAGGTTAGCTCCATAGTGAACGTTTTTAAGTTTAAAGGTATAAATTCAAAGTGTTTGCCCGGCTGTTACTTACACCCTGTATAATTCTATTTTAAACTCTTTCGACTATTAAAAAAAGTTGTTGAAATTAAAAATAGAAATCCTTTCATATCCCGTCAGCTGTCTGCAAATTTTTTAATTGAAAACCATTCCACATCGAGTCGTATTTTAACAATAGGTACTTTTGCATTCGTAATTTCATTTTCTCTTTATCTTTTTTTCTTTCGTCTGTACTTTTTTTAAAGGACTTTATATATTTTTTGAACCGAAATAGGTAGCTGGTTGAAATTTTCGCAGAATATACGTTAGAAATAATAAAAAACAAAAATTAAAAAATTATAGGTATCGATACTATTACAGAAACATGTTTTTCGGGATTTTTTTTTTATTTTGCTCTATCGTAAAACAGATAATACATAATTATAAGCGTCAAACTTAGTGTGATTATAATACGGTATACTCTAAATAAAAATCGGCCAATTGTGTAAAAAGCTTGCGCTAAGGATCGCGGAGAAAACAAAATTTTTTGTTCATATTGAATTATCATCATCATCATTATTATTATCAGCCGATATTCCACTGCTGCTGGTCCTATGACCAGCCTACGACTACGATTCTTGAGGGAGGTCTATGTCTCCGCCAAGGATCACCACATAGACTGGTCCTGCGCTGCTCGTATCCAACGGGATCCCGCCGCCTTCACCAGGTCGTCGGTCCACCTTGTGGGGACCTACCCTCGCTACGCTTTTGGGTACGCGGCCGCCACTAGAATTATATTGAATGACAACCCTCCGTGCGCAAGTCCAACTTGCACTTGGCAGATTTTTTCCTATTTGTATGAAGTGACAGATCCACGGTGTACCCTATCGTATGACGTTAATCGAATTCACGTCAAAGCTTATTATTATCATTCTTGACTGGGCTAAAGCAAGGTTCGTTCGTTATGTAACGACGATTGCTGGTCTATTGTGTTCGCCCAAAGCTCACCCATATTTTACACATACCTCCAAACTTATAGTACCTATTTTCTTTTTACTCTCGGGTATGCAGGTTTCCTCACGATGTTAGAAATAATAGAAATAGAAATAATATTTATTGTGCATAAGTTTAGGTTAGTAATTGTAGCCGGTCTTACTGCTAATTTTATTAGTTCACTAAACTTTACTTTTTCAAGTGTATACACAAATTTAAATAAATTGAATACAATCAAAGTTCAAGCTAATATTAAATGTCAAGGCCATTATTTATGCACCATGAAATATCCTACTGTATTATTGTATAATTAAAACAGTCAAATAATAATAATCAAATTCATAAAACATAATCAAGACTCAATAACCATCCATAAATACATAACTCAAATAACATAATCAACACACATAAAATATCAAATTGTCATTACATTACCTTAGAATAAAATTAGTGATTAGTTTTCCTTCACCGCCGAGCTAGTGATAATGATAAATACAACCGTACATAAATTCCGTAGAATTTAGAGGTACAGGCCAGGAATCGAACCGCGGCCTCATGATTGAGTTGCTAGCTCTCTTCCGTATGGGATCTGGCGTCAAAGCCCAATAATCAAGCTGTAAAAATCGCAGACCTTTTTTTAAATAGAACGTGCTAAAATAATGTTCTTAAGGTTTAAAATAAATTGCATTATTCCAAACGTTATCGATGTACTCACTGCCTACTGAACCGTGACATCCATTACTCTACTTTCAACTCTATTGGAGCCGAGTGCCTTTATTACATCTTCATGCAATATCGAAAAGTTTATTTGCATTTAATTTTCTGCTAAATGGAAAGTAAATAGTTGATGCTTTTTAACCTTTGGCTTGCATATTTGATATTCTCTGAGTTGAACTATTATGCTTTAATAAAAAAAAACGCGGTCTTTCCATAGTACATATGTATGAAATATTTAGGAGACTAAAATGAACAATGTCAACCAGGTATAAAAATTTCTCCTTGTATAAATGTCGAAAATGGAAATAGAAAAGGTATGAAAAAAATTCTTTCAAAACATTTTCTATGTGCGAACGGTCGTATTTTACCGAAAACTAGAAAATAAGTAATTATGACTCAAATCTGGGTCTTCTTGGGCTCTGGGGCTTTTATCGGATTAAAATAAAAACGTGTACACAAATCTTCCTCGTGAAAAAAAATCCTTTCCAGATCTAGAAGTCGATGATAGAAGATATATTGCCGACGCGACGCTGCTGAAAGCACTGCGTATTTGCGTAAGGAAGAGGTTCTATTAATTTGTTGGTGACCTAAAACAAGCTATTTTTGTGCGTAGGCGATGTCAGAACTACATCGCACCGACGACGACGTCGTCGTAACAGCACTGCATCTTTGTCGCTGCTGAATCGCCGAGATTACCCCAAGACATCGCCGCGATTCCGCCGCGACACTAGAGTGCGATTTTTGAGTTAAAAAAGTCACACGTTAAAAATCATGACCGAATTATCGAATGATGAATAATCTCCATTAATTTTGTCATTTTTTAAATACTGATTTTCAATAGGGACTTTCAATAATCATAATTCTGATTGATCTCAGAAATATAGCTGCGATACCGTGGGTATCCCCACGCTCTATCCTATACGCTTAAAAATATATTTTATGATAATTAAGGCTCTTTCGGTACGTCAATGTAACTTCCTCTATTGTACGTAAAACACCATCCAAGTAAAAAATATTCGCTGTAAAGAAGAAAGATACAAAACGCTCTCAAGGGAAACAAATTAAAGAACAAAATGAAATTTCCAGGTACAAAAGTGTATCCTAACTTATGAGTGAAACTTTTGAAAGGAGCGGTATTCCTGGATCCACTTCTCGAAAGAATTCCGAGAAGTAGACGTAAGAAATGGATTTTTTTACTTAGGTAGCTCATTTGAATTCGTAATTCGACGTCTTGCCAATCAAGAAGTTTCGGTAGACATTTGTTTGGCGATAAAGATTTTAGTGTAACCTGTGGGCTTACGGAAAAGGCTTGCTAACGTATAACGTAGTGGAGCTTTGGTTTTGAAAACAAAGTTAAGAGGAAAGACTGGTACCGTTTAGTCCACACTTCCCTAGTATTCCCCTGTTTCCTTACTGGATAATGACACAACCCCGAAAGGGATCACGATCGTGAGTTTATGTAGGTATGTACATGTACAATGACACAAGAGAAAACACATTTTTGCCACACAACCTATATCGCCTCTGCCATGTCCCTATGTTGTATATTTTTATTCCGATAAATTAATTTCAATAAGAACTAAGAAAATTATGAAAATATGCTCTATTTTGTTATTACCGCTGTGTTCAGACATCCAGCAAACAAATTCGACGAATATAAAAAACAAAGGTAAACATACGGATATAGCCAAAGTATTTTTCATATTGTTCTTGAAATAATGTATGTTATGTGGATAGGATACCTATATGTATATCAATCCGCGGTGAAATTGTATTTTTCGCACTCGACATCAATAGATCTATTAAATACCGATTCTTCAAATTCCTTGCACACCGTCTATCCTCTTAAGCAACGTCAGCTCGGGTCAGTCTTTGGTTGGGTGACCGTTTTACTAGTACCTAGAGATCGCATATCGAATCATGAACGATGACCTTGAATGCGCAGAAATCAAATTTGGGTCTATTTGGCAGGGGAAGCGGGAAGTGTCTGACGTGCAAACGCCATTGACCCATCACCTTTTACGACATTAACCTGCGCTAAAATCCCTATCATTTTACTCTAGCGCTCATCATCCGTTGCGCCATCTTTATTTAATTTAGTTCGAGCATCTCCGTGCTTCAGAAAGTCGCCGTTTTCAATTGGTCCCGGAAAATACCGTCAGGCATTAAACTCTTTAAGTCAGGTCAGAGGCAGACAGCTTGAAAATTATCTAACAACTTGTTCACCACTTACTAATTGCCAACATCAATCTGCACTGGGCCAATGTAGTGGAGATGGCCCACTTTCCCTCATAAATTATTCGTAAAAGAAGCCCTTTTGCCCTGCAGTGGGGTCCTACATGCTACTACTGATAGTGGGCTTAACCACAGGCCCACTAAAAATACGCTACAGATATTATAGCATGATTTCTCTAATCGGACGCGACGTTTTCGCTGCGTACAAAAATAGGTACCTTCCCACGATTTTCAGAGAGCGCAAGATGCGCTTACCGCAACACGTAGTGTGAAACGAGTCACGCGCAAGTAGAGAAATCATACTAGATGGGATGGTGTACAAGAGAGACGAGAAGAGAAAGCTATAAGATCACGCAATAATCGCAAAAACCTATGTCACGCTATTGACGTTATCACACGAGTTCCGACCAAGAAGTTACATACCTACATGGAGATTGCATTACAAACATCTTTTAGAAGCCAGAATCTATGACCTTTATAACGTCACTGATGTTTCCCATCTCATTTCTTCTTTACATGGAGGTCAAATGAAGGTCATTCAATGACAACTCCATGTTAAGAGGAAATGAGATGAGAAACATCAGTGACGTCATAAAGGTCATAAATTCTGGCTTCAAAACATAGATTTATATATTACTAGCGTAAGGATAGGCCCGTCAGAATATTTTACAAAAACCTTCTTCATAGAAACAAAAATTTGCGCCATCTGTCATAACTCGTATAGGAACTATATCGTGTCATAGATTTTCGAGTGCTCTAAACTGACATTTTTCCTTGCATTTTAGAGCCAACGAACTGGGGACAATAGTCAAGCTCATAGGCCATGTCCTTACGCTAGTAATATATATGTCTTTGCTTCAAAAAGATGTTTGTAATGCAATCTCTATCTCTTTAGGTATGTAAGCTTCTTGGTTCCGACTGACAACGTTACCCCGTGTTCCAATCCGCGGCGTAGTCCCAGCTGAGATTCGTACCATTACAATACCGTAAAATAGTAGCTTATCTATGACAATACCTTCCCAAGCTTCTTGTTCGTATCCCTTTGAGTACCCTTATGCCGGTTACTAAAGAGCTTTTATGGGTTTGGTTGACCCCGGCGATTGGACGCCTACGTGTGGTCTCATTGAAAAATAGCTCTCATCAAGTCGGTCAGCTTATTATACTGAGTCTGGACCTTTTGTCACATTTTAGAATACATTTTTTTTAGTCTCCTTGGATAATCGTATTGAAATCGAGCTCGCTACATCTACGACCCCATCTTCGTCCTGAGGACTGGATTGAGGTCAAGAGCAAACCCATAGTTAATAAAAAAAAAAAAAAAAAAAAAAATGAATTAAACTGTGACAATAACGTTTTTAGGGTCCCGAAGTCAACAAGGAACCCTTATAGTTTCGCCATGTCCGTCCGTCCGTCTGTCCGTCTGTCCGCGGCTTAGCCCAGAGACGGTTAGTACTAGAAAGCTGTTACTTTATATGGACATACATATTAATCACGCCGACAAAGTAGTATAATAAAATCTTGAGAAATCTTGTTTTTTAGGGTACCTCCCCTACACGTGAAGTGGGGAAGACATTTTTTTTTCTCGTCTACCCCATGGTGTGGGGTATCGTTGGATAGGCCGTTTAAAAATATTATGGGTGTGGGAAAACCATTTTTCGATTTAGGGATCCGTTAGCAAAATATTAAAGTTTAAAGTGAAAATTTTGCTTAGTGTTTCCTCCCCCGCCCCCCTGCCAGTTAAACAGTTGTTTCTGGATATACGAAAAAATTCATGGCAGTAGTATATATAACAAAATTAAAAGGAAAGCTATCACCGCTAAGTAGGCTTTACAAGTTTACGAGTAATAGCCGATCAACTAATAAAAATGTACTTTTTGACTTTATTAGCCGTTAAACCGTAGTATAAAAACAAAAAGCCTCCTTCTAAGTCCATAATTTATTATATTGTGACGGGTAACTACGGAACCCTATCCTGCGCGTGGTCCGACACGCACTTGGCCATTTATTTCATTTCTTTTCATTTGTGGTGTCACACCTATAGATTGTCGTTTTAAGTATAGGTACTTACTGTTATAGAAAGACTTACTCTTCACATATTTGGGGTTACAAGATGGAATGCAGTGTTTATAGAAACCTTAAACTTACATTTCCTAATACGACACCCACGGGAAGAAAAGGAATGATAAGATATTCAGAACCCAATGAATTATGAATGACTAATGTATTTGTTACAGGTATCGTGGATAAGGAAAAGAGATCTTCACATTTTGACTGCGGGAATACTGACCTACACGTCCGATCAGAGATTTCAGGTGAGTGAATAGGAATTTCTTGAAAACGCAGAGGTAAATGAAAATTGATTTAATTTATGTAAAAGTCAACACACTACATTCTTGACTATTTAGCTATCCATCTAAACTAACCCCTATAAACATAATTGCAAGAATCTTTTTTTACACCCCTGTAGACTTATTGTACTTTATCAACATCACATCCTATACAGGGTGTAACAAAACATCCTAGTGTTTTGTTATTAATGGGGTGCTTCAGACCATCAAACTGAACAAATTTTACTATGGAGCCAACATCGAAATCGCGAAAAAAAAATCCGCTCCTTCATACAAAACTGCAGTACCGTCTCGACTCAAATGTATGGGACGGCAGATTTTTTTTATTTTTTCTCGACGTTGGCTCCATAGTGAAAGTTGTTCAGATTCATGGTCTGAAGCACCCCCTTAAGTATTACTAGGGTGTTTTGTTACCCTCTGTATAAATGTCCCACTGAAGGGCACACGCCTAGCTTCAAGAAGGATGTATGGGCGTTAGTCCAACGCGTGCCCAATGTGGATTAGTAGACTTCACATATGCATCGCATGAGTTCTTCTAACTTAAGTACGTAATACCGACTGCTCTCAAAAAGTGAAGGGAAACATCGTGAGGAAACCTGCATACACAGAAGAAGAAAAGAAGAAATGTTGATGCTGAAGAAGAAATTGTACTTTAATAAATAAAATAAATAAAAAATAATAATTCTTTATTTCAGATATATTAAATCCATATTGATGTTAGTAACACACTTAAATAACTATGTTAGTGCAAACACTTAAGTGCAGACCGACTCAGTGCTTAATAAAGCTACTGTCGTATCTACTGGTGACCATCTTCAGAATGCTGTTGGTGCTGGCGCGAACCCTCTGCAGCGCGGCGGCTGTTTGCGGAGCGTGGTGGGAAACCCATCGACATGAGCGTCCGCGAACATGCCTGACGCACTGCAGAAGCGCGGCAGCCCCAGCAGCATCCTGAAGGCGTTATTATATTGGGTGCGCAGGGCCCTTAGAGATGCCTGGTGATATGCAGTCCACAGATTACAGGTGTACATGGATGTGCAGTACGCTCTAAACAATGTTATTTTTACTTGCGCTGAGCAATGCCTGAATCTGTGGACTATATTGGCCCTGACTGCAAGCGCCCTGCGTTCCCTTTCTATTATAAACATAAAATGATGTTGTAGGTAATCAGACCGGATAAGTCGGAGAACTGGACTCTTCAGATCAAGTTCCCGCAGGAGAGAGACGCAGGGATCTACGAGTGTCAAGTGAACACTGAGCCTAAGATGTCGCTTGCGTTCCAGCTAAACGTAGTCGGTGAGTCAGTAAACTATTAAGTATTTTATTTTTTGAACTGAAAAATTCTTTAAGGTGGTTTCAGTCCATACAAACGTTTGACGCACAATACGCGTAGACGGAATTAATAAAAGGAATATTTTATATGTGGAAAAATAGTTTAGAAAATCTAGATGTCGCGTATCAAATAATATTTGCAATCTATACATATAATAAAATTCTAAACTTGCCGATGATGTACATTGAAGATATTCGCAAAAAAATTAATTGGGGGTGTTCAGGATACGTAGTGGAATACATTACGACCATTTTTAGAATTTTTGTCTGTTTGTCTGTTTGTCTGTTTATCTGTTTATCTGTTTATCTGTTTATCTGTTTATCTGTTTATCTGTTTGTTTGTTCGCGCATCACTTAAAACCACTGAACCGATTTGGATGGGGTTTTCACTAAAGTATAGGTCATGGCTTGGATCAAATTATAGGCTTTATTTCATCGCAATCGGTTTATGAAATCAAAAGTTATGAGTATTTAAAGAAAAAGTTGCGAGCGGCACTGAATTGAATGCAAGCATAACTTGAAAATTACTGAACCGATTTGAATGATGTTTTCACAAAAAACATGGGACGTAGTTTGTATTAACATTTAGGCTTTATTTCATCGCAATCGGTTCATTCGATCTAAAGTTATGAGTATTTAAATACAAAGTCGCGGGACAACTGAATTTGATACACGCATTACTCAAAAACTTCTAAACCGATTTGAATAAGGTTTTCACAAAAGTGTGGACTAACATAATTATAGGCGTTATTTCATCGCAATCGGTTAATTCAATTAATAGTTATTAGTATTTAAACACAAAGTCGACCGCCACTGAATTTAATGCACAAAACCGATCTGAATGGGGTTCTGCTATGCAAAGACCAAGTCAAAAAATCCTTAAGGCTTACGGTTTAGGTAGTTAGTACCAATTCAGCATTAGAACTGAGGAGAACCCCAAATTCAATTAAAAACTATTTGCAAGATGCCAGCAATTGATAATTTTTAGGGTTCCGCGTAGTCAACAAGGAACCCTTATAGTTTCGCCATGTCCATCCGTCTGTCCGTCTGTCTGTTCGCAGCTTAGCTCATACATGCTTAGTACTAAAAAACTGTAATTTGGCATGGGTATACATACTAATCATGCCGACAAAGTGGTAAAATAAATTCTTAAAAAATATTGTTTTTAGTGTACCTCCCCTACACGTGATGAAGTGGGGATGAAATCTTTTTTCTCTCTTATCGCATGGTGTGGTATCGTTGAATAGGTCGTTTAAAAATATTGTGGGCGTCGGAAAGCCATTAAATCGAATTAAAAGGTATCGAAACAATGAAAGTATTCAATTAGTAAGTAGTAGTAAGTATTTTTCGATTTAGGGGTCCGTTAGCGAAATATTAAACTTTAAAGCAAAAGTTTTTGTTAGAGTCAAGTGTCCCCCCCCCCACCCTCTCCCAGGTAAACGGTTGCGGTTGGAGATGTGAAAAAATTCAAGGCAATAGTATAACGGTACGGTAGTGTAAAACAAAAAGCACCCTTCTAAGTTCATAATCCATATACTGTAACGGGCAACTATACGGAACCCTACACTGCGCGTGGCCCGTTTTTTTACTACGAATTAGCATTGTTGGCATCAAGCATAGACCAACCCCCGGGTTCTAATTTCTCAGTCCAGATCATTTGGAGGTAATGTCAACATAAACTATGTCTTGAGTACCTAACTGTGTGGTGAGCTATGTGTGCTTTGAGAATCTACAGCCAATAATTGTAAATTTGTAGGGTTAAGAAGAAACTTTGCCATGTGAGACACTTAGGTGAGACATGACGATGTTCTGACATATCGTTAGTGTAACTATTATTACCAATTCATACGGTTCTGATGATTTTAAATTAGTATTTAACCGGCTTTTTTCTTATTGCTGTCTCCCGTTTGCAATAGAGGGAAGTCGGATATTTATTTTTCCTTTGATTAATTAATCCGCCCCCGGGCTCGCCGGACTTCATTGTCCAGTGTTGTGAATGGTGGCCGCTGTTGATCCTGGCTTACAGGAGTTACAGCGGCAGCGGTGGGAAAGTGTGGTGGGCCTATGCCCGAAAAAAAGTAAGTACCTACTTATCAAGCAATTTAGATGATGTTTTGAAAAACTTATAAAGAGATTCTACTTTATATCTTAATTTTATGGCAATAATTTATCCAACGAATTCCTTTTTCTTTATATCTTTCTTTTTCATTTTCTTTCTTTTTATTTCTTTTTTCTTTCATAATTTATAATTTAATTTTCATAATTTATTTATTTATTTGTGATACACAGGTTATAGTTTACAAATATATAGGTCTCACTGTGATCCGCCTGATGGCATACAAATAATGTAGTAAGGTACACAAAATAATGAGCTATATCAAACAATAATCATATTAATAACAAATTCAATAATGATACCAAATCTCAACAATAATAATAATCTTACAAACAACAAATCAATCAATTATACTATCAACTATATTTGCTACAATCTAAATTATGTCATTGTGGTTTAAGAAATCACTAATTGAGTAAAATGTCATATTAATTAAGTAGTCTTTTAAATTCCGCTTAAATACTGAAATGTCATTACATTCTCTTATGTTTTTAGGGATTTTGTTATAAATTTTAGGCGCCATGGCTAAACAACTCTTTTTAAATAATGCTGTCTTGCAAGGTACAAGTCGCATTTGATCACAGCGGCGTGCACTCGTGACCTTGGTGAATAAGTTTTCGTGACCTTTGACAAAAAGAGCAACCTCGTATATGTACATTGACGGAAATGTAAGAATATTTAGTGACCTAAAGTACGGTTTACATGATACAAATCTCTTCAAACCACACATTGATCTTATGCATCTTTTCTGTGCACGAAATACTGTGATCGAATTAGTAGCATTTCCCCAAAATATTATACCATATCTTAATCTCGAAGCTATATATCCATGATATGCCATTAGTAGAGTTTGTTGGCTGACTTTCTTTGATAACATAAAGATGGCGTACGAAAACTGTGTTATTTTATTACATACAAATTCAATATGAGTCTGCCACTTCATGTCATTATCAATATGGAGTCCGAGAAATTTTGTTGTTGCTGAACACTCTATTTCTTTTCCGCTTATTACTACGTTATTCAGTAAATGCTGATCTCGTTTCTGTGTAAAATTCATTATTTTGGTTTTACCAAGATTTATGTGCAAATTATTATTATCTAACCATTCAATAATCGAAGTCAAACTAATCTTAATATCTGTTTCGTTGTTGCAAACGAGTGTACAGTCATCTGCAAATAATGTCATATGATTTTTCGTGACTTTAAGTATGTCATTGATGTAAATATTAAAGAGAAGCGGTCCCAATACGCTACCTTGGGGAATTCCCGTAGAGACAATTCTCGGAGATGACATGTATTCTTTCTCACATTTGGTCTGTGGGCAAATTCTTTGAAGAGAAGTTACCTGAATTCTGTTACTAAGATATGATTTAATCAGATCTAATGAATTACCTCTCACGCCATACATTTCTAGCTTATTTAAAAGAATACTGTGCTCTACAAAATCAAAAGCTTTTGTCATATCCATGTAGAGCGCTAAAACCCTTTGCCTTTTGTCCATTTTAGAATAAATAATGTTTATAAATTTATAAATTGCAATGTCAATTGATATATTCTTTCGAAAACCATGCTGCTCGTCAGCGAAAATTTTGTTGTTTTCTTTATATTATTTCAGTTAGCTAGTTTATAATATAATTACGAAGATATAAAGCTCTAAAATTCTTCGGTTTTGTGCATTAAATTCAGTGGCGGTCGACTTTGTGTTTAAATACTAATAACTATTAATTGAATTAACCGATTGCGATGAAATAACGCCTATAATTATGTTAGTCCACGCTTTTGTGAAAACCTTATTCAAATCGGTTTAGAAGTTTTTGAGTAATGCGTGTATCAAATTCAGTTGTCCCGCGGCTTTGTATTTAAATACTCATAACTTTAGATTGAATGAACCGATTGCGATGAAATAAAGCCTAAATGTCAATACAAACTACGTCCCATGTTTTTTGTGAAAACATCATTCAAATCGGTTCAGTAATTTTCAAGTTATGCGTGCATTAAATTCAGTGGCGCTCGCAACTTTTTCTTTAAATACTCATAACTTTTGATTGAATAAACCGATTGCGATGAAATAAAGCCTATAATTTGACCCAAGCCATGACCTATACTTTAGTGAAAACCCCATCCAAATCGGTTCAGTCGTTTTCAAGTGATGCGCGAACAAACAAACAGATAAACAGATAAACAGATAAACAGATAAACAGACAAACAGACAAACAGACAAACAGACAAAAATTCTAAAAATGGTCGTAATGTATTCCACTACGTATCCTGAACACCCCCAATTAATTTTTTTGCGAATATCTTCAATGTACATCATCGGCAAGTTTAGAATTTTATTATATGTATAGAAGATAGCAAATGTTATTTGATACGCGACATCTAGATTTTATAACCTCATTATATACAAAGCTACTAATATTAATACCATCTACGCGTGTTGTGCGTCAAAGTGTTGTATAAAATTGACCCCTCTGCAACCACCATAACATCGTCAAAAGCGACACTAAACTAAAACACTAAATAGTTTCTGAAGGTTTCACTTGTACCGCGTGTGAACTGCACACATGTTTTGACATTGGAAATGTCTTTTCGTTCGCTCCTAAAGGCTCCGATTTCACGAAAAAGTGCGATCCCCTTATATCTCGGAGAGTTGTGAAGATATGATGTTCAAAAAAGACTCAAAAGACGCGTATTTACGAGAGCTGTAAGGTGCAAAAATAATTATTCGAGAAAGTCAAAAACCTAAAATGTTATGGCCGAAATAGTGAATTTTTTTCTTCGAATTTTTAATTTTGGATCTCGATATTTTGGAAACGAAGATTGATATCAAAAATTTGAGGAAAATTCCTCTGGACGATTTAGTCAGTTACAATTTGAGCCTAAAACGAATAAGATCGGGATAAGGGTTTGCCCTACAGGCTAACCTTTTTGAGAGAATATTTTTTCGAAATCCGTAAATTAATTTCAAATGTCGAGCACATTAAATACTTGTGTGAGGCACGAATTCTGTGATTTTTTTTAAAAGTTAATATTCCTTTTGGCGCGTTATTAGAGAAACAGAATAGAGTGTATTTTCAGTATGTGTCAAAAGTTGAGCGCACCGTTAATTTCATGTTATCCACAGTTTTTGATATTACCTGTAGCTACCAGCGGTCGTAGTATGGCAGCGAGCGAGCTTATCAAAACATATTTCGTTACACTATGGTTTTTGCAAGTTGACCCCATAAAACATATTTCGTTACATTATGGTAACCGAGCAAGTATTTCCGAGCACTTACAACCCGAATTCCTTTAAAGTACGAGTGAATAGGCATCTTCTGGGTAAGCTCGCTACATCTACGACCCCATCTTCGTCCTGTGGACTGGATTGAGGTCAAGAGCAAACCTATAGTTAATAAAAAAAAAATATGGTTTTTGCAAGTCAATACTGGCCGCAATGAAAGACGTTTCACAACAAAATATTATACAACTTAAATTATTGTTTACAACTTTGTTTATTGTTTACAACTTTGTTTATAACCACATTAATCCATCTTCATTCTAATTTTCTTACTCCTAAAGTTTTAATTAAATATTAAAACAATAATTAAAAAAACTTTTTATAAAAGAGCGAACACCTTAATCTTATAAGCAGCTTATTGCTTTAATTAAAGTTCAAAATGAAATCAAGATTTTATTTTGAAGTTTTCATTCTGACCTCACCTGGGTTTTTAATCTTTAAAAGCTTTATAACATTCTGGATCTTAATGGTATGAAGTGATAAGGTTGCTTTTTAGTTAACAACTTAAGATTTAATTTACAAAATACGCGAATGTTTTTGTTGGACTGAAAAGAGGTGCGGGCGTTAATAGAAAATCTTTCTTAGAAATACGGCGGCGAAGAAATTATTGAGATTAATATACAGGGTGTTAGTTTTATGTGCGTTAATTACTTTGTTAGGTTTACTTCAGATCATCAAACTGAAAAACTTTTTTTATGGGACCTAGTTTGAAATTGTTGAAAAATATCAGTTGCTTCATACATTTTGGTCGAGTAGGTAACTATTGATATTTTCTGATGACGTGTTAATTAATAAGCACAAAACCTTATACACCTCAACTGATTTATAACGAAATAGTTGCATTGAAACAATAATTTCATTATTTTATTAATTAAAATTTAAAGTTATACGCATTTTAAGTTTTCATGCAAAAATGATTTGTTACTATTTCTGCAATTAATGTCCGAGGTAGCTAGTGTGCTCATGGATACATTTTAAGAATCTTGTTTAGGTAGTAATAAGTAGGATGACAGTGCCCAAGCGGTGGGTTGACATCGAGTTCACAAAATTATAAATTATGCAAATAAATTATTTAATATTTGGAAAAAGTGTAACCTATGTTGAAACCTTGATACTTCAATTTTATTCTGCTCTCGATTCTGAACAAACTATTTTCTAGTTTTGCGTTTATTCATTAACGTGTTGTTTAATAGGGTCCTTCTTAATAATTATGCTGATGATTTTTAAATAGGATTAAATCTGCTGTCCCACACAGCCATATCGGTCGAGTAAGATTGCAGTTTTTTATGGAACAGCTGATTTTTTTGGCGCGATTTTTACATTGGCCCCGTAGAAAAAGTTGTTCAGTTTGATGGTCAGGAGTGCGATTTTTTAAACTCACACGTTGAAATCAGCAGTAGATAATGTCAATATTACTTTAATGCATCTTTCTACTGCTGATTTGAACGTGTGAGTTTCAAAAATCGCACTCCTGATCATTCTATTAAAAACCGACAGCATATCGCTGCTTCAGAACGAAAGGACCACATCTCAAAAAATCTGTTTTTACAGGAGAGTCAATTAAAGATTTCATCTTCGTTTTTCATCTCTTTTTTAGTACTTTATATATATGCGTATTTTGAATCTCTACCTCTCTTCTATTGCTAATTTGTGATAACTATCACACAGAGATGGCTAAGGACACATAAGTCCCTTTCGCACATAAAATTTTGCCCGAATATCAATGAATATTTTGTATAAAATGACACAAGTGGACAAAATAAAACTGAATTTTGTATACAATCTACCTACCTTTATTAAATTTATAGTAAACTTTACAATTAAAAAGAATTGGTTTCAAACAGCATTAAATGGCACATAAAAACATTAAAATAAGTCGAAAACTATACTTCTAATTAGAAAAGAAGGTGTTGAAGAACTATAGATGTAAGTTATTTACAAAATTAAATGCTTCTAAAACCTCAAAAAGTATCTCAACCGGAAAATTTTATTTTTCTTGGAGATCGATGGATAGACCTGGGTTTTTTCCCATGACTCTTCGGCCAGTAGGTCGACGCAATCATATTCTCCTGACATACCGGTCCTGATGTATTCTTTCTATGTTGTTTTGTTTGCGGACATTGGTTTTCTCCTCTATGGTATTCGTATCTGTTATGGTGCAGCCCATATACTTAAAATTGACACCCCTTTGACCACACTTTGACCTTTGGTAAGTATCTCTAATTTGAAGTGTCCAGTAAGTCGTCCATCGCCCCATGTATCTCAAAATTTTGCAGTCTAGATCAACGTAGTGGAACAAGTTGACCTAAGTGACTTGAAGCCAGCTTCTAGCTAGAGTTTATACATAAATAAATAAATAAATAACGCTCACAGGCACATACATTGTAATGATCCCAAGGTAAGCCTTAGGCTTTTTGTAATGGGTACCATACAACAACGGCACAAACATATAACATCCATGACCGAACCGGGATTCGAACCCAGGACCCTGGTTTGACAGTCCGGCGTGGCAACCATTACACCAACCGGGTCGTCAATGATCGGGAAGTGGCCGCATCTCCTCTACAATAGAACCTTCCAATACGGTGGTAGAGTTAAAAATGACGTTAGAAAGCTATGTATGTCAGTTTATTTTGAATAAAAAATTTATAGTTTTTTTGAGTCACGTTTCAGAGGCCAAATAACCCACTTTGTGTCACTGAACCGGCAAAGTTTGTAAGTTAATTAATGTTGATCCAAGTTCTAAGCTACCACTACACTGTGGCTATAGGATATGAATATAATAATAATAGTACCTATAGAAGCGAAACTATGGTTAAACCAACATGAGATTGGTAGTCGTATCTTAGCATTTTGTAGGCTAATTTTGACATTTAACGCGGGAGTTTCGTTTCTATAGTGAATTATTATTGTTTATTCATATGGCTATAGTTTCATCAAAGTCAGTTTATAAGTTGCTACTTAAACAATCAAACTATCTTTAATACTCGCATCGCATCCTACGTATTCTTTATATCCCCAACAGCTTTTATTTAGAATAATGATCAATTTGAGAGAAATACCAAGCTTACCTACAATTTACCATTATGACTGTACCTACAGAATATTATAAACTACTAATTAATAAGCTTAACGCGATCGCAAATTATATAATGCTGTGTTATGTCTTTTAAAATACCAACATTTTAAAATATAAACACAGAAATTTAATGAAGAAATTGACGTTTTACAAAATACAGCACTTTAGTTTAAAATAATGTCATTCTAAGGTCGTTTTTATTGCGAAACGGACACATTCACTAATATGGCACCTTTGCACATAAAAAGCAAATTTAATTTTTTTTTTATTTATATGCGAAACAGACGTAATCCAAAATGTGGCCCTTTCGTTTATAAAATTTAACTGAAAAAGAGGAAATATTTTGAGATGTGGCTGTTTCGCACATAAGTTAAGTGAGATTACACTGACTGGGAGGTTGCAACTCGAAAGATGGCTGTTTTGCTCAGAACTTAACGGACAAAACGCAAAAATTCTAACAGGGCGTTTGCTTAATTTTTTGATTTAGAGTCCAAAATCGATGGGTGTCTTTGACTAATATGAAAATATAGGATGATTTGGCAACATTTTTTGAATAAAAACGATTTTGGAAATTTTTGAGATGTGGCCCTTTCGTTTTGAAGCAGCGATATTTGGACCTTGTATAATACCATACTTATTCTTAATTTTTTTATCATAAGGAATATAATTTTCAAAGTTCAGTGTTGCTGTTGTAGAAAATTTCTAACAGGTTATTCGAGCGCAGTATCAGTAGATTTTATTACAGAGTGTACTTACTTAGTTAATAACTTTAACTTAAACACTTAACTAACTTAAACTTAGTAAATCGATTAAGAAGTACTTTACACGTTGTCTCTGTGTAAACTTAACTCCTGTGGTAAGCAGGGTTGCCAGCAAATAAGTTAGAAATTACCCTGAAATTTTACCCACATTGGGGAAACAACATTTTCCAAAGGATCGATGCTTCGATTAATAAAGCTATTCAATGTGTTGTACTGTAATATGATACGGTAGTTAAGGTACTATAAATAGTAAATATGATGTTTGTTGAATGCAACCGGAAAGAGGAGCTCATGGTTTAACCACAGCCCGGACACTACATACTAAAATTTGAAAATGACAAGATGACGTCAGCACATACAAAACCAATGAAATTGAACCTTGAGTCTTTTTCGTAGAACCAGAGCTCGGTAACCAGAGGGCGATAGAGGGGGGGTGAGGTAAAAAGTTGGTGGGAGGAAGGGAGTGTCCGTACTGTATCTAGTAATAGATACTCTTTCTTATACTGTGGTTTAACTCTGTCAAACGCTTCCAAACCCACCCTCAATCTAAATACCTATACCTAATACATATACCCACTACTGTATTCTCTTTCAAAGTAAACAGAAACTTTGTTGCAACTTTTTCATCGAGTTTTAACATAAAGGTATCATATAGAGGAACTGACAGCTGAGAGAGCGAGATGTACCTAGCGGCGTCACTGTATAATAGAAAGAGATACGTGACGCGAGGCAACAGAACCGTTTTTGGGAACTTGTCAGCACAATCGACTGGGCAAATATTCGTGCTCTGTGAATAATTAGTGAATCTAAAGTGAAGTAGTAGATTATTTTGTGAAATATACTAACACTATTTTATTAAATTACCTACGATTTCACGTTAGATTCACAATTATACACAGAACTCGAAGTTGTAGGGTGCCGATAAGTGCCGACAAATGCACAAAAAACGGTTTCATTTGACAACTCATGTCAGTTACTCTATTCCGACAGGTATAATAACTTTATGAGTTTTAATTACCCCGCAAAACGGGTAAATTTTTCCTAGATCGGCAACCCTGATGATAAGATACAGCAGTCTGTACCTAAAGTTGTCTAACTCTTGCTTTATACATTGTCGCGTCATTTCCAAGTTTAGCTCTGAGAATCGACAATAGCTTGGAATGAGAATGCACAAAGGAATTTTGGTACACGAGTTTCTTGTATCTTTGTTTAGTTTATCGTTGTGTTAACGAGATTGATTTTGGTTCGGTATTTTAGGAACAGTATTGGCTATGTGCGAAGTGGGTGTTGGAAACTGTCAAGTCGATCGCAGCGCACGCCGTGGCATAAATTTGTACTACTGACGGCGAAGCTGTGTCAGATTTGCTTGAATCTATGAAAATCAGCACACTAACTTAACACGAAATCTCCAAAACTGTCAATACTACAAACTTAAAATTTGGCATGGAAGTTTCTATTGGCATCTAGATGCTCACTTAAAAAAGGCTTGTCGCATTTTTACCCCCCAAAGGTGTTAAAACTGAGGTAAAAGTTTGTATGGGAATTCCGATACAAACTAGATTTTGACCGTGGCTTCGTCCGCATCCGCTCCCGTCATCGTACCGGAATAAAATATAAGCTAGCTTTTAAGACTAATAATAAGCTTTTAAATATACAAAGTTTTATCAAATTCGGTCCAGTAGTTTTGGCAGAATCCTCGAACAAACACAGACTTTTACAGTACTATAATAGTGTAAATAATTCACGGCTGCCCGAAGTTCTGTCAGTACGCCGCGCTAGTGTGGCGCTAGTGTCGTGCACATAGCCAATAATCAAATCTCCAAGATTTAAAATCTGAAGCTAAAAGCAATTTTTTTTTGTGTGTGGTGTAACCCTGAATAACCCTTCTGTCATCTACAGTCTGAAATTAAAACACAACTGCCTCAGTTTTAAAGAAAATATCACTTTTTGCCCCACCATACACTAAAAATTATTACATCGCCCAACTTTAACTAACTGTACTGAAAAAAAAATGTACTGTACTATTTCGGCAAGTGACTCTAAAAAATAGTGTATTTAGTCAGGATTCTAAAAAGGTATAATACTAGCTAGATTATTTATTAACTAAGAACACATAAATTTTTTTTAAAAATAGACCCGATTTTAAGCTAATTCTTTTTACATAGTTAAAATGGTTCTAATGCACGTTAGGCTTTCTCTAAGTCCCTAATTGCCAGGTACAAGTTTGAATGAGATGGATAGTGACCTGTTTTGACTAAATACACCATCTTTTAAAGTCACTTGCCGAAATAGCACAGTACATTTTTTTTTTCAGTACAGTTAGTTAAAGTTGGGCGATGTAATAATTTTTAGTGCATGGTGGGGCAAAAAGTGATATTTTCTTTAAAACTGAGGCAGTTGTGTTTTAATTTCAGACTGTAGATGACAGAAGGGTTATTCAGGGTTACACCACACACAAAAAAAAATTTAAAAGTAAAGATTTGTAGTCATAGTACTTAAAAGATCATCACAGGGAGTAAATTTAAAAAAAAAAAAAATTTTATGGAAAGTACTAATCTTAGATTTTATTTTTTATTTTTCTGATAACTGTCACCACCTGGCCTATCAACCGTTTTCGGCTTGACGTTGGTTTTTGGGACACCCTGTATACCGAGTTTCAACTTCCTATGTCTTATACAGGGTGAAATTGATATCATTTGCATCCTTTTAAACTAAGAGTCTACCCATCAAACTGAACAACTTTTACTATGGGAGCAAACCGATCGGAGCAAAAAAAACGTCAGCTGTTCCATACTAAACTGCAACGCCTACTCGACTCAAATGTATGCAACAGCAGATTTTTTTTGTGCTCCGATCGGTTTGCTCCCATAGTAAAAGTTGTTCAGTTTGATGGATAGACTCTTAGTTTAAAAGGATGCTAATGATATCAATTTCACCCTGTATACGGTCTCTGAGAAAAATCCTCGCTATTACCGCTGAGCTAGTCGATAGTGATAAATGCTTAACATTCAAATAATAATTCTGTTTCCCAAAACACATACAATTGAAACTTCATGCTCGTCAAACCCCAAGTTTCCTCAAACTGCAAAGACAATGCAGCCTGACAGTGCAATTTTGCGAGCTTCCTGCAGTTACTCGTAATGCCTGTCTAACTTCCCGTGTCTATGCCTTAGGGTCGTTGCATGTCTTGTTTTAATACGATCATATTCAGTTTTAGTAATTGGATGACACCGTTGACAGAGGCTGCCACGAATTATGTTTCTCTCTCTGGTATGTCGTTTCTGATGCAATGTTTTTGGTTGCGATAGGCTGGCAATTTCTAGCTGAGCTGGCTACCTACGCCTATAAGAATTTATGTATATACTCACATTTAGTAACTTTAGATTCAGGATGGAATGACGTGGTAAGGTGGTTAGCCTTTCGCCCGCATAAACACTCCATAAGATACCTTTATTCCCTAAAATTCAAAAACCTTTAAAATTCTAAAAGTTTGTTCATATAGGAGTAGGCAATCAAGGCGAGAAATATCTAGTGACTTATAGTATACAATGTGTATCAACGAGAAAAGCTAGTAAAAGTCCGAAATTAGAATTTATCACAAAACAGTTAGGACTTTTACCGGTTTTTCCGGTAAATCTTAGGACTTACCGTACTTCGGGCTTTTACAGTAGCAGTGCTATGATTGAAAAAATGGTCTCGGACAGGATATGAACCCGCAACTTGCCACACCATCCTCGTAAAGAGGATAGTGTTGAAAAATTTTGACTTCTGACGTATTGGCTCGCTAGCTGAATTTGACGAAAGAACAGCCCCAAGCTATGGCAAGTCCTGACTGATAAATTTTTTCAATTGTTAATTTAGAATAACATGTTTCAGTATTTCATAATAATTATGGGTCCAAAAATCATAACTTCTTTCAAATAATCAAAATGCCTTAGGCGATTCCAGGCCGACCCCTACAGATGAAAATAGACATGCCGCGTCAAACGCGCTGATAATAAAAAGAATTTCTGAAACGTGAGTCGATAACGTGCGAAATAAAAGGGACACCCTGAAAAGAACTTAAAGGAGGAATGAATAATGCTGAAGTTTCCTTAACTTGATTTGAAACGTGATAACAAACCTTTGGATGGATATTTCTGTTCATATGAGCTTGTGAAACATTTGTGCGAGTGATCGATCGATATGACACATAATATACTCACACTTATCATCCTTGATGGGGAGAGCAGATGCTCAGATCAACACCGAAGCCATAATAATGCATTATCATCGTCATGCAGAGATTTTGACACGTCATTCCGTCTTGAAACTTATGTTGCTAAATATGAGTATTGCTACAACTACATTCTTAAACATACTTATTCATATACTAACATACCTAGCTCATAATGTTTAAAAGTTTAATTTAGCACGTGTAGTAAATTCGTAATAATGTATTAGAATGCTGTGCGCAGTCATAATTGAGGTGCAAAGATGTAATTTAATTTGTAATATTTTTAAGATCGAGTGTTAGTTTGTACATTGTTACTGTGCCAAATAAAAAAATAAAAATAAAAAAACTTACGGTCGTGAGTTTATGTATGTGTATGTATGTATTTTAGAGATATGCTCTTTCTGGTGGAGTATTCGCCAATCTACTTTTGACAAAATTGGCATGGGCTAGCAAGTTCTCATGAAGTAAACCCCCTTTTCAAATTCTCAACCAAACTGCAAGCAGAAAGAAAACAGCCATAGCAATCGACTCAGTCCAGACAATACTGGTGAATAAAAGCTTCATCATCAGCCTACATACATCCTACGTCAGGGCATAGAGCACAGGCCTGCCCTCAAGGCGAGGGTGTATGGGCGATAGTCCACCACGCGAGCTCAATGACAATGCGTACAATTACAATGTGGATTAGTAGACAATCTGTAGGCATTCATATACAGGGTTACTTCGGAGATAGTGCTCATATTTCTTTCACGCAATCATTACCGTTAATAGAACACATCAAAGGGAAAAAAAAGACTTTTTTGTTTGTAATTTTTTTCAATTTATCCACCCGAAAATTATTTTTAATGTAGCGTTGCTACACTACACTCGTGAGTCAAAAAGGTAGGTAGGTGCGAGGGTAGCGCGGGGGCGACCGGCGGCGTACGTGCCCCGTGGCCTCTCTTGAGGGTGAATCACTGATCGCAACCCCTCCAAGAGTGCGCTCGCGTCTTGTTTACGCTCGACTTTTAATATTTTTGTATGAAACATGGTAAAATAAAAAAATACTGGTCTTTTTATTTTGAATGAGCCATATATACTCAAAATTTGCGCACTGTCTCCGAGGTAACCCTGTATATGCATCGAAATTTCATTATCATCGTATGCAGGTTTCCTTACCATGTTTTGCAAAAATAGAAATGCTTATGGAATTTCGTAGTGACAGCGCCAAGGAACTATAATTGTCAAACATTCCTCGAAATTTCAACTTTATTCCTTTGTCAACAGAGGCTAAAGCCCACATCCTGGGGCCTGTGGACCTGTATGTGAAGACCGGCAGCTCACTGTCTCTCACGTGCATTCTCAGTCAAGGCCCTCATGACTTGGGCACCATATTTTGGTATAAGGGTAAGTTTCTTTAACTCATTACTAAGGTTATGTTCAAGGTTTCCAGGGTCCGAATAGCCCTAATGATAACAAACTTCCAATAGGAGATGGGATCATAAGAAGAAAAAGATTAGTAAGGTGAAAGTAATAGTCACGTGGCAAGTGGATTCGCGGACGGTCGTGTGGATCTTGTCATGTGCTCTTAGGCTGGCTACGAGAGTCTTTTTACTGGAACTCATTTTTATTTGCTCAAATGTGATTTGTTCATAAAACAATCTATGAGATTACGATACCTACTAGACATTGGCAGGAATACCTATAGAGCCTGTTTAGGTACAACAAAAAGCTATTTCAATCAATCAAAACAGCCCACTGTTGGGCATATGCCTCCTTTTTATTGCGCCACTTCTCACGATCCTATGCCAATCTGATCCATCTCTGACCCATAACTCTGACAGAAACTATTTATTCAATAAATAAATAGAAAAAGGTCTAAGCTAGTTAAGACATGTAAGATCCCACTGCAGGGCAGCCTTCTGTCAGGTGCGAGTTTATAGAGGCAAGAGATTGGTAAACCTGCTGTAAGTGCATTTTCAAACATAAGAAAGTTTCTGACTTATCATCGAATCCAACTTATAAAGGCAGTATACTTAGGGATAATTATCTCTAACCAGCGACTGTACAGGTATTTAAGGTGGGCTACCTTCCGAAGCAAGATATAAAATACCACAGTCATGGTGTAATCGCAGCTTTACTAACCAACAATTTTGGATCTCATCTTTTTTCAATATCATAATGTCACTACATTGTCACTACTATATTCAGACTATATTAATAAAAGCGTGAAAGGGAAGTGTGATAATTTGACAGCTAAAGTACTTTCAATGCACATGGGAACTAAAATTATCTTGTTAGATCAATTGAAAAATTGTAGCCAGCATGTTTGTGCAATTATGTACTTTAAAAGGATAATTATTGTACCAAAATTTATAATAAGGAAGGAAGTACCTGCTAGATCTTTTTTTTATTAGATTAATTGGGTGCAATTAAACCAACGAAGTTCACGATGCGGTCAATTCAATGAGATATTTTACAAGATTGATCAGCCTATATACGTCCCACTGCATTGCCGGGCAGGGTATTGCCTGTGCAATACCTCTACCCAATGCGGGTTGGTAGACTACACATTGTTCCAGAATAGCTACTTAAAACCATGAGTGTTTTTATTACTTTATGATATAAATTTCGACATTACATCACTAGTAGTCAGTGGTACCGTTTAATTTTAAAAGACCCACCGTACCACTGGGTATGGCCAGGGGTACGGTGGGTCCACATTGATCATGCATCGGAATTTCTTCTTCAGCTTATGCCGGTTTTCACGATATTTTCCTTCACCGTTTCAGAGCAGTCGGTATTACGTACATAAATTAGAAGAACTCATTACATTAGAAGTACATAGCATGTCTTCCATGCGGCTTCGAACCCAGATCTCAAGATTGAGTTTTCATACCTCTTCACATCTCTCCACAACGCGCCGCCGATGGAACGATTAGATAATATATTATTGTACCCATAATCTACATTTGACCATCTAAAAAAAAATAAAAAAAAATGAAAAAAAAATGAAAAATCTACAGGGTGAAATTTATATCATTAGCATCCTTTTAAACTAAGAGTCTACCCATCAAACCGAACAAGTTTTACTATGGGAGCAAACCGATCGGAGCAACTAAAAAATCTGCTGTTCCATACTAAACTGCAATGCCTACTCGACTAAATAATAATGAATAAGTTGTAACTACATTTAGTTTGCAGTGCCCTTACAGGGTTCATGTGCGCCCTATTTTTATGTGTCGACCTTATGACGTAACCACATGAAGCAATAAACTATTATGACTATGACTATGACTCAAATGAATGCAAGAGCTGATTTTTTTATCTCCGATCGGTTTGCTCCCATAGTAAAAGTTTTTCAGTTTGATGGGTAGAGTCTTAGTTTACAAGGATGCCAATGATATCAATTTCACCCTGTATATCGTTGTTCAAATTCTGCATTTTAAATTATACAAGATAATCTTGTGTGACAATGTCGAAGATGTCTATTCATTTAGTATATAACTACGCTACCCTATCGTGACTCAAAACTCTAATTAGTTATATACAGAAACATTTTATTAACAACTTTCAGTGTAATTGCGAAATGGGACGAATAAACGAGTTCTGGGTAAAACCGAATTGTTATAACTTATTTTTCTTAGAACTCGACAAAACGGGACACCCTGTAACACGCGAACCGGTGTTTAACTATAATTTGTGCTCAGAAAATATGCAAATGGTTTTTTGAATGGATGTAATTGTAGAAACGATTTGTTTTTTTAGGGTTCTGTGCCCAAAGGGCGCCAAAGGGACTTATATTTATAAGCCTGTCTGTCCGTCTGTCTGTAGAATATTCGTTATGATGGCGGATTTGCTAATAAACTTACTAACAAATAATAAAAAAGGTATCTAATAAATTAAGGGTCCCACCATTCAAAAAACTACGTTTTTTCAACGTAATACATACAAGCGTTAAAATTACTGTGATTAAAGTGTAAATTCTACACTATAACAACAAATAATAAAAAAATGGTCAAGTGTGAGTCAGTCTAGCACTAAGGGTCCCGGAAATTTTTTTTGTTGTTAGTTAATACAGGGTGTAAGGGACAGCCCTCCGCAGACTGAACTTTCACTATGGAGCCTACATCGGAAAACGCGAAAAAAAATCAGCTGTTTCACACAAAAATGCTGTACCTACCCGACTTAAATGTATGGGACAGCTGCTTTTTTCGCGTATCCTGATGTAGGCTCCATATTGAAAGTTGTTCAGTTTGATGAGTTCACCGTTTCAGTCCGTGGAGGACCTTATACTCTGTATAATTTTATGGTGGTACGGAACTCTCGGTGCGCGAGTGTCCGACTCGCACTTGGCTGGTTTTTACTCATGTGACCACCATTTGTGTAACCATAATGATTTTGTTGACAGGATCAAAAATAATAGAGTATAAGGAATTAGAAGAGAACGACATAGTCGAGGAGCCGAGATTAAAACTTCGAACGCAGTGGACCGAGCAGCTGACTTCCCTGCTGACCATAGAGAAACTATTGCCGAGTGACAGCGGCAACTACAGCTGTGTTCCGACTATGGCCGACGCGTCATCCGTCAACGTTCACGTTATTAATGGTAAGATGCTCACGTACTGCTAGAATAATGCAACGGGCTATCACACTATCGGGCACACATATTACCCCATAACCGCATCATAGAGTAAATAAATTATACACAAGGGTCAATGCCCATACTAAGAAAGTTGCCACCTTCTTAGTTGCAAACTCGCGCAAGTACAGCGACGGTGGTGAGTAACGGTACTACAGTAATATTTAATTACGTTAAAATACGTGTTAAACACATTTACTATTAAAATTTTTAAGAAAATTTATCTATGTAATTTATTTCCGTGTAACAAAACTCAAATAATAGTGATCTAATAACGTTCAATTAAGATTTATCTCTCGTTCAGGCCAGTAGCGACATCTGTTTGCGCCAAGACTATACTCAATCTAAAATGTATGGAACTGACCAGACATGACCGCATACAGGGCCGCCGATGCTCGCCACACATCTATGATTTTGCACTGATACAAGCAACGCGAGTGAGCGAGCTCGAAGTAGTGCGACCTTGAAATGGCCAATCACGTTGCACCGTTTCGTGCCCCGCTACCCGCACATACTGCCAAAAATGGTGACATCGGGCGTGTACAAAATTTTCAGCATACGGTATCTATTGGGGGTAATCTATGAGGGAGGTTACACGGTCAGTATTTCATCAGTCTGGTCATGTATATTTGATTTGAAGGGAAACTGACTCGAGATTGACCCGACTAACATGGTGCTTCAGTATATCAGTTTCCCTTCAAATCAAATAAACATGACAAGACTGATGGACCAGAATGACGAAATACTTAACGTGTAACCTCGGGCACAACACCTCGGATCATCGGGTTCTCTTCCAAAAGTATTCGGCAGCATTAACAAGCTGGTGGGCTTCCTGGAGGAGCTGGGATGGCAGGAGTAGTCATTCCCATTATACGCAAAATAGGCATCTGAGTCGTCGATTTGCGGAAAATGCGCCTGCTCAACCAACACCAATACCAAAATTTTGAGATTCCTCATCATCATCATCAGCTTATAAACGTCCCACTGCAGGGCACAGGCCTACCCTCACAGAGGGTGCCCAATGCGGGTTGGTAGACTTCGCATACGCATCAGAATTTCTTCTTAAGCGTATGCAGGTTTCCTCACGATGCGAATATTATCCTTCACCATTTGAGAGCGGTCGATATTACGTACATAAGAGTAAGGTTATTGTATTGAATATCGATGACCCCTTCGGGTTATAATTAGTCATGAGCAAATGCTTATTATTTTTAAGAAGTGATAAAGAATAAGTGTGTCTGCCAGTGTTGACATACGGAACTGCGGTCGCTCATTCAAGGCCTCAAAAAAAAGCTGAAATTCACCCAAAGGGCAATGGAGAGGGCTATGCACGGAGTTTCCCTGCAAGATAGAATCAGAAATTAAAAGACTCGCAGAAGACCCAGAGTAGCCGACATAGTCCAAAGAATTGCGGAACTAAAGTGGCCAAGCGGCGGGGCACATTGCTCGCAGAACCGATGGTCGATGAGGCCGAAGAGATCTCGAAACGACCACGTTACGGAAAATGCAGCGTGGGTAGGTTGACGACCTGCTGAAGGCAGTGGGAACTCGTTGGATGAGGGCAGCGCAGGACCGGTCGTTGTGGCCTATGGTACAGCAGTGGACGTATATCGGCTGATTTGATGAGGAAATGCTTATGTTTATAGTTGTATTGTTCGTAGGTAACTGAGATTATTGTTACCGCAATTTTTTAAACATATTTTTTTTGTTACACGTAGACTTAGTAGTTACGTCGATTTTCTTGTTACTTTGGCACCTACCTACTTAAAATACTTTTGGAACTACAAATTCAACGAAAAAGAAACTATAAAACATAAATGATCTAAACTAACAAATGGATTCGAATAAATAAAACTCGACTCTAACATTACCAAAGTTAAAAAGAAATTAAGAGAGTGATTTTTTCGAATGAGAAAGTAAAGATTCTTTCGCTTTATAAAATCGAACCTCAGACGTTGTACATTACAGATAATTATTTTTAAATGAGTCCAGTCATTATACTAATGGGGCCTGAAAGTTCTTAGTGTTTTCTTTCCAAAGTGTATTTAAAGGATTCATTGTATCTTCAAAGATTTATCTAAGTCCGTAATAGGATTGTTTTTGTCCAAGTTTTCTAGCCATAGTAAATTATACTGGTGATTAATCTTGTCTACTCTCTTAATATGTTCCATTATAAAAGCTCAATTACTCACTCTCTCACTGACCGATCATGAAACTGTGATGACTGCTCCTTGGGTAGTCTAATTGTTCTCATCAAGGTCTGAAAACACCGCGGAACCTTAGGCGGTGTTTTCAGGGCTTGGTGAGAACAATTTAAAATTTGAGTTTTAAAAAAGGGAAGTGACTACACATCTCTCGAATATTCAATGATGAGGTTGTTATTATGTCGTTTGTATATACCTTCATCTTGTTGACGCAACATGACACAAGCCCAAGGAAATATAAAGGGGTACCTATATCCTGTTTCTTTTGAAAGCCATGCATGTTTGCTTGCTGAAGAAGTTTAGGATAGCAGCAGGAGAATCTTCAGTTCGTCTTCTCATCGTGTGGGCAGAGCCCTGGTGCCAGAGTTTCTTCAGACCACCTTACGACCTCTGACGTGGTTTTTATATAACGACTGCTACCACCGGGTCGCCTGGAGGCGCGGGCGTAATTCTCCAAACGACGCTATGCTACGTACTATAAGGTTTAATATTGTGTTACTTTGACTATCCGTTACCGCCACACGTCTCTTCTGTATAAACCGCACCTAAGGATGATGGATGATTGAGTGGTAATAGATGGTTAAACTAAAATTATAATTTGTTTTTGTTCGCAGGAGAGCACCCAGCAGCGATGCAGCATGGCAACGCAAACACAGCATCCCCCTGTGCGTTATCGGTTAACCTTCTCATCTCCCTGTATTGCACCCTCGCGAGCTTATACACAAGTACCGTCGACGGGTTCAGATGAAAATTATATAAACTTTAAATAATAATTATAAAATAATTTATGTAAATTATTTAGTAGGTTTATGTTTAAATATTTAATGTGATGTAGATTTAAATTTTTTATTATGTTTTTAAAATTTAAATGGAATGAGATTAGAAATAATAATAACGAACAAACTTTTTATAGTTCTATCATCTAAACAATTTTTTCGGGTTTTCATTAAAATGGAGCAATTCCCAAATGAAACAAAATGTTATTAAATAAATAAATAAATGTCTTGGACACGAATTATTCATCATGTCATCACACAAATTATCTAGTCACATTTAAAGTACCAGAATCTAGCCTGGACTTGAATTATGATGACTAGACAACGATATAGAATACATATATAAATACAAACATCCATGACTCGGGTACAAATATTCATATTCATCATATAAATATTTGTCCCTTACGGGATTCGAACCCGCGACCCGCGCGCGCGTTATTTTTGTAACAAACATATTATATTTCATTTAATTTTCTGTTTTAATAGTACCAGTAACTTCCAAATGCAATTATAATTATTTCGATGGTACTGCAACTGAATTTTTTCAATAATAATTTGACACTCGTTCTTAAATGACATTTGTACACAATTTGCAAAATGTCTGCATATTATTATGGCTGCAAATTTTTCCAGTGTTTTCCATAATATGGCACATAATAGCAATTTTCTTACAATAAACATATGAATTAGAAATGAATCAGCGCCATCTAATGAGACTTTCTAAAGAATTATAATTCATTCATTCATTTCTAAGTCGCAAACAGAAACAATCGCTATTAGAAACTGATATAAATTAACTGTTCTACTTTCTGTTATTTATAAATTGTAGGTAGGAATTGAAAATTATTTATTTAAATTACCTTTTTGTCTTACCACAAAAAAGTTAAAAAGCTCTCATCTGAATTAATAAAGACATCTGACGGAATTATAAATAGAACCATAACTTATTTCAAGGTACCTAAATTCTAAATCGACGAAATATTTCCACGAATTTACCTAACTTATGAATGAGTTCTTTCATAGTTTTATGAATGAATTCATTCATAAGTAACGTCATCTTGGTCGTCTATTTATTAGTTTTACGTTTGAGGGCGAAAGGAAAAAAAGTAAAATCACCACTTGACATCGTTCCGTTCTACAAAATTCGATGCTACATTCTATGTTTAGGGCATCGTAAAATGTTTGAATTTTGCGTGTTTTATAACATTTTTGTGGTAAAGAATTTAAAAGTATAAAATTGTATAAATTCTGAATTCAGATTATAATTTAAACAACGATATTGTTAAGTGATCTTGTTATAAAGGAGAAACAGTAGATTTATTATATTTTAATGAATAATTATTGTGCTACTCTAGTCACGGAAATAACTAATTATTTAGGAAAATTGACTTTACCTGTGACATTTCATCCCTTAAATTGTTCTGTTGTTTAAATCATTCTAATAATTTAGATCATGGTTTCATCTTTATAATAGCTTAGTATTGAATTTATTTCTGTTAATTCTGTTTTAAATTTAGTTAAGGCCGCTTCTATTTAAATGTATTGCAAAAAAAAACGATTTTATTACTCCTAATTTTAATTATAAAGTTATTTTTGTAAATATTTAAAAAATAATTTATTTACACTTTATTTATATCAAAAAATATCTTTATCTTAAATAAATTAAATAAAGTATAAAATAGCACCAAGTTATGTTATAAAATGTACGACAGTTATTTTATATAGATGGAAATTTTGAAATAGAATACTTATTTATGAAAATATTTATTGGTTTAAATTGTAAATTATGAATGTAAATAATTATCTTGTAAATAATAAAATTAAAATTTAAAATACGTTTACGGATCAATTATCACACCGTTTTAAGTTTTATAAAAAATAAATTTAGTTAATTAAATAGACTTTTAAAACGGTAAATAAGGGTTAAACGGTACATTTAATTTCTAAAACCATTTAATATGTTTGTAGTTACTGACACAGCAATGATAAGACAAAATGTATAGATATACGACAAAATTTGACAAATAAAGAAAGCGACAATTTATTTGCGTTTTAATTGATTCGCAAAAAGACTTGAATGAAGTGAAACAAGATCACAGAACATTAAGAGGGGTTAGAAGTGCAAAGTAGGCGCGGAACGTGTCGCCACAAGTAATGCAATTATTTGCAAAACACCAGGCGCGCGGCGTGGTGCGAGCGAGAGGGCATGAGTAATTGTCGCAGCGTGAGCGGGAAGACAAGTGGCGACAGCGGTCTCCGAAGCAAAAGCGCTACTTTGCATTTCTAACCCCTCTTATAATGTTCTGTGGTCAAGAACATACAACAAAACAGAATAATTGTGAACATAAAGGGTACAAATGTGGTCTTATCACTAAAAGGAAGAAATCGCTTTAAGTGCTAAGACCACCATTTATACCCTCAATATCACCATCGTCAACGAAATCATCCAGCTCCTGTAACATGACAGCTTAGACAATTTATAAAGGGACTCACCTTGCGGTAGCATTTCCCCTCTGCCACAGTATAATAACAATTGATCTTGTGCATTTACACCCAATTTTATACCTTATCTTATCACTAAACGAGACAGCCTATAATAGCGAAACAATAATTTTAAACTTAGAACGTTTGGGGTTCACATGAGACTACTTTTCATGATTTTTTACATTCAAAATTAGAATCTAAAGTTATGGGGAATAACATGGGGGATTCCATGTTACCTCGCCCCCGCAAAAAGTGGCAGAAATGTTTCTTAGTAGAATGACACGCGTAATTCGTCCCTATATAAATTGTCTAAGCATGATAGGGGTGAGAGTGACACTGGTCACTTCTAAACGTCATTCAAAGTGAGATATTATGTAGACAACCGCCATCTCACTTAAATTTGACGTTTAGAAGTGACCTGTGTCACTCTCATCCCTGTCATGTTACAGGAGCTGATTGTTCCTAACAAGAAGTTATAGGTAAAAACGATTCAGATGTCGACAATAGACATCATCATCATCATCATCTCAGCCGATGGACGTCCACTGCTGGACATAGGCCTCCCCCATAGTTCGTGTGGTGTCGGCTAAGAATAGCACCATCCCATTTCTTCCTGTGGGTGTCGTAAAAGGCGACTAAGGGACCTACCAGAAGATGGGCAGCAGCATCCTCTGCGTACACTCATCCAGCCGAACTGCGATCGCCAACCCGCCTGCCAAGCGTGGCGATTATGGCAAAACCCACCAACATGACAATAGACATAAAATCTTAAAAACAAATATTAAGATATCTTTTGAAGTCACAAGAGCTATAAAATAGTAATGTAAAGCAAGATATACATTCAAAAGATAGTAAAACATGAGGCTATAAAGTATGGCAAGAGATCCCATAAAACTCGCAATCGTCTATCTTTTAGTATTTATGTAGATGTAAGGGATGTTTTTAATAGTCTCAAAAATGGTTAAAGTTCGAATAATGTCATTCGAAGATTTTGCTAAGTACCTAATACCCAGCTACCTGCTTCTACAAACTTTGTTTTAACGAAAGAATCATACTGAAAACTCTGAAGTGAAAATCGCGGTATGTTGTTTTGGGGGCTAGGAAGCAAGCAACACTGCGACCCAGTGGGATCTTTTGTGTTAGCCCCAATACATTTTGCTTTCTTCACACTTCAAATAGGTACATGGTCAATGAAGGAGGCGACACCATTGAGGGGAAGAAACCTAAGATCTCCCGTTTTTGGATATCTATCTCCGAGGAGGCTCATGCGTTTTGCCGCCAAGACATCACAATCACAAAGGATATGTTCCGTGGTCTCCTCATCCTCTCCACACGCTCGGTAGCTGGGATCTAGGGTGAGTTTCATCTTGTGCACCATCGTGCTTGTGGCGTAGTGCCCGGTGAGGGCTCCGACGATGGCACGCGCCTTGCTCCTGCTTGCTGTTCAATATGAACCTTGAAACACGACCCCCGTCCCCTCAAGACGCAATAGATTGAAAAATTCGTTCTCTGGCTAGTGGGCTCGGTAGCGAAATTGGATAACGCACTTCCCCGGTTTGGAAGGGTGCGGGTTCAAGTCCCGCCCGAGACTGAATTTTTCAATCTTTAATTTGATTGGAAACACGAGTTGTCACATTGCTGATAAATTTCTTAGAGTGTTGTAGACCTGCAAGGCTAGACCACTACAGCCTGTGTGTTTTATCAGCCCATTCCTTAATGGTCATTCTTATACTGCATACCGGGATTCCCATACTTTTGGTTCTGGTTTAACCATCTTTCGTTCTGACCCAGCCGCAAAATCACGGTAGGAGGGCTATGAAAATTATTCTGGGAAGGTATTACTTGGTTAGATTCGATGTCAAACAATTTCTGTCATAATACTGGAGTACTTCATTACTTACACGAAACAATTGTTTAAATAGCCCATTATTTGCTGACATCTGTGCAAAAAACAACGGGTTGCACTCCGGGAGTGCCGGCAGAAGTGAAAACTAAGAGATCTTACGTCTTACGGTCACGTGACGTCACGGTCCTGACGCGAGTTTAACATTTTTTATCCATCCCAAAATCTTACGTCTTACGAATTTTCGATCAGGACACGTGACGTCACGGTCCTGACGCGAGTTTAACATTTTTTACCCATCCCAAAAAGTGCACAACGCCGCTAAAGATGTTTTCACTTCAAAAAGTCCGTCTCTGAAGCGCTTCATCGGATCATCAGATCTTTTATATGACCATCCTTGTCCAAATTGGTTCAGAAAATATCAGAATTATACATACATACATACATAATATGCTCACGCCTATGTCCCACTATTGGGATAGGCAGAAACATCAGATCGCCACATGCTACGATTCTGACACACATCTCTCGCCTCCTCAACATCCTACAAGCTCGTCGTTTCCGGGTACATTTTATTTGGCCCTTCTTCAGTACGCATCCTATTTGGTCAGCGTACGTGCGCCTAGGGCGACAAATTCTGACTAATAAACTGACCGAGGAAGTAACTTTTCAGAATTTATTAGTCAGCATTCATATATTTTTGGGGTTAAATCCGTAGTCAAACAAGAAAGGTCTGTCTGAATCTCCAGCCTCAATTACTGAGTTCATTTTTGCACCTAATGAATGGCATAGCATGGCATATGCTCACGACTATACTCCCCGAGGGGGTAGTCAGAGATATTCTGAAACCTCAGAACATCCACGTTTCACTAGTAGTACCGAAACTCTGTCCAGTGTGACAGGGAGTGAGCCCGTCGCCACTTTTAATGGACAGTGGGTACAATACATGCCTCGAAATTGAAGCATGCAGGTTTCCTCAGCATTCATATAATATTTTTGGGGTTAAATCCGTAGTCAAACAAGAAAGGTCTGTCTGAATCTGCAGCCTCAATTACTGAGTTCATTTTTAGATAGAAAAGCATGAATACAAACAATTTCACTACTATTCTACTTACGCAATCGCTACGGACGGAACCCTATCATGGATGAGTCCGACATGCTCTTGGCCAGTTTTTGAGACATGTCACGTTGATTTTTTTGGTGAGTTTTTTTTTATTGCTTTCACATGTTTTACAGATGTTACAAATACAGTTATGGTCCTATGTGAAACCTTGACCGGGCAAAAAGCTCTTTGACGAATATACAGGAAGATTTTTTTATCACCATCCAAATTTTAATAAAATGTTTGTTTATGAAAAAAAATCGATACGTGTTTTTTCTTTTAGTATCGCTCAGTACTAAAATATTGAGAAATGACTACGCAAAAATGTCTTAAGAAAAACAATTCGACTGGACACAGTACGCACCTACCTGTGCCACAGATTACTTATTAATAGATACTACCACTCGACCCGATTTCGCGCGCTTTTTCGAATTTAGAACTTTGCTTTTCAAGAACGAAAACTAACGAACGAATCTCTGTGGTCAGTAATTTTCTTTGGGTCAGAGCCTTTTAATGTTTAGAAAAAGTTTATTATGTGTCATTGTGTCATTCAAAGAGTACTTTATTATTACAACCGTGTCATTGAACCATCATTGAACAAAAATAAACAAAATAAGGGACTAGTATAACATTTTAACAATGTTTTGAAAGTGTTGTGTGTTCCTGTTAAGTTTACAATGCGTGGGACTCTGAAGCTAGGGCTCCGCCCCCCGGTCCTGCCACACCCGATCGGTACGAATACGAAACTCGATGACCAAGCTTTATGGAAAATTCTGTAGGATAAAATTTTTAAATGTGCAATTTTGACCTGCCATTTTTTTTAATGATATGGGTTCTATAAGTGATACCAAATATGTACAAAAAATTTGGATGGTGATAAAAAAATCTTCCTGTATACATTATTTCCTTATAAGTAAGAAATAACATTATATTATACACAACAATAAAAATAAAAATAACAGTACAATAACAAACAAAAAAATTAATAATTATGTTACAAGTATTATCGTACAGTACAGTATCTTCTTAGTATTATTATTATTTATCATTGCCTTTAAACTATAAAAACATTTGCCAATCAGATATTGTTTTAAATTGGATAAAAAAATTGTATTCTTGAATGAATGAATGAATGAAATGAATGAATGAAATATGCTTTTATTTACACCAAACACAGATACAGCATAGGAATAAAAAACGATAATGGTACAAATAAGGCGGTCTTATCGCTAAAAAGCGATTTCTTCCAGACAACCTTAGGGTAGAGGAAATTTAAAAAAAAGAACAACGGGTCGGTGCTATACAGGGTGGTCCAAATAGTGACGTCAACAATTTTTTTTTAGATTCCTCACACCTGGGGGTATCCAAAAATACCCCATGTATGTTCCGCGATTTTTTGTAGTTTAGAAGTTATGAATTTTTAAAGGTATTTTTGAGAATTTTCTACCAGAGCGGCTTAAAACTGTCATAACTTTTTTCATAGCATGAATTTTTTAAATTTTTTTTTTGTAACATGATTGTCTGAAAACACTCTTTTACACGTAAAATAATCAGCAACACAACATCCACACAAGCTACCGAAAAAAGGGCCCGAACTGAAAACTTTAGGTTTGAGTTGCACGGAGCAAAATTTTCAAAGTTCTCTTAAAAATACAAAATGGAAGTTCCATAGGTTAAAACTAATTTTAAAAACTTCGGTGATAATTCAACTTACCATACAAGAAATAATAAGTGGTTCTTAATAGGCCATTTTACGCTGGAATCGGCATCCAAAGTTAATTAGGTAGAAAATCCGCTAAGAAAAAATGTTGTTCCAAAAAATAGTTTTAGCAATATTTTTTATTCTTATGGCTAACATTAGTCGAATATTTTCAAAAACATTTAAATAAACTAAAATTCAACGACCAGTGAAACATTTTAAGATAACACAAAAATACCATGATTTAGTCACTAACAAAAATGCGTCACTGATCGTTGAATTTCAGTTTATTTAAATGTTTTTGACAATATTCGACTAATGTTAGCCATAAGAATAAAAAATATTGCTAAAACTATTTTTTGGAACAACATTTTTTCTTAGCGGATTTTCTACCTAATTAACTTTGGATGCCGATTCCAGCGTAAAATGGCCTATTAAGAACCACTTATTATTTCTTGCATGGTAAGTTGAATAATCACCGAAGTTTTTAAAATTAGTTTTAACCTATGGAACTTCCATTTTGTATTTTTAAGAGAACTTTGAAAATTTTGCTCCGTGCAACTCAAACCTAAAGTTTTCAGTTTGGACCCTTTTTTCGGTAGCTTGTGTGGATGTTGTGTTGCTGATTATTTTACGTGTAAAAGAGTGTTTTCAGACAATCATGTTACAAAAATAAAATTTAAAAAATTCATGCTATGAAAAAAGTTATGACAGTTTTAAGCCGCTCTGGTAGAAAATTCTCAAAAATACCTTTAAAAATTCATAACTTCTAAACTACAAAAAATCGCGGAACATACATGGGGTATTTTTGGATACCCCCAGGTGTGAGGAATCTAAAAAAAAATTGTTGACGTCACTATTTGGACCACCCTGTATAAAATAAAAATTGTTTTCGATTTCTTTAATTTTTGAGGGAATATTATAGTAAATTATGTGTAATGTTCTCTCTAATAAGTCTAATTATAACACAAACTTCGTGTTATTATATTTGGTACTTAGTAGCTTGACTTTGGCCAAATGTTTAACCTTCAAAACTTAACCTTTCAACGTTCTATAACGTAGAGTTTCGCAACAATCGATAGTTTACTGTCGATAAACTAGGACTTCAGAAACAATATAAACCTCATACTAACCTCAGATACCCGTTGTTTATATTGAGAAACTAGCTTCTAGCAACTTCGTCCGCGTAGATAGTAGAAAAGGGCTCGCTTCAGTAGGTACCTATATTTGTAACTTATCTTTTCCCCGCAACTTCGTCCGTACTTCGTCTGATTATTAATTTATTATAAACTAAACATAGGTTCAGTAGTTTTTTTTAATTGCCTCCGAGGTCTAATGGTTAAGAGCATTTTGGGCTCTCGATACGGTCGTGGGTTCGATTCCCACGGGGGACACTTAGTGATAATATATCACTTTGTTCGTTTTTCCTCAGTTGGTTAGGACATTGCAGGCTGAATCACCTGATTGTCTGAAAGAAAGATGATTCCATGCTTCGGATGGCACGTTAAGCCGTTGGGCCCGGCTACTATCTCTAAAGGTAGTAGTCGTTACATAAAAACCACGTCAGAGGCCGTAAGGTGGTCTGAAAAAACTCTGACACCAGGGCTCTGCCCACACGATAAGAAGAAGAAGAAATAGTTTTTTCGTGCTGCTCGAACCAACATGTTCAATGTACATTCAGTATATTAAAAATATTTGCAAAAATATTAATTGGGGGCATTTAGGGTCTGTATGTTTGTGCGCGCATCATTTAAAAATTACTGATCTGATTTAGATGAAGTTTTCACACAAGCATAGGGCTTAGTTTGGATTCTTCTTCTTCTTATCGTGTGGGCAGGGCCCTGGTGCCAGAGTTTTTTCAGACCGCCTTTCGGCCTCTGACGTGGTTTTTAGGTAATGACTACTATCACTGGGGGTAGCAGAGACCAACGGCTTAACGTGCCATCCGAAGCACTGAATCATATTTGTTTTCAGACAATCAGTTGATTCAACCTGCAATGTTCTAACCAACTGGGGAAAAACGCACAAAGTGACATAGTGTCCCCCGTTTGGATTAATATTTAGGCTTTATTTCATCAAAATCTGAGCATTCAATCAAAAGTTATGAGTATTTAAAGTCAGTGGTCTGCGCGTACGATGTCGCGGGCGCTGCTATCGATAATATTACAATATTACTATCGATGAAAGACATCTCTAACGTTGCTGTAAGTTAGTCCAAATGATCAATAAAGCATTCCAAGTACTAAAACTGTTAAAGTCTATTTGCAGTAAAAAACTTTTAAGCTCTTACTTGAAACGTTTTCCGATAGCAAACTAGATTGTGATTTATATTCGGGATGGTTAAACTAACATTTTACTGAAAATTGAGAAGTTTTTTATATGAAAAGTATAATTTTCTGTTTTTTAATTGTTCATTCTAATCTACACTGTGTACTAAGTCCGAGTTGAGTGTTGTGTTTAAAAAGTTTTATTTTCTCTTTTTATTTTGTTCATTCTCTTTATCAACTTGTACTAAACAGAGTCTGAATTTACTTTCGATTTATTAAAGTTTAATTTCCTCTTCTTATGTGGTTCATATTTATCTTATCTTATCGTATCTAATCTTATTATCACTATGTACAAATAGGTCTGATGTTTACTGATCAGATTTTGATGATGTTGAGGCAGATTGAAAATACTTTGATAGCACGTTTGACCATTACGACCAGAATTTGTAATCGCGGTACAGCTCATGACAGCCGTTAGAGCCGTTTTGACAGATGGCTCAAAAAAAAGGCTATCAGTCACATAGTAAATAAGTCAAGTTTAGCGCGATCCGCAATTATTAACACAGTTGAATAGTAATTGGATTGCAATGTGATTATAACTGAAATTGGATTAGGATTGAACTTGGATGTTTTAAATTAGAGCAATTGGGTCCCAGGTCAATAACAAATAATTCTGAAATAAATTATATATATACAGGGTGTTTGGTGCATCGTTGGCCACATTGAATTGGTGGACAGGAGGAGGGGTCTTTTGCTATCTCGCCACACCCCCAAAAAACAATCCTGCATCATGGATTTTTTACGTGAATTTATAGGGGTTTTCTCAAAAAAAGACCGAAAGTCAGCATTTAAGCTTGAATAAAAAAAAATGGAGGTTTTACCAACAACTTTTTTTTTATTTAAGCTTAAATGCTGACTTTCGGACTTTTTTGAGAAAACCCCTAAAAAATTCACCTGAAAAAATCCATGATGTGGGATTTTTTTTGGGGGTGTGGCAAGATAGCAAAAGACCCCTCCTATCTACCAATTCAATTTGGCCAACGATGCACCAAACACCATGTACAATAAATACAATACAAGACAACAAAAACAAGATAAGATAGGTACAAATGGCGATTTTACTACTAATAAAAACTATTATTTCATGTGAAATCTTTATAATAGTTTTATTTAACTAATACGAACAACATTATCTTACATATTAACTCGAAACAAATTCCCAGTTACCGTTTCATTTTGCAATTCCAAAATGCATTTGAATAAATTGAATAGCAATTAAACAATTATATATTTTACAGCTCTAAAATTGGATACAATTACAACTAAGCCATAAACCGAATTGAAATTAAATAAACAAACGCAATACTGTCGGGCAATTACTACAAAATGTACAAAGTACTGAAGGTTCACTTCAAACTATAACTAAACACGACTAAAATCCTTAAAATTAATAAATTATCCGTATCCTTTGAATTAATAAATTACGTAAAGTACGACCAGCAGGAAAATAATTCCGCACGTCAATCTTCTTTAGCGCAGAGCAGACCTGTCAAAAACCCGAAGTCATTTAGTAATCAAAGGGTGCATAGTCGGATATCAGCAAAAATGATGCGAAAACAATTAGCCAACCGCGGCAAGGGATTGAAGGTGGCACATCTTAATTGTGTGCGCTATTTAAATTTATCAACTGAGCAGGTACCACCTATATCGGTAAGACTTATAAACCTGATACTACTGTAATTTTAGGTAAAATAACTTAGGCTCGGCGCCAACGAGCAACCGGCTACAGCCACCGGTGTGGTTGTCGCGGTCGCGGGCACTGCTGTAGCGAGTGCGGCGAGTCCCTACAGAATGTATGAAAAAGGGTGTGAACTGCTTGTCGTTGGCCACCGCCGGTGGCTGTGGCCTGGGGCTCGTTTTCGCCGAGCCTTATCGTAGTCACTATTCTTAAATAACATTAATATCTAGTTTCAGTTGTTCAATAGTTAGTTCGGTGGTGAAATTTCGAGATTTTATTGTCAAAGTAGTTCGGGCCCAAACTGCTGCTGAACTACTGACTTTCTTTAGTCGGATTAAGCCATGTTTGCAAGAGCTACCACCATGATCACGAAAGCAGTCGTTATAGAACGAATTCAACTGAGATGGGAGCGTGCCAAACTCCACTAGAGGCGGTTTGAAAAAACGATGACAGAACGATATGACTATTAGCTCCAAAACAAAAATAAAAATTTTGCCTCCACTATGATCGAAGTAATAGGAGACTTTTAAAATGACTAAATCTTAGTCTTATGCCTAATCTTACTAGTTTTTCTGTTAAGGTGGTTTCAGTCCATACAAACGTTTGACGCACAATACGTGTAGACGGTATTAATATAAGTAACTTTGTATATATGGAAAAATAGGTTATAAAATCTAGATGTCGCGTATCAAATAACATTTGCAATTTATAATAAAATTACGAAGATATAAAGCTTTGAAAATTTTGTGTGAAAAATTACGATTACTATTGACGAAGCATGTTGTGGCTGTGAATGTTGTACCTATATTCCCTTGGACGAAGCCTGTCGTCGATACGCACTTTGTACTTTTCGTTTTAATAAAGACTTCACGATTGTGTCATACAAAGCTTATTCAAAGTTAGTTATATTAATACCGTCTACGCGTATTGTGCGTCAAAATTTTGTATAAAATTGACCCCTCTGCAACCGCCTTACGGAAAATATCGTAAGGCATGATTGCATGATTTAATTATGAGGCATGTATTCAATTCAATTCAATTCAATTCAATTTATTGTATTGTATCTACTGTCCATTACAATTGGCGACGGACTCACTCCAAGTCACACTGGACAGAGCTTCGGTGCCACTAGTGAAACGTGGATGTTCTGAGTTTTCAGAATATCTCTTACTACCCCCTCGGGGAATAAAGTCGATAGCATATGCTTTATCTAAAGAAGCAAACGATTTTCCAACAGTGATCCTACTGCACTCTATGTATTTCATACTGCAACATTGGCACGGCGCAATTTTGGTTATGGCATTCGTCTCATGCATTTTGTATTAGACTACAGTAAGGCAATTATATTTCGATACTAACATTGTTTTACTATGGCATCATATATTGTGACAGGGACCGCGGAAGTGGGGGGCAGAGGGGGCCAAATGTCCCCATAAAATCAAACGGTGGATCCATTCAATTTTATCTACCGTATATCTATCTATCTACCGACTATCAATGAAGCAGAGAAGACTAACCTAGCAATATTGCAAGGATAGACAAAGAAGTTTGGCGGACTGCCATGTAATTTGAGACCCAGACTTAGAGGTCCCATATATGAATGAAACTTAGTAATACGTGTAGAGTGAATTATTATTGATTATTTGTGGTTGGGCTATTTGCAAGCAAGGGTCGTTGTAACAAGGAGACCAGCGCTGGTCCTTTTGTGTTCGCCCCAAGCTCACCCATATTTACGCATACCTCCGAACTTATGGTATTTTCTGTTCATTCTCGGGAATGCAGGTTTCCTCACGATGTTTTCCTTCACCGCCGAGCTAAAATGATAAATACAACCCTACATAAATTCCGAAGAACTTAGTGGTACAGGCCAGGAATCGAACCGCAGCCTCAGGATTGAGGCGCTAGCTCTCTTCCGTATGGGCTATCATCGCTCTTTCGTAGAGTGAAACAAAACTAACAAAAAAGTAAATTGGTTATAACCTGTAGAAGTTGGGGGAAAGGTATTTTTCCTAATGATACCTTTTGTATCAAGTGTGTGAAACTCATAATCTTTCTTATTAGATAGCCCACTCAATCTTCTACGCATTCATTGTGTTTATTTTAATGAAAATTCACGATAACCGTATAATATTATGATAATGGAAGAAAACGAAATCACACACACTATTAGATCAACCAAGCCAAATACATAAATACATTCGGTAACGACCAAAAAAAACCTCAATGATAATATTCGATGAAAATAGCTGTCGTGGTTGCGTTTTGCTTCTGCATTTTGGATGATTCGTCTATTGTACTAGTAATTTCTACTTTTGAATCCGGACTTCTGGAGATGAGGAAGTTTTTTAAAAAATGCCTTAATTTTTAGGGTTCCGTACCCAAAGGGTGAAAACGGGACCCTATTACTAAGCCTACGTTGTCCGTCCGTCCGTCCGTCCGTCCATCCGTCCGTCCGTCCGTCCGTCCGTCCGTCCGTCCGTCCGTCTGTCCTACCTATTTAGGGCTGTAACTTTTGAACCGTAATAGCTAGATAGTTGAAATTTTCTCAGATTATGCGTTATTGCGGCGGATTTGTTAACAAATAATAAAAATTGCAGAAAGTTAAAAATTAAGGGGGGTTTTTAACAAGAAACTAGTTTTTATCAACGTTTTTTCTTCACGCTCTATAGTAAAAACGGTAATACATACAAGCGTCAAACTTAGTGTGATTATAGAGCAAGCTCTACAGAATAACAACAAATACTAAAAACCGGCCAAGTGTGAGTCGGTCTCGCGCTAATGGTCCCGGACAAAAAAAGTTTTTTTTCTAAGTTAATAATGTTGTGTTCTGTGGTGGTGTGGTACGGAACCCTCGGTGGGCGAGTAGCCCGACTCGCACTTGACCGGTTTTATTTCTGTTCATAATAATTTTATTATGACCCCGTCCTGAATGGCTTATAGTTTTCGGAAAAAATGGCTGGGTCCAAATCTGCAATTATTCTTTGGTTTAGATTTAAATGAATTAGGGAATTCGCTTCAAAGACGGCTCAATATTCTTGGTGTCGTCCAGTGAATCTTTGCAAGAGCATGTTTGAATAATCAATAAACTATTTTTATAATTTGATTGATCTTTCATCTCTGATTCGTCTTATTAACTACAGTAACGGAGGACGCCGCCGGGGCCGGAAATTGAAGGAAGGGGTGACCAAAGAAGTTTGCCCCTAAACCTGCCGTCGTGGAGTATTTCCGCGGTCCCTGTATTGTGTGACATAGCAACTGTGTTTGGTATTTAGATGAAGTACGTGTTTGTGATCGAACTATATCAGTAATATTATAGGTACCCAAGTAGTAATGTTTGTGTCGGTGGGCAGGCCTAGGTATCGCTGGATAGATCAGATTACCAAGGATCTCGAGGAGCTGGAGGTGCCCAACTGGACTGAGATGGCACAGAAAAGAGATGAATGGCGTGCTTTGCTGTCGGAGGCCAAGACCCACTTCGGGTCCCTGACCCAGCATAGTAAGTAAGTAAGTAATGTTTAAAATTGTTCCGCGTCACAGCTGTCACGCTCGTAGCATTGCTTGACGCGGACTATTGAAAGAATACCCAATTGGGTCTTTTCGAGTCTTCACTTTGCTTGTTGCCTCCGTGAAGAAAGACATGTGAACTGCATAGCAATGCATAGGTATGTGATGAATTGATTAAAATGACGTCAAAATCGACTATTTGAAGTGTGGTAGAGAAAAATCGTGTACAGTTAGAATAGGTATACTATCTACTATACTATTGAAGGTAAAGGAACTCGTAAACTTTGATTAGATTAAGCGGAAGATAAGCGGGGGCATTCTTGCATTACGCACTCGAAAAATGGACCTGCTTTTCATGTACTGAGTGAAAAGTAATGCTGTGTGATTTGTTTTTCTTTTGAATAATTTGTAAAACGAGTTATAAGTAACGCGAACGCAATGTACCATCTTTATCCCGCCTAAAATCAAAAAAGTATCTAACACTCAGTTGCAGAATGCTAATTAAAGTTAATCCTCAATTAAGTCTCTTGCTATCACTTTTTGTCTTGTTGCAGCTAGCAAGAGATTTAATGGAGGATTTACTCTAATGAGCGTTTCTGCAACTGAGTGTCAATCACGCAATGCCGCTCTAATTAAATTAGGCGACGGGGCCTAATTCATGCGGCCCATGCGCTAGTCACCTATCTTGCAATTTTAATTCAATCAAAGGCTCTTAGGTAAATTATATCTTCTCGGCAAAAAATTACAAAAAATTACTATATTTTTTGCATTAATATTTGTTAAACCAAAGAGCCAGTCAACCATGCGACAACGTGACATTGCTAATACCAATATTCAGAATCGCAATACAGCCTCACGTCAGCATTAACTTTAAAGCCTGAGATTAATGAAATTAATGCTGAAAATATTGCGAGGAGACAAGCGAGCACAGACACAAAATATAACAAACATGAGTGGAAAGTTTAAATGGGGCATTAGTTAACAAACATTTTTTAAATTGCTTTTTGACCTTTGATATGTGGATGTTATGAGCCTTTTATACAACGTGTTAATGAATTAGCGCAAAACCTCATACACCCCAACTGATTTATAATTGCAACAATAAATATTGTTGCAAAAAATTTTTCAATTTGATGGGTAAACTCTTAGTTTAAAAGGTTGCTAATGATATCAATTTCACCCTGTACTGTTATGCAAATCATTGCATAATCTGTGGCGACGCGTTCCACTCCTACTTTGCACTTCTAACTTCTCTTATAATGTTCTGTGGTCGCCAGCGTATACTTTCGAGCTAGCTAAAAGAAAATATAAAAATACAAGTACAAAACGATTAAGTATCCTTTTACATTCAACGATTCGTACTCGTATTTACAATTCCGATACGATATAAAATCTCAGCCAGAAGCTTCAATACTAAACATATGCGGCCATTATGCTAATTGAGATTTGCGAGGATAATTCGCATACATATTCTCATGTAATGCTGTTAGAATTGCCCATTAAATATGTATGACTTGAGTAGTTGTGTTAATTCTTGTCTTACGTTAGATGTAGAATTTAGATATTTGAATATAATGGTAAGTGGAGACAGTTGTAATACTTTAAAGAGTGAATGTAATCATGATACTGAAAAATCAAATGCAATCCTATGATTAAATTAAATAAAACCGGTCAAGTGCGAGTCGGGTTACTCGTGCACCGACCGTTCCGTACCACACCACCACAGAACACAACATTATTAACTTAGAAAAATAAACTTTTTTTGTTCGGGACCTTTAGCGCAAGACCGACTCACGCTTGGCCGATTTTTACTATTTTTTGTTATTCTGTAGAGTTTGTTCTATAATCTGACTAAGTTGGACGCTTGCATGTATTACCGTTTTTACTACGATAGAGCGTGAAGAAAAAACGTTGATAAAAACTAGTTTCTTGTTGAGAACCCCCCTTAATGTCTAACTTTTTGACATTTTTATTATTTTTTAACAAATCCGCCGTAACAACGCACATTCTGTGAAAATTTCAACTATCTAGCTTTTACGGTTCAAAAGTTACAGCCCTAAATAGGTCGGACGGACAGACGGACGGACAACGTAGGCTTAGTAATAGGGTCCCGTTTTCACCCTTTGGGTACGGAACCCTAAAAAGCAAGATAGGTGACTAGACTATAGCGCATGGACCGCATCAATTGAGCCCCCATCGCTTAATTTACTTAGTCGGAATCCGAGCGGCATTGCGTGATTGAGACCTTTTTTGATTTTTTGAGACACTTTTTTTTATTTTCGGCGGGATGAAAGTACCACAGTACCTTCGCGTGCTGCAAACTCATTGTACAAATCATTCAAAAAGAAAAAAACAAATCGCACAGCATTACTTTTCACTCTTAAGTACATGAAAAGCAGATCCATTTTTCGAGTGCATAATGCAAGAACGTCACCTAACTTCCGCTATTTTAATTTAATCAAAGATACAATCAGTTTAAATCTTGGCATATAAATAACTAGCGGCCCGTCCCGGCTTCGCACGGGTGGACGTCTAATCTTTTCTAGCAATAAATATAGCCTATGTTACTCAGGGTGAATGCAGCTTTCTAATGGTGAAAGAATTGTTTAAATCGGCCCAGTACTTTTTGAGCCTATTCATTACAAACATACAAACATACAAAAATAGGTACAAATCTTTCCTCTTTATAAAATTAGAGTAGACTATACCGATGTTTAGTAGCACTATCCTATTATTATAAGGTCAAAGTAGTGGAATGTTTTTAAATAACTTTAAGAATTTAAATTACATATTTCAGATTATTTATCCATGTGCTAATAATAACCATCGTCTTATATTTATTGATTCGCTGAAGAACAAGAGTACCCAGCCGACATAGCCCAAAGAATTGCTAAACTTAAGTGGTAATGGGCGGGGAACATTGCTCGCAGAACCCTGATAGGACCGAAGAGTTCTCGAGTGCGACCGCGTACCGGAATGCGTAGCGTGGGTAGGCCCCTTTTGGTGCACAAGGTGGACCGACTACCTGATGAAAGCGGTGGGATCTTGATGGATAAGGGCAGCGCAGGACCGGTTGTTGTGGTGAACCTTAGGGGAGTCCTATGTCCAGCAGTGGACGTCCATCGGCTGAGATGATGATGATGATATTTGTGTTACATTATTGTACAAGTAGCAACGGGCTCACTCCCCGTCACACTGGACATAGTTTCGGTACTACTAGTGAAACGTGGATGTTCTGAGGTTTCAGAATATCTCTGACTACCCCCTCGGATATTTCTTTTTCCTACTCCTCCTATCTTCTTTGATTAATTCATTGCGGGTTCCAAGACAGATCAGAGTCATCCCCCGGGCTCGCTGGACTTCATTGTCTAGTGTTGTGAATGGTCGCCGCTGTTGATCCTGGTTTACAGGAGTTACAGCGGTGGGAATGTGTGGTGGGCCTATGCCCGATAAAAAAAATACCCCCTTCGGGGAATATAGTCATGAGCATATTATTGTACAAAAGGGTGATGAACTGGCATGCAGTTGCTTCCACCTCTGTACCATGAAACGATAATGAAATACAATTTTGAAACGACAGGATACTACAATAAATACCTAGTTATACCTAACAGAGAATCACAACCATACGCATATATGCTCACGACTATATTCCCCGAGGGGGTAGTCAGAGATATTCTGAAACTTCAGAACATCCACGTTTCACTAGCAGTACTGAAACTCTGTCCAGTGTGACGGGGAGTGAGCCCGTCGCCACTTGTAATGGACAGGAGGAATCAAGAGTAAGTGACATGAGTTGTCAAATGTAACCGTTTTTGGACGTTTTTTTGGAGTCCTCGGCAGGGTAAAAAGTCGATTTCTGTGTATAATTCTCAATCTAACGTGAAATGGTGAATAATTTAATGAAACAGTGTTAGTATATTTCACAAAATTATCTACGATTTCACTTTAGGTTCACGATTATTCACAGAAACCGAATTTTTACCAGGACTCCAAATCCCCAAAAACGGTTCTATTGCCTCGCGTCACGTATCTCTTTCTATTATACAGGCATGCCGCTAGGTACATCTCGCTCTCTCAACTGTCACTGTCTCTCTTACGTAGTATAATACCTTTATGATCACAACAGACATGAAACGAAATAAAATCAAAGTTCAGCAGCAAAAACATTTGACAAATTAAAAGGACACGTAATAGAACGTGAAGCCGCAAAATTTTCCCACCACTTCAATGTGCCCGCTTATTTAATATCCTGGAATAAATCCAAGGACCAATATCACAATGACAGGTACAAAGGCCGGAGGGGCTTTCAAAAGGCAAAATTACTCCTTCAAATTGGAGAGATATAAAAGGACGTTTTGTCAATATTAAAAAAGTAAAAAACCGGTCAAGTGCGAGTCGGGCTACTCGACGGTTCCGTACCACACAACATAGTAATAACTTACAAAAACAAAAAAAACTTTGCCTATAACAAGAGACCGACTCACACTTGGCCGGTTTTTATTATTTGTTGTTATACTGTAGAGTTTCCTCTATAATCACACCAAGTAAGACGCTTGTATTTATTACCGTTTTTACGATAGAGCGAGAAGAAAAAACGTTGATAAAAACTAGTTTCTTGTATGAGGACCCCCCTAAATTTTTTATTTTTTGTCATTTTTATTATTTTTTAACAAATCCGCCATAATAACGAACATTCTGTGAAAATTTCAACTATCTAGCTATTACGGTTCAAAAGTTACAGCTCTAAATAGGTAGGAGAGACGGACGAACAACGTAGGCTTAGTAATAGGGTCTCGTTTTCACCCTGTGGATACAGAACCCTAAAATCTCTCTTTCATTGACGCTTGGGCCGAAATTCTCGCGGAATTAAAAAAGCTTTCTGCCTTATTTCTTATTTATGTATTTTGCGCATTACATTTCGTAACCGGTGGCTTAATTTTAGGATCAATTTCGTTAGCTTATAAATTTTTGGTCGACAAATGCCGGAGATTTCTCAATTGCTCTTTTGGGTAGAGAAATTCATACTCTATTCGACAATAAAACTTGTAGTTAAATGATGTCTGTCTGTACATTGAGATATTTAAAAACCGGCCAAGTACGAGTCGGGACTCGGGCAATTAGTGTTCCGTACTACCAGTTGTTTAACATGGGTCATTAATGTCAACCATTATAAATTGACACTTACTTAGGGTGTGGTCACATAGTAACTGAAGATCATTTTACACTGGTGACTGTTTTTAGGTATCGATAAAAAACTATCCAAGTTAGTGCCACCCTAATAATTTTCCCGCCATCTACACGTTATATCTGATGTTAATGATTTTTTTCAGATCTTATACGGCTTTATTTTTTGAAATAGAGGTGGGGACAGCAATGTGGGGATTTAATTGAAAATTTTACTAAACAAAGTTTTACTCAATAATTTGAGAAATATATTTTTAGATTCGTATTTTCATAAGCTTTCAATTGATACCCCACAACATAGGGTAGAAAAAATTTTTTTTTTACTTACTCTTTCTACCACCCCAAATTGCCCCCAATATAAAAATTATACTTTTTTACTTCATTTATGATATTGGACCAGCAATTTGTATATCTATACCGAGTTTCAACTTCCTATGCCTTACGGTCTCTGAGAAACATGCCTGTGACAGACGGACGGACGGACGGACAGACACCGAGCTGATTCCATAACTGTTCCGTTTTGCCAATTTTGGTACGGAACACTAATAATATTGATGTTTCGGTAGACCTGACAGATAATCACAGATTTTTGTGTTTTGTGTCTGTCTGTTTGTTAATGTATTATTGTTTGTTTGTATGTATTTAGAAATTAATTGAAAATGTATTTGTTGGCAAGTATTTTTTGTGGTGAAAAATAATAAAGATAGATTTTAAACATGCTGTCTGTGTCAAAAACTACTGGACCGATTTCGATGGAGTGTTTTGAGTTTGGAAGCTTACGATAAAATTCAAAGAGATTATACCTAAAGGCATAGAGGGAGCCATACCATTGCAAGGCTGTCCACTTTTTTTGACGTTTGTGTTTGAGTGTGTGATGTCAAATAGTATGAACAAAAGATGACCAAGTGACATTTGCCCTTATGTTTACGGTCACTTTTCACACACACTAGCACAAAAAAAGTGGACAGCCGCCTATCTATAGTTCCGTCTCCTTCTACTATTAAACGTATGTCATAAGACAAAAGAGACTAAAGAGATCCTTCCTCTGAGATAAAATTATTCCTCACTAGATAAATAACGTGTTTGAACCGCCTTAAAAAAACCGGCCAAGTACGAGTCGGGACTCGGGCAATTAGTGTTCCGTACTACCAGTTGTTTAACATGGGTCATTGATAACAACCACTATAAATTTATACTTACTTAGTATGTGGTCACATAGTAACTGAAGATCATTTTACACTGGTCAATCTGGCGTTAGTTTTTTGGGTATAGAAAAGAAACTATCCAAGTTGTATAGTGTAAGTATCCACCCTGATAATTTTCCCGCCATCTACAACGTGTTAATGAATTAACGCAAAACTAGAAAGTAGTTTGTTTAGAATCGAGAGCACAATCGAATTATCATGGTTTCAACATAGGTAATTTTTTTCAAAATTTTAATTTTTTTTTTCGTAAAATTTTTAATTTACTAAACCCGATGTCAATCCACCCCACGGGCACACTCACCCTACTTACTACCAAAACAAGATTATAAAAATGTATCCATGAGTACATTAGCGCTTTCTTTCAGTGCTGAAATGATAACAAATCATTTTTGCCTCTGAACTTAAAATGCGAATAATTTTAAATTTTAACTATCAAAATAATGAAATTATTGTTTCAATCTAATTCTTTTATTATAAATCAGTTGGGGTGTATGAGGTTTTGCGCTAATTTATTAACACGTTGTATACGTTATTTCTGATGTTCATGATTTTTTTCAGATCTTCTACGGCTATAGTTTTTGAAATAGAGGTGGGGACAGCAATTTCTCGGATTGAATTGAAAATTTTGTTAAACAAAGTTTTTATAAAAAAAATTAAAAGTATATTTTTAGATTCGTATTTTCATAAGCTTTCAATTGATACCCCACAACATAGGGTAGAAAAAAATTGTTTTTTACTTACTCTTTCTACCATTTTTCATTTACCCTTTCTTACTCCCCAAATTGCCCCAAAATATTTTTTTTTTCCTTCATTTATGATATTGGACCAGCAATTGCTATATCTGTACCGAGTTTCAACTTCCTATGCCTTACGGTCTCTGAGAAACATGCCTGTGACAGACGGACACCGAGCTGATTCCATAAGTGTTCCGTTTTGCCAATTTTGGTACAGAACACTAAAAAAAAGGGAAGTACTCTGTCAGACCCGTATGTGTGTATGTGTGAGAATGACGCATTGATGTTAGTACAATATTGCTCAGCACCGTTTCAATGCATATGCCAATAGTTAAACTTTTGTAATAAAATAAAATTTACGGAGCAAAAGTGTGTCAAGAATATCAAATCATGGCCAAGTTCTATTCTTCTTGAAGTCTTAGTAAACAAAATAGCAATTTTATGTAAATAAGTACATTGTCATGTAAACTGTATTGAATTACGAGTTCACTATCGTACTTTCGTTTTACTGAATTCGATATGCATGAAGGGACATGAAAGGGACATAATTTTTAGGGTTCGTTACCCAAAGGGTGAAAACGAAACCCTATTACTAAGCCTACGTTGTCCGTCCGTCCGTCCGTTTGTCCTACCTATTTAGGACTGTAACTTTTGAACCGTAATAGCTAGATAGTTGAAATTTTCTCAGATTATGCGTTATTACGGCGTATTTGTTAAAAAATAATAAAAATGTCAAAAAGTTAAAAATTAATGGGGGTTCTCAACAAGAAACTAGTTTTTATCAACGTCTTTTCGTAACGCTCTATCGCAAAAACGGTAATACATTCAAAAGTCAAAGTCGTAGTGTGATTATAGAGCAAACTCTACAGAATAACAACAAATACTAAAAACCGGTCAAGTGTGAGTCGGTATCGCGCTAAATGTCCCGGACAAAAAAGTTTTTTTTCTAAGTTAATAATGTTGTGTTCTGTGGTGGTGTGGTACGGAACCCTCGGTGCGCGAGTAACCCGACTTGAACTTGACCGGTTTTTTATGTTTTTCATGTTTGCCTATTTTTTCGAGCATTTCGTAATTCTTCTACATAATAAACTGGACGGGATTTAACGTGGATGATATAAACTAAACCCTATTATTATAAATGTGAATGTAAGTTTGTTTGTTAGGCTTTCACCCGAAAACTACTTAACCGATCATCATGAAACTTTGTACACATAGTCTTGGAGGTATTAGAAGTAACATAGGATACTTGGAGTTTTCCAAACTCTACGCGGACGAAGTCGCGGGCAAAAGCTAGTAAGATTATAATCTTATTACGATTATAATTTTATAAGGTGAATTTTATTCAGGTAATAACATTTAGATTAATTGTAGGTACAATAAAGCGGTTAGCACAAGCGTCGTCAAAAACAAAGGTACAAAAACTGACATAAATCAGCAACATGCTTCGTCATATTATAAGTATTCAATTATGACTTTTTATAATAAAAGCTGGTTGGCTGGTTGACTAGATTAGATATTTGTTTGAGTAAACTTAATTTTTGAAGCGTTTATTTTGTATCTAGTTTTTAGGGTTCCATACTCAAAGAGTAAAAATGGGACCCTTTTACTAAGCCTACGTTATCCATCCGTCCATCCGTCCGTCCGTCTGTCCTACCTTTTTTGGGCTGTAACTTTTAAACCGTAATAGCTAGACCATTGTTTTTACAAAATATGCGTTATTACGGCGGATTCGGGTTCCTCATACACGTACCAACTAGTTTTTATCAGCGTCAACAAAACAAAACTTTTTTCTAAGTTTTTATGTTGTGTGGTGTGTTACGGAACTCTCGGTGTGCGAGTAGCCCGACTCGTACTTGACCGGTTTATTATAATTATCGAACCTCGCAACACTGAAAAAAACCTTATCCTGTTTCATGCGATATGGTCTGTTTCGAGCCCGGAATTCGAAACATTCCTCTCAGTTATTTTGAAGATTTGGAGCGAGCCCACGCGACGGGAAGGTCCTTACTTAAACAATGTTAAGTATCCTTATCTTGAATCTGTTTTGTATTTCGTTCACGTAATTTAGTGAGTGGTTCGTTTGTTTTGAGAAGAAAAATTCAAAACTATGAGGAGTGCCATTTTTAAATCTCATTCGCTGAGTTCAGCAGTTGAGAATGTCAAAATAACTGTGGAGATATGCATCTTTCTAATGCTGATTTGACTTTCAAAAATCATACTTCAGGAGTGCAATTTTTGAAAGTCAAATCAGCAGTAGAAAGATTCATATCTCCATAGTAATTTTGACATTTACAACAGAACTGCTGAGTTCAACAAATGAGTTTCAAAAATCGCACTCCTGGTATTCTAGTATACTTTAAGGCTTTGTTTTAATTTTATTTGCTGGGTTGAGACCGTAACAATATAAGGTAAGTAAATGAATTGTAAAAATAATATAACAAGAATCCTTTTACAAATCGCAACAAAATTTACTTATTTCGCACATTTTGTAAGGCCCATCACACACATCCAGAAAAAACCTGATTCGGAATTGAGTGTTGTCAACTAATAGTAAAGTGCTGTTTAAAAAATGCCTAAAATAAAAATGTATGTAAACTATGTAATATAATGTGTAGGTAAAAAGATTTTTTAATTATTTATTTTAACTAGTACTTAGTTGTAAAAAAAACTGTGTAATGAAATGACTTATGACTTATCGCATTATGTATTCTAGATTAGAAAACTATCATTGGTTTACTAAAATTCATACTAAATCATCATCACCACAGCTGATAGACGTCCACTGCTGGACATATGCCTCCCCCAAGGATCGCCACAACGTTCGGTCCTGCGCTGCCCTCACAGAATCCAACGAGATCCCGCCGCCTTCACCAGGTCGTTGGTCCACCGAGTGTGGGGCCTACCCACGCTGCGCTTTCCGGTACGCGGTCGTCACTAAATACCTGTTAAAAAAAGTAATTTTATTCAACCATAATTTCAGCTAGCAGTTTAAAGATAAATAAGCATCCTTTTACCGACAAAATTTGACCGGTGTGAAGTTAGCGGCCAAAAAGTTATCGGCCACTATTATCCGACAAAATAAAAAGTCGTCAAAAAAAATAGTCCAAATAAGAACGCAATAGCCGGGAAAATGATACAAACGAGAAATATAGACAGCAACAACATCAAAAATGTGATAAATAAAAAATAAAAAAATAATTTGTGAAAACATGAAAATTTAATATTAAAAGTTCAAAGTGAGAGATGAAGTCTGCTCTGAGCTAGTATAGCTAATAGTATGCACAAATATGTAGACTTTCAGGGAAACATAGCGCCATGGACTATCCTGACGATATAAGTATCGTAATCAGCCAGTAACCAAGGCACTTTGGTTTTTAAATAAGAAAATTTTCAAAAATTTAGTTCAAGGTGAGGGTTCAAGTCTGCTCTGATGAAATTTAGCTTTTATTGTGCAAAAGAATGTATTCTTTCAGGAAAACATAGCGGCATTTACTATCCTGGCGATATAAGTATCGTAATCAGCCAGTAACCAAGGTACTTAAGTTTTTTCAGTAGGAACATTATTTTTCATAAATTAAGTTCAAGGTGAGGGTTCAAGTCTGCTCTAACAAAATCTTGCTATTATTATGCGCAATGAAATAGACTTTCAGGGAAACATAGCGGCATTTACTATCCTGACGATATAAGTATCGTAATCAGCCAGTAACCAAGGTACTTAAGTTTTTTCAGTAGGAACATTATTTTTCATAAATTAAGTTCAAGGTGAGGGTTCAAGTCTGCTCTAATAAAATCTTGCTATTATTATGCGCAATGAAGTAGACTTTCAGGGAAACATAGCGCCATCGACTATCCTGACGATATAAGTATCGTAATCAGCCAGTAACCAAGGCACTTAGGTTTTTTCAGTCAGAAAATTTTCAAAAATTTAGTTCAATGTGAGGGTTCAAGTCTGCTCTGACGAAATTTAGCTTTTATTGTGCAAAAGAATGTATTCTTTTAGGAAAACATAGCGGCATGGACTATCCTGGCGATCTAAGTATCGTAATCAGCCAGTAACCAAGGTACTTAAGTTTTTTCAGTAGGAACATTATTTTTCATAAATTAAGTTCAAGGTGAGGGTTCAAGTCTGCTCTGATCACCTTATGCTATTATTATGCGCAATGAAGTAGACTTTCAGAAAAACATAGCGGCATTTACTATCCTGACGATATAAGTATCGTAATCAGTCAGAAACCAAGGTACTTAGGTTTTTTCAGTAGAAACATAATTTTTCATAAATTAAGTTCAAGGTGAGGGTTCAAGTCTGCTCTAATAAAATCTTGCTCTTATTATGCGCAATGAAGTAGACTTTCATAAAAACATAGCGGCATTTACTATCCTGGCGATATAAGTATCGTAACCAGCAAGTAACCAAGGTACTTAAGTTCGTTCAGTAGGAACATTATTTTTCATAAATTAAGTTCAAGGTGAGGGTTCAAGTCTGCTCTAATAAAATCTTGCTATTATTATGCGCAATGAAGTAGACTTTCAGGGAAACATAGCGCCATGGACTAATTTGACGATATAAGTATCGTAATCAGCCAGTAACCAAGGCACTTAGGTTTTTTCAGTCAGAAAATTTTCAAAAATTTAGTTCAAGGTGAGGGTTCAAGTCTGCTCTGATGAAATTTAGCTTTTATTGTGCAAAACAATGTATTCTTTTAGGGACACATAGCGGGATGGACTATCCTGGCGAAATAAGCATCACCATCAGCCATTAATCTAGGTAGTTAGGTTTTTGCAGTATGAACATTTTCAAAAATTTAGTTCAAGGTGAGGGTTCAAGTCTGCTCTGATGAAATTTAGCTTTTATTGTGCAAAAAAATGTATTCTTTTAGGAAAAAATAGCGGCATGGACTATCCTGGCGATCTAAGTATCGTAATCAGCCAGTAACCAAGGTACTTAAGTTTTTTCAGTAGGAACATTATTTTTCATAAATTAAGATCAAGGTGAGGGTTCAAGTCTGCTCTAATAAAATCTTGCTATTATTATGCGCAATGAAGTAGACTTTCAATGAAACATAGCGCCATTGACTATCCTGACGATATAAGTATCGTAATCAGCCAGTAACCAAGGCACTTAGGTTTTTTCAGTCAGAACATTTTCAAAAATTTAGTTCAAGGTGAGGGTTCAAGTCTGCTCTGATGAAATTTAGCTTTTATTGTGCAAAAGACTGTATTCTTTCAGAAAAACATAGCGGCATGGACTATCCTGGCGATATAAGTATCGTAATAAGCCAATAACGAAGGTACTTAGGTTTATGCAGTATGAAAATTTTCAAAAATTTAGTTCGAGGTGAGGGTTCAAGTCTGCTCTGATAAAATTTAGCTTTTATTCTGCAAACGAATGTATTCTTTCAGGGAAACATAGCGGCATGGACTATCCTGGCGATATAAGTATGGTAATCAGCCAGTAACCAAGGTACTTAAGTTTTTTCAGTAGGAACATTATTATTCATAAATTAAGTTCAAGGTGAGGGTTCAAGTCTGCTGTGATGAAATTTAGCTTTTATTGTGCAATAGAATTTATTCTTTTAGGGAAACATAGCGACATTTACTATCCTGACGATATAAGTATCGTAATCAGCAAGTAACCAAGGTACTTAAGTTTTTTCAGTAGGAACATAATTTTTCATAAATTAAGATCAAGGTGAGGGTTCAAGTCTGCTCTAATAAAATCTTGCAATTATTTTGCGCAATGAACTATACTTTCAGGAAAATATAGCGCCATGGACTATCCTGACGATATAAGTATCGTAATCAGCCAGTAACCAAGGCACTTAGGTTTTTTCAGTAAGAAAATATTCAAAAATTTAGTTCAAGGTGAGGGTTCAAGTCTGCTCTGATAAAATTTAGCTTTTATTGTGCAAAAGAATGTATTCTTTCAGGGAAACATAGCGGGATGGACTATCCTGGCGAAATAAGCATCACCATCAGCCATTAATCTAGGTAGTTAGGTTTTTTCAGGAGGAACATTTTCAAAAATTTAGTTCAAGGTGAGGGTTCAAGTCTGCTCTGATGAAATTTAGCTTTTATTGTGCAAAAGACTGTATTCTTTCAGAAAAATATAGCGGCATGGACTATCCTGGCGATATAAGTATCGTAATAAGCCAATAACGAAGGTACTTAGGTTTATGCAGTATGAAAATTTTCAAAAATTTAGTTCAAGGTCAGGGTTCAACTCTGCTCTGATGAAATTCAACTTTTATTGTGCAAAAGAATGTATTCTTTCAGTAAAACATAGCGGCATGGACTATCCTGGCGATATAAGTATCGTAATAAGCCAATAACGTAGGTACTTAGGTTTTTGCAGTATGAACATTTTCAAAAATTTAGTTTAAGGTGAGGGTTCAAGTCTGCTCTGAACATTTTATGCTATTATTACGCGCAATGAAGTAGACTTTCAGAAAAACATAGCGGCATTTACTATCCTGGCGATATAAGTATCGTAATCAGCAAGTAACCAAGGTACTTAAGTTTTTTCAGTAGGAACATTATTTTTCATAAATTAAGATCAAGGTGAGGGTTCAAGTCTGCTCTAATAAAATCTTGCTATTATTATGCGCAATGAAGTAGACTTTCAGGGAAACATAGCGCCATCGACTATCCTGACGATATAAGTATCGTAATCAGCCAGTAACCAAGGCACTTAGGTTTTTTCAGTCAGAACATTTTCAAAAATTTAGTTCAAGGTGAGGGTTCAAGTCTGCTCTGATGAAATTTAGCTTTTATTATGCAAAAGACTGTATTCTTTCAGAAAAACATAGCGGCATGGACTATCCTGGCGATATAAGTATCGTAATAAGCCAATAACAAAGGTACTTAGGTTTATGCAGTATGAACATTTTCAAAAATTTAGTTCAAGGTGAGGGTTCAAGTCTGCTCTGATGAAATTCAGCTTTTATTGTGCAAAAGAACGTATTCTTTCAGTAAAACATAGCGGCATGGACTATCCTGGCGATATAAGTATCGTAATAAGCCAATAACGAAGGTACTTAGGTTTTTTCAGTCAGAACATTTTCAAAAATTTAGTTCAAGGTGAGGGTTCAAGTCTGCTCTAATAAAATCTTGCTATTATTATGCGCAATGAAGTAGACTTTCAGGAAATCATAGCGCCATCGACTATCCTGACGATATAAGTATCGTAATCAGCCAGTAACCAAGGCACTTAGGTTTTCTCAGTCAGTTCATTTTCAAAAATTTAGTTTAAGGTGAGGGTTCAAGTCTGCTCTGATGAAATTTAGCTTTTATTGTGCAAAAGACTGTATTCTTTCAGAAAAACATAGCGGCATGGACTATCCTGGCGATATAAGTATCGTAATAAGCCAATAACGAAGGTACTTAGGTTTATGCAGTATGAAAATTTTCAAAAATTTAGTTCAACGTGAGGGTTCAAGTCTGCTCTGATGAAATTTAGCTTTTATTGTGCAAAAGACTGTATTCTTTCAGAAAAACATAGCGGCATGGACTATCCTGGCGATATAAGTATCGTAATAAGCCAATAACGAAGGTACTTAGGTTTATGCAGTACGAAATTTTCAAAAATTTAGTTCAAGGTGAGGGTTCAAGTCTGCTCTAATAAAATCTTGCTATTATTATGCGCAATGAAGTAGACTTTCAGGGAAACATAGCGCCATCGACTATCCTGACGATATAAGTATCGTAATCAGCCAGTAACCAAGGCACTTAGGTTTTTTCAGTCAGAACATTTTCAAAAATTTAGTTCAAGGTGAGGGTTCAAGTCTGCTCTGATGAAATTTAGCTTTTATTGTGCAGAAGAATGTATTGTTTCAGAAAAACATAGCGGCATTGACTATCCTGGCGATATAAGTATCGTAATAAGCCAATAACGAAGGTACTTAGGTTTTTTCAGTCAGAACATTTTCAAAAATTTAGTTCAAGGTGAGGGTTCAAGTCTGCTCTAATAAAATCTTGCTATTATTATGCGCAATGAAGTAGACTTTCAGGGAAACATAGCGCCATCGACTATTCTGACGATATAAGTATCGTAATCAGCCAGTAACCAAGGCACTTAGGTTTTTTCAGTCAGAACATTTTCAAAAATTTAGTACAAGGTGAGGGTTCAAGTCTGCTCTGATGAAATTTAGCTTTTATTGTGCAAAAGACTGTATTCTTTCAGAAAAACATAGCGGCATGGACTACCCTGGCGATATAAGTATCGTTATAAGCCAATAACGAAGGTACTTAGGTTTATGAAGTATGAACATTTTCAAAAATTTAGTTCAAGGTGAGGGTTCAAGTCTGCTCTGAACATTTTATGCTATTATTACGCGCAATGAAGTAGACTTTCAGAAAAACATAGCGGCATTTACTATCCTGGCGATATAAGTATCGTAATCAGCAAGTAACCAAGGTACTTAAGTTTTTTCAGTAGGAACATTATTTTTCATAAATTAAGATCAAGGTGAGGGTTCAAGTCTGCTCTAATAATATCTTGCTATTAATATGCGCAATGAAGTAGACTTTCAGGAAAACATAGCGCCATCGACTATCCTGACGATATAAGTATCGTAATAAGCCAATAACGAAGGTACTTAGGTTTATGCAGTATGAACATTTTCAAAAATTTAGTTCAAGGTGAGGGTTCAAGTCTGCTCTGATGAAATTTAGCTTTTATTGTGCAAAAGACTGTATTCTTTCAGAAAAACATAGCGGCATGGACTATCCTGGCGATATAAGTATCGTAATAAGCCAATAACGAAGGTACTTAGGTTTATGCAGTACGAAATTTTCAAAAATTTAGTTCAAGGTGAGGGTTCAAGTCTGCTCTGATACAATTTAGCTTTTATTGTGCAAACGAATGTATTCTTTCAGGGAAAAATAGCGGCATGGACTATCCTGGCGATATAAGTATCGTAATCAGCCAGTAACCAAGGTACTTAAGTTTTTTCAGTATGAAAATTTTCAAAAATTTAGTTTAAGGTGAGGGTTCAAGTCTGCTCTGATGAAATTCAACTTTTATTGTGCAAAAGACTGTATTCTTTCAGAAAAACATAGCGGCATGGACTATCCTGGCGATATAAGTATCGTAATAAGCCAATAACGAAGGTACTTAGGTTTATGCAGTATGAAAATTTTCAAAAATTTAGTTCAAGGTGAGGGTTCAAGTCTGCTCTGATAAAATTTAGCTTTTATTGTGCAAACGAATGTATTCTTTCAGGGAAAAATAGCGGCATGGACTATCCTGGCGATATAAGTATCGTAATCAGCCAGTAACCAAGGTACTTAAGTTTTTTCAGTATGAAAATTTTCAAAAATTTAGTTTAAGGTGAGAGTTCAAGTCTGCTCTGATGAAATTCAACTTTTATTGTGCAAAAGAATGTATTCTTTCAGTAAAACATAGCGGCATGGACTATCCTGGCGATATAAGTATCGTAATAAGCCAATAACGAAGGTACTTAGGTTTATGCAGTATGAAAATTTTCAAAAATTTAGTTCAAGGTGAGGGTTCAAGTCTGCTCTGATAAAATTTAGCTTTTATTGTGCAAACGAATGTATTCTTTCAGGGAAAAATAGCGGCATGGACTATCCTGGCGATATAAGTATCGTAATCAGCCAGTAACCAAGGTACTTAAGTTTTTTCAGTATGAAAATTTTCAAAAATTTAGTTTAAGGTGAGAGTTCAAGTCTGCTCTGATGAAATTCAACTTTTATTGTGCAAAAGAATGTATTCTTTCAGTAAAACATAGCGGCATGGACTATCCTGGCGATATAAGTATCGTAATAAGCCAATAACGAAGGTACTTAAGTTTATGCAGTATGAACATTTTCAAAAATTTAGTTCAAGGTGAGGGTTCAAGTCTGCTCTGATGAAATTTAGCTTTTATTGTGCAAAAGACAGTATTCTTTCAGAAAAAACATAGCGGCATGGACTATCCTGGCGATATAAGTATCGTAATAAGCCAATAACGAAGGTACTTAGGTTTATGCAGTATGAAAATTTTCAAAAATTTAGTTCAAGGTGAGGGTTCAAGTCTGCTCTAATAAAATCTTGCTATTATTATGCTCAATGAAGTAGACTTTCAGGAAAACATAGCGCCATCGACTATCCTGACGATATAAGTATCGTAATAAGCCAATAACGAAGGTACTTAGGTTTATGCAGTATGAACATTTTCAAAAATTTAGTTCAAGGTGAGGGTTCAAGTCTGCTCTGATGAAATTTAGCTTTTATTGTGCAAAAGACAGTATTCTTTCAGAAAAAACATAGCGGCATGGACTATCCTGGCGATATAAGTATCGTAATAAGCCAATAACGAAGGTACTTAGGTTTATGCAGTATGAAAATTTTCAAAAATTTAGTTCAAGGTGAGGGTTCAAGTCTGCTCTGATGAAATTCAGCTTTTATTGTGCAAAAGAATGTATTCTTTCAGTAAAACATAGCGGCATGGACTATCCTGGCGATATAAGTATCGTAATAAGCCAATAACTTAGGTACTTAGGTTTTTGCAGTATGAACATTTTCAAAAATTTAGTTTAAGGTGAGGGTTCAAGTCTGCTCTGAACATTTTATGCTATTATTACGCGCAATGAAGTAGACTTTCAGAAAAACATAGCGGCATTTACTATCCTGGCGATATAAGTATCGTAATCAGCAAGTAACCAAGGTACTTAAGTTTTTTCAGTAGGAACATTATTTTTCATAAATTAAGATCAAGGTGAGGGTTCAAGTCTGCTCTAATAAAATCTTGCTATTATTATGCGCAATGAAGAAGACTTTCAGGGAAACATAGCGCCATCGACTATCCTGACGATATAAGTATCGTAATCAGCCAGTAACCAAGGCACTTAGGTTTTTTCAGTCAGAACATTTTCAAAAATTTAGTTCAAGGTGAGGGTTCAAGTCTGCTCTGATGAAATTTAGCTTTTATTGTGCAAAAGACTGTATTCTTTCAGAAAAACATAGCGGCATGGACTATCCTGGCGATATAAGTATCGTAATAAGCCAATAACGAAGGTACTTAGGTTTATGCAGTATGAAAATTTTCAAAAATTTAGTTCAAGGTGAGGGTTCAAGTCTGCTCTGATGAAATTCAGCTTTTATTGTGCAAAAGAATGTATTCTTTCAGTAAAACATAGCGGCATGGACTATCCTGGCGATATAAGTATCGTAATAAGCCAATAACGTAGGTACTTAGGTTTTTGCAGTATGAACATTTTCAAAAAATTCGTTTAAGGTGAGGGTTCAAGTCTGCTCTGATGAAATGTAGCTTTTACTGTGCAAAAGAATGTATTCTTTCAGGGAAACATAGCGGCATGCACTATCCTGGCGAAATAAGCATCACCTTCAGCCATTTATCTAGGTAGATAGGTTTTTTCAGTAGGAACATTTTCAAAAATTTAGTTCAAGGTGAGGGTTCAAGTCTGCTCTGATCACCTTATGCTATTATTATGCGCAATGCAGTAGACTTTTAGAAAAACATAGCAACATTTACTATTCTGACGATATAAGTATCGTAATCAGCCAGAAACCAAGGAACTTTGGTTTTTTCAGTAGTATCATTATTTTTCATACATTTAGTTCACGGTGAGGGTTCAAGTCTGCTCTAATAAAATCTTGCTATTATTATGCGCAATGAAGTAGACTTTCAGGGAAACATAGCGTAATAATAGCATAAAATGTTCAGAGCAGACTTGAACCCTCACCTTGAACTAAATTTTTGAATATGTTCCTCCTGAAAAAACCTAACTACCTAGATTAATGGCTGATGGTGATGCTTATTTCGCCAGGATAGTCCATCCCGCTATGTTTCCCTGAAAGAATACATCCTTTTGCACAATAAAAGCTTAATTTCATCAGAGCAGACTTGAACCCTCACCTTGAACTAAATTTTTGAATATTTTCTTACTGAAAAAATCTAAGTGCCTTGGTTACTGGCTAATTACGATACTTATATCGTCAGGATAGTCCATGGCGCTATGTTTCCCTGAAAGTATAGTTCATTGCGCAAAATAATTGCAAGATTTTATTAGAGCAGACTTGAACCCTCACCTTGATCTTAATTTATGAAAAATTATGTTCCTACTGAAAAAACTTAAGTACCTTGGTTACTTGCTGATTACGATACTTATATCGTCAGGATAGTTAATGCCACTATGTTTCCCTAAAAGAATAAATTCTATTGCACAATAAAAGCTAAACTTCATCACAGCAGACTTGAACCCTCACCTTGAACTTAATTTATGAAAAATAATGTTACTACTGAAAAAACCAAAGTATCTTGGTTTCTGGCTAATTACGATACTTATATCGGCAGGATAGTAAATTCCGCTATGTTTTTCTGAAAGTCTACTTTATTGCGCATAATAATAGCATAAGGTAATCAGAGCAGACTTGAACCCTCACCTTGAACTTAATTTATGAAAAATAATGTTCCTACTGAAAAAACTTATGTACCTTGGTTACTGGCTGATTACGATACTTATATCGCCAGGATAGTCCATGCCGCTATGTTTCCCTGAAAGAAAACATTCTCTTGCACAATAAAAGCTAAATTTCATCAGAGCAGACTTGAACCCTCACCTTGGACTAAATTTTTGAAAATGTTCATACTGCATAAACCTAAGTACCTTCGTTATTGGCTTATTACGATACTTATATCGCCAGGATAGTCCATGCCGCTATGTTTTTCTGAAAGAATACAGTCTTTTGCACAATAAAAGCTAAATTTCATCAGAGCAGACTTGAACCCTCACCTTGAACAAAATTTTTGAAAATGTTCTGACTGAAAAAACCTAAGTGCCTTGGTTACTGGCTGATTACGATACTTATATCGTCAGGATAGTCGATGGCGCTATGTTTCCCTGAAAGTCTACTTCATTGCGCATAATAATAGTAAGATTTTATTAGAGCAGACTTGAACCCTCACCTTGAACTAAATTTTTGAAAATGTTCTGACTGAAAATACCTAAGTACCTTCGTTATTGGCTTATTACGATACTTATATCGCCAGGATAGTCCATGCCGCTATGTTTTCCTGAAAGAATACATTCTTCTGCACAATAAAAGCTAAATTTCATCAGAGCAGACTTTAACCCTCACCTTGAACTAAATTTTTGAAAATGTTCATACTGCATAAACCTAAGTACCTTCATTATTGGCTTATTACGATACTTATATCGCCAGGATAGTCCATGCCGCTATGTTTTACTGAAAGAATACATTTTTTTGCACAATAAAAGCTGAATTTCATCAGAGCAGACTTGAACCCTCACCTTGAACTAAATTTTTGAAAATTTTCATACTGCATAAACCTAAGTACCTTCGTTATTGGCTTATTACGATACTTATATCGCCAGGATAGTCCATGCCGCTATGTTTTTCTGAAAGAATACAGTCTTTTGCACAATAAAAGCTAAATTTCATCAGAGCAGACTTGAACCCTCACCTTGAACTAAATTTTTGAAAATGTTCTGACTGAAAAAACCTAAGTGCCTTGGTTACTGGCTGATTACGATACTTATATCGTCAGGATAGTCGATGGCGCTATGTTTCCCTGAAAGTCTACTTCATTGCGCATAATAATAGCAAGATTTTATTAGAGCAGACTTGAACCCTCACCTTGAACTAAATTTTTGAACATGTTCTGACTGAAAAAACCTAAGTACCTTCGTTATTGGCTTATTACGATTCTTATATCGCCAGGATAGTCCATGCCGCTATGTTTTCCTGAAAGAATACATTCTTCTGCACAATAAAAGCTAAATTTCATCAGAGCAGACTTGAACCCTCACCTTGAACTAAATTTTTGAAAATGTTCATACTGCATAAACCTAAGTACCTTCGTTATTGGCTTATTACGATACTTATATCGCCAGGATAGTCCATGCCGCTATGTTTTTCTGAAAGAATACAGTCTTTTGCACAATAAAAGCTAAATTTCATCAGAGCAGACTTGAACCCTCACCTTGAACTAAATTTTTGAAAATGTTCTGACTGAAAAAACCTAAGTGCCTTGGTTACTGGCTGATTACGATACTTATATCGTCAGGATAGTCGATGGCGCTATGTTTTCCTGAAAGTCTACTTCATTGCGCATAATAATAGCAAGATTTTATTAGAGCAGACTTGAACCCTCACCTTGATCTTAATTTATGAAAAATAATGTTCCTACTGAAAAAACTTAAGTACCTTGGTTACTTGCTGATTACGATACTTATATCGCCAGGATAGTAAATGCCGCTATGTTTTTCTGAAAGTCTACTTCATTGCGCGTAATAATAGCATAAAATGTTCAGAGCAGACTTGAACCCTCACCTTAAACTAAATTTTTGAAAATGTTCATACTGCAAAAACCTAAGTACCTACGTTATTGGCTTATTACGATACTTATATCGCCAGGATAGTCCATGCCGCTATGTTTTACTGAAAGAATACATTCTTTTGCACAATAAAAGCTGAATTTCATCAGAGCAGACTTGAACCCTCACCTTGAACTAAATTTTTGAAAATGTTCTGACTGAAAAAACCTAAGTGCCTTGGTTACTGGCTGATTACGATACTTATATCGTCAGGATAGTCGATGTCGCTATGTTTCCCTGAAAGTCTACTTCATTGCGCATAATAATAGCAAGATTTTATTAGAGCAGACTTGAACCCTCACCTTGATCTTAATTTATGAAAAATAATGTTCCTACTGAAAAAACTTAAGTACCTTGGTTACTTGCTGATTACGATACTTATATCGCCAGGATAGTAAATGCCGCTATGTTTTTCTGAAAGTCTACTTCATTGCGCGTGTTATGCATACCTACTCCATACATAGAATAGCCACCTGCGACGGCCCCACGAGCTGCCGACTCATCGGTAACTTGATGCGCTTGTGACATCCACCGCGCGCCGCCGCCGCCCGCCGGCTTCCGATTGTTGCATTCGATATACCTACCTAATTGATTATTCCATATACCGCGTACCTAACTTCGGACGTGAATTAGATTTACTTACTTTAAAATTAAGAAAATTATGTGAAGAACTTTATTAAATAATTTGATTGCAAGTTTTCGATCATTTATCTCCACTGTAGCCACCTACATATTTGGCGCAGTCACGGAGTTGTAGAGTCAGTGCTACCTATCAAACATCGATATTCGCTACTGATCGTCGTGTCATCGGCTTATCTACAACCATTTACCTACGAACGGCTGGCTATCCGGAGAAGAAGAGGAACCCTAACAAGAAATCGATAGAACCAGGCTCCAGTAATCGAAGACATGCAGATTTTTTTGTAAGTACTCATACTCTATTGGTCGCTATTTCCTATCTAATTCCTTTCCTTTCTGTTTAGTTTAATCTGACACAATTTTTCACCCTACTTCATCGCGAACTAGGGAGGATTCCCAGAGAACCCTTAGTTTAGATAGACGTCGTCTTTTTCGCAGCGCGCAAAGAGACGCTTTTAGAAATCTTAGGCTAGATCCCATAGAAGAGTTAGAGTCAATTATGGAGAATGTAGATCTCGATACGATTCACAAGGCATTGCGAAACGTGCCTGAATTTGATGGAAATCCGAATGTTCTTATAAGGTTTTTAAATTTATGCGATCAACTAGTTACATCATACATTAATCCCGCCCCGGGAAACGAGTTAACTAATTTGTCCTTGATGAATGGCATTTTGAACAAAATCACCGGTGCTGCTGCCCGTACTTTAGCCACAAATGGCACTCCAAACAACTGGCAAGGTATCAGAAATGCTTTAATTCATAATTTTAGTGACCAAAGAGACGAATCAGCTCTATATACAGATCTTTCCGTGCTAACCCAAGGTACAGACACACCGCAAGTTTTCTATGAGCGTGTGCTAAATCTTTTAAGTATGACCATGACATATGTTGAATTACATGAAGGCGTAAGTACCACTATTGAGGCCAAACGCACATTGTATAAAAAACTTGCGCTGCAGTCCTATCTTAGAGGCTTAAATGAGCCCTTAGGATCTCGAATTAGGTGTATGCGACCTACTACATTAGAAGATGCCCTCCAATATGCTCAGGACGAATTGAATGTCATCTACTTGCAGAACAAAAATAGGCCAAGTAGCTCTAAGAATATGACATTTGTGCCTACCCCTACTAGACCACAAAATAATAACTTTTTTGGCATGAATACTACTCCATCATCGACGCATCCGCCCTTTTTACCGATTTATAGAAACATGTCTCCTGTACCTCAAATGCAGCCTATCTATCGAGGTCCTTCACGCACTCAGCAGATTTTTAGAGCCCTCCCTTCATCTAATATGACTACTGGATTCAGAATCCCACCCAGACAGCAAACTCCTCACCAACAGTTGAGTTATAATGCACCCCAACCCATGAGTGGCGTCACCCACCCCGTAGCGCGAACGTTGCCGCCGACTAGGCCTAACTGGCGAAACTTTAGTAACCCACCCCAGAGTAGCTATTTCAGACCTCGAGAAATGAACGTGAATGAAATGTATGACCCCTACAACTATTTTCAAAACGCGACTATTTCCGAAAATTTCTTCGAATATGATAGTCAGCCTCAGGAAACGTATCTTTATGAACAGGATTATCAATCAGCTAATAATGACGTAAGTCAGAATGACGAATCAAATTTTCCCCTTGCTTTGGAGAACAGTGCCCCCGAATAGAGTTAAATATTCAAAATAAGCGACTACTTCCTTATATACAGATACATAACCCACCCCTAAAGTTTTTAATAGATACTGGCGCTAACCAGTCATTTATAAGCCCCAAGGCCGTAGCTAACTACTTTCCAGACGCAGTTCTTGACTATGACCCTTTCATCGTAACTAACATTCACGCATCTACTATGAACCATTATTCAATCACGATCCCCTGTTTTTCAGAGTTCCTAGATCAGTCCCCGATAAAATTATTTATCTATAAATTTCACGAATATTTCGATGGGCTCATAGGTTGCGATCTATTAGAGCAATGGCAAGCAAAAATCGACTTAGGAAAGCGATTATTTAGTACACAGTGGGCTAATAATCCTATCCATATGTACGTATCTGGCAAAGACAATTTATTTGAAGAAATAATTCCTGCTAATTCCCCCAAATTAATTAAAGTACCGACCACAATTTGTGAAGGTGAGATTTACATCAACGAGCAGATAATTTGCGATTGTATGATCAATGAATGTGTCTCAATATCACACGAAAATTTTGCCTATTTAGAAGTTTTTAACCCAACCCATAATGATATAATTTTTTCATTATCAGAACCAATTCATGCAAATATGTTTAACGAACAAACTGCACAATTTAAAGGCCATGACGACCGAACACGAGACGTGGTGTCACGTTTACGTACTCAGCATTTGAACGAGGAGGAAAAATGTAATTTAATTAATTTGTGCACCGAATACTCAGATATATTTTATGTAGAAGGTGAACATTTGACTTTTACAAATCAAATCAAACACAAAATTAACACTACCGATGAAATTCCGGTTCACAGCAAAACCTATCGTTATCCTCATGTACACAGAGAAGAAGTACAGTCTCAAATTCAAAAAATGTTACATCAAGGGATCATTCGACCCTCGACTTCAGCCTGGAGTGCTCCAATCTGGGTCGTTCCAAAAAAGACTGACGCTTCGGGTAAGACTAAATGGAGACTAGTAGTGGACTTTCGTAAATTAAATGACAAAACCATCGATGACAAATATCCCATCCCAAATATAGTTGACATTCTGGACAAGCTGGGCAAATGTCAATATTTCAGTACCCTGGATCTCGCTAGTGGCTTTTACCAGGTAGAAATGGATTGTCAGGATATTCATAAAACTGGCTTCAATGTCGAACGAGGACATTATGAGTTCCTTCGCATGCCCATGGGACTCAAAAACTCCCCATCTACATTCCAAAGAGTCATGGATAATATACTACAAGACCTTCAAAACAGCATTTGCGTAGTATATTTAGATGACATTTTAGTATTTTCGACTTCCCTTCAGGAACACATTGTTAATTTGAGAAAAATATTCCAGAGACTCCGAGAAACAAATTTCAAAATTCAGATGGATAAATCTGAATTTTTGAAACATGAAACTCCATATTTAGGTCACACTATCACTCCGGACGGTGTAAAACCCAACATAGACAAGATTAAAGCAATTTTGAAATATCCTATGCCAAAGACTACTAAACAGATCAAAGGTTTCCTCGGACTTCTAGGATATTACCGTCGATTCATACCTAACTTTGCTAAAATTACAAAACCTTTAACTTCCTGTCTCAAAAAAGGCGCTAAAATCAACATTAATCACGATTACGTCACATGTTTCGAACACTGCAAGACTCTTTTGACCAACGACCCCATCCTAGCCTATCCTGACTTTACAAAAGACTTTATACTTACGACAGATGCCTCAAACTTCGCTTTAGGTGCAATTTTATCTCAAGGTTCCGTTGGTGCTGACCGCCCAATAGCTTATGCATCTAGGACTCTTAACGACAGTGAGATAAACTATTCGACAATCGAGAAAGAACTTCTGGCAATAGTCTGGGCCACGAAGTATTTCAGGCCCTACCTGTTTGGTCGCAAATTTAAAATTATCACAGACCACAAGCCCTTACAATGGCTTATGAACTTAAAGGAACCCCATTCCCGACTTACTAGATGGCGCTTAAAATTAGCCGAATACAATTTTACCATAATTTATAGAAAAGGAAAATCGAATACGAATGCAGATGCCCTGTCTCGCATCGAATTAAACAATGAACAAATGTCTATGATTCTTAATTCATCAGAAATCATAAGCCGTAGTTCTTCCTCTTCTACCCTATCAGCAAACACTGAAAATCCCATACACAGCTCTTCATCCACTCTGACCGCCCACACAAGCGCTGAAAATCCAATATTAGAGATTCCGATAAGCGAAGATTCCTTGAACAAGTTTAGAAAACAGTTGAATATTAATATATTTTCGCACCCACCCCGAACTAGACCGACTATTACGAAACCTTTCGAAACCTACATAAAAACCTCTGTTGACATTTTCGAAAGTAACCTAGAAAAAGGTGTAATACAGGCAATCAAAAATAATGTCGACCCCAAAACTCGTACTGCTCTTTTAATTCAACCTATAGAAAAAATGTATAGTGTTGTAGCAATTATCCAACGCACCTTCTGTAACTCTGCTATGAATATAATTTTAGTAAAACGAGAAGTAGAAAATGTAACCATTCACCTAGAGCAACAATCTATCATGAAAAAGTACCATGTAGGCAAAACAAATCACCGCGGCATTAATGAAACTTTTATGTCGTTATCACAGAGCTATTTCTGGCCGAAAATGAGAGATAGTATTACTAGATACATCAGTCAGTGTAGCACATGCAGTTTAGCAAAATACGACCGCAACCCAGTACGTCCCGAGTTTAGTATCGTGCCCCCGCCTTCTCGACCGTTTCAGATAATGCATGCTGATGTATTATCGATTGAACAAGAAAAGTACTTCACTATCATAGATTCATTTTCCAAATATGCCCAGGCCTACCATATTCCCGATTGCACTGCTCCCAACATAGTCAAATCCCTTTTAAAATTTAGCACACATCATGGACTTCCTTTAGTACTAATTACAGACCAAGGAACAGAATTCGTTAATCAAGTTGTAAAAAAATACCTAGGTTTACATAGTGTGCAACATAAAACCATAATGTCGCACGCCCCGAATCAAAATGGGATGATAGAGCGTTTCCATTGTACATTATTAGAACATTTGCGATTATTAAAATTAAGATGTAAAAATGAAACCGCCAAAGATTTAATCCCCTATGCACTGATTGCTTATAATAGCTCAGTGCACAGTTTAACAAAATGTAGACCGTTTGACGTCATATCAGGACATTTTGATCCGAGAGATCCCGTTGATTTAAAACTAACAGAAAGACTGATGCAACAATATACACATGACCATCGTAATAGAATGGAAACTGTCTATCAACTCATACATGACTCTTCGCTCGCTGACCGTGAAAAAATTATGACTCGAATAAATGAAAACCGAGAACCAAATATAGAATATGTAGAGAACCAAGAGATTTTTATCAGGAACCCTGCCGCAGCTCGACAAAAGACAGCTCCCCGTTTTACATCTGATAAAGTGATTAGTAATTTACCAATACATATCTACACTTCTAAAAATCGCGGTCCTGTTGCTAAAATTAGACTAAAACGGCCACTAAAGAAACAAAATAACTAAATTGTTACAGGTACTTAATGACCTTGACAACTTTGGCTCGAGCTCAAGAGATACGTCTCGACAACCTCAGCAGTGGACCTGGCATTTTACCCTTTAAATTGGGAACAACCAAGATTATTTCACATTACCACACATTCCTTCAAGATATTGATATTGATAACATACGAGACCACATCTTTAGTATAAAATCGCAATTATCTGATGTCGCTAGTAAAATTTCGTCTAATGACCTTATGTTTTTTAAGTATCAAGTCAAACATCTTTACCGTAAGATAGACAATCTTATTGCCCAAATTGAGACATTTTTACCCTCCCGTGTCAAAAGAGGTATATTCGATCCTTTAGGTACTTTAATTAAAGACATTACAGGCAACCTTGACCATAACGATGCTGTTCGATTTGAAAACGCTCTCCAAGTTTTAAATAGAAACGACAAAAGTATTTCTGAAACCTTTACAAAACACATAACTTTGTATAAGGAAATGACCATTCAGCAAGGTCAAATATTAAGTGACCTCAAAAATAACCAGGGAAAATTAGAAAAAGCTCTTGCGTCCGTCATTAATACGACGGAATCTGATAACGAGCGAACTATAAAATACGCTCATCTTGCACAATTTTTCGTCATTTTAGGCGAAAATGTACAAGAATTATCTAGCGAAATATACAGACTTGAAAATGTTTTAGCTTTCAGCCGTACTAAATCTATGCACCACTCGGTTTTGTCCGTAGAACAGTTAAAAGGCTTGATAACGAAATTAAAAACTTTCTATAGCATCGAAGAAATCATTAGCTTAGATATTAGGAACTATTTTGAAATTATTAGCTTAGGGACCTATTTTGCAGATAAAAGAGTAATTATTGTTCTAAAATTTCCTATAATTTTTACAAGTTCCTTTGATCTTTATAGACTATGCCCGACACCCAATCAGAATAATGAAATAATCCTTCCTACCTATCCATATATAGCGACCAACTCCCAGAAGTATGTTTACATAGAGGCTGAATGCCCGAAGGTTAATGCTTGGTACCTGTGTGAGCAGAAGATCGGGCATCAATTTCGAACTCAACGCGATTGCATTCATAAACTAATATACCTACAGGAGATAGATGAAACGTGCAAACCCACGCCTATCTTTCTGACTAAGGAGGCTCTGACGGAGCTAGATAGCCAAAACTACATATTGTCATTTCCAAAACCTACCAAAGTTCAACTCACATGCAGCCAGGAACAACATAAATTGCTACAAGGAAGCTATCTCGCTCACATCCCGCACAACTGCAAAATTAAGGCACCGGAGTTCACCATAGTAAATACTGAAGATAAGATACGAGGATCACCTATTGAATTAATGAATATCCCATGGCCAATACCTACCAAGAACCGTTCTCAACCTACATTTAATTTGACTTCAATCGAACTTAATAACTTACACAACATTCAGAAACAAGTAAATATGGAACACTCGATTGAAACGGAGACAATAGACTTATCAGTTTACCACACAACAATTCCGCTATATATAATTGCATTGCTTGGTGCAGCCGTACTCGCCGCAACTTACTTTATTCGACGAAGAAAATCCGCTTATGATGTACAAAATAAGTGTGAATCATCAACACAGAGTGATATTCAATTATCAAATTTAAGTTCAGAAGAGAAAGAGCCGCGATATTTGCATTAAACATTGCCAAATAATCGCTCATCTTCAGGAGGGAGATGTTATGCATACCTACTCCATACATAGAATAGCCACCTGCGACGGCCCCACGAGCTGCCGACTCATCGGTAACTTGATGCGCTTGTGACATCCACCGCGCGCCGCCGCCGCCCGCCGGCTTCCGATTGTTGCATTCGATATACCTACCTAATTGATTATTCCATATACCGCGTACCTAACTTCGGACGTGAATTAGATTTACTTACTTTAAAATTAAGAAAATTATGTGAAGAACTTTATTAAATAATTTGATTGCAAGTTTTCGATCATTTATCTCCACTGTAGCCACCTACATATTTCGCGTAATAATAGCATAAAATGTTCAGAGCAGACTTGAACCCTCACCTTGAATTAAATTTTTGAAAATGTTTCTCCTGAAAAAACCTAACTACCTAGATTAATGGCTGATGGTGATGCTTATTTCGCCAGGATAGTCCATCCCGCTATGTTTCCCTGAAAGAATACATTCTTTTGCACAATAAAAGCTAAATTTCATCAGAGCAGACTTGAACCCTCACCTTGATCTTAATTTATGAAAAATAATGTTCCTACTGAAAAAACTTAAGTACCTTGGTTACTTGCTGATTACGATTCTTATATCGCCAGGATAGTAAATGCCGCTATGTTTTTCTAAAAGTCTACTTCATTGCGCGTAATAATAGCATAAAATGTTCAGAGCAGACTTGAACCCTCACCTTAAACTAAATTTTTGAATATGTTCATATTGCAAAAACCTAAGTACCTAAGTTATTGGCTTATTACGATACTTATATCGCCAGGATAGTCCATGCCGCTATGTTTTACTGAAAGAATACATTCTTTTGCACAATAAAAGCTGAATTTCATCAGAGCAGACTTGAACCCTCACCTTGAACTAAATTTTTGAAAATTTTCATACTGCATAAACCTAAGTACCTTCGTTATTGGCTTATTACGATACTTATATCGCCAGGATAGTCCATGCCGCTATGTTTTTCTGAAAGAATACAGTCTTTTGCACAATAAAAGCTAAATTTCATCAGAGCAGACTTGAACCCTCACCTTGAACTAAATTTTTGAAAATGTTCTGACTGAAAAAACCTAAGTGCCTTGTTTACTGGCTGATTACGATACTTATATCGTCAGGATAGTCGATGGCGCTATGTTTCATTGAAAGTCTACTTCATTGCGCATAATAATAGCAAGATTTTATTAGAGCAGACTTGAACCCTCACCTTGATCTTAATTTATGAAAAATAATGTTCCTACTGAAAAAACTTAAGTACCTTGGTTACTTGCTGATTACGATTCTTATATCGCCAGGATAGTAAATGCCGCTATGTTTTTCTAAAAGTCTACTTCATTGCGCATAATAATAGCATAAAATGTTCAGAGCAGACTTGAACCCTCACCTTGAACTAAATTTTTGAAAATGTTCCTCCTGAAAAAACCTAACTACCTAGATTAATGGCTGATGGTGATGCTTATTTCGCCAGGATAGTCCATCCCGCTATGTTTCCCTAAAAGAATACATTCTTTTGCACAATAAAAGCTAAATTTCATCAGAGCAGACTTGAACCCTCACCTTGAACTAAATTTTTGAAAATTTTCTGACTGAAAAAACCTAAGTGCCTTGGTTACTGGCTGATTACGATACTTATATCGTCAGGATAGTCCATGGCGCTATGTTTACCTGAAAGTCTATTTCATTGCGCATAATAATAGCAAGATTTTATTAGAGCAGACTTGAACCCTCACCTTGAACTTAATTTATGAAAAATTATGTTCCTACTGAACGAACTTAAGTACCTTGGTTACTTGCTGGTTACGATGCTTATGTCGCCAGGATAGTAAATGCCGCTATGTTTCCATGAAAGTCTACTTCATTGCGCATAATAAGAGTAAGATTTTATTAGAGCAGACTTGAACCCTCACCTTGAACTTAATTTATGAAAAATTATGTTACTACTGAAAAAACCTAAGTACCTTGGTTTCTGACTGATTACGATACTTATATCGTCAGGATAGTAAATGCCGCTATGTTTTTCTGAAAGTCTACTTCATTGCGCATAATAATAACATAAGGTGATCAGAGCAGACTTGAACCCTCACCTTGAACTTAATTTATGAAAAACAATGTTCCTACTGAAAAAACTTAAGTACCTTGGTTACTGGCTGATTACGATACTTAGATCGCCAGGATAGTCCATGCCGATATGTTTTCCTAAAAGAATACATTCTTTTGCACAATAAAAGCTAAATTTCATCAGAGCAGACTTGAACCCTCACCTTGAACTAAATTTTTGAAAATTTTCTGACTGAAAAAACCTAAGTGCCTTGGTTACTGGCTGATTACGATACTTATATCGTCAGGATAGTCCATGGCGCTATGTTTCCCTGAAAGTCTACTTCATTGCGCATAATAATAGCAAGATTTTATTAGAGCAGACTTGAACCCTCACCTTGAACTTAATTTATGAAAAATTATGTTCCTACTGAACAAACTTAAGTACCTTGGTTACTTGCTGGTTACGATACTTATATCGTCAGGATAGTAAATGCCGCTATGTTTTCCTGAAAGTCTATTTCATTGCGCATATTAATAGCAAGATTTTATTAGAGCAGACTTGAACCCTCACCTTGAACTTAATTTATGAAAAATAATGTTCCTACTGAAAAAACTTAAGTACCTTGGTTACTGGCTGATTACGATACTTATATCGCCAGGATAGTAAATGCCGCTATGTTTTCCTGAAAGAGTACATTCTTTTGCACAATAAAAGCTAAATTTCATCAGAGCAGACTTGAACCCTCACCTTGAACTAAATTTTTGAAAATTTTCTTATTTAAAAACCAAAGTGCCTTGGTTACTGGCTGATTACGATACTTATATCGTCAGGATAGTCCATGGCGCTATGTTTCCCTGAAAGTCTACATATTTGTGCATACTATTAGCTATACTAGCTCAGAGCAGACTTCATCTCTCACTTTGAACTTTTAATATTAAATTTTCATGTTTTCACAAATTATTTTTTTATTTTTTTATTTATCACATTTTTGATGTTGTTGCTGTCTATATTTCTCGTTTGTATCATTTTCCCGGCTATTGCGTTCTTATTTGGACTATTTTTTTTGACGACTTTTTATTTTGTCGGATAATAGTGGCCGATAACTTTTTGGCCGCTAACTTCACACCGGTCAAAATTTGCTGCTCTTAATATTTTTCGTTCGGTAAAAATTAAGGATAAATTTCCCAGTATGATACTAAGTAATTAACAAAGAGCTTAAGTAATTACTTGGTCAATTTGCCAGAATTTGTGCCTAAACTGTCTTATAGCGAAGATCCATCATTTAAGGCTAATATTTGGACGTGGGCTTTTAGCATAATAGGTTTGTTAGACGAATTATTTAGAAAAACTGACCAAGAGCGTGTCGGACTTGCCCATGATAAGGTTCCGTAGCCATTGTATAAGTAGAATAACAACAACAATACTGAAAAAAATTATCAACCAAACTAGTGTTAAATATAACCAAACTTTAGTGACTTCCAAACTGTTTTGTAGCACATAATCAAACATTTGGTTATAAATAGCAAAACGTGTTGTTATTTTATAGCCGAAAGTTTGTTTATATGTTACAAAACAGTTTGGAAGTCACTAAAGTTTGATTATATGTAACACTAGTTTGGTTTGATCATTTTTTTAAGTGAAATTTTCTAAGTCATCATCATCATCATCATCTCAGCTGATGGACGTCCACTGCTGGACATAGGCTCGCCAAGGATCGCCATAACGACCGGTCCTGCGCTGCCCTCATCAAACTTTTTACCGCCGCCTTCACCAGGTCGTCGGTCCACCGTGTGAGGGGCCTACCCACGTTGCGCTTTCCGGCACGCGGTCGCCACTCGAGAGCTTTTCGACCGGCCATCGGTTCTGCGAGCAATGTGCCCCGCCCACTGCCACTTAAGTTTAGCAATTCTTTGGGCTATGTCAGTTACTCTTTAACTATTGTGTAACGTATTCTAAGTAAAGTCAACAAAATAAGAGGGTTGTCACAAATATTATTCCGTTTGCAGTACCTTGCCGTGTGTATACGCACAGATTATGATAAAATATTCAAAGTTCTGCCGCACCCAATGAACGATTGTCGATCTCTTGTGGTCAGACTAAAGTATAATCATAAATAAGATATTTTATTTATTAATCTTCTTCTTATCGTTTGGCCAGCAAGCCCTAGAGTCAGAGTTTTTTCAGACCGCCTTACGGAATCTGACGTGATTTTTATGTAACGAATACTACCACCAGAGATAGTAGCCGGGACTAATGTGCCGTCTTTTTTTTCAGACAATCAGGTTATTCAGCCTGCAATGTCCTAACCAACTGGGGAAAAACGCACAAAGTGACATTATCACTAGGTGTCTCGACACGGTCGTTTCACACGGGGGGAATCGAAATCACAACCGTGTCGAGAGCCCAATTCTCTTAAAAATTGGACCACGGAGGAGGTAGGATCTTTTTTTTAAATTAATTATTCAATATAGTGCGTATCCACAGGCTTCGTCACAGAAAACACTCGCATCACAACATTCGTTTCGTCAATTACTACATTCGATATTATCTGCAACCAGGCCCTGTACCCGCACTTTCGATATTCGCTACATCGCCACTGTTTCGGTCCGCACTTCATTGGAATAGAGTTGACATTGGAATGAAAATGTTCACGCAATTGCGAAGTTCGAATGTGCGAGTAGAGGCCCAGCTTCGTCAATCACTAAGATTCCTAAAAGAAAAAATAGAGGTGGGGACAGCAATTTCTCGGATTTCATTGAAAATTTTGTTAAACAAAGTTTTTATAAAAAAAAAAGACTCGTATTTTCATAAGCTTTCAATTGGTACCCCACACCATAGGGTAGAATTTTTTATTTTTATTTACCCTTTCTTACTCCCCAAATTGCGCCTCACTATAAAAATTAAGCTTTTTTTTACTTCATTTATGATATTGGACCTGCAATTGCTATATCTGTACCGAGTTTCAACTTCCTATGTCTTACGGTCTTTGAGAAAAATGCCTGAGACAGACGGATGGACGGACGAACAGACACCGAGCTGATTCCATAAGTGTTCCGTTTTTCCAATTTTGGTACGGAACACTAATAAAAAAAACGTACCGATCTTTATATTGAACGTTGATCGGAAAGAGGCACAATGGCCATAATATAATAACATTTAGATCGAAACCGTATAGACGTCGCTATTCTTTCTTTTGGATTAATTGAAACAAAGAATTTTTGATATCCTTTCCTAATTAAGACACAAATACCTTCTAGACATTTGGGAATGAATAGAATGTAAAGGTGTTTCCACACTACCTTTACTTCTGTTACGTTTCGTAGCATAAAATATGTTTTTTATTGGTTAAGAAAATTTAGGAAATGGTTCACGATACGGCCAGAGCACCCACGAGAACCAACAAGTTTAAATTATACATTAGGTATTAAAAAAATAAATCAAATGAGAATCACGAATGAAAAAAATATAACTCGAACGTGACCAGAGACGTCGTCCTAGGTAACTACCATAATTATCTCCGATAAGGAAAAGTGCGTAGCATCCTCAACCGATTGAATTGAATGAAAAGATGTATAGGTAAAATATGTGAATGAGGCTGAACAGGATCTGTATTATATATTATTATACCTTGTTCTAAAATACGAAATTGAAAACTTTAAATATAATGGTGAACCGATTGCGATAAAATCTTAAAACTTTATTTTGCTCCAAACAACGCCCTATACTTTTCCGAAATTTTTCGTTCAGTAATTTTGCCATTCAAAGTGAGGCGTGTAGAAACGAATAGATACACACATACATCCTCCTAACTTATGTTTTTGAGAATAGTTTACAATTTAAAAAGATAACAACTAATCTATATACAGCACGGGTTCCAAAACTATTTCAGTGCAGCACAGGTACAGTATTTTGTCACGGCGCCCTTATCAAAATATTTGTAAAATTATTCTAAAAGAGATAGAAATTATGAAAGAGTTAATACAGATATATAGAAATTAAAACAACTAGAAATATAATGAAAATACAAAAGGTGAACATTTTCAGTGAAAAGTTAATAAATCGCGGAGTAAGACAAATTTAATAGGGCCACTCTCATTTCTTGATTAACATTGATTTTAAAGCGGTATTTGCTCTTTATTACAGCTACAGTTGAAAATCCAGCTTTTAAATAATTTTGCAAAGGGAATAAAAATTAAAACAGTTATTGAGAGATACGCGGTTATTATTTAATCTAGAACTAAACATTTTAACGGGTTCTTACCGCGTTTTGGTATGGTTTGGTTGTAACACTGCCGAAATATCGGGTAATGTGTCGGCGATAAGAACCCGTTAAATGTTTACCTAATTCTAGATGGAATAAAAATTCTTATTTATATTACAAAATGTTAAAGAGTTGAACAGTGTGAGAGCACCTTAACCAAAATTTCCCCTAGCCTTTACTAAATTGTTGCCACTGAAGGCATGGAGTACGAAATTTATATAGAGCTGTTAATAGGCTTAAATTACTTTGATGTTGATTTTCTTTGTGACTTAAAGGAGATCGTTATTTTGTTTGTTAATCTTACTGTTCTTGTTTTATGATGTTGTTATCTTAATTTCTAGTTTGTTTACAAGATTTTGTTAATACTATAAGTCATTTTCTGATGAGTCAACAATACTATGTGTACGTGTGTGTTTAAAATTTTACTTGTACTCCAATTAATACAGTGTTACAAACACATACGGCCTGATAGCGCAAACGAAGAAATATATCTAGTATACAGGGTGTTAGAGTAAACAGCTGCATTACTTTAAGTTATGGGATGATTGTACCCATAATACTGAACAACACTGTCCCAAAGAAACCTATAGAAAATTCGCAAAAAATATTATCGACTTTCCATACTAAATGCAATCAGCTGATTGAACTTTTGTATGAAAAGTCGAAAAAAAATTGCAAATTTCCAATTCAATCCATCCAAAACCATCCATCCAATTCCATTTCCATTTTAGATTTTTTTGGTTTCTTAGGGAAAGTTGTTCAGTATCATGGGTACAATCACCCCTTAAAGTTAATGCAACTATTAACCCTAACACCCTGTATAGGTAGGTATATAATCTCATGGCAGAAAAAAATTAAAAAATTGAGATTTTCACATGGTAGAGCATGGTAGTGTCAAAATGTCATCTGTCTAGTCAAAGTAGGCTTTACAAACTGCAAATTTTTGCAGCGATATAAACGCGCGTTTGTCAATCGCGTGACTGCATCGCTACACTAGCAACTAACAGGCGTTTGTATTCAAACGCGTAATTGCAGCGATACACACGCACGTTTCTACCTACAACATTTTCTATAGACACAAGCCGATACGTCATCTCTACCCAGGGGGAGCGTGTAAATTCTCTATGGTTTCAGCGTGTAAATTCTCTATGGTTTCTAACGATGCACACACGCGTATGCATTGGGACAAAGGCTGTCGAGTGTCGACGAATAACTTATCAAATATTACGAACGTTTTGTGCCGTGACTGTATCGCGTTTGCATCGATGCTGCTTCGCGACTAAATCGCGTTCAGTTTCAAAGCGAAAGTCGTTCAGTTTAATGGTCTAAACTATCCCGTTAAATATTACTAAGGTGTTTTGTAACACCTTGTAAGTATATTTCAAAAGAATAATAAGCAGACAGCCTTAATATTTTATATAGTATAAAGCTATCTGTCTGTCCCTATGTATGCTTCGATCTTTAAAACTAGGTACGCAACTGATTTTGATGCGGTTTTTTTAAATGGATAAAGTGATTCAAGAGGAAGGTTTATATCAGCATTGCACCCGTGCGAAGCCGGGCGGGTCGCTAGTAGTTTATAAGGATGCTCATGAATCTCATGATATCAATTTCAGCCTATATAGTGATGGTCTAAACGACCCCTATAAATATTACAAAGGTGTTTTGTAACACCTTGTAAGTATATTTCAAAAGAATAATAAGCAGACAGCCTTAATATTTTTAATTTCGCTCGGCATACTAATAGCAGTGTCAGGTTGTCAGGGCGGGCTTTTTATGTAAACATCGTTAATTCATCCCCAGAGTTGACGGGGAGCTTTAATTTAATTAAGCACCGCAGACGAATTGCACAACACCCGTTTCATTGGGTTGTACAAAAAGTCTTGTCTGTTTAAAGTGTATTAGAATGGAATGGTTTCATGTTTTTATTAGATGACACGCGGACCTGAAAAAAAGACGGACGTAATGTCACATTAAAAAGAGGTGAAGCATGCAAGGTCCTATAACTTCGTTTGTTCTACAAGGGACCTACACTCACACAGACGCACCAGTTCTAGGCGCAGGTCCGACAACCCGCCGCCATTATGTCCCGCGCGACAGGGCAACAGCACGCACACTCGTATAAATGGGTGTTTCACTTTTGATTAGACGAGATTCCGTCCGTCTTTTTTTTCAGGTTCGTGTTAGATGAATAATAATAATAATTTATTACTTTATCGACTTTAGTGACTATATATCGTAAGGCAGGGGTCACCAAATGGCGGACCGCGGTCCGCATCCGGACCGCGCCGCGCGCCGACCTATTTTGTGCGGACCACGAGAACACAGCAACTTGCACTACAATGTAGTGCTAAATTACATACTTTATAGTGACTTCAGAGTACGTAATTTAATAAAAAATGTATCCCCCGCTTTATCTTAGTTGACGTGAATTTATTTCGCAAATAATTTAAAATGAGAGTTTAGTGTTATTTTCAAGCGTATGAAATTTTCCAAAATAATTTGACTTATCGTTAGATTAATAATTAAATTTTAGTACCTCTCCCAAATACAAAGACATCATATTAATTAATGTTCCATTATAATAATAATTTATGAATACGAAATCAGCACAAAAAATTTCAAAGGCTTTTAGAGTATTTAGACAGTGCAATGAGGATATTAATCTCTTTTGTGAAAATAAAACAGTAAATAGAACCAAAGAGATTCTACCATTCTTCTTCATTTTAGGGTACATGGACTGGCAACAATACTGGAAAAAAATATACCGACGCCATAAAATATTAAAATAATTATTTTTCTTCATAATTTAATGGATTCGACAATTTCAGGCCAGTATTTTTATAATGTGTACATAAAAACTCCTTTGATTTTATTTCACGTAGTGATTGACTTGTTCAGTGTTTCTTGCTTTAATTAGCTAATTAAGTAAGATAATATTATTTCACGATAATTCATTTATTGCATCATACGTCATTATCTGTTCATACATGCTTCTAGTAAATGCTATTATATTTTATCTACAACAAGATTATTTGTAACACCTTGTATTTCGACCGATGTTAACAACTTTTTTTTTTGTTTGATTTTTGGTACAGTTTTTTTATTTTTATTTTATCTCGCGACGATGAGGGAAGCCGGAGATGTACTACAGGGTACAAGGGACAACCTACCTCAAGAAAAGAGAAAAAAATCTACTGTTTCATACAAAACGTACGTCTACCCGAATCAAATGTGTGGGACAGCTGATTTTACTCGCGTTTCCTGAAGTGCGATTTTTGAAAATCATACGAGCGACTTGGCAGTAGAAAATGTCAAAATTAATATGGAGATTATGCATCTTTCTACTGCCAAGTCGCTCGTATGATTTTCAAAAATCGCACTTCGGAGCTAGGCTCTATAGTGAATGTTGTTCAATTTGATGGTTTGAGTTCACCGTTTCAGTCTGTGGAGGGCTGTCCCTTATATACTGTACAGGGAGTAGCACAACATGTTCATAATATTTATAGTATAAGTTCTACGGTTTGATGGTATATAATCTACCACCACCAGCGCGCATGTTGTTACACCCCGTATAAAAGTCCATGCATACGAAATCGCAAACAAAACCTTGTTAAAATCCAAACCTATAACAAAATATCCTTCAAATTCAACACAAAAGAATAACCCTAAGTTGACACGCACACACGCAAAAACCTCATTACGTCATCTCCTTTTGGTACCTGAATTAAGGTCAACACACACGGCCGCTATAATATGTTGCTGTACTCTTCTAACGCACGCAAATTGATATCGGTTCCTCTCACTCACACGTAGGAAAGAGACGCGCTTATGTAATTTGGCGTGCGTAAGAAGAGTACAGCAACATATTATAGCGCGTGTCTGTGACGACCGTTATTCAAGAGTCGACTGGAATTCCCACGCTCGTGACGTCACCACGATTGTTTTTTTAGGGTTCCGTACCCAAAGGGTGAAAACGGGACCCTATTACTAAGCCTACATTGTCCGTCCGTCCGTCCGTCCGTCCGTCCGTCTGTCCGTCTGTCCGTCTGTCCATCTGTCCGTCCGTCCGTCCGTCTGTCCTACCTATTTAGGGCTGTAACTTTTGAACCTTAATAGTTAGATAGTTGAAATTTTCTCAGATTATTCGCTATTGCGGCGGATTTGTTAACAAATAATAAAAATGGCAGTAAAATAAAAATTAAGGGGGGTTTTCAACAAGAAACTAGTTTTTATCAACGTTTTTTCTTCACGCTCTATAGTAAAAACGGTAATACATACAAGCGTCAAACTTAGTGTGATTATAGAGCAAATTCTACAGAATAACAACAAATACTAAAAGCCGGCCAAGTGTGAGTCGGTCTCGCGCTAAAAATCCCGGACAAAAAAAGTTTTTTTTCTATGTTAATAATGTTGTGTTCTGTGGTGGTGTGGTACGGAATCCTCGGTGCGCGGGTAACCCGACTCGCACTTGACCGGTTTTTTATTTTAGAATTTTATGCTAAGTACCTAATAAACAAAGGTATACTGCTCGTGGCAACTCGACTGCCGCTTCATTTGCGCAGAGACCACTGAAACTCAAAAAAAAAATACTTTTTTAATGAATTTGATATGTCATAATCATAAGTCATAACTTCGCATTGAGTGCGCCCACAGAACATTATAAGAGGGGTTAGAAGTGCAAAGTAGGCGTGGAACGTGTTGCCACAGATTATGCAATGATTTGCATAACACTATAAGGAGTGCGGCGTGGTGCGAGCGAGAGGGCATGAGTAATTATAGCAGCGTGAGCGGGAAGACAAGTGGCGACAGCCGTCTCCGAAGCAAAAGCGCTACTTTGCATTTCTAACCCCTCTTATAATGTTCTGTGAGTGCGCCGATTGCGATTTAAGGTAAACGCATATTACGCCGGCGTGAAAAATTCGTAGGTACTCCGCACATTAGAGCGTGCCGGGTCGCAAAACATTGACGGATTTTTAGTTTGACGTATATAATAGTTCATCATCATCATCATCATCTCAGCCGACGGACGTCCACTGCTGGACATAGGCCTCCCCCAAGGATCGCCATAACGACCGGTCCTGCGCTGCCCTCATCCATCGTTTTCCCGCCGCCTTCACCAGGTCGTCGGTCCACCGTGTGAGGGGCTCACTGCCTACCCACGCTGCGCTTTCCGGTACGTGGTCGCCACTCGAGAACTTTTCAGCCCCATCGGCCATCGGTTCTGCGAGCAATGTGCCCCGCCCAATATAATAGTTACAAAGTATCAATTAAATATATGCATGCATATGCTCTTGTCCGTGTGGTGTCGGCTAAGAATAGCACCATCCCATTTCCTCCCGTGGGTGTCGTAAAAGGCGACTAAGGGATCTACCGGAGGATGGGCAGCAGCATCCTCTGAGTACACACATTCAATCCAACTGCGATCGCCAACCCGCCTGCCAAGCGTGGCGATTATGGCAAATCCCCCCATTTTGGGAGAGGCTTATGTCCAGCAGTGGACGTCTATCGGCTGATATGATGATGATGATGATATGCTCACGACTGTATTCCCCGAGGGAGAAATCAGAGATATTCTGATAATTGTCAAAATTTTCCATCCACGTTTCAATAGTAGTACCGAAACTCCGAACTTTTTTTTAAATAATACCATTCGAACTTTAAAACTTTCATCAAGTTTCATAGACGTCCACTGCTGGACATAGGTCTCCCCAAAGGATCGCCAGAACGACTGGTACTGCGCTGCCCTCATCCAACTGGTTCCCGCTGCCTTCATCAGGCGCTGTCCTATTGCCATCGCTCGCGCGATCATGCATGCGTTCGTCCGACGAAAATCATTGTGCCACTGTGCGTTTAAACATACTTATATCTGCGGAATATCCTATAGAAGGTCGTGCTATCATGAGATGCGATCTAATTGTTATATTTTTATTCAGATATAAGTATGTTTACACGCACAGTAGCACAATGATTTTCGTCGGAGGAACGCATGATCGCGCGAGCGATGGCAATAGGACAGCGCCTTAGAACACCTTAAAAACATTAGCTTTTTTGGTTAAAACTGATTACACCAAAACTACGTTTCACCATGAATTAGCATTATAAAAGTGTCAAAATCGAGCCCCATGAAGCTAAAAAAAGAAAAAAATCCACCCTCGAAGTTATCTTCATTTACATTTTATTAACTTCGAACAATCTTTGAGTGAAAGTTTTGGACACAGTGATTGAATATTTTTATTACGAAGTTCTAAGAGCGGGAGTTTTCTTCTTTTGTGCAATTTTTGGAATTTCCGTCTTCGTAAAATACAAAAAAAAAAACGCTCTACGGTTCAGTTTTGGTATTCAGCGAGGAAATGCCGCTAGCACCTTGAAATACCCTTCAATAAGATTGTACGCATACGGCGACAGATCAACCTACCCATAGTTCGACCTTATGTCCATGAACATAGAGTTCAACTATGGGTAGGTTGATCTGTCGCCGTGTGTACATAGTATTGATTTTGTAAAAATAGAAAATAATAAAGGAAATTCACAACAAAAAAGTTTTGTAAAAAAGTTCAAAATTAGGTCGATGTTATTTGTATTGAAATTCTGGGCAAGTGGGAATACTGCCGTGCACCTTTCTGTTAGGATCATTATACTCAGAAAGTCAAATGTTCGGGAAAAAAAGGTTTGTCATCACTCAAAAAGAGTATGTTTACTCTTCGATATCTGAGTGCAAAAGCCGTTTTTATCCGCTAGAGGATAAATTAAATTGAATTTAGAACCTCATGTGCACTAAGTTTGTGAATTCAAAACATCATTATCATCCTCATCTCAGCCGATGGACGTCCACTGCTAGACATAGGCCTCCCCCAAGGATCGCCATAACGACCGGTCCTGCGCTGCCCTCATCCAACGGGTTCTCGCCGCCTTCACCAGGTCGTCGGTCCACCGTGTGAAGGGCCTGGGCCCTGTTGACAATGACAATTTGACAATGACAATTCAAAGTACATTGCTGAGAATGCTAGGGCACATGAAGCACTGCAAGTTTAGCGTCATTAGTAACCAGCAATGTACTCTGAATTGTCATTGTCAAATTGTCATTGTCGCGTTTATTAAACAGGGCCCTGCCCACGCTGCGCTTTCCGGTACGCTGTCGCCACTCGAGAACTTTTCGGCCCCACCGGCCATCGGTTCTGCGAGAAATGTGCCCCGCCCACTGCCACTTAAGTTTAGCAATTCTTTTGGCTATGTCAGTTAATCTGGTTCTTCTGCGGATCTCTTCATTTCTGATTCGATCTCGCAGGGAAACAACGAGCATAGCCCTCTCACAACACACAACATTGAGAGGCTATATTTCTTAGTAACACAATGTCTGATCCCTAAAACAATATACCAACATTTTACACTAAATAGTAGGTAGCTAGGAGCTTGCAGAGTGGTAAAATAAAGTTTTATTAGTACCTTTAATTAAAATTTTAGTTCCACCCGAGCCCGTCAGTCTTCATTTACTAAAAGTTTCTTGATAAGGCTGGTTTTCACCGGAATCATTTTGTATAAAAGCTTTCTGTAATCTGAGGTCTTATTGTGTGATTAATTGATTATACCCGATTCTATCAGTATGAAACCGAAATAATGTTTTTTGATAATTCTTAGCAATTCTGCATCGTGGCATGCTTTGTGGACAGACGCATTACACCCTCCCTGAGGGTAGGCCTGTGCCGTGCAATGGGACTTATAGGCTGATGATGGTGAGCTTTTTTTCTTAAAAGTGTAATTATGATTGCCTTTTAGGCATTTTCTCCAAGACTAATTTCGACAGTTCAGACAGAATTTAAAGTATTGTATTAAAACAACTTTAAGGCTTTTCTAGTATTATACAGGGTGTAAGGAAAAGACTAGTATTATTAACCTTGAAACCACATACGGTTTGATACATACTGAACAACTTTTATTATGGGACCAAACCGGTCAGAGCAAAAAAAAATCAGCTGTTCCATACTAAACTGCAAAACCTACTCGACTCAAATGTATGAAACAAATTACTTTTTTTTTACAGGTTTGTTCCCATAGTAAAAGTGGTTCAGTTTGATGGGCAGAGTAGTAGTATATAGGTTAATAATACTTTTACACCCTGCATAGGAGTAGCAGTTTTTAATTTAGGCGTTCTTCATTGAGAAATCTTATACATTGTAATGATGGCAACATTGAACGGAAAAAGGAGCCTTAAGAAATTTTACGAAGATATCAAGAATTTTTTTTTTTAAATAATAAAAGATAACTTTATTCCGTAAGTATAGCATTTAATTTTGATTAACGAATATGTAAGCAGTAAGGAAACTGCTTACATATTCGTTTGCTGGCTTCGCTCGGTGAGGACTCACTCCTAGAAACTGTTTAGTGCATTTTGCTATTTAAGTGCACATTTCGGTGCACCAAGCGCGTTGCAACGGTTGATTGGACACTAAAACTGTATTTAAAGTTTAATGAAATTATAAAATTTTGTCTGAGCTATTTTAATAACTATATTTTTAAGTATACAGGGTGTCAGGGTAAACAGTTGCATTATTTTAAGAGGTGATTGTACCCATGATACTGAACAACTTTCCCTAAGAAACCTATAAGAAATTCGTTAAAAAAATTGGACTTCTCATATAAAACGCAATTAGCTGATCCAAGTTTCGTATGAAAAGCCAAATATTTTTTGCGGTTTCTTTGGGAAAGTTGTTCAGTATCATGGGTACAATCATCCCTTCAAGTTATGCAACTGTTTACCCTAACACCCTGTATACGTCAGGGCATATTTTATTATTAAAACTTGGCATAACAAAAATGCACTTCTTGTTTTTTATACCAATTAATTCAATCAAAACATTGTATCGGGTCTGGCTATTCACCTAGCAACAGAATTTAGAGAGTTGAAATTAGCAAAATTAAAAAAGTGTTAAATTTTGTCACTAATATACAGGGTGTTAGGGTAAACAGCGGCATAACTTTAAAGGGTGATTGTACCCATGATAACTTTCCCTAAGAAAGCTGTAATAAATTAGCAAAATGGGACTTTTCATACTAAATGCAGCTACAGCTGATCGAATGTTTGGTATGAAAAGTAGTGTTTTTTTTTTATTCGGATGTGAGTACCCTGGTGCTGTATACTGTGCTTAATACTTGTGTAGGCACAATCTGTAACACAAACTGACATTTCGTCAAAAAAAAAATAATAAATAGAAATATACATGCTTCCATTTCAAGGCCTGTTTTGTCCACATCACATTCAGAATAAGCATTTTTCACAACTCAACAAATGGTATGTTTTTTGATTGCATGAGCTTGATAGCTTCTGTGCAGCTGTTGAATTGCTCTACTGTGCAGGTTTTTGGATACAAATCAAAGGCATCGACTATACGTGTTAATAAATTAGCGCAAAACCTCATATACCCCAACTGATTTATAACAAAATAATTAGATTGAAACAATAATTTAATTATTTTGATAGTTAAAATTTAAAGTTATTCGCATTTTAAGTTTTGAGGCAAAAATGATTTGTTATCATTTCAGCACTGAAAGAAAGTACTAACGTACTCATAGATATAATCTAGTTTTGGTAGTAATTAGGGTGAGTGTGCCCGTGCGGTGAGTTGACATCGGGTTCAGTAAAATTTTGCAAACAAATTATTTAATATTTTGAAGAAAAAAATACCTATGTTGAAACCATGATAATTCGACTCTGCTCTCGATTCTAAACAAACTATATTCTAGTTTTGCGTTAATTCATTAACACGTTGTATAGATTCGCTGAGTATCACACTGTAATTGATTCATGTCGTATATACGATAGGTACGATCAAACGTTAGCTATACGTTGTTAAACACGCAAGCTATACTATAATCAACCATGTTAATCCTTAGAGGTGTCCAATAGTTGTAGAAATTCAGATTAATCACTCTGTATACAGGATTACGTATGGGGTGGGACGTAATAACATTCCTGTAGTATTGATGTTGAATATTCAGGTCATAGGTGTCGGGTTTATGGAAAGGTCTCAGCTTATTATCCTGATGAGACCACGAATTGGCAGGCGTAGTTTGGCCACTGGACAGACGGCCTGAGAAAGGAAGCGGGGAATGACTGGAAGAGGGAGGTGGAGATTAGAGTATTGTGTCACGCCTTAAACATCACACACATCCAAAATAAACCTAATTCGGAATTAGATTCCGTAAGCAGTGTTGCCGCTTTCAGAGACTTTTCACTATTGGCTATGTGTACGACACTAGCGCCACACGAGCGCGGCGTAGCGCATGATCCATGTCGGCCAGCCGTGAATTATCTACACTATTATAGTACTGTAAAGACTGTGTTTGTTCGAGGATTCTGCCAAAACTACTAGACCGATTTTGATAAAACTTTTTATATTTAAAAGCTTATTATTAGTGTTAAAAGCTAGCTTATATTTTATTCCGGTACGATGACGGGAGCGGATGCGGACGAAGCCCCGGACAAAATCTAATTTGTATCGGAATTCCCATACAAACTTTTACCTCAGTTTTAACACCTTTGGGGGTTTAAAATGCGATAAGCCTTTTTAATTGAGCATCTAGATGCCAATAGAAACTTCCATGCCAAATTTTAAGTTAGTAGTCTTGACAGTTTTGGAGATTTCGTGTTAAGTTAGTGTGCATAGATTCCAGCAAATATGACACAGCTTCACCGTCAGTAGTTCAAATTTCTGCCACAGCGTGCGCTGCGATCGACTGTCGATCGATTTGATGTCTTAGGTGGCATATTTTAAAAAGATTTTTGAGCGTAGGCGTTGATGAAACGGTACCGTATTCGTGACGGTGCAGTTGCCAAATCTTTGCCGTATGGTTGCGAAATCGCCTACACTCAAAAATCGCGTGTGTTATAATGATTCATGCCATTTTGTAGGCAGATTAAGTCTAATGTTGAAGCTATCGATTTTGATATAGTTGCATTAATATTGGAATACAATTTACAAATCATCATCGTAACATTCGTAACGTCATGAACTCATCACATGATAGTAATTATCAATTCATGCATAGAAATTGTTTGTTTCGTTTTAATAAATAGGTACCTAAAAATGTAATTATTGTCATTCATTTGGCGTTTCATACATTTTTATTTAGGCATTATTTTACCAGCACTAGTATTTTTTGTAACCAAAGCTGACAACACTGAATTCCGTCAGGCATAATTCCGGATGTATGTGGCGGACCTAAAAGAGGCCTTTGTTCAGCAGTAGCAGTTGAATTTTGAAAATCGGTCCAGTAATTCCAAAGTTATTGAATTTTGAAGTATGCTCGAAAATAAAATGCCCCGCGGACACGTGTGACGTCACGAGGCATTACTGCGTACCGGTTACAAGGGACTTTAGTATTAAAAATGTTATATCTCTGATATGGTGCGTCCTATGTCGAAAATTTATAGAACCAAAAATGTTCTCGTGGATGTGTTCTACAAGATGCGTACATAAAAAGTGGGAGTCATGCAGACATCTTACATTTTATATAATATTTTAAGTCCTAGAACCAATGTTAATTTACTACTAGAGCCCATGGCTTCTCGAATTTAGGGGTAGGGAGGAGGGGGGGAGGTGTGCGGGGTGGGGGAGATAATTTGGTAATTGACTTGGACAACATAAACGATCTGAACAACTCGAACAACTCAGGCAACTCGAGAAACTTGGTCAACTTGAACAACTCTAACAACTTGAACAACATAAATAACTCAAACAACTTGGCCAACTTCGTCAACTTGGATAACACAAACAACTCGAACAACTCAGAAAACTCGAACAACTTAGGCAACTCGAACAACACGAACAACTAGGTCCCGATAAAGTTATTCAAGTTTTCCAGTTGACCAAGTTGTTCGAGTTGTCAGAGTTCGAGTTTTCTGAGTTGTTCGAGTTGTTTATGTTTTCCAAGTTGACGAAGTTGGCCAAGATTGAGTTATTTATTTTGTTCAAGTTGTTCGAGTGGTTTATGTTGTTCGAGTTGTATATGTTGTTCAAGTTGACCAAGTTGTTCGAGTTTTCTGAGTTGTTCGAGTTGTTTATGTTGTCCAAGTTGACGAAGTTGGCCAAGTTGTTTTAGTTATTTATGTTGTTCAAGTTGTACAAGTGGTTTATGTTGTTCGAGTTGTTCAAGTTGACCAAGTTGTTCGAGTTGCCAGAGTTGTTCGAGTTATTCAGGACCTCAATTGCGCTATTTTATACGGTTTTACCGTTTGGACGGAACGTTTTTGGTTTAGTTTTGGTTTAGATTTGGTTTAGCTGATGTAAAAATGATATCGCGCAAATTTTTTTTGAACGGTTAAATCGTTGACGTTACCAAAGCAAAACCAAACTCGAAACGTTTAAGCCGTAAACGTTTCAAGTTTGGTTACCACAATACATACCATACACCTACCACGCACCTACCACGAACCTACCACGCCAGAAAATTCGATCGAACGGACATCGAACGTTACGACAAGAAAAATAAGCTAAATCGTTACCGTTAATATAATTAGCGCGATACAAATTGTGCATAACGTAACGTTTTTGGTAGTGGTTTTGTTTTGGTAGTATCGTTCAAAATTAGCGCGATTGACCCCCAGGTCGTTTATGTTGTCCAAGTCAATTACCAAATTATCTCCCCCACCCCACACACCTCCCCCCCTCCTCCCTACCCCTAAATTCGAGCCGCCATGGGCTCTAGTAGTAAATTAACATTGGTTCTAGGACTTAAAATATTATATAAAATGTAAGATGTCTGCATGACTACCACTTTTTATGTACGCATCTTGTAGAACACATGCACGAAAACATTTTTGGTTCTATAAATTTTCGACATAGGACGCACCATATCCGAGATATAACATTTTTAATACTAAAGTCCCTTGTAACCGGTACGCAGTAATGCCTCGTGACGTCATGCACTCCGCCGTGTGGCCGACTGGCCGCCCAAAAGTTGCGGCATTCAATTGATCGTAGCTCGCTCATTTTTGGTCGTAGGAAAAAAATAAAAACACCAATGTTCATGATTTTTAATGTACTTTAATACTACATTCGAAATAAAAATCGTTACGGATCCTCATTCCGGATGTATGTGGCGGACCTAAAAGAGGCCTTTGTTCAGCAGTACACGATGATAGGCTGGTGATGATGATGATGATGGAGGCAGAAGGATCGAAGCGGAAACGGTTAATTATTTCTCGATTGATAAGGGAACATATTTTGTCAGGCTATGGTTGCCTGAGGACTGGCCGTGATTAAAGTTGTTAATTGAAACTTGTATTTAAGTCAAATCTTGTAGGTTGTCTATTCCGTCTCGCACTTGCGTTTCCATCAATATAGGTTCTTTCTTATTCTTCAGAAGGGTTTTTATGGTGATGATCAGACGAGTTGTTACCTTTGCAGTGATTTCTCACTGCATCTAATTCTCTCTGCAGTGATTCTCTCTGCGGTGAGTCTCTCTGCAGTGAATCTCTTTACGGTGAGTCTCTCTGCAGTGACTTTTTCTCTTCATAGCAAAAATTGTACAGTCGGTCGGAATTAAAACTAGGAAACTAATATTGGTCCTACTGCTTGAGCTTAATCTGAGATAAATACTAGGATAGCAGAAAAGCACAAGCGGTCGAAACATTCTTATTTCACATTAAAACTAGAAAACTATAATAAAAATAATTGGTCCTGCCAGAGCTTTCGTCTAAGTGCTGGAGCTTAACCTTAGATGTACCAGGAGACCAGAAATCTACAAGAGGTCAATAATTGTGGTGTGTGTAAAAAAATTTATTATCATTTACTTTCATTTCACCTTTAAAAAATTACTAAACTAACTATTCGTTTAAAAGAAAAGTGTATAATTAAAACGATTTATTGTTTTAAAAAGCGGTAAAAAATAACCTGACACTTTCTCTGTCCCATATATTTGCGTCTAGTAGGTTTGCAGTTTTGTATGGAATAGCAGATTCATATCGAGCGTCCTTCGTTAAGCATAGCGAGCTTAAGCTGGTCCGGGATAGTTCCGTCAGAATCTAGATGGCGGTGTATTAAGGCGGTTGTAAAATTTTCTAACTAACTAACTTGCCTGCACTAATTTTGGCTCCACATGGTGGAATAAAGCCCACTCCCTCTCACCCTTATTCGTGAGAGGTGGCCTACGCCCTGCAGTGGGCTCCTACAGCCTATTGGCTATGTGCACGACACTAGCGCCATCTAGCGCAACACGGCCCCGTGAATTATTTGCACATAAAATGTTAGGATAAAGTTTGTTATTTTATATTAAAATAAAGTAAAAACTAAATAAATGAGCAATATTGTCGATATTAAAAATATTATAATACGTAATTGGCTGAAATTCCAATTCTTTGTTGCGAAATTCTGATACAAACTTTCACCCCCGTTTTCACACCTTTGCATTGCATTGCGATAAATCTTTTTTTTGCGAACTCCTAGATGGCAATAAAAACATCCCTGCCAAATTTTTAGTATTAGTATTTGCTGGTTTAGATATTTGAGAATTGAATGAGTGTGCGGATTTGCATAGATTCATGCAAATCTGACACAGCTTCGCCCGGAAAAGTACAAATTTCTGCCACAGTGTGCGCTGCGATCGACTTGACAGTTTCCAACACCCACTTCGCACATAGCCAATAACTTACTTATCTATTCCAGCCTTAGATTCCAGCACAAATTAATGTCCCTTACACCGAAACAGCATGAAATCTAACGCGCACTAATGAGGATGGTTAACCAAATACTAATACAGTAACCCTGCCCAGTCTAGTCGGTCATGATAAATGGCAGTGGGTAATGAATTCGTGCGGTACTCTCAAATGATTAGGTTAATCTCTCCAGTAGATTAGGAATGAGCAATTAATTCTGAGTTGATGTGAAGTGTCGTACAAAGATGCGGTTTGCTGAGGAATTTTGAGAGATTTATTTTACTATTGAACTGCAATTTTTGGTTTTTATAACGTAGCAGGTAATTCTCAAAGCCAAAAAAGGTCCAGTCGACTCCAGTTGTAACAATTTTGCGGACTAGTTATCAATGGTAAAAGATAACATTGTTAATATTAATGTACCCGAGTTATTGTCACATTAAATAAAAAAATCTGTTAAAGTATGCCAAAAATATAGGTACCTACAGAGGTTTTTGTTTCTAGCAAATTTACTGACAACCCCGAGAGAGGTTATGGTCATGAGGTTGTACGGTTGCATAAGCATTTAGAAAATATATAAATTCATTGACTTACCAACTACTGGACGTAGGGACCGCGCTCTAAAGTGTCCGAACCAAACGAGCACCAAAACGTAAAAAGAGAACCAATTACGCGAGTCTTCGTTCGTCGTACGCGAAAGCGCAGGCGGGCGCCGAGCCCCGCTAGGCGCAGGTGCGACAACCCGCCGCCATTTTGTCCCGCGCAACAGGGCGAGAGCACGCACATTCATATAAATGGGTGCTTCACTTTTGATTAGACGAGATTCCGTCCGTCTTTTTTTCAGGTCCGTGGTTTTTAGTTGGTTTATATAATTTATATACCACGTAGTAGGTTAGTACTTAGGTGTGTGTAGTTTAGTCTTAGACACTTTTTTCGAGAATTTTGTACTAGACCCGGCGTCCATAGAATTGTACGTCAATGTAGAAATTAAAGAAAATTCGTACTAAGCTTTAATGGCAATATTCTTACCTTTATACACTGTCTTATCATTTCCTTTTCTTCTTTCTTCTTAGGCATAATGTCCCGCCTTCTATAAGTGTCTAAAGGTAGGCGACCTAATAAAGGCTAACTATAAATGTAAGGCACGTTCTGCAATCCAAAGCAGTCCCCATCTTTATACCGGAACTTTTACGATGACCTTACTGAGGAGGTTATCGACTCACGTACCGATAGTCCGAGATCCGACCGTAAAATTATGCACCTATTTCATAGGCCAACGAAATGTGATTCTAGTGTTTGTCTACAAAGGGGTTAATTCAACGCCGCCTAGAAAAATCTTGCCGCAAGTACCTTTTCCATTATGATTTTTGGTATAACTTTTTCCACCTGTCTTTTAGGGAAGTAAATGAGTTGCCATCGGAAGGAGACTGGTCTAAAGTATTGGAATAACTAGGGTTGCCACCTCTCAGTCTGCCGTAACTCTAGGGTTGCCAGGTTCAAAAATTACTGCTTTGAACCTGGCAACCCTATAGTTGCGGCAGATTGAGAGGTGGCAACCCTAAAATCACATTTCGTTCGCTACGGTCGGATCTCGGTCTACGACAAGTCCGTTTAGATGACTAAATGTGTTTTCTTGACGGTACTACTTAGGTTTTCTTTGGATATACTACAAGAAATAAATCGAGCATGAAGACTTGTCTCATGTGAATACAGGGTGTTCGGGTAAACAGTTGCATTACTTTAAGGTGTGATTGTACCCATGATTCTGTCCAACTTTCCCTAAGAAACGTATGGGAAATTTGAAAAAAAAAATTGGACTTTCAATTGGTATTGGAATACTAAATGCAAGCAGCTGATCGAAGTTTTGTACGAAAGGTAAAAAAAAAAGTTTGCGAATTTCCTATAGGTTTCTTTGGAAATGTTGTTCAGTATAATGGGTTCAATACTGCCTCCGTGGTCTAATGGTTAAGAGCATTGGCTCTCGATACGGAGGTCGAGGGTTCGATTCCCACGGGGACACCTAGTGATACGTCACTTTGTGCGTTTTTCCCCAGTTGGTTAGGACATTGCAGGATGAATAACCTGATTGTCTGAAAAAAAAAATGATTCCGTGCTTCGGATGGCACGTTAAGCCGTTGGTTCCGGCTACTATCTCTAGTGGTAGTAGTCGTTACATAAAAACCACGTCAGAAGCCGAAAGGCGGTCTGAAGTGCGATTTTTGAAAATCATACGAGCGACATGGCAGTAGAAAGATGCATAATATCCATAGTAATTTTGACATTTTCTACTGCCATGTCGCTCGTATGATTTTCAAAAATCGCACTTCAAAAAAAACTCTGACACCAGGGCTTTGCCCACACGATAAGAAGAAGAAGATGGGTGCAATCACCCATTAAAGTAATGCAACTGTTTACTCTAACACCTTGTATAAGTGTAGGTACATACTTATACCGGTACTCTATTTAAAAATAACAGTCTAGAAAATATTTATTTCAACCCCTCCAGGCGGAAAGCGTCAACTTTCCGCCGAAGTTGCCGCTTTCCGCCTCCGTCGGGGAGAAAAATTGTGTACTAAACTAACTGTTTGTAAGCTACTATTTACGATTTGAGGTCACATAACATCACGCAAACATACTCACGTGATTATCCCATGCATGGGTCCCGTGGCTCGGGGATAATCGGGGTCTTAAGTTCGCCACAACATACGATTCTTGTACTCCTTTGTCGCCCATCGAGATTCCACATCTTTTCATCCACTTCCGTGGATTGAAGGGATACTTGGGCTTTTTCAAGAGGTATAATAATCGGATTATGATACGTTCTCCTGACTCACGTTCGATAAGTACCTACCTAGTTTCTTTCTACTTTTAATATCACGTGAAAGAAAAGTATTCTTGTTCTAATTTTCCGTACCCAATACAGGGTTAATTAGTTCCCGCAAAACAACTGTAAGTGTAAGTGCCAGCCTAGTAAATACTGAAACGGTGAACTCAGACCATCAAATTGAACAACTTTCACTATGGAGCCTACCTCATGAAACGCGAAAAAAAATGAGCTGTCCCATGCAAAACTACCGACTAAAATGTGTAGGACAGATTTTTTTTTTCGCGTTTCCTGAGGTAGGCTCCATACTGAAAGTTGTTCAGTTTGATGGTCTGAGTTCACTGTAGTGTAAGTGCACTATGGAACTTTTACTATGGGAGCAAACCGATCGGAGCAAAAAAAAACAAATTTGCTGTTGCATACATTTAAGTGGAGTAGTCATTGCAATTTAGTATGGAACAACCATAGAGTAAGAAGAGATGGCATATCGGCTTGTTTCTATAGAAAATGTTGTCGCCAACAAAGGGGGTGAAAAACGGGTGAGGGGAAGGGTTAACATTTAAATACGCTACTTCCCGCTATAATGACGTCAGGCCCAGTTGAGTATCTGTGCACAGTTCGATACAACATCTCTTCCCCAGGGGAGCGCGTTATTTTCTCTATGAGAACAACAGATTTTTTTTAGCTCCGATCGGTTTTGCTCCCATTGTTTAAAAGGATGCTAATGCTATCAATTTCAGAAAAATAAATTGCCGAGATGTATTAGTATTTAGGGCTATGCTCGGAGTTTCACTGCGAGATCGAATCAGATCAGAAATGAAGAGATCCGCAGAAGATCCAGAGTAACTGACATAGTCCAAAGAATTGCCAAACTTAAGTGGCAGTGGGCGGGGCATATTGCTCGCAGAACCGATGGCCGATGGGGCCGAAAAGTTCTCGAGTGGTGACCGCGTACCGGAAAGCGCAGAGTGGGCAGGCCCCTCACACGGTGGACCGACGACCTGATGAAGGCGGCGGGAACCCGTTGGATGAGGGCAGCGCAGGACCGGTCGTTATGGCGATCCTCGGGGGAGGCCTATGTCCAGCAGTGGACATCCATCGGCTGAGATGATGATGATGATGATTAGTATTTCAGTTTTGAATGATAATATATACAGGGTGTACAATAAAATGGGACAGCTACTTAAAGGGGTGCTTCAGACCATCAAACAGAACAACTTTCTCTATGGGACCAATATCCAAATCGCGAAAAAAAAATCCGCTTTCCCATACAAAACTGCAAACATAACTCGACTGAAATGTATGGGACAGCAGATTTTTTTTTCGCGATTTGGATATTGGTCCCATAGAGAAAGTTGTTCAGTTTGATGGTCTGAAGCACCCCTTTAAGTAGCTGTCCCATTTTATTATACACCCTGTATATTGGCTCCGTAGTGAAAGTTGTTCAGTTTAATGGTCTGAATCACCCCTGTCTTCTTCTCTTCGTGTCAATGGTTCTTCAGGCCAGGTATTCGGCAAGCCTGATAGCGTCAGGTGTAGCTGTATTTAAGTCCTCTCTCGTGCAGGTATTCGGGCACAAGGGACATCTAGCAGGTGACACGTCAAATTAATAAATAAATTCATTGCAATCACAATGGGTGAGAACAGGATGCCTATAATAATTATAATTATGTATACAGGGTCCTCCTTCATCTCAGCCGATGGACGTCCACTGCTGGACATAGGCCTCCCCGAAGGATCGCCATAACGGCCGGTCCTGCGCTGCCCTCATCCAACGTTCGGTCCGGTCCTTCTTAATATGCTAACACTTTTTTAAGGGGATGACCAGGCTATCAATCTGAACAACTACTTCTATGGGACCAAAATCGAAATCGCGAAAAAAAAATCTGTTGTCGCATACACCTGGCTCGAGTTGGTTTGCAGTATTGTATGAAACATTAGATTTCTTTTTTTCGCGATTTCGATGTTGGTGCCATAGAGAAAGTTGTTCAGTTTGACGTTCTGATGATGATCATGAATGGAATGCCATTAAAAAATAATACAGGGTGTAACAAAACACCCTAGTACTACTTAAGGGGGTGCTTCAGACCGTCAAACTGAACAAATTTCACTATGAAGCCAACATCGAGAAAAACAAAAAAATTAACTGTCCCATACAAAACTGTACTGTACGAACTCGACCAAAATGTATGAGAAAGTAGATTTTTTTTTCTCGATGTTGGCTCCACAGTGAAAGTTGTTCAGTTTGATGGTCTGAAGCACCCCCTTAAGTATTACTAGGGTGTTTTGTTACAACCTGTTTAGGGGTATACATAACATATTACATAACTCCAATTGCACAAAAGTCTGCAACGACCGACTTGGGTGCGAAGCCGATTTAAGGATATCCACAATTGTCAATGCCTTCCAATTAAAACTCTGTAGAAATATTAATATGCGGCATCAACATGCCACACGCTGTGCGGTATTTGTTTTTACTAAATTATTAACAACATTTCTGTGGTACAAGAGTTTAATCGAAAACCGACGTGACAACTAATCAGGGCTGCCAGATTGTGTAATTGGATACAAAAACTGTATAATCAGGTGTGTGTTTGTATCCTCTCTGTAACCTGCACTGGTAGCATGCACACCCGCGATAGCCGTGATACGGCTTTATCACGTCTTTTATCTCGTTCTTTTGCGCGCGAACGAACGAGATAAAAGACGTGATAAAGCCGTATCACGGCTATCGCGGGTGTGCATGCTACCAGTGCTGGACTTTCGTGTATAATTGGATACAAAACAAAACTAATCATTTTTTTTTTATTGAAAAACTCTGTTTGAGTCGGAAAATCGCAGATCAATACTCAGTCACTTTTTAATTCAATCAAGTGAGAGCGCTATAATTTCGTTCAACTTTTGTTAAAATGTTGTCGCTCTTGGTTCAACTAAGGCTCAAATAAATGCTGTTAAGTTGATGAAAAAATATCTACAAAAATTCAAATTACGTAATGAATAATCAGAATAAAATAGTTTGATTCGTTTCGTATTTACAACTGAATGTATCCTGAGAGTCAATTTTGTATAATTTCAGGGACATTTCTGAATAATTATAAAAAATCTACTGGCAGCCCTACAACTAATTGATCACTGTGCGTGAGTTCCAAACAAACAATATATACGAAAACTCATCAAGTCCCCCAACTTCATTTACATGGTATAGAATTTGAGAGACTTCATAGAGTGAATAACGGTGCTGCATTTTATTACATGGGATAGAATTTGTGAATGAAACTGGAATTTTGGTGAAAATTGCTTCGACCATAGCGGCCGAATTTGATTAGTTCGTGGTTTTCGTAACGTTTTAATGAAAATTATTGGAAATTAGTCAGGTGGTAATAAATTTCTGTAATTATAAATGTGAATCATATTACCTATATTTTTTTATGTTGCAGCTTATTTGTACCTAATACGAAAGAGACAGAGTGTACAGAAAAGTATCATTAACCTTTAAACCACATAGTCTACCCATCAAACTGAACAACTTTTGCTATGGGAGCAAACCGATAGGAGCAAAAAAAAAATCTGCCGTTGCGTACATTTGAGTCAAGTAGGGTTCGAGTTTAGTATGGGACAGCAGATTTTTTTTTTGCTATGATCGGTTTGCTCCCATAGTAAAAGTTGTTTAGTTTGATGGGTAGAGTAAGTATGTGGTTTAAAGGTTAATGATACTTTTCCTTCACGGGGGACACATAGTGATTTGTCACTTTGTGCGTTTTCCCCCAGTTGGTTAGGACATTGACAGGTTGAAAGGTTCACAGGTTGAATCACCTAATAGTCTGAAAAAAAAAGATGGCACTTTATGTCGTTGATTCCGGCTACTACCTATCTCTGGTGGTATTAGTCGTTACAATAAAAACCACGCCAGAGGATGTGTATGTGTACTGAGAGATCACATCTTGAATTCGGAAATAAAGTACTGCAGGTGTAGTAGTTGTAAAACAATTGTAAAACTGCGTCCTGGAATTTGTAAAGCAATAATTAAAAAGATATAACCTAAAACGTGTGAGCTCTCAATCCTCACAGAGGACCTTCTACATCTGGGAAAGTATTAAGTTTAAACCAAGTTTTTGCTTACCGACTTTTAGTAGTACTTTATTTACAACGAATCTATCATATAACATGATACACAGCATCCTATACAAAAAAATAACAAAGCCTTTTCACTGAGCTCTCAATCCACACACATGAAATTTTTAATGATAGCATTTTATCGTTAATTTATTAAATAAATCAATATTATTTGCGTTTAACTTTTAGTAAAAACTATAAGGAAATTTGTAAAAGAAAGAATACATAGCAAATATGTCAGTAGTGTTATTATTGGGAAGTCTAGATCACAAAACGGTCGTGATGAACGCTACACTTCGTTCCACTACGTTTCGCGTCAATCACGAACGTTTTGAGATTCAGACATCCCAATAATAACGCGTTGCATGCATTATTCATCATGCGCTTTTATGATCTGGTAATACTGCGTTGAAGAAAAAAAAAAAAATACGTTACCATTTACCGTTTTCCGATGACATTCGCTGACTGTGTTATTGCTATCGTTGCCTTTTGCGTTTCAATAGAAATGTTTCAATATATACGAGTACCTTCAACCGCTATTGCGTTGTACTCGTTTGTCGAACAGAATATTCTTTTATCTCATTCGTTCGCATGCAAAAAGAAGCGACAGTATTATATCGAGCTGTCATGCAGATACATTATTATAATATCAGATACCACGTTAATACCGAACACGCCGGACGTTAAAAACAAATAAGTACTCAATAATGTCTTTAAAAATAGAGGATGTTGTGGAAGTGGTTATTGTTAAAAGGAATGAATATGGAATTCATAATGTTCGAATAATCGGTTCAGACTATTACGAAGGAATTTTAATACCAATTTACCACAAAAATCTATATAGTACTTGGACAGGAATTTATCATGAAGGACTCAAGGTACCTGCTCGTGTGATTAGAATGAACAATCAATTTGTGGATTTCATAGAAGTACCAAAACCATGAAAGAGCAAATAAGATATTATTTACCAAGACAAGAATATAAATAAGCATTGTTTTCCAACATTACTTTCATTCTTATAAAGACATTACCCTTATTTGCACCAAAATGAAATTCGTAAAGCAGCCGCAATCTTTAAAAGTTGAAAACCTATGTATACATTCTGAAAATGTTACTTCTCGTCATGGAAATCTCCTACCAAATACTATAAGGTGCTTAATTTGTGGACCATCAAACTGTGGAAAAACTAATTTAGTCATTGGACTTCTTCTACATGAAAATGGATTAAATTATCAAAATGTTTATGTCTACTCCAAAACCTTTCATCAACCAAAGTATATATTCCTAGAGAAAGTTTTATGTATGGTTCCTAGTATATCGTTCGCCAAGTATAGACAAAATGAAGAAGTGCTAAGTCACCAGGATGCTAAAACAGATTCTGTTATAATATTTGATGATGTTGCGTGCGAAAATCAAAATAATATTAGAGATTATTTTGCAATGGGTAGACATAAAAAAATTGACTGTTTTTACTTGAACCAGACTTATAGTAAAATTCCAAAACAGCTTATAAGAGATAACGCAAACCTTATTATCCTTTTTAAGCAAGATGATATAAATTTAAAACACGTTTATGACGAACATGTTAATACTGACATGTCTTGGCTCGAATTTCGTAAATTGTGTTCTATGGTATGGAGCGAACCATATAGTTATTTAGTAATTAATAAAGATTGTCACAAAAACAAAGGATGTTACAGAAACAAATTTGATACCTTTGTTACATTTGAATAGTTGTTCATGTGAAAGAAATATATAAATGGGTGTTTTTTAATTTTTTTTGCATTACTATTTGAGTATATAAACCTGAAACACTTACTTAATAATGGAGCAATCTTTAAAACGACAAATTGTTAATGCTGCTGAAGCAGTAAAGAAGAAGGTACGAAAAATGAGGAAAATGGAGAGTGACAACCAAAAAGCTTTGGAAACTGTTTTCAAACCTATAACCAATCCTCTTAATCAAATAGTTGAAACAAACAAATGTAATGCCTCAAATGATAAGTGTGAAAGGCAACAATTTAAAATTGATGATGCCATTGACAACAATTCATTTATGGAAAAAACTCTTTTAAAGAGACAATATGATGTGAAATTTCTCGAAAATGACGATATCTTAACAAAAGATAACATATCCGATCTAGATGACAGCATTTCAAACTCGGACTATGACGGTGATGATAATACAGAACATCAAGATACAAGCAACGCATCATACAAAACCGTTGATTCGAACCCCCTTACTCCTAGTAGGAACGAATCTGCATGGTCTTTATCTTCAGAGTTTTACGAGGATGTCCCATATGGAGTCAGAAACGATCGTGGAAAACTCATGATGGGATCAGCTCGTGTAGCAGTAGCTGGAGACAATATTACAATAGGTGGGCAAAAATACAAAAAAACCATAGGAATAAGTGAACTGTTGTTTAAAAAAGTACCAGATATTAATGTAATAACTCAAGAGGACACCCGTAATTATAAAATGATGTTGTTGGATACGAATGCTCATAGGAGAGATTTTGATCCAAACAAACCAATAAAAAGTAACAAAGGGCGAAAATACTTGAACGTTATCAAACCACTATTCAAGCTACGCAAAGTTTCTGCAAGTACTGATAGTAGTGCTGTGCATGGAACAGGATTGCCATCGTTGAAAAAGTGTAATAATAATAATATAGATTATGTTTATTGGGATGATCCTAATGAACTTGTCGAAAGATTAAAATTATTAATTGCTTCTCGAGATGCAGGCAACACTGGTTTAGATAGTGAAATTATATCAATTCTTGAGGAGTTGCGTGAAAGTGGTTATATTAAATAAATAAAACTGCAATAATTAGTTTGCATCATTTACAACCACTCTTTTGAATAGATCACTTGTCAAAGATGAATATTGATAAATTTGGTCACCACGTTCATAAACGACTTCGTTTATCTGAAGTTATAGACTTCACAGATAATACTTTGAAGAAAGCTGAAAACGGAGAATTTGATTTAAAATTCACGAGACTTAAAGGAGTTAATTTACCATTGACGGCTGATGATGCTGCTAACAAAGAATATGTTGATAAAGTAACTAATTTATTTTATCGCAAAAATGATTCCCTAGAATTGATAAAAGCTATAAAACCAGACTTAGAAAGATTTTTGTCTCAGTTCAGAAAGAACTATTACACGAAAAGCGAAGTTGATACTATTTTTAAATCAATACTGAAATGATTAAGCAGCAAATTGTAAATGAACTTCACAGAGCGGCTCGAAAAAATTTCTTACGAAGATCTGTGATTCTAAAAGGAATTGATGATCTATGGCAAGCTGATTTAATAGACTTTTGTTCCTTAAAAAACTATAACAAGGGTATTAAGTTTATCTTAGTAGTAATAGACTGTGTTTCTAAATATACATGGGCAGTTCCAGTCAAGACCAAAACTAAATCTGAAATAACTAATGCATTCAAACAGATATTACTTAAGAGCCATCGTCGTCCAAGAAATTTACAAACTGATAACGGAACAGAGTTTTATAACGACGAATTTGTAAATTTAATGCATGTATTTAACATTAATCACTATTCCACGTTTTCTATAAAAAAAGCATCAATTGTTGAGAGAGTAATCAGAACATTAAAAAGCAAGTTGTATCAAAGTTTTAGTTTAAATGGAAGTTACAAGTGGATTGAAGGTACTTTGGTTGATGTTTTATGGACATATAATAACTCTTCACATCGCACTACAAAGTTCAAACCGATAGAAGTCAATCATTTGAATGAAAATATCGTTCTTAAAAATATAAAAAAATCCAGCATTTCGCTTTTGAAAACAAGCAAAAATATTTTTTTTGTTGGTGATTATGTTCGAATAAGCAAATATAAAAGCGGTTTTCAAAAAGGTTATACTCCTAATTGGTCAACGGAGTTATTCATAGTTAAAAAAGTGAATGACACCATTCCAATAACATACGTTATTGATGATTTACATAATCAGCCTATCTTAGGAACATTTTATGGACAGGAACTTCAGAAAACTAAAGTTCCAAACGTATATTTAATTGAAAAAATTATTCGAAAAAAGGGAAACAAAATATTTGTTAAATGGCTAGGTCTGAATGATAACGAAAATAGCTGGATTGATAAAAAGGATGTTGTATAAAAAATTTCATTCATTAACCATTTTGTAATGCAAGGAGGAGGACTTGTTAACAGTTTGATAAATAATCTACCATTTGAATTACATTTACCTGGATATAATTATTGTGGACCAGGGACAAAATTACAAAAACGATTATTGCGTGGTGATAAGGGTATAAATAAGTTAGACAACGCTTGTATGCATCACGACGTAGCATATTCTAATTATATCGATTTGGAGAATAGACACAAAGCTGATTTACAATTACTAAGCATGGCTAAGCAGAGATTAAAATCAAATGACTCAGGAAGAGGAGAAAAACTAGCTTCTTGGATTGTTACTAAAGTTATGAAGACAAAATTAAAAACAGGAGCCGGAGTAAAAGGTTTTAAAAAAGTGGTTTCGAATATTAAATCACAACTTAGAAATTTGAAACCAAAAAATACAAAAACCGCCATTCATCTGGCATATTCATTAGCTAAGAAACTAATTTCGAGAAATCCATGTATTCGATTACCACGCATGATACCGTTACCGAAGACAGGAGGAATTCTACCCTTAATACCGATCTTTGCAGGACTTTCAGCACTGGGCACTCTTGCTGGAGGAGCAGCAGGCATTGCAAAAACTGTAAACGATTATAAATCAGCTCAACAAAAATTAAGTGAATCTCAGAGGCATAATAAGGTTATAGAATCGATTGCATTAGGAAAAGGTTTATACATTAAATCCTACAAAAAAGGTGCTGGACTGTTCATAAAAAGCCAATCAAAAAACTGAATAACAGGCTACCTAAAAGAGCTCTTTCCAACTTAGATATCATAAAGTTTGCCAAATCCATTCCATACTTCAGAGGAGTTTTTATGAAAGATGAATTACCAAAAACTCCTAAACGTATTGAGTGCGGCATTGTTAATTTAGATAATTCTGAAGGTCTAGGAACTCATTGGGTAGCCTATGTAAAGTTGAACAAATATTGCGAGTATTACAATAGTTTTGGTGATTTGAAACCGCCTTTAGAAATAGTGAAATATTTAAATAATCTAAATATCTTCTACAACTATAATTGCTATCAAAAGTTTAATACAGTTAATTGCGGACATCTGTGTCTCTCATTTCTTAATCAATTTTGGAAAAATCATATAAAATAGGATTCTCCTTTCCATTTTTCTTACTAATAACATGTCATTCACACTGTCAATAACTGGAAACACTTCAGTATTGTTAACAAATTATTCGCCAGCTTTGCAACTGGAAGATCAATATGAATGCGCTCTATTGTATCTATCAACCTTTAATTCTATTCCTAATATTGATGCTAGAAATAATAAATTTCATTATGGTGATAATGAAGTCATTGAAATACCAGAGGGTGCCTACGAACTTCAGGACATCTACGATTACTTAAATTCGAATATTAAAGGTTCAATATTTAAATTACATTGCAATAACAATACTTTGAAAACATCGATATTTTGCACGAAAGAAATCCATTTCGAAAAAGACCACACTTTCGGAAAATTGTTAGGTTTCAATAATCATGTGCTTAAAGCAAATATATTACACGAGTCACAGCTTCCAGTCAACATTCTTTCAACAACAGTGGTGAGGGTTGAGTGTGACATAGTGAGCGGGTCATATATTAACGGAAAATCCAGCCACATTATTCATGAATTCGCTCCAAATGTGCCACCAGGCTATCGAATAATAGAAATACCTAAAAACGTTATTTACTTTCCTGTGAATCAAAATAACATAAGTTGTATCCATATACGACTACTGGATATAAGTAATAACCTTGTTAATATACGCGGTGAAGACATTCAGCTATATCTACATCTTAATAAAAAATGATTGATTACAATAAATATGAACCATCACAAATTAAAAACACCAGTACCAATCTACCTATCCTCAAGGTAACACCAAAGAGGAAGAAGAAGCTGACGAAAGAAAATAAAGAATTTCTCAAACTAATTGGATTATCAAAATGAACATTCTTGATATAACCGGTTCCCCTGTTTACGATAATACCATCGATGGTATTGAATTTCATTCATATAAACCTTATGTAACCTCATTCAATAGAAATGATGAAATTCGCATTCCTATAAACCAACAAGATTTATATGTGTTACCGTCAGCGAGTACTTTATATTTAGAGGGAGTTGTGAATGTCCATAAAAGGGATACAAAAGAAAAGATTACAAATGTACAGTTCACTAACAATCCTTTCCTCTACCTTTTCCAAGACATTCGTTATGAATTGAATGGAGTAGAGTTGGATAAGATTAAAAATGCTGGAATAACAACAACAATGAAGTCATTAATATCTATGAACGAAAATGATGCAAAAATGTCTAAAACATGGGGCTGGGATATAGACGGAACAAAAAATGTACATAGTGGAAGTTTTTCAGCATCTATACCACTTTGCAATATTCTAGGTTTTGCTGAAGATTACAAAAAAGTTGTAATAAATTGTAAACACGAATTGATACTGTTGCGAAGCAATACCAATCTAAATGCTTTAAAATTACAATCAGGAGAGGTGGTTGATGATATAAAAATACATAAAATAGTTTGGCGTCTCCCACATGTAAAAGTTTCAGATAGAGAAAGAATTAATTTTCTCAAGATGTTAGAAAAAGATCGACCTCTTCAATTAGCGTTTAGGAACTGGGATTTATATGAATATCCTTTATTACCAAAAACTACTAAACATACATGGTCTATTAAAACTTCATCTCAAATAGAAAAACCTAGATACGTCATAGTAGGCTTTCAGACAAACAGGAAAAATAATGCTGCAGCAGATATGTCTCAATTTGATCACTGTTTTATGCGTGATGTTAAAGTTTATTTAAATTCAACGTATTATCCATATGAAAGTCTTAATGTTAGTTTTACTGATGAAAGAATATCTTTAATATATGAGCAATATGCAAGATTTCAGCAGTCGTACTTTGGCCGCAGAACAGAACCTTTGTTATGTGCAAAGAAATTTAAAGAAATAGCACCACTGTTTGTTATCGATTGTTCAAGACAAGTCGATAATCTGAAGTCAGGCCCTGTAGTAGATGTGCGAGTTGAACTCGAGAGCAACACAGAGATACCGGATCATACATCAGCTTATTGTTTAATTCTAAACGATTGTATTGTCGAATACAGACCCCTCAGTGGTATAGTCAAAAAGATATCATGAACGCTGATATTATCATCGTCGACTTGCAAGGCTTTAAGGATTATAAAAATGATTTTATCGTAAAAGAATTTGCAATAGCAGCTGATGAGTACACGCAGACATTTTCGATAAAACCTCCATACTCGTTTCACAAATTAACAAATTGTGAAAAGAAACAAATCAGATGGCTTGAGAGGAACCATGGAATTCGATGGAGTGAAGGATTCATCGACTATCATGAATTCAAACGCATTATTGTTCAGTATTTAACAAATAGAAAAATTTTAACTAAAGGCATTGAGAAAATTAAATGGATCCACGATTTGTGCTCGCACTGTGAAGTAGTAGATATTGGTAGTAAAGGTTGTCCAAATATTTCAAACTTGCATAAAGATTATTGTAAACTTAATACAAATTTTAATTGTATAAACCATCAAAAAGCATGTGCATTGAATAATGTTGTCTGTATAAAAAAATGGTATGTGGATAATCATATAAACTTTTTTGACTTATTTTAAATTTAAATAGGTAATTGTTGTATACAGAAAATAAAAGACATAGAATAATTTAAGGTTTTTATTTACTTAATAATTATTTCTAAGTATTTAATACAAAGTTTCTTATAAGTACTTAATAAATCCTTATTAAAATATTACAATACGTTTAAATGTAATCTAATTATGGCATAGGCATATTATGTTCATGATTATATTCTCAACTATACACAACTAGGTACTACTCACAATTTCCACATATTTTTTTTGATATTCTGTTCACTAAAGATTCAGTCTGGTCCATTATTTCATCGAACGGCTCCAACACAACATACTGCGAGCTGATTACCGCGTTATCATTGTCGCTATCGCTCATCTCTGTAGACTCGTTCAAATCATACACCCTGATTTTAATCACTCGATGACCTTTCCTTTCACATTTTGTCTTAACATATGAAGCCATCAGTTTGTTTGTTTTTTTGCTCGGAACATGGATGATTCTTCCACTCTTGGCTTTGCTGATTGCAATTTTCTTTTTCTTTTTCTTTTCGTTTACATCAGAAATAGGTCTGTTGGCTAACTCAGGATATTCTTCATCAAAGTTTTCCAGGGGGTCCTGTGCATGTCCAAGTTGTGAGTCGAAGGGGTCTAGAATTGTATCGAAATGAGAATACATCTCCATTCTATTATTTACTTTCGAAAGAACTGTATTTGTTGAAGAGAATAAATTAAATGAGAATTTTTCAAGTTGTTATTAAATGCACTCAATTTAAGAAATATGATACTAGAGTCATTGGATCATGCAGGAACATGTGCGCAATTCCTACCAAACCAGTTTCGACAAGTTATAATAACCGTTTTTGCAATATGCATACTTGCAAAATCCTATCTAGGTAGAGTTGGATTTTGATGATTTTGCATAACTTTAAGGGTGTATTCAGACAACGAAACTACATGACTTTCCCTAACGAATATGGGTCGAAAAAGTTATTTAATTACACTAGAAATATCCCTAGTCTCGCGCTAAAGGACCGGAGAAAACCAAACCTTTTTTTTTTTATGTTGATAAATTTGTGTGGTACGAAACCCTTGGTGCGCAAGTAGCGCGATTCGCACTTGACCAGTTTTATTAAAGCAATTACGTTTAGGTAAATATTACACTTTAAACGCCTAGTAAATAATTGATAGCAAAAAAAAAAAACAATGAATGAATAAAAAAAAATTACGTGATACCTATTTAATAAATTAATGAGATAGAATAAAAACAATGAAGCATTTTAATAAGACTATACAATCCTAAAGTAATTTAAATTCTGAAGAATTGAAATTTCGCAACATGAAAATGCCAGTCAACAACAGGAAAATAAAACACAGTAACGAATACCTACTAGGTTAGGTATACATTATAATTAGGTTGATAACTGCAAGATGGTTTGCAGGTAAGAGTCAATTTGCAGCTATACTTTACGTTCGCGATAAAAATAATCTGTATCTGATTAATATCTAAGTAACTTAACTTCCTATAAAACTTCTAAATTTCAAATCAAAACTTAATCGGTTAACAAAGCCTAAAACTATTTAAAAAAACATAACAACGTTGATAGTCTTGCAACATTATAACATTTTCATAATAAAAACGTGTTATTTCAAGCATATTAAGTAAGAATAGCTGAAGTCTCTGCCTGCCCTAGAGGGCATAGGCATGATCATCATGTTTGTTTGTATAATATCTTAGCTTTCAATGTGAATTTGCCTGACATGTTAAGCAGTCATCTTATATTGTTTGTTATGAATGATTCAAAACGGACTCAAAGTACTTTGTATTGACTATAAGCATAGCATATTCTTACAGCTGAACGGGAATATTCCCCGAGACGCAGTCACAGATATTCTCATAACTCAGAAAATCCGTGGAAGTTGTTTATTATTATTGTGTTTAAGGCAACAATGAAAGAAGTAATCATAATGTACTTTAATAAATGATACTTTAATAGCGGAACAGTACCCAACTTGATAAACGGAAAGGGTGAGGAGCTGAGGACTTGAGGAGGTTGCACAGTAGCATTTTAGTTTAGAAAATGTTGTTCTACACAGTCAAGGCCTTGTTCAAGATGTTCTCAGGCCATTATAATTATAAGCGTAGGAGAATATTACTCGTTTATACGCCTGATAAATTTCGTGAGCAATAAATTTTTTTATGATAAAAGGTATTGAATAAAAAAAGGCAAAAAAAAAAATATGTTGACAGCATTATATTAGTATGTATCATAAAACTGCATATTTGCATATTTTTTTTTTAAACAGCACCACAGGCGATGATCGCTAAAATGCTTATGTAAGATAAAACTCGTATACCTAGACTACGCGTCACCCATATCATTCAGTCCGGCTCGCGCGAGTTTACGTGAGGGTGACGTACATCGACTCTTTATAAAGCTATTGTTACTAGTTCTGTTTACAAAATACATCAGTGTACAGCGGTCTCGTGAAAATCGCGCATTTAAATATCGATTTCTAAATCGCGCTATTAAAGTTTTTAACAATTTTAGTATATATACCAATTTGAAACAGTTTCTTATGGACTGGTTGAGGAGAAAAGTATTGTAGGGCTTGGCCTACCTTGCTGTACTTAGTACTCTCAATCATGTCTGGGGATTGAAACCTAACAAAAAGTACGGTCTGGCCAATCGGAAACTTGTTACTAGTAATATCTCAATGAAAATGAATATGATTGTATAATTGAATTGAATTGAATTTGTTAAAACAAAAAACTCTTAGGGGTTTCCTCCAATGTGCGATAAGAGCGATTAAGGTACCTTGCACAACTTCCGAACACAAACAAGTACGAGACCGAGCAAGGTACCTGAAAGCACAAAGCACGTGGGGTTTTTTGCTTCACTTAGAAAGAAATCACTAGAACGAGGAGAACGAACAATTTCTCATTTCATTTATCGTTTTAATTACTAACTTCAAACGAAACATACATTTGTATATTGAAACATAGCGGGATAAAACGGTCAACGAATTTTCAGATTGATAAACAGAACGATTAATTGTCATCGGAAAACGAGTACAACGCGAAGCAACGGAAGCTGCTGAACTTATACAGTTTGATCTATTGAACAACGGAATAGCCAACGGTAGCGATAATATAATTTTCTGTTCGATAAACAGACCGATTATTATTGGGAAACGATTTGGTACAACCTAATTTCTTCAACGCAATATTACCAGATCATAAAAGCGCATGATGAATAACACAAGCAGCGTTTTGCTTGCAAGTCTTGCAACGCGTTGTTATTGGGATGTCTGAATCTCAAAACGTTCGTGATTGACGCGAAACGTAGTGGAACGAAGTGTAGCGTTCATCACGACCGTTTTGTGATCTAGACTTCCCAATAATAACACTACTTATGTCCTCATTCTATGTAATTGGCATTTAATTGTGAGCTCTCAATCCACACGTTTAACAAATCATTTGTAAAACAATGAAAACAATAAAACAATTGTTTTACAACTACTACTAAAACCTGCACTACTTTATTTCCGAATTCAAGATGTGATCAAGATAAGGCGGTCAGAAAAAACTCTGATACCAGGACTTGCTGCCTACATAATAGGAAGTCTTTGATCAAGAGTGAAATTCACTAAGCGTCACATCGCTATCAAAACCAATCGACGAGCTCGCATCCTTCAGATCGTCGGAGGCTTTATATGAGTTTGACACATGAAAATGAAAGCTCACCAATTTTTCAACGACGAATTATATAATTATGTTTTCCTTTAAAATTTAAATTGTTTGTGTTATACAGGGTGTAACAAAACACCCTAGTAATACTTAAGGGGGTGCTTCAGACCACCAAACTGAACAACTTTCACTATGGAGCCAAAATCAAAATCGCGAAAAAAAAACCGCTCTTTCATACAAAACTGCAGTACCGTCTCGACTTAAATGTATGGGACGGTAATTTTTTTTTCTCGACGTTGTTGGCTCCATCGTGAAAGTTGTTCAGATTGATGGTCTGAAGCACCCCCTTAAGTATTACTAGGGTGTTTTGTTACACCCTGTATAATATGTAGGTATATAATATCCACTATGCCTTAGGGTAAAATTGTATTGAAACTTTGCTTATGTAATACGATCCACATCATTATGTACCTACTAACGTGAATAAAAGAAAAGAAAATTTGCGCTTAGTGAACTGCACTGCAGATCTAAAGTGTTCTTCTTATCGTGTGAACATTTTTGAGACTGTAACTCCAGCCCCTAGTGTCACTGAATTCTAGTTTTTTTAATTAAAACGTATTCCATATATGGGAAAGCAACACGAGACGCTAAAAACGCTTCGTGGGAAAAGGCTCTATAACCAACTGTTCAACAACTTTCATCGAACGATTCCTTTCAGGTCAAACTCTTTTATTTATTAACCAACATCACTAGTCTGGCCTCGAGTTAGATAAACAAAAACTTTCGGCGGAAAAAAGAAACGGCCTCGTATTTTTCTCTTCCCAAATACCTTCGCAAAAAGATCTTGAAACAAACATAAAATATTTCCTTCTACCCTCAATAAGACACGATCCGAAAGGGCTGTCTTCAGGAACACTAAGTACAACCATTAGCATACGTTTTGTTTCCAACTAGCTTTTACACGCGATTTCACTTGGACAGATTTCGGTAACTTTTTCCAGGTACTTTTGGACTGTTCTCTGGTTTTGGCAAAAGAAATAATACTTCGAAGTCAGGTGTCGAAAGAGGTGACTAATTTCTTCAGAGGTCCTTTGTTTCCTACTAGCTTTTAAACGCGATTTCACTTGGACGGATTTCGGTAACTTTTCCCAGGTAAAGGACTGTTTTCTGGTTTTGGCAAAAGGAATTTACTTCGAAGACAGGTGTCGAAAGAGGTGACTAATTCCTTCAGGGGTCTTTTGTTTTCTACTAGCTTTTACACGCGATTTCACTTGGACGGATTTCGGTAACTTTTTCCAGGTACTTTTGGGGGTCGAAGTTGCTCGCGTCCGTAGGTTTTACTCCTGAGACCCTACACGTGATCCCTGGGTGGTGCCAAACGAGTAACAACTTCAGGTGGTAGGCTTCGGCCGAGGCTAGTCACCACCCTTCCGACAAAGCCATACCGCCAAACAGGTCTCCTGTGTTCCGGTATGATGTTGGAAGAAGCCGTATCTGGACAACTTGGTTGTGGGCGAAATTGTCCGAATAAGGCCGTTCTCGGCTTGTTGTGGTCTCGCGCCGGGCATCTCGACACGGAGGGTAGCGGGATCCGAAGCACGGTCCACCGCTGGCCGACCGCAGGTTGTAGGGGGCCCAATTAGTAGGCCAGCCACCTATGAAAGGCTGCCCCGCCGCCTCGCGAAAAATCCCGGATGGCTTCATCGTGCCGGTTGGCGACCGGATGGGAGGACCCGATGACAATCTCCGGGGGGGTTCGGGCGTCCCCGCAGTCTCCGTGCGAGCTTCCCTTCAGTGTGACTCCTCAGCTCAGCCGCTGGGTTCTTTTTCTGATCGTATTGCCCACCTCTGTCCGTCCACAAGCCTATTTTTGAATGAAGTATGAACAAGAAAAATAAAAGGAAAAATTATAAACGGCGGCTGCACGTCCTCCCCTTAAAAGTGCACCTCTCTAATATCCGAGGACTGCACTCCAATCTCGATCCAGTCCACCACCATCTTGAGACTGAGCAGCCTCACTTGTTTTTCCTCACTGAGACGCAGATTCGACGTCCGACAGACGCGACCTACCTGTACTATCCCGGATATAGCTTGGAGCATAATTTTAAGCCCAAAGCTGGTGTGTGCCTGTATGTCCGCGATGACGTATGCAGTCGGCGACTCCGTGCCCTTGAACATCCTGATTATTCTGTGCTCTGGGTATTGGTGGACACGGGAACTGAGCAGACGCTGTACGCCGGTGTCTATAGATCACACAGTGGCGACCTTGAGACAACCGCACTCTTTGAGTACTTAAGCGAAACGGCGGACTCTGCTCAACAACGGTACCCCACGGCTCAGGTTGTCTTTCTGGGGGATTTCAACGCTCACCATCGGGAGTGGTTGGCTCCTTACCAGAAAACAGATCATGCCGGTAGAGAGGCGCGCAAATTTGCTCTATCGCTAGATCTCACCCAAATGGTCAATCAGCCGACTAGGGTACCGGACGTTGAAGACCATACTGCAAATTGCCTGGACCTTCTGCTGACCACAGATCCCCACAGATACACAGTATCGGTATCAGCCCCCCTGGGCACTTCCGACCACTGTGTAGTGAAAGCTGTTTCGTCAGTAACACCGCCCGAAAAAGGCCAAAATGGCACAAGGCGTCTGTGGCGGTACAAGTCGGCAGATTGGGACGAGATGCGTCACTTCTTCGCATCCTATCCTTGGCGGCAAACATGCTTTTCTTCTGGAGACCCGACGAGCTGCGCGAACGCCATAACCGACGTGGTGCTTCGAGGTATGGAATATTTTATTCCATACTCTGATGTACCAGTCGGTAGCAAGTCTCGCCCCTGGTACAACACCGAGTGTGCTCTTGCTGAGCAGCATAAGAACTCGGCCTACCAGAAGTGGGCTGAAGCCCGAAGTCGTAAAGCTCCGGATATTCGGGAAAAGAAAAAAGCCTTCAACCAAGCCGCCAAGTCAAGCAAAAGAGTTCTTCGCCGGGCCCGATACGACCATATTGGACGCATAGGCGCTAGATTGGCTTCGTACCCTTCAGGTAGTAAAGCGTTCTGGTCCCTAGCCAAATCTGTTGAGTCCAACTTCTGTCGCCCTTCGCTTCCTCCTCTGCTAAAACCTGACGGATCACTCGCGCACACCGCGAAAGACAAAGCGAATTTGTTTGCCTGTCTGTTTGCTGGTAATTCACGTCTGGATGCCGGCGCTAAAACACCGCCCTCGATACCATGTTGTGACACAGTAATGTCGTCCATTGGTATTCGAACAAAAGAGGTTCGAAAAGTGCTGCGCAACCTAGACGTGAATAAGGCTAGTGGTCCTGATGGGATTCCAGCCATAGTACTAAAGAACACCGCACCCGAGTTGTCTCCGGTCTTAACACGTTTATATCGCCTGTCTCTGGAAATGGGTAAAGTCCCAGAATCATGGAAGCTTGCGAACGTACAACCTGTTCCTAAGAAAGGTAGTCGGGCAGACCCTGCCAATTATCGTCCCATTGCTATCACCTCCATATTCTGTAAGGTTATGGAGCGTATTCTGAACACCCACATTCTTACGTACCTAGAAGAGTACAATATCCTTAGCGACCGTCAATACGGCTTCCGGCAGAGGCGGTCCACTGGCGATCTTCTAGTGTACGCCACACATATATGGGGCGAAGCCATGGAGAAACATGGTGAGGCTTTGGCGGTATCACTCGATATCTCCAAGGCGTTTGACAGGGTCTGGCACGCTAGCCTCTTAAGCAAGCTTCCATCATTTGGTTTCCCTTCTGGCCTGTGTGACTGGATAGCTGATTTCCTGAGCGAACGGTCTATTCGAGTTGTAATAGACGGCTCGTCGTCTGACCTTATGGCGATCAATGCTGGTGTCCCTCAGGGATCAGTTCTCTCTGCGACCTTATTTCTGCTGCACATCAATGATCTGCTACAGCCCGGTATATTTGGGTACGCAGACGACAGCACGGTCACTGAGAGATATCTGCCTGTTAGACAGGCCGACGGCCACGAAGTCCGGTCCCAGAGAGAGGCCATGGTCGAGCGTACGAATTCGACCTTGACGGCAGTGTCCGAATGGGGTTCTGCCAACTTGGTTGAATTCAATGCCACTAAAACACAGGCCTGTCTGTTTTCCGCAAAAAGGTCTCGTCCTAATGTGTCTCCTACATTCCAGGGTGTCTCCATTCCGATTTCCGAAAGTCTAGAGTTGTTGGGTCTCGAACTCACGTCGGACCTGAACTTCGGCCGCTCGATGGAGTCCAAAGCTAAAACCGCAGCCAAGAAACTTGGTATCCTGAACAAGGTTAAGCGGTACTTCACGCCTGCACAGCTTCTTACTCTCTACAAAGCCCAAGTGCGATCTTGCATGGAGTACTGCAGTCACCTTTGGGACGGCTCTGCGAAATACCAACTTGACGCACTGGACTCAGTTGAGCGTCGAGCCAAGAGACTCATCGATGACGATGCACTCGTCGAGACTAAGTTACACGGTCTGGAGCACCGACGATTGGTCGCTTGTCTGTCGGTATTCTATCGGCTACACTTCGGCGAATGTGCCCAGGAGTTACATGACCTGATTCCACCATCCCCCTTCCATCATCGTACGACAAGACGTAGTGCGAGACTGCATCCATACGTTGTCGATATTCCAACAATCCGCACAAATAGGTTCGCATCCTCTTTTATAATGAGAACCGGTAAGGTTTGGAACTCTCTCCCTGCGTCTGTTTTCCCAAGCAAATACAATCAGGATATTTTTAAAAGAAGAGTAAATAGGCTTTTTCTGGGCGAGCGCGCTACATCCTCGGCTTCATCTACACTTTCCATCAGGTGAGCTGAAGCCAAGCGCAAACCCATTATGAATAAAAAAAAAAAAAAAAAAAAAAAAAAAACTTTTGGACTGTTTTCTGGTTTTCGCAAAAGGAATAAACTTCGAAGTCAGGTGTCGAAAGAGGTGACTAATTCCTTCCTTCCTTCCTTAGTAATGGTTAAATACCTATTTAAAATAAAAAGTAGGCAATATGTAAGTATTCTTTTGTTTTCTGCTAGCTTTTACACGCGATTTCACTTGGATGGATTTCGGTAACTTTTTCCAGGTACTTTTGAACTTTTTTTGGGTGTGGGCAAAAGGAATATACTCCGAAGTCAGGTGTCAAAAGAGGTGACTAATTCCTTCATAGGTCTTGCACATCTACGACGCTCAAACCCCGCGTTTGCCGATTATAGCCACTGCATCTGACCCCACCTCTGATCGTATCAGTCTCCCGTTCCATCAGACATAAGAGGGTAAGGACGAGAGAGTGCATTTGTGTTTAGCGCATACACATAAAGCACTTTAAAATATTCCGCGTTCAACTAGGAATCCATCATCTTCAATACAGTTATTAGGAGTGAAAAGTAGGCGTGAAACGTGTCGCCACAGGTTATGCAATGATTTGCATAACACCATAAGGCGCGAGGCGTGGTGCGAGCGAGAGGGCATAAGTAATTGTAGCAGCGTGAATGGGAAGCAAAGTGGCGACAGCCGTCTCCAAAGCAAAAGCGCTACTTTGCAATTCTAACCCCTCTTATAATGTTCTGTGGTTCTAAGTCATCCCCTAGGCTCGCAGGGCTTCGTCGTCTAGTGTTTTGAATTATCGCTGATGTTGATCATAAGTTACAATTAGGGATTGCAATCCGGTGCAATTTTCAATCCGGCCGGATCCGACCGGATTGGAAATATCCATAATAATTTGTGTTTTCATTTTAAAATGTACAGTAAAACAATAGAAGTATTTCTAGCAACTGTTAAAAAAATATTATTATTACGAAGAGATATTTTCTATCGTAATTAATAATGCAAAAAATATGAAAATTCAATAAAACAAATTGTATATGAATTTAATTTTCATATATTAAAAGGCTCCTGCTATGGTAGGTAGTAAATTAATCGAAGAACTAAACGAAACGATCACAAGATATTATTATATGAAGAATTTGGTGCTGAAGAATTATTATTTTGGTTAAGTATACAATTTCCCAAAAAAATACAATATCTCTACTGTAGTTGTGCGTGTAGGTGCGGATTCGTAGCAGCACGGCTAGCATGCCACCCACGACGAGAAAACCGTCATGCGCGCTGTTTTTGGCATACGTAAAATAATAAAGATGGAGGCACGTCTCGATTTTTGTCGTTTTCTCGGGGGTGGCATGCTAGGCCTACTGGAGAGTCGGTAACGTCGTAAAGCGACGACTAACATGAGAATTTTCATTAAAAAAACGGTTTTATGCAATTTTCAAGACATTTTCCGGATCCGGCTAGCTGGTGCTGGATCCGGTAGACCGTCAAATGGTGCCGGATCCGCCGGATTACCGGATCCGGAAAACCGGATTGCAATCCCTAGTTAAAATAGTGGGAATATCAGGTAGACCTATCCTTGTAAAGTTATTTTTCTCAAAATTCCCATGGGCAGGCCCCATGATGTCAACTCAAACTCAGTGGCATGCCGTAAAAAGAAGCTTACAGACCAAACCACACATTTTATCACACTAGTCTGTAAAGAAAGAAAAAGGAAAAGTATGGAAATAGCCACTTGCACTTAATCTACATAATAAGGCCGGAAAGCGTCTAGCGAATGATAAATTGGACGTGTTTTATTCATAGGTGTTTTAGTGTGGGGTGTGGGTCTGTCTTCTGAGAATAGGCTAGGTGCTTAGAAGGTTTTTGCGTACCTAAGTAGTACCTAGTTACTAGTTAGGTATACAACGTGTTACAAAAGTAAAAATAAACACCACCAAACTGAACATCTTTCAATACAGGACCAACATCGAAATTGCAAAAAAAAAATCTGCTTTCCCATACATTTAGCTGAAAAAAAATACAAATCTACTGATTTGTATTTTTTTTTTGCGATTTCGATATTGGTTCCATAGTGAAAGTTGTTCAGTTTGATGGGCTAAACCACCCCTTACATGTTTATATGTATTTTTGTAACACTTTGTATTGTGTAGATAGATTTATATTCCCTTACACGAGAGCGTGTCGGTGGCGTGTTGTAGAGCGGTATGCACACTCAATGATCTAATCCGGGTTTAAATCCGCATGGATGACATGCCATGTACCAATGAGTTTTTAGGGTTCCGTACCCAAAGGGTGAAAACGGGACCCTATTACTAAGCCTACGTTATCCGTCCGTCCGTCCGTCTGTCCGTCTGTCCGTCTGTCCGTCTGTCCGTCCGTCTGTCCTACCTATTTAGGGCTGTAATTTTTGAACCGTAAGAGCTAGATAGTTGAAATTTTCACAGAATGTGCATTATTACGGCGGATTTGTTAAAAAATAATAAAAATGTCAAAAAGTTAATAATTAAGGGGGGTTCTCAACAAGAAACTAGTTTTTATCGACGTTTTTTCTTCACGCTCTATCGTAAAAACGGTAATACATACAAGCGTCAAACTTAGTGTGATTATAGAGCAAACTCTACAGAATAACAACAAATACTAAAAACTGGCTAAGTGTGAGTCGGTCTCGCGCTAAAGGTCCCGGACAGAAAAAGTTTTTTTCTAAGTAATAATGATGTGTTCTGTGGTGGTGTGGTACGGAACCCTCGGTGCGCGAGGAGCCCAACTCGCACTTGACCGGTTTTATTCTAACTTATGTACAGTAATACCGACTACTCTCAAACGGTGAAAAAAACATCTTGAGGAAACCTACATACGATGAAGAAGAAATCCTGGTGCGTATTGTGTTGTCCACCATTAAGCACACGTGATCGACTAACGCCCATACACCCTGAGCGTAGGCCTGTGCCCTGCAGTGATGAGTGTTACTACTATTTTTTATACTGTGGTATCAACACATGAATAAATATCCCTACAGAATGAAAGCTTCATACAAACGGCTGCTGTCTGCTTTCGTTCTAAATGTGGTACCTATCACTTTGCAACCATTTGTCAAATGACACATTCAAACATTTAGAAACCATATCGTCTAAGCAACAGTACTCAAAATACATTAACAATTCAGACTCGGATACAAGAAAGGGATAATGTATTCTGGGTAATGCATGTACCATTGGTTGACACACGATCTGACTAACATTATTTGATATGCATTATTTACTTCAAGCTTTGAAATTGTCGTAAGAACGACAGAAGACCGGTATTGCGCATACAATTTGTTATTACGTAGGGCACACTGAATGTTTCGGGAACGGACCAGTTAATGACGATGTCAATGAAAAATTTCGAATAAAAAACTCTTTCAACCTATAGCCAAAAATTTTATTCGATTGTCATATTATGTTTTAACGATTTGGCGGCAATTTTAAAAGTGCGTGTCGCGAGGCAAAACGAATTTAGCAGGGAAAAATGTTTTCTCCCCAATTTATTACGATTTTCGTCGCGGTCCTAGTCCATAACAAAGTTAATGATAAACTTCGATTGGTATTGCATGATGAAGCCCTGTCTCTTGACACTTGTTTACAACTGGTTAAATGAGTTTAGGCATGATCGGAGCAATCTCAGTGATGATCTACCTGGGAGATGTCGTTAAACGGCGACAACTGAAGAAAACGCCAATGCTGTGCAGCTCATGAGAGAGGCTGATAAGAGAGTGACCTACCAGCAGATTCAGGCAAGCTTCAGCATTGATATGAGTCAAGTGAAAAAGATCATACACGAATATTAAGGCGTAGGGAAGCTTTGTACTAGATGAATACCCCATAATTTAACCGATTTCAATAATTTCATAGTAAAGCAGCCCTATGCTTTACTATGAAATTATTGCTTCCACTGCTTGGTCCACTGCTTCTCACAGAGGTTCCATTGAACGGGACGATACATAAAATGGAATGGAGGCCACTTCTAAAAATATTAAAAGTATTCCCAACCTCCTACTTCTATACAGTTTTTATTGTCCTGAAACTTTCAGTGTGCCCCACGTATACAGCCCCAAAAGCACAAATGTCTACAAAATATCTAATAGATATCTAGAAAATATATAAGTGTCTACAAAATATCTAATAGATATCTAGTAGATATTCTGTGCTGTATGGGAGGTCTAGCGCTTAAAAGGCTCCCAATATACTGTAAACGCTGGGATGGGCCATATTTTGCTGGTTTTTAGAAGCTATCTTCTCGTTATTTGAAAGACATAGAAATTAAAGAAAAATATAGCAATAATTTTCAACTTCTCGGCTTTATTTGCTATGAACCATCTTTCTTATTTTTCTATAAAATACTTAAGAAACCTGTGTTCAAAGGAAAGGCTAAATATTTGAAAAAGTATGTATTATGTGCATGTACTTTATAAGTTCGATTCACTTTTGCTTGCAACACGCACCACTGTGTAGACAATATTAAGGTCTAAAATTTCTATAAAAGTTATGTTTTTCAGACCAATTTATTTAATGCGTTAATTAGATAATTTGAATATTTGGTACAAATTCTTATGATTTTTGAATTTGATTTCCTTTGATTAGATGGCACCACAGACACAAAATGAAGGAAAAGCTAATCAAAAACGAGTATACCTACTAAAATTATGTAGTTTAGTAGAGGCGGCTCTGAAAGGTCGTTCGGTCGGGGATACCTCATAACTGAGTACCGTAATTGAATTCGCTATGAAGGTACGCGCGCAGGCAAAGGGGCACGCGCTCTTCCCGGCCCCCGCACACCGCGCTCGATTGACCTATCTCACTGAGCTTCACCACTATTATTTTTTATTACACTATGTCAACGTTATTGACGCTAAGAGGCACTAGATTACAACATTAACCCTGAAAACAAAATACAAACAGAAGCGACAGTTAAACAAACATTAAAAACCGGGTCAAAACATTAACCCCAATTGAAACTAAACTGAACCATACCGCAGCTAACTTCCAAAGATTCAAGCAGTACGAGCATAGTCATAAACATAACTATAAGTCAAAACCATGTAAGTGCCATTACCACGTTATTGGTCTACGTAAGTATAATCAGCTATACTGCGGAGAACTAATAGAATTTGTACGGTCAGCAAAACAAGTAGCTATCTATTGATTTACTTCTTATAAGCGAAAGAGGTGTATGGTCGAATAGCCATGCGATTTTCAAATGTTTAGTTCAATGTTTATTTTGAAAAACACTGGTCAAGTTTGGCAACCAATGTATACTGGGCCTCTATCCGGACATTCGAACTTCGCAATTGCGTGAACGTTTTCGTTCCAATGTCAACTTTATTAAGTACTTACCTACAATGAAGTTTGGACCGAAATGATCGCGATATATCGGGGTGTTTCGGCCATCAAACTGAACAACTTTTATTATAGGATGAACATTGAAATCGCGAAAAAAAACGTCTCCCGTAACGAGGCCAAGGTTCAAGCTCCATTCCGATTCTTTTATAATGCGCACAACCAAGGAGTGGAATGCCCTGCCTGCGTCAGTGTTTCCGAGCGCTTACAACCCGAATTACTTTAAAGTACGAGTGAATAGGCTTCTTCTGGGTAAGCTCGCTACATCTTCGACCCCATCTTCGTCCTGAGGACTGAATTTAGGACAAGAGCAAACGCATCCTTAATAAAAAAAAGGCCCCAAAAGAAGGTTCCGCCAATGGCTTTGTACTTGATTTAAGGAAACTGAAATAAACTTTTTGTATAATATATATTTTTTAAATAAGACGCGATCATTCTTCAAAAAAAAACAATGGGTTGCACTCCGGGAGTGCCGGAAAAAGTGAAAACTGAGAGATCTTACGTCTTACGTCACGTGACGTCACCGTCACCCACTGTCTTATGGATTTTCGATCAGGGTACGTGACGTCACGGTCCTGACGCGAGTTTAAAATTTTTTACCCATCGCAAAAAGTGCACAACGCCGCTAAAAAAGTTTTCACTTAAAAAAAAGACGCTTTGTAGGTCTGCTATTGGGTGGTCAAGGTCTTTCGCGCTCGTCGGTTGCTCCTTCCCCGGCCTAAAACGAAGCTCCAGTAGTGGAGGCCCAGGATAGTGTCATTTTCTAAAAACATCCCTTGAAGTCACCGAAATTCATTTATAACCGTACAACGTCAAGCATTTTTGCTACTAAAACTAGACATTGGCTAAATCCATAGAGTAAGAAGAGATGGCATATCGGCTTGTTTCTATAGAAAATGTTGTCGCCAACAAAGGGGGTGAAAAGGGGGTGAGGGGAAGGGTTAACATTTAAATACGCTACTTCCCGCTATTATGACGTCAGGCCCAGTTGAGTATCTGTGCACAGTTCGATACAACATCTCTTCCCCAGGGGAGCGCGTTATTTTCTCTATGGGCTAAATCATCCAAATCCAAGATGGACGCCATTATTTTAAAATTAGAATAGAATAGAAGATATTAGTCGCTTACGACACCCTTCTGGGTTGGTGGCATGGATCAAGGAAGGTAATTTTAAAAAATATACAAGGTGTAAGTAACAAAATACTCAAATAATATTTAAAGAGGTGGTTTAGACTTGGTTTAGATCACCACTGAACAACTTGAACTACGGAACCAACAAAGAGACAAAATAAAAAATCTGTAGTTTCATACATAAAAGTTGTTCAGTTTTAAGGTCTAATCTAAAGTTTTATTTCGACCATCAAACAGGGTATTTTCTTACACCGTGTGTTTATCTAGAGGTTTGCTTTCGTGAGAAAAACTATCTACAATATTTAAGTTAGCGAACCTGGAGTACAAAAATAAATGCAGTATGGTTCTTAAAATAAACCTCTCTACATCTTCACGTAGGAGTATAGGGAGAAGTGTGGGCGACAGGCCACCCACTTTCCATCACACGGCACGTCATTCCGTATCGAATTACTAAATATACATCTAAAGGTGAAGGTGAAGACGTGCGATGTTGATAAGGTACGGTAGACCATTGTATATATTATACTGAACTGGAGCACAGTATAAGACAGTAATCTAACTTCATACAATGGTACCTGTGATGTAGGTATAGAAAATCATAATAATTATAATAAAGACATACCTACCTACTGCTATCATTACCCCGGCAGACGCTGGAGTGAACGGACGCATAGCACGGTGTACATTAACCACTAACTAGGTTGTTTCAATTACATATCCCTGTGTACTAAGTGCTCAAGACGTCACAGTACCAAACGCGGCTTGTATGTGTGCTCGCCAGTACGTACGCCTCGTAGCACGCACACACTAACAATATGTCAGACTGACAAGATTGCGCCATACCAGACGGGGCTACGGGGCTACGCGGAGATATTGTCAGTGTGGCCGCGTTTGGCATGGTTCAAGATCCCAAGGCGTCACGTTACTTATTTTCTGATGAACAAAATGTATAATATTGAAAAGTGTTAGTATGTACTATGATCGTATGCCTACCTGCTAGCTTGGCCAGACGGCCATTTTCCAGGTATCAGGTAATCAAGGTACGTAAAAATGCTGCGACTTGCGACTGCAAATGCAACTTTTATTCCAAAGCTTAGAATTAAACGCATTAAAAAGGGTGTTTCAGGTCATCAAACTGAACAAAATGCACTATTGGAACAACATTGAAATAACAACAACAAAATTACTGTGTCATAGAAAACGTCAATGGATGGCTCTTTGCAGAAGCTCTTTGAATCAAATATACGGAACAGGATATTTTTTTTTAACGCGATTGCTACTTTAATGGTCTAAATTCACTCTAAAGTACACACGGCGACACATAAGGTTACGCACCCTATATACCCATAACTACACTACGTACAAAACACAAAATAGTGCGGTAGAGAGCCTGCATAGACGCGGCTGCCGGCGCGGGCGCAGCGTGCTGTAAGACGAAACAACAACAACATACCGCACCCTCTCGCACGATTCGCAGCGTTCAACTTCTAATAGTTCAAAGTCCAAACAGGGTAACCTGACCTGTCGCCGTGTATACAATGTTTAAGAGAATTTTCCTGATAAAGCGTGCCTTACAAAACGAAGTTACATCCTAGTTTTAACATTTAGATCTATTGACATAATGTCAAAACTAGGAGGAAAGATCATACAAACTAATGTCAAACGATCTGTCATATATTATAAGCTACCAAGAACTTTGTTGGAGTCACGTTTTGCAGGTTCTGTCCCGAGCACTTGTCTCACGTGGTTTTCGCGCGTCGCGTTTTTGCCTGCCACGAGGCTCCGCAATCCTCAATCTCTTCTTGTTCTTGACCAAAAACAATCCCTAAGCTTGGGATAGATTCTCCCATAAACTAGGTACTTGACACTGGCGGAAATGCAGTGCTAACGCACAAGCAAAAGTCCATTAACTATAAAAAAAGAACTTTGTTGTGAAACAGGCCCTAAATGTTTTTTCTCTGCTATCCTTACAATTGATAAGCCGTTTGAGCATTATTACAATTGCAAAGCACATATTAGCGTTTATCCAATTAATATAAGAAAAAAATTATGCGACCGAAGTCGTGGATAAAAGGATGGAACTCGACAAAAGGATAATGTTTATAGATACGCCCTTTTTAGGGATCGGAGGCCGATGGGTGAAATAAAACCCGTTGGCCATTACCTTACTTTCGTAAAAGAAGATTGGCGAAAATGGTCAAATCTGTTTTTCAAAAACCGTACCTCGCACATGGATCATAATTATTTTGCAAATAAACAATTTGTTTTGAGGAATTTTGTAATAGGAATGAGCATAAGCATAAGCATATGCTCCGAGGGGGTAGTCAGAGATATTCTAAAACTTCAGAACACCCACGTTGTATAGAGATGAGCGTTTCTAAAAGTTCGATAAACATTAATAATCAGCAGCAGCAGCCAAAATGTAGTAAAAACAAAATCTGGATAACTATTTTCACTGAAATGATTAGGATGATGGATTTTTTATTATTATGATTAAGTATTTTTGTTAATGTAAACAACAAAAACATTGTTTTAAGGAACATCTAACTTTGGTTTGGTTATTGTAGTTGAAATGGCAGACACATTTTGTTTTCTCATGTAATTATTTTACGGTTATCGTGAATTTTCTGTAAAATAAGAACCAAGAATGAATGAGAAAATGTTATCAGGTTCACACAAAGGAAAAAGGTATCAAAAGGAGAATACCCTTTTCACCTACATCTGCAGCAGGATACAACCAATTAACATTTTTATTCGTTTTATTTCAAAGAGTGGCAGGATCACAGGATGTAGCACCGAACAGAGAGATGTGGAAGAGTCTGGAGGATACCTTTGCCCAGCAGTAGGACAAAAATTAGTAAAAAAAAATTTCTCTACACGTATTCACGTATTACTAAATTTCATTTATGCACGGTCCTTCTAAAATGGAGACCCCAAAAAACAGGCGCATCCGCCATTCTTCTTTTTTCCCAATCAATCGCTATGAAAGGTCTGCAGTGCAGTTAGTCCATTTATTTCGTGTGTATCCTGTCCACAGTTCATTAAGAAGTGGCGACGTCACTTCGTTTCGTATGAAAACACAATTTTTTTCTAGAGAGGCTGTGCCTTGCATAAGGACAACCAATTTGAACAAGAGTCGAACTGATTTTGCGAATTTTCAATTTGAAAATCGAGACGAAATTTTTAATTAATTGTATTGTGTTTTTAAAAATGTTGTACAGTTGTACAGTTTTTATGTGAGGGCTTTGAAATTTGGATCCGCAACCTTTTCGTGTAACGGAAGTTCGAAATTTAAATTTGAGCTTCGGATGTTCTTTTCTTTACTTATTATTCCGCTTCCTGAAATGTAAAGACAACCGCTTCCTGAAATGTAAAGACAACTTGATTTTAAATTGAAATATGACGGTTTCGACGGTTTCAAATTCGATCTTTCAAAACTTCAAAATAGGGCTGCCAGATTGGGGGTTTTTCCCGCGATTTTGAGGAAAAAATTGGTCTTTTGGGGAAAAGAAATTGTTGGGGAAATTGAGGGGGAAAAAATTCAAAGCGGGGAATTTTGGAGTTTTTGAAGTGAAAATTTTTATTGGAAGGCTTAGAAATTCGGATCGGCAACCTTTTCATGTGACGGAAGTTAGAAATTTAAATTTGACAGCTGCGGAAGTTTCACTTCTATCGTTTGTCTTTACGACAGGCTACTTGTTTAATCACGCGTTATTATATTAAATTAACTCACGAGGTTCGCAGAGCAACACACACTGCGAATCTGACAAAATTCGTTTTCACAAATACAATATCTTTTTTCCTCTTTTTTCCAACGCCATCTATGTTGAGATTGCAGTAGGCTGAAATATGCATTATTGATTGATAAGACAATTGTCGGCCAAGCGAGTGCAAAATACATATATTGAAATACAATAAAAAATTGGAATAATCTTAACACGCCTCCACACTATACTACCTTGGCTGTCAAGTCAATTTGAAAAGTAAAACTGGTAAATACAATTTCATCCACAATATCGTTAGAGCCGTTTTTTCTAGATTGCGATTACACATAGATATATTGAAAGAAAATATTGTATAATATTCGTTTAACACAGTTTTTGAGTGGTTAATATTCATTTATTTCAGTCCTGAGGACCTGACGCACCTGACACCTGAGGCCCTCCGATGGCTTCAGACGCTGGATGTGGACTTATGAACTATATGCCTACAAACGAAATTCGCCATACGAATAAATAAATTTATTTCAGGTAACAGAACTTATGAACTGTAACAAAAACCCATAATATAATACAGGGTGAAATTGATATTATTGGCACCCTTTTAAGCTAAGAGTCTACCCATCAAACTAAACAACTTTTACTATGGGAGCAAACAGATCGGAGCAAAAAGAAACAGCTGTTGCATACATTTGAGTCGAGTAGGCATTGCAGTTTAGTATGGGACAGCTGATTTTAGTTGCTCCGATTGGTTTACTCCCATAGTAAAAGATCTTCAGTTTGATGGGTAGACTCTTAGTTTAAAAGGATGCCAATGATATCAATTTGACCCTGTATTATACTTACCTTACATACACATACCCATGTAAACATACCTAAAGTAACAAAATCAATACATCAAAACAAATTAAGTTACTAGCTCAACTAGCGACTATATTAGTAAGCGGAATCGTCGCAAAAACAACCACTGGTGCGGACAGGTGAAATAGTGCGGACAAATTGATCGGCGGTCAAACGAGAACATTTTCTTCGGGTTTCCTTATGAAAGACGGGATATTAAAGCTGGAAGTCTTAGTAAAAGGGTCCTGGAACATTTTGGGTCTGGTAAATTAATTACGTTTTTATTTCGTGGTATGACAGGACAGTTTTATTAAAAGACGAATCGAGAAGAAATATACTCAGCAAAAAAGCAATGGGAAAAAAAGACAATGCGGGTTTTGTATGTAAGGTTGGCGCCTTCTTTTTACCCGACTGCGCCAGAAGGAGGGTTATGTTTTTAGCCAAACTTGAATATTTTATTTCAGAATAAAGTAACAAACAAAACTTATTAACATATACATCCCTAAACTCAGTCCGGACGGAGATATAAAGGCTTGAAGTTGAAAATATTACCATTACGAGCACTTCAAGCCTTTATATCTCAGTTCGGACTGAGTTCCGGGATATTTGTAATAACAAGTTTTGTTTTTAACTTTATTCTGAACTATAATATTCAAGTTTTACTGATGGCCGCGCTAAAAAAAGAAAAAAGACGCCATTTTTAGGCATAGGCTTTTGTCATCATTTACGTCGAACATTATATTTATCATCTTCTGTTGTGGTTCGGTTTTAAGTATTAATGTTTTTTCTTCTCGCTCTATCGTAAAAATGGTAATACAAACAAGCGTCATACTTAGTGTGATTATAGAGTAAACTCTATATAAACAACAAAAAATAAAAACCAGCTTTTAGGCACAGAATAAGAAAGAGTATCTAGTAGGTACTTAGTACTGACACTCCCTGCCCTTCACCATTATTTACCTCACCCCATCGTGGAAGACATGGTGGCAGAAAACAGTTAAGGCAATGTTCAACTTTTTCTTGAAAATTTTCCTATTTGTATGAAGAGACAGCAAAGTATCCAAGGCTAGTACAACGTGTGTTTTAGGGCTCCGGAAACATTGATCAGTCGTGACGACAACTTCTTAACCCCTCAACTGTAATGTAGCCATTTTTATGCGACTGTTGAGGGGTTAAATAGTTCAATAAATAAACAAGTATCGATAAAAACAAGTCTCTCACCTTACTTGGCTTTTCCTTAAAGATGATTCGCAAACTTCAACATAGGTACAAGTATTCAGGGATTCATATGGAATACCGTATCAAGTGATAGCCTTTAACCCTCAAAAACATAGCAAAATGAACCTTAGTCCCTTATTATACCTCTACAATATACAAAACATTGCCAAACTTCTAAACTACCAAAGAAACTTTACGAAGCACGTGACTTGCTTCGCGAACATAGTCCATTAGTTACCCGAAGAACTCCCGAGATAAAATGTAGTATAATTTTTTCAACCCTCAAAACTTTCAAAGACTTTACGTCAAGGCTCACATGTGCGGGGGCAAAGTCAGGTAATTGCCTCTTTCAATGCAAAAACGGAACGTTGACTTGAATTTTAAGCCAGTGCTGTCAGATTCTGTTGGGTTTCGGGCCCAAATTCGGGTGCGAAAAAGCGCTAATTTCGTGTAAATGAAATAGCGTCAGATTTATACAAATTGGCGGTTCTTTGATTCTAGTTCTTTGAATCCGGGATAGATTTGTAAGCTTGGATATTAAATGTTCTTGCAAAATCTTTAAACCCCATAAAAATTATCACTTTAAAAACCCCAAAATTGAATTTTTTCTCCGTCAATTTCCCCAACAATTTCTTTTCCCCAAAAGACCAAATTGTTCCCCAAAATCGCGGAAAACCCCCAAATCTGGCAGCCCTATTTTGAAGTTTTGAAAGATCGAAAGATCGGATTTGAAACCGTCATAGACGATTTTTTTCTGAAAGATGGAATTTTAATGTATAATTTTTTTTCCGAATTTCAAAGCCCTCACATAAAAAGTGTTTCACTTCAAAAAAAAATTTTTTGCGTTCTGAGATGTCCTAATAACAATAACAGTAACTTCAATGGCCTAGGTCCAACCATAATATTATTTTTATAGAAAACGAGCTTTTACCCGCGACTTCGTCCGCATAAATTATATACCAGATTTTAAGTCAGATCATAAGCTATCAAACAAAAAAGTTTCATCAAAATCGGTTCAGTAGTTTTTGCGTGATGCTCGAACAAACAAACACACACACAAACAAACAAACAAACAGACAGACAAAAAATTCAAAAATTGGTGATTTGGAATCAGGGACACCTAAAAACCATATCGTAATCTTTTTTTTGTAAATATCTTCAATGTACAGATGGCGTGTAAAATTGTACTGCGACACAGCCGTCTCGCTCGCAGCTTTGCTTGACGCGGACTATTGAAAGAAGTCACAATTGGATAGGTTTCGAGTAAGTATTCACTTAACGCGCGCTAGTAACATAATTATTTGCTTCTTTTTGGAACGGCCCATGCGTTCTAGACCCACTTACATTAATAAATCAAACTTAAGTTTCCGCTCATTCTCGAGCTCTCCTGACAGGTACCTCCTAAAACCGGCGAAGTGTGAATCTGACTCGAGCACTCCGTACTCACTATACAATATTACTAAAAAAAAATATTTTCTCCGAGATACTTAACGCAAGTCCGCAACACTTGAACAGTTTAAATATTTGTTGTTTTACCATAGAGTATGCACTATAATCACATCAAGTCACACACAGTCAGTCAGTCATCACATCACTTGTATTGTATTACTGTTTTAATGATAGAACAAAAACAAAAACGTGTTTTCTCCAAGCCCAAGCACCTTTAATTTTTTTGCATTTTGTTATTCTTTATTTTTTGTTTGCAAAGCCACCATAATAACGTATATTATTCTATGAAAATTTTAAACCACCTAGCTACATAGGTACAGCTAATGGTTCAAAAGATACAGATACAGGAAGGACAGACTGACGGACGGACAGTGTAGGCTTAGAAATCCCGTTAATACCCCTTGGGTACATTAGAACCTTAAAAATTTATTCATTTATTCTTACGGCTCCCGAAAACCTCAACATGTAGCGCTGAAATCGCAAAACTGGCAACACTGTTTTAAGCGATGGCTAAGTGTGAAGTAATGCCAATTTTTGTGAGGTACCCAACTTGAATACACGATGAGGCAGTAAACCCTCAGAAAGAGTTGAGTTTTTACGGCCGTTCGTTTTTATTTCTATGCTGGGACTAAGTAATTGTTTGGGAATTATTTTCTTAACGCTTTCGTTGTAGGTGAGAACCTTTTCTAATTCTATTGTTGGTAAACACCACTAGTCTAGTCCTTTGTAACTAAAAATTTAAGGGTGTATTCAGACATTGAAAGTAAACAACCCATAAGTAATAATAAAAAAAAAAACATGAATACAAAAAACAAAAACGAAAAACGGGTCAAAAAACGATAAAAAAATTTTGGACTTCCCATATAAATGCGGATCAGCCGATCGATTTATTTTTCGACCCATGTTTCTTAGGGCAATAGGGGATCGGACAGTCCGGGACAATTAGTCAAATTAGCAACTTTTAATCGAACGACAAAACGCGCGCGATGTATGACAAATTGTACTAAATACCCACAAGTGATGTCATCAACATTTCATTACTTTTAGGGTTCCGTACCCAAAGGGTGAAAACAGGACCCTATTACTAAGCCTACGTTGTCCGTCCGTCCGTCCGTCCGTCTGTCCGTCTGTCCGTCTGTCCGTCCGTCCGTCCGTCCGTCCGTCCGTCCGTCCGTCCGTCCGTCCGTCTGTCCTACCTATTTAGGGCTGTAACTTTTGAACCGTAATAGCTAGATAGTTGAAATTTTCTCAGATTATGCGTTATTGCCAGTTAAAAATTAAGTGGGGTTTTCAACAAGAGACTAGTTTTTATCAACGTTTTTTCTTCACGCTCTATCGTAAAACGGTAATACATACAAGGTCCCGGACGAAAAAGTTTTTTTCTAAGTTAATAAATGTTGTGTTCTGTGGTGGTGTGGTACGGAACCCTCGGTGCGCGAGTAGCCCGACTCGCACTTGACCGGTTTTATTATAGTTCATCACGTTGTTGAAAATAGTATTCTAGCTTAAAAAAAACTAAAAATGTGAGTATAGCGTTATTTTCAAATGTTTTTTTTACTAAGAAGATAAAACTAAAATATATTTTACGCAGTCCACTCCCCTGTTAATTTCATTGTGTAAATCAAAATAATTTAATCTACGGGTGTATTTTGGATTATACTTATGATACTGAATAACCTTCCTCAAAGACCATCAAACTGAACAACTTTCGCCATGGAGCCAACACCGAAATGAAAACAGCTGTCCCATACATTTGAGTCGATCCGGTACTGCCGTTTTGTATGGGACAGTAGATTTTTTTTTCTTCTCAATGTTGGCTCGATAGTGAAAGTTGTTCAGTTTGATGGTCTGAAGCACCCCCTTAAGTATTACTAGGGTGTATTGTTACACCCTGTATAAAGTCTACCACCAATCCGCATCTAATTTACTCTCACCAGGGGCCTGTGCCCCAACATTAAGGCTCCAACATGCGCCAGTGACCTTGCGTGAATGGGCGGAGCTTATTACCTCTCCCCGCACCACCCGCATCGCGCTCACGATACGTAGATACACCATAGACGTGGACATGTGCCGGCACTTAGACACGCCACGCGCCGTGGTCACAGAAAGAGTACTTATCTATTACTCCGTGGGCGTCGAGTGGCCAACATTAGCTGTGCTCAGCTAGAAATTTACCATAAACTTATATGTACGCACGGCGACACATCAAGCTACCCAAAACCAAAATAAGCTGGCTGCGCGACGTTATACATTACTATGCCTACGCGCGGCCAGCTTATTTTGGTTTTGGGTAGCTTGATGTGTCGCCGTGTGTACATTAATAATTATTCTTTCTGAGTTTTAAACTTGAAAGTTGTGTTTATTATTACATCCTACTTTAACACTTACCTTTAGTTTTATACCTCTGACTACTCCCTCAGGGAATATAGTCGTGAGCATATGCATGCATGCATTATACTTTAATCATTTTAAGTATTGCATTGCACCACACTAAACATTAATTTTGAAATTAACTTATTCATAAAAGCATAAAAAAACCCGGGTCACAACATTTATAGTCTAGTAAAAATACAGTTTTAAGATTGCATTAAAGACACTGTAGTAGATACTTTTATTTTATTATAGACTTTTGTCAAAATTTCGTGGTAAATAAAGGGACTCCGAGAAATACCTTTAAATTTATATAAATGTCCAAAGGACATGCACATTTCTGAAAATGTTTCTTCGTGAAGACCCGAAAAGAGACCGTTAATTTATGGAACATTTAGTTTGGGAGGTAGGGGACCATTGGGCAGTCGGGAGGTTTGGGCACCACCTCATAACTCGAGATTTATAGTCGATTTTTAATTTTGTTTTCTATGGCAATTTAGTTTAGTTAATTATTAATGGCCCCACTGCTCAACCAAATATCATCAGTGATTTCGTTCATTTGCCAAAGTTATATGCGATTGATGGTTTTTTGAGTGCCAAATTAAATATTTTGTCGTGATTTTGAATAAAATAGCAAAGCAATCTGCGAGAAAGTGTATGTTTCTTTGTATACGTCTGATTATATGTTTATCAAAAATTGTATTAACCTAGAGTTTAAAAGGTGCCCAAGCCACCCGACCATTGGGAGGTATGGGCACTTTTGACAGGGTTTGGAAATTATCTTGTAACTTTGAGACTGATTACAATTGGGTAACTATTCTTCACAATAATTTGGGCCAAATATATGTGCCATTGCCACTTAACAATAATTTCAAATCGGTAACCTTTTTGTTAAAAAGTCCCGGGGCTACAAGTACTATACGATGTTAACTAGAACTTTTTTTTTTTCGTTCGGTTGTGCTTGTGATTAGTAATGTCGTTCCTTACAACAATAACAAAACGACAATCGGTATAATCTTTTGGTAATTTAAAAGTCCCCGGGCTACAGTAGGTACTAGTGTCAAAGAGATAGGAAGTACAACGTACTAGTATGCAAAATCTTTAAAAAAAATTGCTAAAAAAATATTGATTTTATTTCACAAATTCCAAATTTTCATACCAACTAACCCAGTCCTCCTGTAGTAACTGTCAACCAGCAGGTAATTTTTGGATCAGAAAGAACTAAGAGCACCTTCAAATTTGCAGCAGAATATCGCGGTATAATAAAAAATAAAATTACGTCGGCAACAGCGCCAAATTAGATTTTTTTGTGATCTAAAAATGCTTTTGGAAAACACTGTTTTGCAAAGTTACATATTATTATAGGCTTCAAACAGGGAGTAAATATTTTTGACCAGTTACATCGAAAACATTGAGAAATGTAAATATTATTTTTCAACGTAAAACCCACTACGACATGTTTTTAGGGTACTTTTTTTTTAATGTTTGATAGGTAAACATTTGACCCCAACCTCACCTGATGTTGAGTGATGATGAGGCCGAAGATGTAGCATGCTTACCTAGAAAGATGCCTATTCACTCTCGCCTTGAAGAGGCCCAGGTTGTATTGCTCAGGGAACAGGTCCGCAGGCAGGGCATTCCACTCCTTAGCAGTGCGCATTATAAAAGAAGAAGCAAACTTCTTCGTGCGAATTGCTGGTAGGTCAACGACATAAGGGTGGAAACCCAGTCTGCGTCTCGTCCCCCGCAGATGAAAGGGAGACGGTGGTATTAGATCGTGTAATTCAGTTGCACACTCTCCTAAATGTATCCTATAAAAAACAGACAGACAGGCTACCTTGCGACGATGCTCAAGACTTTGTAGCTTCGCCACCGAGGTTGGATCACCTATGAGCTTCCTGGCACGCCTGTCGATTGAGTCCAGCGCGGTCAGCTGGTATTGGGCAAACCCGTCCCAGAGATGGCAGCAGTACTCCATACACGATCGGACTTGTGCTTGATGAAGTTGTAGAACCTGTCCCGGAGTAAAGTACCGTCTGACCTTCGAGAGGACGCCCAGTTTTTTCGCTGCGGTTTTCGCCATGGACTCAATGTACCGTCCGAAATTCAGATCGGACGATATGTTAATGCCAAGGAGATCCAGGTGATCAGCTATCGGTATGGACACTTTTCGGAAAGTCGGAGTCAAAGCGAAGGGACTCCGTTTTGTGGAGAAAAGGCACGCCTGTGTTTTGCTTGCGTTGAAACTGACCCGATTAGTATCACCCCAGTTGGACACAGATTCAAGGGCCAAGTTTATTCGCTGCACCATGGCCTCTCGACAAGACTGAGTAACGTCCAATTTGACCCCTGCACCGGACAGATATCTGTCAGCAACAGTGCTGTCGTCTGCATACCAAAAGGTTCCGGGCACAAGCATGACGTTTATATGCAGCAGAAATAAAGTGGCTGACAGAACTGACCCCTGAGGAACACCGGCATTAATAGCCATTTGATCCGATGAGTATCCATCAATGACTACTCGAATGGGTCGTTCTCTCAAGAAGTCAGCTATCCAGTTGCATAGCTCAATCGGAATTCCATATGATGGAAGCTTGCTTATAAGGCTTGAATGCCAGACCCTGTCAAAGGCTTTGGATATGTCAAGAGACACGGCAAGTGGCTCCCCGTATCTCTCGACAGCCTCGCTCCACAGATGAGTGGCATACATAAGAAGATCCCCCGTGGACCGTCCTTGGCGGAACCCATACTGACGGTCACTGAGAAGGTCGTTATGTTCCGGGTATGCCAGGAGCCGGTTGTTAAGTACACGTTCCATAGTCTTGCAGAGTATGGAAGTGACTGATATTGGTCTATAGTTGACAGGGTCGGCACGACTGCCTTTTTTGGGCACGGGTTGCACGTTGGCAAGCTTCCATGACCTTGGGACTACCGCAGTCTTAAGTGAGAGGCGATACAGGCGTGTTAAAACAGGAGACAACTCTGGAGCACAGGTGCGTAGGACAATCGCTGGGATTCCGTCGGGTCCGCTAGCCTTGTTCACGTCTAGAGAACGCAGGATTTTAAGAACCTCTTTTTGGCGAATGTGAACTGATGCCATTGAGCATTCAGTACGAAGAATGGTAGGTGGTGTTTTATCTGAGTTCTCCAGAAGCGAATTCCCGGCAAAAAAATTAGCAAATAAACTTGCTTTCTCCTCCACCGAGTGAGCTAGCGATCCGTCAGGTTTTATTAGCGGTGGCAGGGAGGGACGGCCGAAGTTTGCTTCCACCGCTTTGGCAGCCGACCAAAACGCTTTGCTGCCAGCTGGATAGGAGGCAAGCTTGGCCCCTATACGACCTATATGGTCGAACCAGGCTTTTCGCAACACCTTTTTGCAAGATTTGGCGGCTTTGTTGTAAGCTTTCTTCAGTTTTTCTGTGTTCGGAGCTTTCTGCTTTCGAGCATCAGCCCAGGACATATACACTGACTGTTTCTGCACCTCAGCACGAGAACAGTCAGCGTTGAACCATGGGCGAGCTTTGGCGCCGGTTGACACGTCAGAGTACGGAATAAAATATTCCATGCCCTGACGTATCACTTCGGCAACCGCAGTCGCAGCGCTCGACGATTCCCCTGAAGAAAAGCAGGTTTGCCGCCAAGGATAGATGAAAAGCCGCAAAGATGTGTCGCATCTCGTCCCAATCTGCTGACCTGTATCGCCACACCCGTCTCTTACCACAATGGCCCTGATCAGGTGGGGAGTATACGGATACAGTTTTCACCAGACAGTGGTCGGAGGTACCTAAAGGGGCACATACCGACACAGAATATCTGTCTGGATCAGTTGTCAGCAAAAGGTCCAAACAGTTGGCCTTGTGAAAGTCAACGTCAGGTATCCGTGTGGCACAATTGACCAGCTGGCTGAGATCTAGCGATAGTGCAAGTTTGCGCGCCTCTCGTCCAGCGTGATCGGTCTTCTGGTAGGGAAACAGCCATTCTTGATGGTGAGCATTAAAGTCAACCAGAAGGGTCAGTTGCGCCATAGGATACCTTAGCTGAGCCTCCTCAGCCGCGTCTCCAAGATAGTCGAACAACCTAGTTGTCTCCTGATCTCCACTGTGCGAACGGTAGACACAGGCGTAAACAATTTGTTCGACACCTGTTTCCACCAGTATCCACAATACTGAGAAAGAAGGGTCTTCAAGGTTTTTGAGACGCTTGATGCAGATTTCATCGCGAGCGTACACACAGAGTCCGGCGTGCGGAACGAACCTATGCTCCAGAGAGTACCCAGGGTAGCTGAGGTACGCCGCGTCTGCCGGACATCTGATCTGCGTCTCGGTGAGAAACAGCAGTTGTGGTTTTTCAGTCTCTAGGTGGTGGTGGACTGCTACCAGATTTGAGTGCAATCCGCGGATATTGCAGAGGTGCACTTTTAAAGGAAGAACGTGCAACCGCTGTTTAACTTTCTTCCTTTTAGAACCTTTCATTGTTTTTTTCGAAGAGCGAATAGGCAGGAGGACGGTAGTTGAGCGAGAAGTCGCATCAATCGAGCCAGATAGTATACTGAAGTCTGCCACACATTAAGATAGCTGGGTTGGAGACCGCGGGGACGCCCGAACCCCCCGGGATTGCTCACCAACTTCTCCCATCCGGTCGCCAACCGGCATGGTGGAGCAACCCGGGATTTTTCGCTAGGTGGCGGGGCAGCCTTTCACGGGTGGCTTTCCCGCTAATTGGGCCCCCTACTTCCTGCGGTCGGCCAGCGGAGCACCGTGCTTCGGATCCCGCTAGCCTCCAAAACCAGCCAGCCGGTGTAGCAGATTTCAGCAGCCTGTGAACGGTCTTCTGACGCGACACCACTGCTCAGACCCATCCTCCGATCCGTAGTCAAACAAGGAACCCTTATACTTTCGTGCATTTTATCTGTCTGTCTGTATGCCCCGCCTCAATGACTCACTTGCACCTATTTAATCGAAATTTGGAATGAAGATAGATAACAGTAAGTAACCCAAGAACAGAAAATTTTTGTTGGCCCCTCCCATACAACGAAAGAGGGGATGGAAAAAAGTTTTTTTTACGTCGAGTGAGGCGTCGTAGGATAGGTGGAAAAAAACTCGCATAAAAAATAAATCGATACTTATAATGCTTCTGTCTCGAGATAAAATATCATGCATGCATATGCTCACGACTTTATTCCCCGAGGGGGTAGTCAGAGATATTCTGAAACTACAGGACATCCACGTTTCACTAGTAGTACCGAAACTCTGTCCAGTGTGGCGGGAAGTGAGCCCGTCGCCACTTTTAATGGACAGTAGGTACAATACATGCCTCGAAATGGAAGCATACAGGTTTCCTCACGATGGTTTCCTTCACCGAAAAGCCAGTAGTATTAGAAATCGTACATAGATTCTGAAAAACTCATTGGTACGAGTCGACCTGGACGGGGATCGAACCATCGCCTCCTGTATGGCAGGCAAGGTTACTCGCCACTGGACCAACACGGCTTCAGTTAAAATATCATGTCTCATACAAAACTATAGTACTTACTAGACTCAAATGTAAGGGACGGCAGATTTTTTTTCTCGACGTTGGCTCCATAGTGAATGTTGTACAGTTCGATGGTCTAAAAGCTCCTCCTTAAGTATTACTGGGGTGTTTTCTTACACCCTGTATAATCGCACAGCGAGATTTAAGTATCTTAATTTTTTTTTTCATTCATCTTGTGGTCACTAAATGGTGTCGATTACGGTTTAAAAGTCAAATCCATAATTACTTCCCACTCCTCCATACGAAATATAGTAAATTGTCTGGCCTACTACCCGTATGCGGCGTACGACGCGACGTTTCTTTGTCATGTTACTTCTAGTACGTAACGTAGTACATAATAAAATAATTCAATGTTCCCACGTTGAAAAATTATGTTGCTGTAAAAAAAATATATAAGACCTACCTACAAATTTTATTTCATAAATTCCTATTATAATTGTCATGGCAAATGAAGCATCAATTATCACAGTCATCCTTTAGTAATTTTTGAATTAAAAAGCGGATAAATCTATGGATTGTTGATCTTTGTTTGTATGGAATAGGTTGCATTCATTGCACTTTGGGTTACAATTTAGAATATTAATATAATAGAACCTGAAAAACACATATTCATAATGATTCCCAATTTATTACGTTATTTTGAGTAGATACTTAGGTATTTAATATTTTGTAAAAAAAAATATTACCTCAAAACTAAATTATTTACTGTTTATTTGTACAAAATCTACCTTAAATTAACGGTCGTTTCGGGTCTGCAGGAAGAAACATCTTCAGAAATGTGAATGTCCTTTCGACATTTATATCAATTTTAAGGTATTTCTCAGTGTCCCTTTATTTACCACGAAATCTCGACAAAAGTCTATAATGAAATAAAAGTACCTACTACAGTGTCTTTAATGCAATCTTAAAACCGTATTTTTACTAGACTATAAATGTTGTGACCCGGATATATTATAGTACCTATACTATAGGTACTATAATATATCCGGGTATAATATATCATAGGTCCTATAGATTGGTGGTCCAGTGGCGAGTAACCTTGCCTGTCGTGCAGGAGGCGATGGTTCGATCCCCGTCCAGGCCAACTCGTACCAATGAGTTTTTCGGAATTTATGTACGATTTGTAACACCACTGGCTTTTCGGTGAAGGAAAACATCGTGAGGAAACCTGCATGCTTCAATTTCGAGGCATGTATCCTACTGTCCATTACAAGTGGCGACGGGCTCACTCCCCGTCACACTGGACAGAGTTTCGGTACTACTAGTGAAACGTGGATGTTCTGAAGTTTCAGAATATATGTGACTACCCGCTCGGGGAATATAGTCGTGAGCATATGCGTATACCCACAGATTATTCTATTATGTTTTTTAATAAAAAGTGTTGTAAAAAAATTGATTAAAAATGGGTACCTACAAAGATTCTTATATTTACGAAGCAAAAGATAACAGAAGTGAAACCCTCATATTTTGCAAACGAAAGTCCCTCGGACCGCTCTGTGTATTCTTTTTCTATATTTCAAACAAAATAATTAAAATTTCGAAATATAATTTTGTCGCGACGAAGTACACGTCTGTTTAGCAAGAGGCCTCGCCCCGCTCTGACTATATGGACGAGAGCGGGGGTGCCGGTATGAATACGACAGGAATTTAGCAGTAATTTTTGAAATTTGATATAAAATTTTATCAATTTCGAAAAAGTAAGAAAACCACATCATTCTATATTGTATTTTGAAGGATATTGTAAATTTTCATTTACTTCCGATCAAAAATGTAAGAGTAAAATGGTTACAACTGGACAAAAAAGGGGTGACTTTAAATTCACTTTTCTTCGGTTTTATTCATTAAAATCGATTTCTAAAAAAACCACATCACTTCTCATATTGTCTAGACTGTTCAGTTCTTTTTTCAGCTTAAAAAGTGCCATAGTTGATGAATAAAATGGTTACAAAGTTACCAGATTTTGCCATAAAACTGGGAGTAGCAGCCTTAAGGACGATATAGTGGGGCCGATGATAACGAGAAGGGTAAGAGAATGTAGATAAATTGTACAGTCCTGTATTATGAACCGGAATCCTGTACAGTACTAAAATAATCAAGCACAATATTAAAAATTATTATCATGGTCTGAAGCACCCCTTTAAGGATCATCATCATCATCATCTCAGCCGATGGACGTCCACTGCTGGACATAGGCCTCCCCCAAGGATCGCTATAACGACCGGTCCTGCGCTGCCCTCATCCAACGTTTTCCCGCCGCCTTCACCAGGTCGTCGGTCCACCGTGTGAGGGGCCTACCCACGCTGCGCCACTCGAGAACTTTTCGGCCCCACCGGCCATCGGTTCTGCGAGCAATGTGCCCCGCCCACTGCCACTTAAGTTTAGCAACTCTTTGGGCTATGTCAATTACTCTGGTTCTTCTGCGGATCTCTTCATTTCTGATTCGATCTCGCAGGGAAACTCCGAGCATAGCCCTCTCCCTTTAAGGATGATACGTATTAAAGTATACACCCTGAATCTATCAGTACTAGATAAACAATCAACGTTCAAAAATGACAACGTTCCAAACACTGTAAGTTTACAGCCTGTATAAGTTTACACCCTGTATAAGTTTACACCCTGTATAAGTTTACACCCTGTATAAGATACCAATGGAATGGATCATTGAAACTTCGTTTAGTTCCAACAAAGATTGCAAGACGTCGAATGGCCTAGTTAAAAACTAAAAGGTGTTTTCCCCTAATTTGCATAGAAGTTAACAGCGCCTACCTTGTCTTTTTAATTTAAAACGCAATATCGCCTCTTATTCTTCCTTGTCCTGTTATTCTTTGTCCTGCAACTTGTTCAACATTTTTAATTAAAATAGTTTAAAGTCTCTAAACAAAGTAAGCAAGGTGCTTAAAGATTTACAAGTTTATAATGTCGCAGACTTGGGATGAAAGCAGGCTTTTGATTAAAAACCTAGGCGCTCAAAAACTGTTGATTATTAGCCTAAATAATAACCAGGGTTTTGATCAAAAACAAATAGATTCTTCTTTCTTTTTTATTTATAAATTAATGGACTCTTGCTTGTGCGTTAGCACTGCATTTCCGCCAGTGTCAAGTAGTTTATTGGGAGAATCTATCCCAATCTCAGGGATTGTTTTTGGACAAGAACAAGAAGAGATTGAGGAATGCGGAGCCTCGTGGCAGGCAAAAACGCGACGCGCGAAACCACGCGAGACGTGTGCTCGGGTCAGTTCCTGCAACGTGACTCCTTCTTCTTTCTTATCGTATGGGCAGAGCCCTGGTGTCAGAGTTTTTTCAGACCGCCTTATGGCCTCTGACGTGGTTTTTATGCAACGACTACTACCACCAGAGATAGTAGCCGGGACCAACGGCTTAACGTGCCATCCGAAGCACGAATCATTTTTCTTTTCAGACTGCAATGTCCTAACCAACTGGGGAAAAACGCACGAAGTGAGATATCACTAGGTGTCCCCCGTGGGAATCGAACCCACGACCTCCGTATCGAGAGGAGACCAATGCTCTAAAAACCTAGATTGAGTTAGTCTTTCAAGTCGTCAATTTGTGTTTTTTATTAAATCATCATCATCATCACCAGCCTATCATCGTCCACTGCTGAACGTAGACCTCTCCCAAGGCGCGCCACAAAACTTAATCCTCGGCCTTTCTCATCCAGTTGTCTACCTTGGTTAGGTCCTCGGTCCAGCGGGCAGCAGGGCGTCCCAAACGACACCTACCAATTCGTCGTCTTCAATCTAAAACTCTGACACCCCATCATTTTATTAAACAAAACAGTGAAAATTAAAATCCATTTTGTCATAATAATAAAAAAAAATCTTTGGATACGCCTAGATTTTTATCAATAGACTGGTTTTGTCATAAGCCTGCGACATTCATGGAATCGAAAGTAAAGTAAAGATTAAATTATAACACTCTGCTGAAGTTTAGGGCGTTTAAGTAATTTTAAAATTAGGACAATTTTGTTTCACTGTCGTCGACTTTGTTGTTAAGAAACGTGCGTGATTTTTATTTCTAATGACTTTAATTTTAGTTTGGAATTTATGAATTGGTGTGGCGCTCTCTCTTTACGGAGGCTTGACCCACTTTGGGTCCCTGAGCCTGCAGATTAGGATACACACATACATACATACACGCCTCACGCCTATGTCCCACTACTGGGGTAGGCAGAGACAACAGATCGCCACATGCTATGATTCTGACACACATCTCTCGCCTCCTCAACATCCATAAGTCTCTTCATACAAGCTCGTCGGTTCCGGGTACATTTTATTTGGCCCTTCTTCAGTACGCATCCTATTTGGTCAGCATACGTGCGCCTAGGGCGACCCCTTTCAACCATTCCATTCACACTTGCCTTGTAAATTTCATACCTTAACCTACTTTCACACATTCTTTCTACATGGCCAAACCACCTCAACATGCCTTTTTCAATCCCTGGTCCTTGGTCACTACATCTTCTTTCAGACCACATCTTTCTCTAATCACACTATTCCGTATCCGGTCCTTCAAAGTCACACCACACATACTACGCAGGGACCGCATTTCAACAGCATTTATTCTAGATTCATGCTTCTTCTGCCATACCCAACTCTCACTGCCATACATTAAAGTTGGTGCCAACACACCGTCGTGAACCGCCAAACGAGCCTTTTTAGACATAGTTTGACTCTTCATAACGGTGTGCAAGGCAGATTAGGATGGCTGGTTCATAATACAGGACTGTACAATTTATCTACATTCTCTTACCTTTCTCGTTATCATCGGCCCCACTATATCGTCCTTAATGTTGGGGCACAGGCCCCTGGTGAGAGTAAATTGGATGCGGATTGGTGGTAGACTTTATACAGGGTGTAACAATACACCCTAGTAATACTTAAGGAGGTGCTTCAGACCATCAAACATATTTTCGAATATGTAATTACTCGAAACTATACTGTGTGTAAAGAAGAACCTAGGACTATTTACAGAAAAAGGTGAAGTAATCCATAGAAATTTGCGACGAAAAAACGACCTTCAGGCACCGCGCACAAGACTGAAGCTATTCAAAACCGGTCCTTATTGTTCCGCAATAAGAATATATAATAAACTGCCTGCTACTTTACGAAGCGAATCCAAATTTAATTCCTTCATTAATTACAGGGTGTAACAATACACCCTAGTAATACTTAAGGAGGTGCTTCAGACCATCAAACTGAACAACTTTCACTATGGAGCCAACATGGAGAAAAAATAAAAAAAATCTGCTGCCCCATACAAAAGTGCAGTTACGACTCGACTAAAATGTACGGGACAGCTGAATTTTTTTATTTTTTCCCGATGTTGGCTCCATAGTGAAAGTTGTTCAGTTTGATGGTCTGAAGCACCCCCCACCCCCACCCCCCCCCCACCATTAATTATTACTAGGGTGTATTGTTATACCCTGTATACAACGTGTTAATGAATTAACGCAAAACTAGAAAGTAGTTTGTTTAGAATCGAGAGCAGAATCGAATTATCATGGTTTCAACATCGGTAATTTTTTTCAAAATATTAAATAATTTTTTTTGCAAAATTTAAGATTTACTGAACCCGATGACAATCTACCGCATGGGCACACTCACCCTACTTACTACCAAAACAAGATTATAAAAATGTATCCATGAGTACGTTAGCGCTTTCTTTCAATGCTGAAATGATAACAAATTACTTTTGCCTCAAAACTTAAAATGCGAATAACTTTAAATTTTAACTATCAAAATAATGAAATTTTTGTTGCAATCTAATTATTTTGTTATAAATCAGTTGGGGTGTATGAGGTTTTGCGTTAATTCATTAACACGTTGTATACGCATCAGAATTTATTCTCCAGCGTATGTAGGTTTCCAGAGGCGTAGCATGGGTTTTTGTCGCCCGGGGCACAGACCGAGTTTACCGCCCCCTTATCTTTATAAGAAGAATTACACAAAAATAATAGAGCGAGCGAAGTGACCTCGACATTTTTGACACAACTATTAGGGCTATGGTCAGACGTGTTTTGGTTTATCTATGCAAAAATACTCCTCCGACAAGAGCGTAGCACTTAAATAAGATAACGATGATGCAAAAATAAGCGAGCTCGAATTTTCTCCTCAATACGAATGGGTTGGAGCCAGACACTTTTACGCCCAAAACATGTTAAAAGTAACCAGGGTTAAAGTTATGGATCGAACGAAGCGAGCTTTACATTTTTACCAGCACCTCTTAGCTGTGGTCAGAACTCTTTAGGATTATGTGTAGGTACAGTAATTAAAAGAGAAATTTAAAACGAGCTCGACTCTCTGCTCTACGAATTGGTTATAGACAGAGCTCAATCAATCTAGATATTTTTCCCGAATTTGCCGCCCCTAGTAAAGTGCCGCCCGGGGCATTTCCTATAAACCCTTGAATGAAAATAAAATAAATTTAATTTGAGCCTTAACCATTGAAGATAGAAACATATTTATTTGGAATACATGTTCTACCCAGGTTGAGTGGGTGCACAAAGAATAGAGTTTTTTGCAAATCGTCCCTTTGATTTGGGGTGCAACGGAATATTGAAGTTTACCGAAATTCATGCGGATGATAATTATATAATTAATGTCTATAATTTCATAATTTCTGAATAATACAATACTAAAACACATTACGTTTTGTACGTACAACACTAAATCACTATAAGGTGTCATAAAACTGTATGATTACGGCTACAAAAATGAGGCAGAAAGAGAATTAAGTGTCTATTCTATCTCAAGACGTAATCCACAAAAAACAGGTCATTGTCAGAAGAAAATTCGATAGTAGGTAAACAAGGAAATAAAGCTTAATGGCGTCAAGCCTAAGAAAACAACGTGGGGGGCTACACAAAAACTTCTACGCACCGCATTATCACAAACAATTTACAGGATAGCTTATTAACGAAAGAGGGGACGCCCTAAAATAACCTGGCGCCGCTCTGTGGAAGTAGAGGCTAAAAGCCTCAACATGACCTGGGAGGATATCTACAGGGAGTAACAAACACCCTAGTAATACTTAAGGGGGTGCTTCAGACCATCAAACTGAACAATTTTCACTATGGAGCCAACTTCGAAATCGCGAAAAAAAATCTGCTGTCCCAAACATTTTAGTCGAGATGGTACTGCAGTTTTGTATGGGGCAGCTGATTTTTTTTTCGCGATTTCGGAGTTGGCTTTATAGTGAAAGTTGTTCAGTTTCGTGGTCTGATGCACCCCTTTAAGTATTACTAGGTTGTTTTGTTACACCCTGTATAGTGCTGCCCAAGATCGCCACCGGTGCAGACCTATCATTCGAGCCCTATACCCCTCGTTGGGGTAATAGGAAGAGAAGAAGAGCAGAAACTAAAATCTATGTAAAAAGTTTACTAAAATAAATAGTTGTCACATAAGATATTTTTCACCGTGTTTAGTTTTGAAAGTATGGCAATAAGCAACCGGCAAATCCACAATCCGCTATTGTCTGCTATAAAGAATGGAGCTCTTATTTGCCAAAGTTCCCCGAAACGGTCAAGCCTAAAAACTAGGGATGCAACGATTACGAAGCGGTGCATCGTTTTGCATCTGTAATCGTAATAATTACGATTAATAACGATGCAATGCACCGTAGTAAGAATCGTACGATTATTAAAATGAATTAAAAACGTCAATCAGATTGCATTTGTTCACAAATACCTAACAAATACCAGACCTGAATACTAGATTCCAGAGCCGAAAAACAACTTTAGAAAAATCGGGACTTTCGCTGCTATTTTAGCTCATTTTGAGCAAAATCTGACTTTTTTATTGGTCAGACTTGACTCTCTTTTTTTATTCTACTGATGTCTTTGATTTGATTTTCGGTTTGAAGTATTACATACATTTTCGTTCTCGCGATATCTCATCCACACTAATTTCAAAAGATTAATCTCCCACGTAAATCGGACGAGATATCGGTTTATTTAACGAGACCTACCTCAGAATCATTTTCAATATTGTATTTTTCAAATCAAATAAGCCTCCACGCATCAACGAATCAAAATCCTGGCCAAGTGTACCTTTGACTTCGATCTCAAATTAATAAGTTCTCAAATTAAAAGTTACAAAATCTTGGAATTTAAAAACAATTTTTTTTATGATTTAACTTTCATTGGAATGCAAAGAAACACTATGAGAACTCATTCTGAGTATAATCTCCACTAAATTAGTTTAAATAATCGTAATGCATCGGTTATCGTAATAAATAACGATTAATATCGTAATCGTAATCGTAATGGCCGAATCGTTGCATCCCTACTAAAAACCTATACCTACCTACAACGTGTTAATGAATTAGCGCAAAACCTCATACACCCCAAGTCCCCAACTGATTTATAACAAAATAATTAGACTGAAACAATAATTTCATTATTTTGATAGTTAAAATTTAAAGTTATTCTCATTTTAAGTTTTGAGGCAAAAATTATTTGTTATCATTTCAGCACTAAAAGAAAGCGCTAACATACTCATGGATACATTTTTATAATCTTGTTTTGGTAGTAAGTAGGGTGAGTGTGCCCGTGCGGTGGGTTGACATCGGGTTCAGTAAATTTAAAATTTTGCAATCAAATTATATAACATTTAAAAAAAATGACCTATGTTGAAACCATGATAATTCGATTCTGCTCTCGATTCTAAGCAAACTACTTTCTAGTTTTGCGTTATTTCATTAACACGTTGTATAATATAACATTCATTGCCCAAGAAAAAGACTTAGATTATCAGCGTTTGATATCATAACTTGTTTAGAGAATAATTATTGTGAGTCTTGGCAAAAATTTTCACATACTTTTTTTTAATAGCATTCTAAATATTTCAGGTAGAAATTGACAGTTTAATTTTGCACAGTGCATTTTTTTGCGAATCATATCGAAGAGAAAATTTCAGGAAATCCAGGAGACATAACGCCAGCTTGAGCTTAAATAAGATGTCCTCGCAAGAACGACGTAGGTACTTATTTGTTGATGGAGCAAGATTGAAACTTATAGCGATAGAAAAAAACTAAAACTACTACTACTACTAATACAGGGTGAAATTGATATCATTGGCATCCTTTTAAACTAAGAGTCTACCCATCAAACTGAACAACTTTTACCATGGGAGCAAACCGATCGGAGCAAATAAAAAATCTGCTGTTCCATACTAAACTGCAATGTCGACGCGCGAGTTCGCGACTCAAACGTATGCAACAGCTGATTTTTTTTTGCTCTGATCGGTTTGCTGCCATAGTAAAAGTTGTTCAGTTTGATGGGTAGACTCTTAGTTAAAATTTCACCCTGTAGATAGCACGTACGAGCAACTTTTGTCTCCGCAACTAATTTGTCACATCTAGTCTATGGACTTGTATGAAAGTGCGCGCATGTAGCGACGCGACTTTTCATCCAAACTCTGTGAGAGACAAATTAGTTGCGGAGACAAAAATTGCTCGTGCGCGCTATCTCTAAGGGCTCTTACAGACGAGCGACACTTTGCGATCGCCGTGGGTCGCGCTCATAGACTATACAGTCGTCGCGCTCTGCGACAGCAAAGTGTCGGTCGTCTGTAAGCGCTCTAAGTAGTAGAGTACAATGGAGAGATAAGCCCGCCCGCTCTGTCATTCCCTCATAGACTTTCGCGTCGGCTACTCAATTCATTTTCACCGGACTGTATACATCATACGCACAAGAGCTCTATCGCCTACCAATAGAAACATCGGCTCATGTTTGAAAGAAAGCACTGATGGAAAGTGAATTCTCTTTTCTTTACACAAATTCGATAGACGGGCAACCCTCAACTGTCTGCTACGAAAGATTTGACCAAGCAACAAATCCAGAAATGCAGGAGTAATTTGACGGAAAATTTACTGAAGAAATAATGTCGGATGTCTTCTTCATTCCTTCCTGTTACCCCTACGGGGTGTCTATACACCCCCATGGCCCCATGTCTAGCCCTATGGCTCGGATGATAGCTCTCTACCAGTTGCGATCTTGGGCAGCACTGTAGATATCCTCTCAGGCCATGTTAAGACCTCTACTTCCACAGAGCGGCGCTAGGTTCTTCTTTTTTGGTAGTTCAATGTTGGTATGGCACTGACTACAAAACATACTGACTACAATTGTGTCTTGTTCACAGAATATTACCAGCACACCTAGTATGATTTCTCTATACACGCGCGTCTCCGCTTTCTTCCATACAACAAGTCGCGGCAAGCGCGGCTTTTGCATGCCGAGAAGCGCGGGAACAAATCGTACACGATGCCCGATATATTGCCAATGTTTCGGTTCGCACTTCATTGCAATAGAGTTGACATTGGAACGAAAACATTCACGCAATTGCAAAGTTCGAATGTGCGGGTAGAGGCCCAGACCGTAGTTAAAAAGAGATACGATGCGTTGGTCTTCTTTTTCTTATCGTGTGGGCAGAGCCCTGGTCTCAGAGTTTTTTAGACTGCCTTACGGCCTCGATGTAGTTTTTATGTAACAAATACCTACTACCACCATGGATTCATGGATTCTTTGGTCTGCTTTCCCGATGTGAAAAAATTATACACAAGGTGCTCAGACCCTTTCTGATAAGTTTATGCAGGCATATCATCACTTGTGAAGACCATCAACTCATATCTTGTACCGTAAACATAACATTCATACTATACGAGAGACCTGTCCCGTGCTACACTCTGAGGCAAATGTGACGCCAACATGCCGCTCTCTTTGAAACTTCGGTCCACTCACAAAGCCTCCTGATTCAAGCCATTATCGTCTCTACGATGTGGCCATAAGAAATTTGACAAAGGACCACGTGCATGGAATGGAGCTTAGTTTAAAAATTTTCTCTTTATTCTGGGCAGAGTTGCTTTGCTTAAAGAAGTCGGTTTAGAAGTTTTGTTGGTGTTTTAGTTTTGGTGTTCCGTGGCGAAATAAGAAGGACATGTAATTTATTTTGGTGTCTATCCATCAGTCTTTCAAGGGCAATTTTTTCTTAAATTATTTGAAGTAGAAACAGTGCTTTTGCGTTTGACAGCTGTGATAAGTATCTATCTACCCGTAGAGCGTCACGTGACTCCCGACAGCGAGTGCCCGGAGGGGTTCACGTGACGCTCCATGTACACTACCTACCTACCTCACCTATGCCCCTGCTGCCCTGCTGCCCGTCTTGGCTTATCTTATGCCTACCCTAATGGGAGACAGGCGTGAGTGTATTTATGTATCCACAGGATGTTAAGATAGTCAGTTGCATTACTTTAATAGGTGATTGTGCTCCTGATACTGATCAAATTTCCCAAAGGAGCAAAGAGAAAATCGCAAAAAAAATTGACTTTTCTTATTAACGTTCGATCAGCTAATTGCATTTAGTATAGAAATTACAATTTTTTTTGCAAATTTCCTTTAGTTTTCTTAGGGAAAGTTGTTCAGTAATTATACTGAACAACTTTCCCTAAGAAATCTAAAGTTTAAGTACTTCATTCAATTCAGTACTTAAAGTAATGCAACTGTTTACCCTAACCTAACACCCAGTATGTTAATTAAGACCATCAAACTAAACAATAAAATAAGTAACGCTGACAGTTGGCTGACAGGCATTAATGTAGGTAAGCTGCTACGCTTTTTATTATGGAAACCATAGAACGGGGATTCGAACCTAGGGCCCTATTTGAGCCATCCGGTGTGATAACCATTACACAAACCGAGTCGACAACCTTCTGATGGTCTGATAATAAAAAACCTATATTAAGAAGGACCCTGTATTACATTGTGTTGGTTAGGTACCATTTGTTTGGTAACCTAAAGTTATTTCCCAGTTTCATACGGAACACAACTTGTGCAAGTTTACGACTTACACTTGGCCGGTTTTTATGTTACGGCTAGAAAGTTCTTAGAAATAACGTTGTGAAAACTGTCTGGGTATGCTTTATTATGTACACGCTAGTTTTTATGCGGTGCTCTTTTATACAGGGTGTAAAATAAAATGGGACACTTACTTACAAGGGTGCTTCAGACCATCAAACTGAACAACTTTCTCTATGGGACCAATGAAGAAACCGCGAAAAAAAAATTGCTGTCCCATACAAAACATTATGGGACAGATATTTTTTTTTGTCGCGATTTCAGTTTTGGTCCCATAGAGAAAGCTTTTCAGTTTGATGGTCTGATCATCCCCTTAAAATAGTTTCAGCTGATTTTGTTAGATATACAAGATGTTACAAAAATACAAATAAACATTTTAGGCGGTGGTTAAGACTCAAACTGAACAACTTTCAATATGTATTACTTCCGTTATATCAAAATCGCGAAAAAAAATCTGATGTTCCATCATCATCAAATACAAATAATACAAATACAAATATTCTTTATTGCACAATTACAGTTATAATAGAGGTCATACATTACAATAGATAGGTTTCACTGTAACTTGCCAGTGTCAGCATGCAACAATTTTTATATTATTTTTCAATACTTATCTTATTCCAGTTCACAATTTTTATCTAATTTATATGAATCATTAATTACATTTATAGTTTTATTGAGGATTTAAATATACGTATATAATTATATTGATATCTGTATATTTACTCATTAGTCGTCACAACACAACTAATTTCAACAAATAACAATTCTAACAATTATACAACGTGTTAATGAATTAACGCAAAACCTCATACACCCCAACTGATTTATAGCAAAATAATTAGATTGAAACAATAATTTCATTATTTTGATAGTTTAAATTTAAAGTTATTCGCATTTTAAGTTTTTAGGCAAAGATGTTTTGTTATCATTTCAGCAATGAATGAGAGCGCTAACGTACTCATGGATACATTTTTATAATCTTGTTTTGGTAGTAAGTGAGTGTGCCCGTGCGGTGGGTTGACATCGGGATCAGAAAATTTAAAATTTTGCAAACAAATTATTTAATATTTTGAAAAAAATTACCTATGTTAAAACCATTATAATTCGACGCTGCTCTCGATTCTAAACAAACTACTTTCTAGTTTTGCGTTAATTCATTAACACGTTGTATACTGTTGCTAAAATTGCTGTGCCCTAACAGGGTCCCTGAGATGTACTGTACCTATTTTTAAGATCTGTAATTACCTCAAGGATGCAATAAAGTTTATGATTTATGATTTATTTTAATTGTCAAAGAAATCTGTCAAAATCATCATCATCATATCAGCCGATAGAAGTCCACTGCTGGACATAGGCCTCACCCAAAATGGGAAGATTTGCCACATTCCAGTTTACTTCCTGAATTCGGGGAGATTTTATAAACGTTTTCAAAATTTTCAGTGGTTGTTCAGACCATTAAACTGAAAAAGTTTTACTACTCAGGCAAAGAAGAACTCGTAGAAAATAAACATAATAATAATCATACATTTGAGCTGGGTAGGCATTGCAGTTTATTATGGAATAGCAGGTTTTCTTGCTTTGCTAGATCATGTCGCTCGCATAGTAAAAGTTGTTCAGTTGGATGGAACCACCACCGTAAAAAGTGTTTACAATAATTATCTCCTAGTATAATTCTACCTAACCTACTGATTATACAGTGTTAGGGTAAACAGTTGCATTATGATTGTACCGATGATACTGAACAACTTTCCCTAAGAAAGCTGTAGGAAATCCGTAAACAAATTGAAGTAACTGGCTAACATTGAAATTCCAAAAAAGAAATTGTTGCGGCACAGAACACGACAATGGTTTATTATTACTCCAGACAAAATAATGTATGGAACAAAAATGACCTTTTTTGCGTTTAGTATGATAATCATCCCCTTTAGAATTTATTGATTTTACATGTATGCCATGTAAGGTGTGTCTGGTAGATGGCACTGCCATCCCTTAAAGACGATAATATAGATTGAAAATTTCGTCGTGGCCTGCGGGGCGCCGACAGCTCTGTTGGAGAGGAGCATGCCCCGGAAAGGCAAGTCGTGGGTTCGAATCCCGCTCGCCGCCCGACTTTTTCAATCTTTAATCATCCCCTTCATTCAGAAGTGATAAAAATCGTCATTTTCACAAATTAAAGATTAAAAAATTAAGTCTCGGGCGGGATTTGAACCCGCACCCTTCCAAACCGGGGAACTGCGTTATCCAATTTCGCCACCGAGTCCACTAACCAGAAAACGAAATTTTCAACCTGTTTTTTCTATTCGAAATAGCACAACATGGCTGTAACATATTGAAAATCAATAATATTTGAAGCATTTTCACTTTTCAGAATATTGCAGATTTCCACACTGAAAAAAATGCTTTGTTAAATATAATCAAACTTTAGTGACTTCCAAACTGTTTTGTAGCATATATAAATATTCGGCTATAAATAACAACACGTTTTGCTATTTATAACCAAATGTTTGATTATGTGCTACAAAACAGTTTGGAAGTCACTAAAATTTGGTTATACAACGTGTTAATAAATTAGCGCAAAACCTCATACACCCCAACTGATTTATAACAAAATAATTAGATTGAAACAATAATTTCATTATTTTGATACTTAAAATTTAAAGTTATTCGCATTTTAAGTTTTGAGGCAAAAATGATTTTTTATCTTTTCAGCACTGAAAGAAAGCGCTAACGTACTCATGGATACATTTTTATAATCTTGTTTTGGTAGTAAATAGGGTTAGTGTGCCCGTGAGGTGGGTTGACATCTCATTCAGAAATTTTTTAACTTTGCAAATAAATTTTGAAAAAAATTACCTATGTTGAAACCATGATAATTCGATTCTGATCTCGATTCTAAACAAACTACTTTCTAGTTTTGCGTTAATTCATTAACACGTTGTATTTCCCAAAACATTTTTTTCAGTGCAACGATATGTAACTAGTTAAGTAATTTTGGAGTGAAAACTTGTGGATATAAGATCGGGGACCAACCCATAGAGTCCCACTCATAAATATAAGGAGATATTGCCCCGTATAATACCTACCTTGTGTTCAGGATTTTGCTTTTAGCCAGGCGAATATGAACGTAAAAATCTTACCGCTAAAGTTGGTTTCGATTTGAATTTGAAAGAGAAATGAACAGTCGACTTAAGTGATGTGTTCTAACGTTACTTGCAGTAAATATGGGGGTTGTGAATTAATTTCTATAGGTTTGCTAGATTTGGTTTGAATGGAAACAGAATGCTAAATTCTTGAAACTGGTTTCCTATATCTCTACCAGAACAAACTAGTAATATTTAAAGAGGTGCTTTAAACCATCAAACTGAACAACTTTTACTACGGAACCAACTTTAAAAAATCTCCAACTTTTAAGTTGGAGATTTTTTTACAGGCAAAGCAGATTTTTTCTCGAAAAAAAAAATTGTTTCATAATTATAAAACCTGCGTACCAGCTAGACTCAATAAGGCAGAAGATTTTTTTTTGGTTTTTATACGTTGTCTCCAAACAGGGTCCTTCTTAATATGCTGACACTTGACACTTGATGGTCAGACCATGAAACTGAACAACTTTCTCTATGGGACCAACATCGAAATCGCGAAAAAAATATCAGCTGTCCCATACATTTGGCTCGAGTAGGATTGCAGTTTTGTATGGACGAGTTGATTTTTTTCGCGATTTCGATGTTGGTCCCATAGAGAAAGTTGTTCAATTTGATGGTCTGATCATCAAAAAAGTGTCAGCATATTAAGAAGGACCCTGTATACTGAAAGTTGTTCAGCCTGATGGTCTAAAATTCTACTTTTAATATTAGCTTCTAAGTTAACTTGTTACACCTTGTACAGAGACATTAAAAAAAAAAAGTTTATTTCACTCACTTAGCCTTACAAACATTTTATAATGCTCAAAATGTTAGGTATTATTAGAACACTAATGCTGAAAAATGACAATGCTGCTGCAGGAATGCTGTGACACTAATTAGGGGAACTCTGACTCTCAAACAAAGAAAATCTGATCTACGAGAGTCAGAGTCCTTCTTAATATGCTGACGGTTTTCTAAGGAGATGATCATGATCAAACTGAACAACTTTCTCTATGGGACCAACATCGAAATCCATAACAACATAACATAACAAAATTAGTAAAACCTTAAAAAAAACTGTTAACATAATCGTAGATAATCGTAAACCTCGCCTCGGGCTTTTCTCGTTTTATTTGGTATACCTTTAATGTAATTAATGTAATACTGCCTCCGTGGTCTAATGGTTAAGAGCATTGGCTCTCGACACGGAGGTCGTGGGTTCGATTCCCACGGGGGACACCTAGTGATAAGTCACTTTGTGCGTTTTTCCCCAGTTGGTTAGGACATTGCAGGCTGAATCACCTGATTGTCTGAAAAGAAAAATGATTCCGTGCTTCGGATGGCACGTTAAGCCGTTGGTCCCGGCTACTATCTCTAGTGTTAGTAGTCGTTACATAAAAACCACGTCAGAGGCCGTAAGGCGGTCTGAAAAAACTCTGACACCAGGGCTCTGCCCACACGATAAGAAGAATGTAATATAGACTGGTAGATTTTTTTCAAGTTGTATTGGATTTTTAACGTCTAACGGCGTTTTGAGAAACTTTTTGGCACCGGGTTTTTTTAGACTAATTAGACCCCGCTGAACACGATTCTGCCCGGTGCCACCCCGTACCCCGCTTCCTTAACCCCCCACCCCCCAAAATGTGTCCCTAACTGCGTTTTTTTTAGTTTTATACAAAAACTATTAAAGATAAAAGAAAACCAACAATGACAAAAATAATCTCCATTAAATTCTCTACAATATTTGTAAATGAATTTTTTTGATATGACTAATAAGTTAGGAAATATGTGTGTCCGAACTGAGTGTAAATTTTTGGTTTTGCAATTTTTTGGTTTTGCTTTCACTTTATCGAAAAACGGCCGAAGCTGTGATAGAATGGCCTAGAAGCGAATTAATCTCAATACATTTACCTACAAAACGAGACCTTATTTATTTTCGTACGAGTATTCGTTTACGATTTATAGCTCAGTGCAGACAGACTCCACCGCGAGTATCGAGTACTGTGCTACACTACTATGCTCGATGCATCAGAAAGTTATGCATATAATAATAACTATTTTATTTATATTAACATTTTGTTGGTGAAATTAAAGAGACAGAGGGTGTATGGGCGTTAGTCCACCACGCATACTCAATGCGGATTGGTGAACTTCACAATAAGCATCGGAATTTCTTCTTCAATGTATGCAGGTTTCCCCGCGATGTTTTCCTTCATTTATCGAAAAACGGCCGAAGCTGTGATAAAATAGTAAAGACGTGAATTAGTCTTGATACATTTACCTACAAAACAACACCTAGCTTATTGTTATACAAGTATTAGTTAAGAATGTATAGCCTGCACAGTGGCTGCAATACAGATGCCGCCGCGAGCTTTTTAACCACGGTTTAAGAACAAAATTAATAGTAAAAGTGGAATTATAACTTTTTTTTAAATGTTTATGTGCACGTTTATTTACACAATTTAATCGTCAAAAATGATTCTTAAAATGTGCTAACACCTAGCCCCTTACCTTGCCGTGATAACTGCTTCCTTTCCGTCATGCTTAGACCTAACAAATTTCATTACGAGTTGTTGAGGCATGTCGTACCATTCAGCAAAGACGGCATCCTGGAGGTCTTGAAGGGTGGCATATGGGTAGGACCATGGGCCCGAACTTGTTGGTTCAGCTCGTCCCAAAGGTGTTCAATCAAATTCAGGTCTAGACTTCACGCCCCAGCCACTGCATAAAAGGGTCCCAATCTATATTGTAGACACACGATGCTATGTGGGAACGGGCGTTGTGTTGCATAAATGTAAACCCATACCCACCAAAACCTACATATGAGACCACATGTACATCCAGGGTCCAGGATCTCTGCAATGTACCGAGGAGCAAACAACGACCCTTGACCAGTCCTGGAAACGCATGCGAGTTCGGTTTAGCCATCGATTGAGTAGCCGCCCCTGAACATGAACGATCCACCTCCGTAGTTCATTTTCTTCTCTATACAGGCTTTAGAAAAATGGTCTCCCTGACTCCTGTATACTCTTTCGAAGCTGTCGTTGCAGAAAAGGCACAATCTCGTATTATCCGAGAAGAGAACCGTACTTTGTTGATTTGGTCGCAGGCTGCTACACCGGTCTCTGCGGTGTTGGGCAGTTAATTTGAGGCTTGTTGCAGCTCTGTGGGCCGCAATTTTCGTCTCTCACAGCCTTCGAACCGTAGAGATGCTTACAGAATTTAAAGAAGAAGAAAATGCAAATAAAGATTATGATTTTGCGAGCTGTTGCTGTTGCAACTCAACAGCATAATATAGCGGTTGCGCAAAGACATCGATCTAATATATCAAAATATTAGTCTTTTATATTAGACTTTCATTTCGTGTACGTAATACCGACTGCTCTCAAACGGTGAAGGAAAACATCGCGAGGAAACCTGCATAAGCTGAAGAAGAAATTCCGATGCTTATTATGAAGTCCACCAATCGCCATTGGGCATGCGTGGTGAACTAACGCCCATAAACCCTTCGTCTCTTTAATGTCACCAACTAAATGTTAATATAAATAAAATAGTTATTATTACAAATGCATAACTTTCTGATGCATCGAGCATAGAGTGTAGCACAGTACTCGTAACTCGCGGTAGAGTCTGTCTGCACTGAGCTATAAATCGTAAACGAATACTCGTACGACAGTAAATAAGGTCTCGTTTTGTAGGTAAATGTATCGAGATTAATTCGCTTCTAGGCCATTCTATCACAGCTTCGGCCGTTTTTCGATAAATTGAAAGCAAATGCAAAAATTTGCAAAACCAAAAATTTACACGCAGTTTGGACACACATATTTCCTAACTTATTATTCCTATCAGAAAAATTGTTTTACAAATATTGTAGACAATTTAATGGAAATTATTTTTGTCATTGACGGTTTTCTTTTTTCTCTAATAGTTTTTGTATAAAACTAAAAAAACCGCGGGTCGGGACACATTTTGGGGGGTGGGGGGTTAAGGAAGTGGGATACGGGTTGGCACCGGGCAGAATCGTGTTCAGCGGGGTCGAATTAGTCTAAAAAAACCCGGTGCCAAAAAGTTTCACAAAAGCCGTTAGACGCTGAAAATGATAGCATAATCTACCAGTCTAATAGTTTTAAGCAAAACTTTAAAAATAAACATTTATCTTATCTTATCTTAACACATAGCATACTTTTTTAAAGTCCATGCAGATGGAGTCGCAGACTATAATGAAAATTTATAAGCGAAGCGACAGCGCGTAGTGTTAAAACGCCACCTAGAGTGGTTCATTTCAAAGAATTCTATTTTTTCATTTCGCTCGTACCATGTAGCACAAAATTTGGTTTTACGAACCATTTAGGTACGGTGAGAGAAAGAATTGCCAACTAGGCTAGAGTAAATTACACTTTCAAAGTAAATTGCAGGTTTAAGGTAAGCGCATATTACGGCAGGCCGCAACGGGTCGGGCCGCTCCGGAAAAATCCACCCAAATCGCTTCTATCCAATTTCTATGAACTATCGCATACACTACACCGGGCCAGAGTCTCAATAAATTTTCGATCATGCGATGCGATGCGATCCGTCGTAGTGTGCCTTACCAAGCGCAAATTTTACGTCTACTTCTTCAATATTACCAGGCCTGTCTCACTTTACAGCTCAGGTACATTTGACACCCGGACCCCACCATGGGGTACCTCATCGCTCATTCGCTCACATAAGGCGCATTTTATTTTTCGTTCCTTAAGCGCGCGTTCGAAATTAGAAAAATCGGATTGAGTGAACGTGTGTTGTATCGGTTACGGTATAGTAACTATTAAATAATCTGTGGTATTATTTCAAACTAAAAATCCATCAATGCGTTGCAACCCCGTACTCTCCATACAGTATGTACAATTAAATACCTTACATACTTAATGGGGTACTTCAGGCCCTCAAACTGAACAACTTTCACTATGGGACCAACACAGAAATCGCAAAAACATAATCTACTTTCCCATAGAAAACGTCAATTATTAACTGCTACTTGAACCAAATGTATGGAAGAGCTAATATTTTTGTCGCGATTACAGTGTTGGCTCGATAATGAAAGTTGTTCAATTTGAGGGTCTGAAGCACCCCTTAGATAAGTATCGTATTTAATTTTAAACCCTGTGCCTCTAAAATAGGCAAAATACGCATTCTCCGCTGAGATGCGGCCCGGTCTGCCCCGATGCGACCCGTCGCGCCGTCGCGTCGTATTATGCGCTCACCCTTAGGAGTATTCACAATGCTTATGCATGGAAATTTGTGTTTAAACGACTCGTAACAACGGCTTTATTAACAGTAAATAAAGAAAATTGCACTTTATTATACCCCAGGTAGTAAGCTGACGCTAGCGGCGAGATATCACGTCATTCGATATTGACAATATGACGTCATTAGGTCGACGTTTTCATACATAACGTCCTATTCCTGAAGTCAGTACCCAACCCATTCTCGGTGCATCTAGATCGCTAGCCTCTAGGTTCATCTTCATCATCATCTCAGCCGACGGACGTCCACTGCTAGACATAGGCCTCCCCCAAGGATCGCCATAATGACCGGTTCTGCGCTGCCCTCATCCAACGGGTTCCCGCCGCCTTCACCAGGTCGTCGGTCCACCGTGTGAGGGTCCTACCCACGCTGCGCTTTCCGGTACGCGGTCGGCACTCGAGAACTTTTCGGCCCCACCGGCCATCTAGTATAAGAGATAAGTGTACTTTTTGCAACCATCAGCAGCAAGGCTGATTCAGTGTTTATGAGGTGTAGATCATCTCTGTGATGGGGATGGACCAGGTCTGCCTGCATAACTCCAGTCTGTTTAGGAGTTACTGATGTTTTAAGGTCTGTAAAAAATTAACGATCAGCAACAAGGCTGATCGTATGATATTGTTGTAGTATGCACTGTAGCTATGTGAACAAAAACTGTCAAGTTCTATCAATCGGTTTAGGAGATACAGCCAGTCAAAGTTCCGACCTTTGGACGGCTGTATCTCCTAAACCGACTAATGAACCATGTCAGTTTTTGTACTGTTCACATAGCTACAGTGCATACTACAACAATAACATACGATCGTTAATTTTTTACAGACCTTTAGTCATCAGTAACTCCTAAACCGACTGGAGTTATGCAGGCAGACCTGGTCCATCCCCATCACAGAGAAGATCTACACCCCATAAACACGGAATCAGTCGTGCTGCTGATGGTTGCAAAAAGTACACTTATCTCTCCGAATAATCGGTTCTGCGAGCAATGTGCCCCGCCCACTGCCACTTAAGTTTAGCAATTCTTTGGGCTATGTCAGTTACTCTGTCTCTAGGTCTGAGCCTTATTATTATGCTATTAAGCCTCTAGGTTGCCTAAGTTCATAAATTTGGCCCGGTAGACCCTTCGTGGACCTTCAACGGCCCAGTAGCACAGTCGGTAGTGAACCTGCCTGCTGTGCCGAGGGTCGCGGGTTCGAATCCCGTAAGGGACAAATATTTGTATGATGAATATGAGTATTTGTACCCGAGTCATGGATGTTTGTATTTATATATGTATTCTATATCGTTGTCTAGTCATCATAATACAAGTCCAGGCTAGATTCTGGTACTTTAAATGTGACTAGATAATTTGTGTGACAAAAAAAAATATTAACTGCTAACTGAGTAATGCTGTAATTTGATTGTCAATTCGAAAAAAAGGTGAACACCTTCAAGTTTGAATTCTATCTAAACAAAGGGCTAAAATAAATACATTTTTCATGTTATTTATTCTACCCTTTTGTTCTTTTTTCCGTTACTTCCTGTTCCAGTATCTTAAAAATTAAAATGTACATACTTTTGCTTTTATATTTGGCCAAATTATTACAAAAGAGAAAATTTTATATTGGATTTCAAAGGCTCCATAGTCAAAGTTGTTCAGGAGTGCAATTCTCTAAGCGCAAACATCGGATGAAATATCGGCGAGCTGTCAATTCCGTATGCGTTGTGAATCTTCGGCAATCTGAAGGATGCAAGAAGAATGTTACCTTAGAGAATTGCACTCCATTTTGATGTTCTGAAGCGCCCCTTTAAGTATTATATTAGGGTGTTTTGTTACACCCTGTATGATACGTTCGCTGCATACAGGGGCACACACCACGCATGCCCAATGCGGATTGGCGTATGTGGGTTCAGGTTTCCTCACGATTTATACAACGTGTTAATGAATTAACGCAAAACTAGAAAGTAGTTTGTTTAGAATCGAGAACAGAATCGAATTATCATGGTTTCAACATTGATAATTTTTTTCAAAATATTAAATTATTTTTTCGTAAAATTTTAAATTCCTTGAACCCTATGCTGCCGTCCTTATCATAAACAACGCAATCGACATTTTTGGACATATAGAGTTACGGGTATATTCGGAATCAGCGTAAAGAGATCTACAGGTATAACTGATCCAATTTTCATTATTTTTATTTTTACTGTGTTTTTTGATAAGCAAATTTGTCGCACTTGCAAATTTTCCATAGGTATTCCTAAACATAATATACAACGTAATAGCCATTATGATACTTTAAATATTTATCCTAGGCATAAGTAACGTACTTGCATTTCCTAGACATAAGCCACGCAGTCGTAACACATGCGAAGGTAATAAACAATATTTTGGGGTCAATTGATATGAAACATTATTATTTAAGAAAAATAAATAAGAAGCAAAAAGAAAGGTTATAGCCTGTACTACATAGTCAATTAATAAAAAATAATTAATGTCTGTTAGTATTTTAAGAGACGGTCAAAAACGAAAAAAAAACTTTACGCGCCATTTTCTCGAATTTTCCCTCCATGCAAGTGCGTTGTTTATGATAAGGACGGCAGTATGTCAACCCACCCCATGGACACACTCACCCTACTTACAACCAAAACAAGATTATTAAAATGTATCCATGGGTACGTTAGCGCTTTCATTAATTGCTGAAAAGATAACAATTCATTTTTGCCTGAAAACTTAAAATGCGAATAACTTTAAATTTTAACTATCAAAATAATGAAATTATTGTTTCAATCTAATTATTTTGTTACAAATCAGTTGAGGTGTATGAGGTTTTGCGCTAATTCATTAACACGTTGTATACCTTTACCGTTCCGACAACAATAAATTTTAGTTTAAACCATAACCACTGTAGAACTCTATCACCTTCATACTAGTCTAGAAAATAGGTAGTTTTCACACAAAGTCAATTCACAGTCGAGTCAATCGTCAGTTCATTCGTCCGCTCAAGTGCTCAGTCACCTCGCACGGTCACTGAACACCTATAGGGTTTCTGCTAACTGTACGACGATAGCTTTTTGAAAAGATATTTAATTTGAATTCGGTGTTACGATCAATAGGAGTTTGCTAGTATAGCGTATATAGCAATATGGTGAAGCACGGTGGAGTCTGTGTGGTGTCTGCTAAGAATAGCACCATCCCATTTCCTCCCGTGGGTGTCGTAAAAGGCGACTAAAGGATCTACCGGAGGATGGGCAGCAGCATCCTCTGAGTACACAGATTCAATCCAACTGCAATCGCCAACCTGCCTACCAAGCGTGGCGATTATGGCAAATCCCGTTTTGGGGGAGGCCTATGTCCAGCAGTGGAACTCTATCGGCTGATATGATGATGATAATGAATCACGGATAGGATCAATATCAGCCTATAATACTTCCCACTGCAGGGCACAGGCCTACCCTCAGAGAGGGGGCATGCATAGACATCAGTTGACCACCCGTGCCCAATGAGGATTGGTGAACTACACAACACATACGCATCGGAACTTCTTCTTCAGCGAATGCAGGTTTCATCACGATTTTTTCCTTCACCGCTTGAGAGCAACGTCATTACGTACACACGGCGACACATCAGGTTACGCACCCTATATGCCCATAACTACACTACGTACAAAACACAAAATAGTGCGGTAGAGAGCCTGCATAGACGCGGCTGCCGGCGCGGGCGCAGCGTGCTGTGAGACGAAACAACAACAACATACCACACCCTCTCGCACGATTCGCAGCGTTCAACTTCTAATAGTTCAAAGTCCAAACAGGGTTACCTGACCTGTCGCCGTGTTCATGGCATGTCGTCCGTGCGGATTCGAACCTGGACCCTCAAGATTGAGTGACCATACCTCTCCGCAACGCGCCACCGACGCTTTACGGATAGAGTAAGGTCTATTTATCGAATTTTTGGCGCTGTACAAAGGCTATCAATAATTACCCGTCCGTTACGATGCACTCTGTGGAAAGAACAAGATGGATGGATGGATGGAAAGAACCCCCTACTTTGGTCATTTCTCCTTAAGAAAACGTTCCACTCCATTTGGTCGCTGCCATGTCGCTGCAGATTAAACATAATGCGATTGGGGGTGCAGGGATCCTGGCCTAATAAAGTGTGATTTGCAACGAACCTATCCAGTCCAATGATACACCTACTAGTTTGTTGCTTGTGGCTGAATACCTCCACGAGAGAGGACTTAAACACAGCCACACCTACCGCTATCAGACTAAGGATACCTGGACAGTGAAATGTAAAAAAACCGTCGTTGAACAATTTAACACGTTCGTGGGCAGTGCGAATCCAGAAATGTCACTGGAATTTTCCATACAAATTCACACGACTGACCGTAACCGTACTGCAAATACTGTGCCTAAATGTCATCGAAGATTGTGACAGTACGGTTACCGCCGTAGTACGGTCGGTACAAAAACAACGGTCAAACCCGTACTGTCAGTGTGTGCACTATTGAGTAGGTATTTGATTTTGAGGCCCCAAAAAAAATGACCCTACAACACTTAATTTTGGCAGTAGTGCAGTAGCACGCCTACACAGAATGGTAGTGGGCGTGGTCTATCCAAAAATCGTATGACGAACAGTCTGTTATGACCGTAGTATTTTTTTAGGGAGCTTAAATACGAACGGCGATTGTGAAAATTAGCAGTACGGTACACGTACTGCCAATTTTTACAATCTATTTTTACGGTTGTAGCCGTCACTGCCCACGAACGGGTTAAGAGAAAAGAAGAAGAATTTATCGATTGCAATACTTACCTAAATAGTTATTGTTCATGACAAAAGTTTAAAACCCAAATGGAATTACAGTCGTCAATTTATGTATGAGATATTTTCCTGTTTTGAAGGTTGGTCTATAAGAATCTTTCTAAAATAGAATAAGCACAATCCCTGTGAAATGTTTGGGTTCTGTTCGTAAATTCCAATGTTTATTCTGAAATAATATTTCCATAGACATGAGGATAATCCTCACGGAATTCCGGAATTCACACAGAATCGTATGATGTTACTCTGGATGATACTATCTCAGTGTTGCCAGTTTTGTACTTTAGTTATTGTAGAATTTTGTACGTTAGTATTCAACCATGAATACGACCTGGTCACAGTCAAAGAGATTATACCTAAAGGCATAGAGTGAGCCATACCTACCATTGCAAGAATGTTCACTTTTTTGAGGTATTTGTTTGAGTGTGGTGTCAATTAGTATGGACAAAAGATGATCAAGTGACATTTGCCCGTATTTTTACGGTTACTTTTCACGCACACTAGCATAAAAAAGATGTGGACAGCCGCATAAACAAACATTTATGATTCCATCTCCTTCTACTATTAAAAGAACGTCATAAGATAAAAGAGACTAACTACAATCGTAAACTGATGCGACGTCTCTATGCTTTAGAATAAAGACGATCATTCCTCTGAGGTCACAGTATAAGAAAGAGTATCTAATACTAGATACAGTACGGACACTCCCTTCCTCCCACCAACTTTTTACCTCACCCCCTCTATCGCCCTCTGGTTACCGCGCACTAGTTACTCGTTACCTAGGTTTCACATGTGCTGACGTCATCTTGTCAATTTCAAATTTTTGTATGCAGTGTCCGGGCTGTGACCTGGTGAAGGCGGTGGGAACCCGTTAGATAAGTTCTCTCAGAACATTTTAAGAGGGGTGCAAATTAGCTGTCGATCGTGTCGCCACAGGTTATGCAATTATTTGCATAACACCATAAGGCGCTCGGCGTGGTGCTAGCGAGAGGGCATGAGTAATTGTAGCACCCTGTATAGGGTGAAATTGATATCCTTGCACCTTCCTTGGTGGTATAAGGAAAAGTATTATTATCCTTGAAACCACATACTCTACTGAACTGAAAACTTTTAGTATGGGAGCAAACCGATCGGAGCAAAAAAATAATCAGCTGCTGCATACATTTGAGTCGAGTAGGTACCTATACAGGGTGTACAATAAAATGGGACAGCTACTTAAAGGGGTGCTTCAGACCATCAAACTGAACAACTTTCTCTATGGGACCAATATCGAAATCGCGAAAAAAAAATCTGCTGTCCCATACATTTCAGTCGAGTTATGTTTGCAGTTTTGTATGGGAGAGCGGATTTTTTTTTCGCGATTTCGATGTTGGTCCCATAGAGAAAGTTGTTCAGTTTGATGGTCTGAAGCACCCCTTTGAGTAGCTGTCCCATTTTATTGTACACCCTGTATTGGAGACATTAGACTTTAGTATGGGACAGCTGATTATTTTTTTGCTCCGATCGGTTATCTCCCATAGTAAAAGTTGTTTGTCAGTTTGAAAGGTAAACTCTTAGTTTAAAAGGGTGCAATGAAAAAGTACTAACATTTCATTAAATATCACCAATTTAATTCTAACCCAACATGGCAACCCTGTTCCCATAAAATACAATCCTATTGCCTTCATCGAATCCAATCCCACGTCTATCAAATACGTCAGAGCTCCAGAATTATTGAACAGAAGTCCGGAATAATGTCATAGGAGATCATAAAATGGGATGAAAGTCACAATCTTATTGACACGTCTATGTTTGTAATTCCCTTTTCTATGGCATCGTAAAAATGTGTTTGGCCTTTTCGTCTTCGATGGGCATTTTTGGGAGTGGATCTATTTATTTGAGTGTATTTATCGTATCTGTTACGAACTAGAGATCTTATGAAATTAATTATGAGTTTGTTAGCATATTTTTGTCAAGGTTAAAATAACGACAAACCATACAAAAAATTATGTAATGTACTAATGTACTTGTTCCGTCACCAAAATACATATATGTATTATGCCACTTTCCTGCCTTTATTATTTTTTCACTTCTCAAAATTCAGAAGCCATTTATACAGGGTGTAAAGAACTTTGGCGAATTTGGACCCAGCCATTTTTACGAAAACTAAAAGCCCTTCAGGACTGCGGTCATAATTATTATAAACAGAAATAAAACCGGTCAAGTGCGAGTCGGGCTACTCGCGCACCGAGGGTTCCGTACCACACCACCACAGAAAACAACATAGAAAAAAAAACTTTTTTTGTCCGGGACCTTTAGCGCAAGACCGACTCACACTTGGCCGGTTTGTAGTATTTGTTGTTATTCTGTAGAGTTTGCTCTATAATCACACAAAGTTTGACGCTTATATGTATTACAGTTTTTACCATAGAGCGAGAAGAAAAAACGTTGATAAAAACTAGTTTCTTGTTGAGAACCCCCCTTAATTTTCATTTTTATTATTTGTTAGCAAATCCGCCGTAACAACGCACATTCTGTGAAAATTTCAACTATCTAGCTCTTTCGGTTCAAAAGTTACATAAATAGGTCGGACAGACGGACGGACGGACAGACGGACGGACAGACGGACGGACGGACGGACGGACGGACGGACGGACGGACGGACGGACGGACAACGTAGGCTTAGTAATAGGGTCCCGTTTTTACCCTTTGGGTACGGAACCCTAAAAATTAAGGCATTTTTTAAAAAAACTTCCTCATCTCTAGAAGTCCGGGTTCAAAAGTAGAAATTACTAGTAAAATAGACAAATCATCCAAAAAGCAGTAGCAAAACGCAACCACGACAGCTAATTTTCATCTAATATTATCACTGAGGTAGTTTTTGGATGTTACGGAACGATTTTGGCTTTATTGAACTGATAGTGTGTGTCATTTCGTTTGATTCCATTATCATAATATTGTACGGTTATCGTGAATTTTCATTAAAACAAACACAATGAATGCGTAGAAGATTGAGTGGGCTACCTATTAAGAAAGATTATGAGTTTCACACACTTGATACAAAAGGTAGATATCATAAGGAATGAAATACCTTTCCCCGAACTTCTACAGATTACAACCAATTTCCTTTTTTGTTAGTTTTGTTTCACTCTACACGTATTACTAAGTTTCATTCATGTATGGGACCTATATGTCTGGGTCTCACATTATTCGCACTCTTAATCGAATACTGACCTAATTCAAATTTTCATTTTTTTGGGAATCGACAAAAATGTATTTTCGTCAATCATTTTTTTTTTCAAACGGCTGTAAAATCTTAAATAAGTGTCGTAGCTAAAAAGTAAAACCAACTGCAGAATCCTGGGAATATGTACTTTAAATAGATACTATTACAAGTTTGATATATATTTATATCTCCCCAAATAATGCACATAAATAACACCCTTCAGAGATAGGTCTATGTTTGACAAAAAAGTTTAAAAAGACGTTGACCTAACTAAAAATAAGTCTTTGTTTGACTAAATAAAAGTTAAAAATCACTGACCTATTAAGAGTTACGTCTGTTAACGATCAAATTTTCGTATAAAATGGGTGACTTAATACGCAAGTCTTGGCTATAAAAATATTCAGAAATGCAAAAAAGCCTATAAAAGTAAAATAAAAGTACCTTTATTTATAAAAATTAAAATTTTTAATACAATACGTGTCAAAAATCTTAAAAATAATCAATCAAATGTTAAATAACTTAATCAAATGTATTGAGACTTACATACTAGACACTAATTTATTCTATAGTATTTTGATGAGAGTCGAAATGTTCTTTAATGTTTGTGGATTTTTTCCGAAAGGAACAAAAGGTGCCATAAATATACTTAGTATATTTAAGTTTTTTGCAGCTCCTAACTTTACTCTAGTACTCGTTATTCGGTGTCGCAATTTAGAGCCTCCAATAAGAGTGTAAGTATACACTTCAAATTATAAGTATAAGCAATACCTATTTTGTCAACTACATGATTTATTCAATATCAAATCAAACCTAAAAAACTTAGTTTTTGTCATCATCATCTCACACGATAGACGTCCTCTGCTAGATGTATGCCTTCCCAAAGTATCGCCAAATCAACCGGCCCTGCGCTGCCCTAATCCAATTATGGGTACGCGCTACCTTCACCAGGTCGTCGATCCCCCTTGTGAGCCTACTTATGCTTCGCTTTCCGGTACAAAGTCGCCACTCGAGCCCCATAAGCCATCCGTTTTGCAAGCAATGTGCCCAGCCCATTTGCTACTTTCGTATAGCAAATCTGATTTCATCGCCCGCAGACTCCAAGTCCTATCAATAATTGCCCATTGAGTGGCTACTGGCCTTTTTATTACGCCTTTCTTTCAATGAGCGACCACCTCTCAGTTCAATATGCCAATCACTGGCAGTACACACTGGTCAAAAACTTGTGTCTTAACACACTGCGGTATTTTGACTGAGAAGAAATTTCTTAACTTCTCAAACTTAGGACTGATTCATGCAAAACTGTGTTCATTAATAGTACATTACGATACGTGTGACCTAAGTAGTCCATTATTGCACGGCGTGAAATTATCGTCCGAGCGCAGCGAGGACGATAAACGCCGTGTAATAATGGACTTACTTAGGTCACGAGTATCGTATACTATTTTATAGCTCGTGTGACCTAAACCCGCCAACTTTTTAATGTAATGAAATTCTCTTTAATGGTGAACTTTTTAACCGACTTCAAAAAAGGAGGTTTTTAATTTTATGAATACCTATACCAAATAAAAGAGGAGAAAGGGGGCCCGGGGGGCGAAGCCCCCGGCGGGGTGGAGGGGCGGAGCCCCCCCGGGGGCACGGGGGGCGGAGCCCCCCGAAGGACACAACCACGACTTCAAAAGCTTCGTTAATATTTCGCAATCACAATCAATAGTTAATACTCACCTCTGATCACCCCCTACGCACTTCATACTCACAGGCTCCCTACTCCACCCTAGTACCAACACACTAATAAGGTGTTAGTAGGGGGTGCACCCCCTAATCGCCCCCCACGAGCTAAGGGGTGCACCCCCTAATAGCCCCACGAGCTAGGGGGTACGCCCCCAAATCACCCCCACGAACTAGGGGGTACACCCCCTAATCACCCCCACGAGCTAGGGGGTGTACCCCCTAATTACCCTACATCCTAGGGGGTGCACCCCCTAATCACCCCAATCTCCCCTACGCACTTGGGGGCGCACCCCCTAATTTCCCCCTACGCACCCGTTACCCCCTATGCACCCCCTACTACCAACATATTAATAAGTTGTGAGTAGGGGTAAGTAGCCCGGCGTACGTAGGGGTAAGGGGGGGTAGGCACAGTAAAATAATATATCATTAATGTAGGGGGTAAGTTGAAGTCAATTGGGGATTTCGCCATTTCAATGTTGGTCACATTGATTGAAAGCACATTTTAAAAGTACCTTCTTTTGTTTATTATGCATATGTGCAATAAAGTAGATTCATTTTTGAACGTAATCCGTGTAATAATGGACTACTTAGTAACGAAAAACCGTGACCTAAGTGCTGGTTTAGGTCACGGAGTGCTTTAAAAGTACCTATTGTGTATCTGTGCAATAAAGTAGATTCATTTTCGAACGGTGTAATCCGTGTAATAATGGACTACTTAGGTAACGAAAAACCGTGACCTAAGTGCGGGTTTAGGTCACGGAGTGCTATAAAAGTATTTACAGTTAAGAAATTACCTGAGGTAGAAAACAACACAATATCATGTTTAACTACGTTGATGGGGTACAGCCAAAGACAACAATTTTATGTATTCTTAGTTGGAGACTTTGAGTACAGAATACAGAAAATTGTACTCTATTTTGAGCTCAACGCTTTTATTAAACATTTAAAATCTCAATTTAGTAGATTTTATATAATGCAATGATAAAACAGGTGAGCGTACACGTTCAAACATGTTAACCTAACGACTTTGGCAAACGAAGCTAGCGAATAAAAATAACACGGGTATAATAAAACAACCACAAAACATTTCATACTTTTTCCATTAAAACTTAGGTGTTAGGTACTGGAAAATACACTAAAATTATACCGTATACAAGAAATATAAATAAGAGCGCAGTAATATCGATATCTTGTATATCGATATAAGCTTCAGCATCCTATCTCCATGTTATTTTCATTCGTGAGCCAAAGATGAAATCTTATGATTATGAGTTAGCTATAATTTATACTGTCAACCATTTTATGATAATACCAAGATTTATAAAAAGAATGTAGTCGTGGGCCCTTCATCATCAGGCTATAAACGTCCCACTGCAGGTCACAGGCCTACCCTCAGGGAAAGTGTATCGGCATTAGTTCACTTCGCGTGCCCAATGTGGATTGGTAAACTTCACAAATACACATCCGAATTTCTTCTTCAGCGTATGTAGGTTTTCTCAGGACGTTTTCCTTTACCGTTTGTTAGCAATCGTTATTACGTACATAAGTTAGAAAAACTCATTGGTAAATGGCATGTTGTGCGTGCGGATTTGAACCCGGACCCCCTTAATTGGGTGTCCAATTGTCCATACCTCTTCGCAACGCACTACCGACGCTCTCGCTCACTCACCGAGGCTCATGGGCCCGTACTTGTAAAAATTGCTGAATTCGTTAATTAATAAACTGATAAAATTAATTTTTATGAGAAGCTAAAGCCTTGATTGGAAATTAAGCAAAGTGAGCTATCAAATATGGATAACCTTCTATTCTCAACCTTTTGATAAATGTAATGCACTTCGTAAAAATACACACTGACGAACATAGAACCTCTATTCCTTTTTTGAAGTCGGTTAAAAGTCATGTAGGTATAGCTTCAGTTTCAAATTTTACCTTTTCATGAAGTCTGTGTGTATTTGATTGACTCAATTAAATTACAGTGACCCCCACAGCATTGTTGGTGGCATTTTAAAGCGCTGGTGGTCAGGCTTTTAATTTCTTCATAGCAAATGATTAGCTGCTAGTTTTTCCCATAACGTATGCTGTACCTTTTCACGTGGCGCTTCTCCAGGGTCTTTTACTTAATGAGCAGTCTGCTTTGCTTACGCTTGATCTCAATATTTACGATTTGTCACTATTTTTAGTATTTAAGTATAATGAATTTTTTTAGTAAGATCTTACAAAAAGGTATTTTGCTGTGAAAAAGTTTGTACTATTGTGTCTTTTGTACAGTAAAATCGTACGAAACAATGGTTTATGATGATTCTCTATCATTTACTAGAGGTTACATGGTAATTTAAAGCAAGAAGAGATTTTTTTTGTTTTATATTTCTGATTTAAACCAACTAAACTTTGGATGTTTTTAGAAGTAAAGACCTATTCTTAGATGGTACGCGTTATTTCAATTTATTTTTGCAAAACAAAGGCTTAATTCAAAATCAGTCACAAAAATTCCAGAAAATTTTACACAATAATGACCGATTTTGAAATGAGACAACAAAATTCTGAATTCTTTAAAACAATAAAGACGCATTTCGAAATCGGTCACTTCAACAGATAATTTTTTTAGTAGTATACCGACCTAATTCTTAATAACTCAATCAAACAGTTCGAACTTTTAGTCAAATAATGACCTAATTCCAATTCAGTCGTTATTGCTTAAATATTTTACAAAAGTTTTCTAATTTTTTTTGTCAAATATAGACCTATCTCCAAATCAGTCGTTATTCGATACAGCCGCAATCGGTTCTAGTTGACTCAATACTAAATCGGTCATCATTCGGCTAAGTAAAGGCGCAATTAGCGCTGGAAGAATACAGACCTAACTTATTTTTGACCCCATTTATTGTATGAAATAGGTGTTTTTTTGGGGTCTAGGTTGTAAAGCATGCTCTTTTAGGTCGTTCTGCTATCATAACTCAAAACACCGAAATTTTGAGTTGAGTCAGTATTCTATTAAGAGTGCGAATTATGGCCTTCCGCCAAACTTCTTTAAATAGGACACTTACTTAAAGGGGTGCTCCATGGGTGCTTCAGACCATCAAACTGAACAACTTTTACTATGGGACCAATACTGAAATCGCGAAACAAAACCGCTGTCCCATAAAAAACTGCAAAAATAACTCGATTACTCGACTGAAATGTATGGGACAACAGTTTTTTTTTCGAGTTTTCGTTATTGGTCCCATAGAGAAAGTTGTTCAATTTTATGGTTTGAGGAAGTATCCTATTTAATTTTACTTCCTGTATTCGTATATTTTTAAATAACATCGTAATTCGTGTGCGAATAACGCATGAATTCTATAGAGATGATGTCACTTTCGAATACTAATTAGAATGAGTTAAATTCAAAAATAGTTCTCATTTTTGGGTAGCTACCTATTTATTACCTGTGAATACTTCGTGCATAAAATGGCCCAGTAGTATTATTTTGTATTTTCATAATACACTTCAAAGAACTTTAAAATGAAAATTCTCTTTTGAAAAAGCAGCTCTACAAAAAGTAAAGCATCCTAGAGTATAAGAATTTACTCGTTATGTGAGAGTCTGTATAAAAAGGGTTCTTGCTATTATACTATCTTCTTAGATTAAAGGGGAGGCCTTTGCCCAGTAGTGAGATGAACAGGATAGTGACAAAAAAATCTACAGGGTGTAACAGAACAATCTAGTAATATTTAAAGGGGTGGTTAAGACCATAAAACTTTTAATATGGAACCAACTTTGAGAAAAAGTAAAAAATTCTGCCTTTTCGTATAAAACTGCATTACCGACATGACTCAAATATTATATCGTTTTTTTTTTCAACGTTGTCTACATAGTGAAAGTTGATCAGTTGGATGGTCTAATTTAAATTACAGGGTGTTTTGTTACTCCTTGTATACTTAACCATCAATAAGTGAGTGATTACTGATTATGAAGACTGACAATGACACTTTAAATAGATTTTGGAGCTATCATTCAGTTGCAGAAACGCTCATTAAAGTTAATTCTCCATTAAATCTCTTGCTGTTACTTTTTGTCTTGTTGATAGCAAGAGATTTAATGGAGGATTAACTCTAATGAGCGTTTCTGCAACTGAGTGTTATTCAATTACTTTAGTTTTGTCACGTATTGTAAATAAAAGTGAGCATACGATATACAGGCTGCCAAGAGACAGCCTAGCAAATACTGAAACGGTGAGATCAGACTAATTTCTCTATGGTTCAGACCATCAAACTGAACAACATTTACTATGGAACCACCCTCAGGAAACGTGAAAAAAATCGACAGCTCCATACAAAACAGCTGTAGGTACCTACCTACTCGACTCAAACATATGAAATAGCAGATTTTTTATGTATTGATATTTTTGATTATTTATGTAAATAGAACAATGACATAATCATGATTCTGAAAACTGTTATTTTGAAAGCTCGAGTCTCCTCGAGTGAAATATTATAGTTACTTTTAATACGCTTTTCTAAGGAACCCTAAAAATAGCCAGAACTCTGCATCCATCCATGAACTTTTATAAACAAGTCCAGTTTATTCAAATTGTAAACTACCTTTTAACTTTTCGACATAAAATATTACTCTTACGGGTTCAAAGGGTAAATAACGTTTTTACAAATTCAGAGTCTCTCAAAACAGGCCATTATGGTTCTTATAGAAGTTAGCATAAGAGTTGTATTAGGGGATTTTATATGTTTGGTTAAAGCAACAAATAGTAAAATAGAACGGAACTTCTTGTCAGTGAAACGGAACAAGTTAAGTCTGATCTAGACGAGAACTGCACTTGGTACGGTTTTTTTTTTCATTTCGGAACTACATAGTTTTCGGGAAGTAAGTACCAGTTACAGCAAAAAGATTGTAAGTGGTACCGAAGTTTTCTTGCAGCCAGTATCTTTAGGGTTTTTTGTTTAGAGAAAACTTTTCTTATTTTGATTAATTAGGACAGAAAGACTCCCACTCTTGTAATGATCGGAAACTCTGCGCTAGAAGTTGATAACGATTATGTTTACCTGGGACAAACTATTCAGTTAGGTAAGTCCAACTTCGAGAAAGAGATCAACCGTCGAATCCAACTCGGCTGGGCAGCGTTCGGGAAGCTACTTAGTATCTTCACGTCCCAAATACCGCAGTATCTTAAAACGACAGTCTTCGATCAGTGTGTGTTGCCAGAGATGATATATGGAACAGAGACGTGGTCGTTCACTCAAGGCCTTATAAAAAGGCTTAAAGTCACCCAAAGGGCATTTGGAGAGGGCTATGCTCGGAGTTTCCCTGCGAGATCGAATCAGAAATGAAGAGATCCACAGAAGAATTAGAGTAACTGGCATAGCCCAAAGAATTGCTAAATTTAAGTGGCAGTGGGCAGGGCACATTGCTCGCAGAACCGATGGCCAATGGGGCCAAAAAGTTCTAGAGTGGCGACCACGTACCACAAAGCGCAGCGTGGGTAGGCACGGTGGACCCACGAACTGGTGAGGACGGCCGGAACCCGTTGAATGAGGGCAGCGCAGGACCGGTCTTTATGGCGACCCCTGGGGAGGCCTATGTCCAGCAGTGGACTTCTATGGGCTGAGATGATGACGATGATGATGATGATGATGGACAGAAAGACGACTGCGGACGACATCCTAAGTCACCTCTGCACCATGTTCTATATTAAGGATGGCGGGCCTCTCCCGGTGAGGGTACGGAAACTGGAGAGCAGGTCTACAGACTTCAAGGCCTTCAAGCTCCGAGTCCCCGTCGCTCACCGTTCAAAGGCGTTCCTGCTCCCCGAAGTGTAGCCTACTAGGGAGTCGTGTTTAGACGCTTCAGGGAAGCGAGGACAATAAACCCTAGGGAGTGTTAAATGTTAAATAAATAAATATCTTGGACAATGTCACACAAATTATCTAGTCTCATTTAAAGTACCAGAATCTAGCCTGGACTTGTATTATGATGACTAGACAACGATATACATATATAAATACAAACATCCATGACTCGGGTACAAATATTCATATTCATCATACAAATATTTGTCCCTTACGGGATTCGAACCCGCGACCCTCGGCACAGCAGGCAGGATCACTACTGACTGTGCTACCGGGCCGTCGTAATGTTGAGTGTTGAGATAATTAACTATGTTATATTTTTATGTATTTTCGGTTAAGGTATTTATAATAATGGACCCGTGATAATGTTATATTGTACTATTGCCTGATTCAAATAAACAAATAAAATAAAAACGAGTCGCTCAGCGGTTGTTTCTCTGAGAGATCATTGAGGCGATACATCAAAGAACTAAAGTAGTTGACATAGCTCAAAAAGTTAGAAAGCTGAAGTAGCATTAGGCTGGTCATATCGGTCAGATCTAAAAGCGAAATAGTGAATATAATACCTATGTGAGTAAAATACCAAAAACCTTATAAATGATTGTAAGATATTTTAGAATGCAAAATGTGCAAAATAAACGATGAATATTTATGTAATGTTAACTAAAACTTATATACAAAATGTAAACAATTTTCCGAAACAAACTGCGCCTTCTCGAGACTAGACCAACAACGGTTAGGAAACAAAACTTTGTAAGAACTAACAGTTTGTACTGACGGTTTGACGTAAATACATTCATAAATTATTTTCCATGCACAAGTCTTACGTGTATGATATTTTAGTTCTTAAGGTAACATTTTAACTTCGATAGTACAATGAAGAGAAATATATCTTGTTTGACGACCCAGTTGGTGTAATGGTTACCACGCTGGACTGGGTTCGAATCCCGGTTCGGTCATGGATGTATAAATGTTCGTGCCGTCGTTGTATGGTTTCCATATTAATTGGGATCATTACAATGTATGTGCCTGTAAGCGTTATTTATTTATTATTTATATCTAGTAGCACACAATAAAAACCCGGTCAAGTGCGAGTCGAGCTACTTGCGCACCGATGGTTCCGTACTACACCACCAAACAACACAATATTATTAACTTAAAAAAAAAGTTTTCCTTAGACCTTTACACGACCGACTCACACTTGGCCGGTTTTAATAATTTTTGTTGTTATACTCTAGAGTTTGCTCAATCATCACACCAAGTTTGAAGCTTGATAAAAACTAGTTTCTTGTATGAGGACCCCCCTTAAAAACCCCCCTCGTAAAAACGGTAATGCATGCAAGCCTCTTTGGTATAGAGCAAACTCTACAGTATATCAAAAAATAATAAAAACCGGCAAAGTGTGAGTCGGTCTCTTGCTAAAGGTCCGGAGAATTTTTTTTACTTGTATGTCAATATTAATAATTATGTTGTGTGGTGGTGTGCTACGGAACCCTCGGTGCGCGAATAGCCCGACTCAAACTCGACCGGTTTCTAATCTTCTGATACAAGTCAATGGCTACGAAACCTTATCATAGGCGTATCAATACGCTTTTGGCCGATTTTTTTTCTTCTACAAGTTTTCAAAATACTTCTCTTTTATATACAGGGTGAAATTGATATCATTCTCATCCTTTTAAACTAAGAGTCTACCCATCCAACTGAACAACTTTTACGATGGGAGCAAACCGATCGGAGCAACTAAAAAATCAGCTGTCCCATACTAAACTGCAATGCCTACTCGACTCAAATGTATGCAACAGCTGATTTTTTTTGTTGCTCCGATCGGTTTGCTCCCATAGTAAAAGTTGTTCAGTTGGATGGGTAGTCTCTTAGTTAAAAAGGATGCTAATGTTATCAATTTCACATTGTATAAAACCATGATCATGTTATCCTTATCTTGGTTTCGCCAGATAAAATAGGTAGTTACAAAGTGGAAAAGTCGCTAACTTATCCCCTTTTACGTTGTAATTGAAAGCACAATATGTTTCTTCAACGTTCATCTACCTAACGTGAAAAATCTTCACAAGAATCCCTTTGAAGTTGTTTGTATTCATTGAACCTTAACGCGCTTAAGGAAATTTACCTTTTGAAATATTTATTAGACTCATTTAAGAGTTTCGCAAAAGTTGATCAGCATTTTCTTTTATTAAATCGCTTTAAGTATAAGTACCATTAACATCCTGCGGGTTTCAAGAGGTGACTATAAGGGGCTATCAAAAGGGTAGGTGGTTTAATTTATTCAGAGGTGGTTTGCACTGAAAAAAATGCGAGCCTACTAAGACTCTTAATTAGCATCAAAATAATTGAAATGACGTTATCATTTTTTACTAAAAACAAACGATGGTTAGAGGCTCATATGGAGTCATGATGTTGGTTGAAGTAAACAATTTTTTTTTTCAGTGTGAAAAAGATTTTATTCGCACTTTTTGCTTCAGCATCATCATAATCAATTAATTGATAAACTCATGACCGATACATTTTTACGCAGCCTGGCTTTTTGTTTTCTTTAATAATTTAGATTATGCTTAAAGGTGCTTTCATTATAAAACTTGTTTATATTGATCATCTGAACCATCCTATCGAAAACCTAGTATCTAGAATCTAGATACTGAAGATCCTAAGTCTAGAATGCTAAAGTTGAATCGACAGCATGCGACACTTCGTAAACCAAACAGAACAAACTTCTGACAATCTAGGAAACTTTGTGCCAAACACCAAGCCCCATAAATCGAGCTATTTCGATACTTATAACGTGGTTCATAAGGTTCTGTTGGAAGACTTCTTGGGATGTAGAAGGTTTGCAAGTTGACAGCTTTCTTGTGTTTTAATTATTCAGGGACCAATCAGTGTAAGAAGAGCGACGTGGCTTACTATTTTTGACCAAGACACAAAAAGTGGGTCGTTATAAAATTTTCGGGTCTGTCTATGTGTCTTTCAGTCGCTACGTAGCTCCGATTTTACAAACAGTCTTATTCGAAAGCTTAAATTATTATAAGAGGGGTTAGGAATGCAAAGGAGCGATTTTGCTTCAGAAACGACTGTCGCCATTTGTCTTGCCACTCACGCTGCTACAACTACTTATGTCCTCTCGCTCGCACCACGCCGCGCGCCTTACGGTGTTATGCAAATCATTGCATAACCATGTGGAACGCGTTCTACGCGTGTTCTACGCCTACTTTGCACTTCTAACTCCTCTAATAATGTTCTGTGGAGAAAACTGACTAAACAAACAATGACATAGTAACCAGTAACAGTATTACTGAATTGGAACGGTGTATAGCATCGGATATCCATAAACTCCAAAAATGGTTTGTTGCTAACGGTTTATTATTAAATTTAACTAAAACACAAATACTCTATTTCAATCTAGGCGGACGGCCACCTAGACCACTCTCAGTTTGTGTGAATGGCGAGACCGTACCACAAGCTTCACATCAAAAATTCCTGGGTGTTACTATAGACCCTGCACTCAAATGGGATGTCCACATAGACACGTTGTGTGGCAAGCTCAGCGGCGCGTGCTTCGCTCTGGGCAGGCTGGCGGCGGTCCTACCACCCACCGCGCTACGCTCTTGCTATTACTCGCTCTTCCACTCGCGGCTGTGCTACGGGCTCGAGCTCTGGGGCACTGCCGCCGAGTGGAGGCGCGCGTTTATACTGCAGAAGCGTGCTGTCCGCATTGTATCACGTGTACCAACGCGTACACCAGCCAAAGGTATTTTTGTTAGTAAAAAAATTCTAACACTCACCTCTCAGTACATACTAGACATTTCTAAATTTGTGAGAAAAAACATAGACAAATTCCCAAATAAAATTGGGCTTAGCAAGTATTCACTTAGAAATAAATCGGACTTAATTATTACAAATTGTAGATTAGAAAAATCGACTAAATCCATATATATAATAGGACCTAAAATCTACAACAAACTTCCCAACGATATAAAACAGTGCAAAGAAAATTGTACCTTTGAACGTAAATTAAAGACATGGCTTATAAATTGTGCTTTTTATGACATAGATGAATTTTATAACTTTGTACCTAATGTTATTGGAATGTAACCAGACTGTAATAAATAATATAATTATACTTAAGTAGTTAAGGAGTACACTTGACATGTAAATTATTTTACAAAATAAATGACTAAAAAAATGACTATGACTAAAAAAAATGGCAAGACTTTGGCGGAGTCGAAATAAACCACAGATATTGGTTACCGTAGTGAGGTAGATATGAGGCATAAAAACGCTACTTGAAATCTATTCACACCAGGAAGTTGGAATAGGTATTGTCATTCACACTTATGACAAACGAGTTTAGAATAAGCGAGACGGCAATAGTATAAAGATGCCGCCCTGCACTCCAAATTCATTTCGAGGCTGTATTGAGATTTGGTTGATTTGCTTGAAAGTGTGTATGGTGTTTAGTTACAGGCTAAGAGCAAGGATCTTTATTCTAAAGCATAGAGACCGCATCAATTTACGATTGTAGTTAGTCTATTTTGTCTTATGATGTACACACGGCGACACATCAGGTTACGCACCCTATATACCCATAACTACAGTAGTGTAGTAATATTTTGTGTTCTGTACGTAGGTACAGAACACAAAATATTGCGGTAGAGAGCCTGCATAGACGCGGCTGCCGGCGCGGGCGCAGCGTGCTGTGAGACGAAACAACAACAACATACCGCACCCTCTCGCATGTTATGTATGGCTCCTACCGATACCTACACCGTCAGCTCAATGGGCTTGCAGCCGCTGTGGAAGTGCGCGAGGCATGTCACACAACGTGGCCGCTGACCTCATTATTAATTATAGTATTTTAAAATCTAAGTAGTGTCACTTTTCGGCCCAGCGTACCTAAGTTTTGTCGCATCCAAATTCCTAGTTTAAGACTTTTATTGTTAAATGTAAATATAATTTAGTACCAATCTCTTCTCGTCTTCATTTCACCTCCACTGTAGCCACCCACTATAATTCGCACGATTCGCAGCGTTCAACTTCTAATAGTTCAAAGTCCAAACCTGACCTGTCGCCGTGTGTACCTTTAATAATAGAAGGAGACGGAACTATAGATATTTGTTTATGCGGCTGTCCACTTTTCACTTGTCACTTTTGTGCTAGTGTGTGTGAAAAGTGACCGTAAACATTAGGGCAATTGTCACTTTGGTCTATTTGATCTCTTTTGTCCATACTACTTGACACCACACACTCAAACACAAACGTCAAAAAGTGGACATTCTTGCAATGGCATGGCTCCCTCTAGAATAAAGGAGATCCTTGCTCTTAGGCTACAGGTAATTTAGCGCATACAACACATGACAGCCAATCAGAAGATGAATCTGTCCAACGCATCATAGCGCGTCTCAAGTAATGAGCCAATAAGATGGTAAAGACAACACAGCACGTTACGAATATTAACCAATCACATGCCGAGTCCTAAATCGCACTATTAAATTTATCAAGATTCTTTGCATAAATACAACTTCCGACGAGGAACAGTAAGACCGCGACCCGGGCAATCCAAAAAGCAAGAAGCTACTCCATTTTCCTCCAACTTTCAAGATAAATAGGTTAACGACTAATATAATTGTTCCTAGTGCCATAAAGTTTTGTCAAATGTCTAAGCACTTAAAGTCTAGTTATAGCAGGGTTTGGTCAGAAACCTAGAACTTTCGAAGTGGGACGCAAAACGTGACTCAAGTGTTTGAATGCTGCAAGTGTCGTTGGATATTGCAGCGGGTCCTAGATTAAACCCTATAAAGTACCTATGATAAATACTCAAAACTGGCCATGTATTGAAACCAAAACAATAAAATACGATCAGCCGTGCAGCTGATCGTTCATTTGATACAGACCTTTAAACATCAGTAACTCCAAAAGCGACTGGAGTTATGCAGGCAGACCTGGTCCATCCCCATCACAGAGATGCTCTACACCCCATAAACACTGAATCAGCCTTGCTGCTGATGGTTGCAAAAAGTATACTTATCTCTTATACTAGTAGTGATGATAACAAAATGCATCGACATTTCTATTGAAAAAACTAATTTGTTTAACTTTTCCCTTCATACCCTGAGCTAGAAAACTAATAACGCTTTATCCGAAGCACTACACAACACAACAAACTTTGTATTGGTTTCTAATATCAATAAAGCACTACTTCACTGCTATAAAGTATACCAGCTAACTTCACTATGAACCGTTCTAAGCAGACGTTATAACGCCAAGTTGCCAGCATCAACAGCAGTGGCTTTCAAACTGTGGTACGCGTATCAGTTTTGGTACGTATCTCTATTTTATTATTATTATCATCAGTTGAGATCGTCCCCAGGACATAGTTTCGTCATTGTTGTTAAAATATGGATGTTATGAAAATAGTTTATTTTGAATATTCCTCTGTTCCTACTTTTAACAGTGCCAATTTTGATGTGGTCTTCACTGTCTAAAAGCCTTTTATGGTTGAAATAGTAATTTATTGCAAAATATGTGGTACATTAAAGGGTAGTAGGTATTAGGAGGGTCCAGCACGTTTAATAATTTCTGTCTGACATTCAGTATAGTTAATACACAAGCACTAAAACATTTACATTATTATTATACACAAGCGACCCGCCCGGCTTTGCACGGGTGCAATGCTGATATAAACCTTCATCATGAATTTCTCTATCTATTGAAAGAAACCGCATCACAATCCGTTGCGTAGTTTTAAAGATCTAAGCATACATAGGGACAGACAGACAGACAGCGGGAAGCGAATTTGTTTTATACTATGTAGTGATTATCGTTGTCGATTCAACATAAAAACTGGAATGTTTTGAGTCCCTTTACTCCCAGGATTAGACAGGATATGATCCATCAATTACAAACGGATGAAGTTTCCGACAAAAGCTTTGGTACGTGCTACTTGAACAGGAAAGTTTAAGAACCTCTGAGCCACAGCAAGTTTACAGAAAGCCACCGGCAAAAGTAAAGCACTTAAGAGCGTTGACTGTACGGGCGTTATGAAACTTCGGCTTTTTGGATAGAAGCCTGTGATGGATAAATTGTTTACACCGTTTTAAAGAGTTTTTGATAGTATGAATACTTCATACTTTAACACCTTGAAAGGGAAATAATGGGGAAATACGAACATGAGTTCAGCAGGGTCCATGTGTACTGGACTGGAATCACTATGAATTATGTCCATGTCTTTCGCCAACAAACTGTTCTGCAGTTTGGCGAAATGAAATGTAATTTGCATAGCATATGCTCACGACTATATTCCCCGAGGGGGTAGTCAGAGATATTGTTTAATGTAATTTGTAACGTTTGTAATTCAGAAAATTAAAAATAAATGAAAAAAAAAACGATGTAACTTCTGCCTGCGTAACATGACAGAGGTGAGAGTGACACAGATCACTTTCTAAACGTCAAATTGGCGGTTATCTCCATAGTATCCCAATCTTTGACGTTTAGAAGTGACCTGTGTCGCTCTCACCTCTGCCTCTGTCATGTTACGCAAGCTGATAAACCGATGGTTGCAATAAATGATTTGTATTTTGTATTTGTAAGTTGATTTATGGTACCCTTGCCTATGTATGAATAAAGGAAGTGGTCCAGTAGCTTTGGCCTAACTACAAGCAGTGTACCATGTACCATTCCATATAGTCGGGGAAATCTACGGTTAAAGATTACATTAAAGACACTTTAGTAAATTTTGTTTGAACTAATTTTACTATTAGTTTATAATTCTTTGGTCAGATTTTGATGCCCCTTTTCACAAGGGTATAGTTGAGGTATCCCGACACAAACACCAAAATGCTATCGTTATTGGTTCATTGACCACTTTCGCCCAGTCTCCTTTACATCCTGTATAAAAGCAGTCAGGTGCACATATTTTGAAATGCATAGGTAGGTGTACGAGCCACGTACAATGCAAGCTTGACAATTTAAAATTAACCTAATTAACAAAATATATCAGTTCGCGTTCTGCAAGCAAGTATATACGTTGCGCGTGCTCACTTATCATTATCAATAGAGATCGGATAATAGGATGCATATTTACCTAATGTTGAGGTGTTGGCTATTATGGAGTGCACTTTTGTAACGAAAAACAAATGTTTTTTTTGTTTAATTTTATAATTTTAGGAAGTCGCTTTCATACTATGCCTCCGATTAGTTATGCATTCCCGGCTTCCTGACATCCCGGGATTTACTTTACAGTTTTTTTTTTTTTCATTTTTTAATTACATCTTTTTAAGAAGTTGCTTCCATACTATGCATCCGATTAGTTATAAATTCCTGCATTTTCCTGGAATCCCGAAAAATATTTAAAAAAGATAATTTTAAGAAGCCGCTTCCATAATTTTATAGCCAAAAATGAAGTTTAGGTGAATATGCATCCGAATATCCGATCTCTACTTATCAATCAATAACCTAATCAAAGACATTTTGTGAAGTTCGACCTAAGTTTATAAAATACAAATCTATCGCCTATCATTTCATCTACGGCCAGCAGACAAGCAGTAGCGGGCCGTACAGTAAGTGTATGCGCTAAACATAGATGCACTCTCTCATCCTTACCCACCTATGTGTGATGGAATGGGAGACCGTTACGATCAGAGGTGGAGTCAGATGCAGTGGCTGTTACCGGCAGCCACACGATTTGGACCTCAAAGATGACGAATGAAGGAATGACGACACCTGAGAAGGTATTAACAATGAAGTCTTATAACAACAAAACAAAACAGAAATTTTGTACCAACATAAAGATAACTGAAGCGTTAATTAAAATAAACAAACAAGAACCTGAACTGTCTAGCAATTAACAAAGCAAACGATCTTAAACAAAGAAATCGAATTGCAAAATAAGAATGCAAACATCGAAGTGAAAGGAAACTTACACCGCGAATTCACAGAGCGTAATGAACGAGATACGTCTGCGACTTCCTTTTTAGGGATCCGTAGGCAAAATGCGAAAAAAACTGAACTGCATAAATCGAGTAAATTTTTTTCAATTACGTTTTACAAATAGACGCGTCATACGCTAACATCACTGCACTTTAAAATTGCGCGATAAAGTGACGTGTAGTCCGTACACTAGACGGCGCGTGACTATGTGAAAGCCGGGAAATTACCTTGCTTTTTTGTTGTCATTTTGGAGCGCGGGCAACGCATCTATTTATAAAAACATCTTAGGTCTAATTGCCCGAAATTAACGAAACTTAAAGTGGAAATTGGTACAACTACCCTCTGTACATAGACACAGTATTTGTTGGTTTCGCAAAGTTTCTAATCTTAACACCCCGAAAGGGATCTCAAGTTTTTGTACGGCAGCACAGATGGCAGTCATGTTCTTCACCATCAATCCTAAATAAGTAATATGTGAATAAAATCATGAAGGACACATTTCAGAAAAAAATCAAAAAATCATAGTGATTGATGAACTGCAATTTCATCATAACCAGCGACAGAATTGTTTGTTTAAATTATTGTGCTACAGGAATAGAAGGGAAAAATTCGGGAATTTATTATTGTATAACGTGTTAATGAATTAGCGCAAAACCTCATACACCCCAACTGATTTATAACAAAATAATTAGATTGAAACAGTAATTTCGATTTTGATAGTTAAAATTTAATGAAAATGATTTGTTATCATTTCAGCACTGAAAAAAAGCGCTAACGTACTCATGGATACAATTTAATAATCTTGATTTGGTAGTAAGTAGAGCGAGTGTACCTGTGCGGTGGGTGGACATCGGGTTCAGAAAATTTAAAATTTTGCAAAATAATTATTTAATATTTTGAAAAAAATTACCTGTGTTGAAACCATGATAATTCGATTCTGCTCTCGATTCTAAACAAACTACTTTCTAGTTTTGCGTTAATTCATTAACACGTTGTATACTGTGAACTGATCTAACTATAAAAAAAAATCAAGAAAGTTAAATGAATATAATTGTATAATAATTTTGGTAATCATTTAGCCCATCTGTAACCAACTTAAAGAAAAGGTTTTAGCTGTTTATTTTTTTGTTTACTCCACCTCAAAATGACATCTACGGAACCCTATTTAACTGCCGACCCAACTCACACCCGCCAGTTTTTTAATTAACATTTTGTTTTGTTTTAAAACAGATCTCTTTCGAGTCACGACCTTCCCTTGCGGTGGGGGAGTTGCAAAAAAAAAGAAGAAAAAAAATACGATGTGATCTGATACATAAATTGATACGTTTATCCAACTTTATCCTTCAAAGACAGTGGCAGCATACTAATCTCCTTTGCCGCTGTAGAAAGCTGATCGTAAAAGATGCCTAATCCAGGCGTAACGTTTCGTGAGATATAGAGAAAGTTACGCCTGACTAGCAGGCCAGAGCAGTGTGACTATTTTAGTAGATTTCTACTTTTTTGGTAGATGTAGGGCAAAGAGAATAATGATTTAGAAGTGGAAAATTGTTTAGTACATTTCTAGTAGAATTCTGTATTTTAGAAAATGTAAAAAATCAAGGATCCACGTCAAAGAAAAGAAAAAACATCAAAGCTGGCCATACAAATAGTAGAGAAAACGATTGCAGGGGATTTCCCGGGAACTTCTAGTGAAGCGTTAGTGGTGTAGGTACTGCAAAATTAATCTTATCGCCTAAGTGCTATAAAGTTGCTTTTTACAAATGAGGTGCAATAACATTTGGAAACTGAAGTATTCACAGATTCTATAGACGCGTTCATTTTTTACAACAGGTGATGAAAGACAATAAATATTAGGCAAAAATTTAAAAACAATTTGCATAATCTTAAGCATTGCATTGCATTTTTTTGCATTAAGATTAAAATATAAGCATTTTGTTCTAAGATGTATTTTATTTCAAATATTATCTATCTGAACCGACAAAAAATTTACGGTTGAATTTAATGCGAATTTGAAACAGTAGTTAGTAGATTTTGATTTTTGGTAGATTTTAGAAGTATTTTTGGTAGATTCTCTGACGGAAAAGTAGTCACACTGAGCCAAAGTGATGTCTAGGAAAACTTTCGGTAAAAAGGTTAAATTAATAATGAAGAAAAACTAGGAAAGTTTTCTTCGTACGGTAAGAAAAAAGTAGGGATGTTCGGCTAGGTCAACGAACTAGCTTTCCTTTGATCAGGCACTACATATTACACTGCATGGTCAGACTTTTATCATTTAAGGCGCGGTTTATTATAGAAGAGACGTGGCGCGGGCGCCGGGCGTTTCGCGAGCGGGGTGCGGCAATATAAACCTTATAGTACGCAGCATAGCGTCGTTTGGAGAATCGCGCCCGCGCCGCGCCTCCAGGCGAAACGTCGCCTTGTGTCGCCTGGTGGCGCGGGCGTAATGGTAGGTCTAAACCTACCAATGACAATGACAAAAAACAGAAAAAATACAAAAAAATATAGTCGTGCCAAAAATGTTTACATGGTGCTTTTTTTGAGGCGCCGCAGAATAGGCGCTTCTAGAAAAGACACTACGTACTATAATGCAGGCACTTCACTCTCGCGAGAACTTCTCGGCGAGAACTTTCGAGGAAAATTACTACGGCTTATGACGCCACGAGAACAATGAAGGGCATCCACACTCTCGTTCACGGCTGTTCTCGTTGAGAATGTAGTGCCTGCATAAGGCGCTGTCCTATTGCCATCGCTCGCGCGATCATGCGTGCGTCCGACGAAAATGATCGTGCGACCGTGCGCTCAAACATACTCATATCTGCGGAATGTCCTATTGAAGATCGTGCGATCATGCGATGCGATCGAATTGTTCTATTTTCGTCGTGCTATCATCGATCGTCCGATCAAACATACGAATCAGGGGGTCTACTCCGGGATTCGCACTTCGCAATTGCGTGAACATTTTCGTTCCAATGTCAACTCTATTACAATGAAGAGCGGACCGAAACAATGGCGATATAGCGAACATCGAAAGTGCGGGTACAGGGCCAGGGCCTCTACCCGCACATTCGAACTTCGCAATTGCGTGAACGTTTTTCTTCCAATGTCAACTCTATACAGTGCCAGTACTGAATGTCCTAATGGCGCTCGCGCGACCAAGGAGCGGGAAGAGGCAAGGGAGGGTGATCGCATCGCACCAAAATAGAACACACGTTTTCTGATCGCGCGAGCGGATTCATCGGACGATGAAATTCGCATCGCACCATCGCGCGAGCGATGGCACTAGGACAGCGAATAAGGTTTAATATTGTGTTACTTTGACTATCCGCCATGCCACCGCCAAACATCTTTTCTGTTTAAACAGCACCTAACACTGCAAAAATTTACTGAATTAATGAATTTTTGTTGTCGTTTTAATTTTTTTCTACTCTTTATGACCGAGCTGTAATAAGTGGCCCGTCACTCGCGATTGACAGCTGCGATTACTACCTACGGCGCCGAGTATCTCATGTGATACAGGCTGCGCATTGACATAATATAAGGCGGATTTTAGTACGTCGTTCGTGAAGCGCAAAGTTGGAAATACGAAAGAGCGCGTGAAATTGGTAGAAAGCGGTTGCCGTATCGTTACAGTAGTAACGAACGTAGTATTGAATCTAAACTATTATAAAACTGTAACAGAAATGTCTGTACCTTTGGTGAAAAGAGAGCTAAGTCAGAAAATCGTGTTTCGAGAAAAAAGGATTTGTTTTTTTTTTAACTTCAGACCCTCATAACTTTTTTGTTATTTATTATATTTTTAACCGAGTTAATGCTACTGGTTAATAATTTTAGTAGCAAAACTGTGGTGTATCAATAATAGCGATAAAGTAAATAAATTATGATCAATAAACAAAAACAGCAAATTATATCATTTGCCACTTTAGAGTGAGGATGTGTAAAGTGATTTATTAACAATCATATCATTTTACATAAACCCTGGTGCCTTGACAGCCATTGGTGAATAATGGTATAACTATAACTTTAAATGAATGTAAATTGTTGTCTATTGTAAATAAAATAATCTTGTGAAATAAAACTTTCATATTTTATGAATACCTTTTCTCTGAATTAGTTAAAATAAACAAAAGGGCAAAAATAAGACAAATGTATTAAAATACACCTCAACCATGTTCAGTTTTTTTTGTGTGTAATGATATTTTTTAATTTGTATTATTACAGATTTTTGTTTATGTTTGTGTCAAATGGTGTAACTCTATGGTAGTTGGTGGTAGTTCAACTCTAAAAGGCAGGGCAGTAAATTTTGATGATCAAAAATGGTTAATGAACGCAATAAAATGGAAGGTTATTTAGCAAATAATAAATCATGTAAAATCAGTACTTACTTATTATTAAAAATCTCAAAATAAATAGCAGTTTCACTGCTGAAAAAGTAAATCAAAATGCATATGCTCCTCGACTAACTAAGGCACTTTAACAATCAACAGTCTTTAAGTTACATCTTAGGAATGTATCAGGAGATCTTTAATTTAATACCACATGAAGTTTTATATTTCACCCACAAATGTTGGTTCTTTTTAAAATAAGATAACATAAAGAGATTAATTTATAGTTGGATTAGGTTTATCATTTTTGAATAATCCCATCAAATCAAATAGAAGTATTAATTATTTTTATGTAGCTCAAAATCAAAATTCAAAACACAAGTGAGTTTCTATGCGATATAACGACATCAGTGGATTCTTTACAACTAAGTAATAAAATATAATTTTTTCTTAAAAAGTTATAACGATTCACAGAATGCAATCAATTATGGCACGTTTTATCTTACGAATGTAAATAAATCTTGAAATTTCATGATAATAGTGAGTTAACGAAGTAATTCAGTAGATACTTAATAGTTAACATTTTTAGTAAATGTAAATATTCCTAATCATGACAACCTTCAAAACTTTAATAACCTAGCTAAATATATTAAAAAACACAAAGCTTTCTCTGATATTATATCACCTATACCTAGTAGACGAATCAACGGTCAAACTAAAAAAAGAATTGTAATCCAAAGTTATCTATGAGTTGAGTGAGTATATCCTATTTTAAATTATAAAGCTTGCGTGATGCTTTTGTCTCAACGCTACCTTTAAATTCATCAAATACAATAACGTTAAAAACTTTTTTATAAAACATAAGTATATAATATAATAACAAATAAAAATCTTCTAAAATATCTTTCATCAAATCTGTGGGCCTATTGCCGTTCTCAAAACCACTCATGATAAGATCAATTTTGACTTAAGAACGACATCCATTGCGCGATCTGGCACTAACTAGAAAAGTAACCTGCCAAAATCAAGCAATGGAAGTCATTTATGATTCAAGCAATTTATGATAATTATTATCAATGGTTTTTAGCAGAGTTTCAACTTTTCAAGTGAAACGTGGATGTTCTGAGGTTTCAGAATATCTCTGACTACCCCCTCGGGGAATATAGTCGTGAGCATATGCATGCATGCATGCATGCATCAATGGTTTTAAGAACCGTAATAATCCCCCAGGATCTAAATTGGTGGATTAATAAATCAATTAAACGCTCAATCAAACAAACATAGTAATAATAAAGTAACCTAAAAGCCTCGATACTTCAACGCCAGCAAGTACAATAAAGTAAACAAAACATTTTGTTAACGAGAACGTGGGTAATCATAGTAATTAAAAAAGTCTTCTAAAAATTATCAGTATAAAAATCAGCCTCCTGATTCAAATCAGGATCTACATAAGGAGATTTATCAGCAGTCGAGGGCAAATTTAGATAAAACTCATGGACGCTCGGGTCAATATACTCCTGAAGAGAGATGAGATCTGCTTTTTTTTCTGCTGCTATAGGCACTTGTTCATTGTAACACTTGTTAACATTTTCTGTCAGAATGCGATCATACCTTTTGTTTCTTTTCGCGTATGACATCGAAATATAATCGTCATCCGCGTAGTTCTCTTTATATCCAAATGCAGGAAATTGATCCTTGGTATATTTCAATATTTGTACGTTTGACCATACAAATTTTTGGCCACTGAAGTTTGCTTTTTTTATGCAGTTGTTTTTTATAAAAATCAGCAAAATAATAGAAGTCCTCATAAGTCATTTCTATAACAGAAATTCCTCCTAATACAGAAAACCTCCTTCCCCCGCGAACATGCATCCATCTCGTTCTACCTTGTCTAACACTCACTTTTTAGAGAAGGATAGAGACTTGTATCACTTTACGCTACAAATTTTAATTAAACCGGATAAAAAACTGGTAATTTTCTTGATATAACTGAATTGTATCATTATACACAAATCCATTTTATGGAGCAGGGTTTCGTGAAAAATAATACATTTCTATATATATTAGTATACACAGAATTTTTTTTATTTATATCTACGTTTTTAATGATTATTATAGAATTGTATCATCATACACATACGAGTTAATGAGAAATGGTGTTGTGAAAGCTAATATTATTTTAGTTGTATTATTAGTAACAACGGTATACGAATATAATTTCACTGTGTTAAATAATTTTATTTGAGTTATATTCCTTTACACTTCCTGTTTAAATAAGATTTGCTAAATTTAATCAGTGTTTATCAAATTGTATCACATTACACGAGATTTTAAACTCCATTTGATGAAAATAATCAACTTATAACATTATACACGAAAAATATCTCCGAATCTAGAAGAGCTACAGCTACGTAGATAGGACAGAAAGATAGATCATTTGACACACATGAAGAATGTCTTTACAACGTAATTTTGATACAACTCGAGTTAGCGCGTTTTTCACCAAGGGTACAGATGTGTCTGTACATTGAAGATATTTAAAAAAAAAAGATAACGACATGGTTTTTACCTGTCCCTGATTCCAAATCACCAATTTTTGGATTTTTTGTCTGTCTGTTTGTTTCTTTGTATGTTTGTTTGTTTGTTTGGGTGTTTGTTTGTTCGAATATCACGCAAAAACTACTGAACCGATTTTGATGAAACTTTTTTTGTTTGATAGCTTATCATCTGACTTAAAATCTGGTATATAATTTATGCGGACGAAATCGCGTGTAAAAGCTCGTAATATTATAATATCGTTGTTGACCGAACTAGCGTGTCGTGTGTCACGTGTAAACGTTCAGTGGGAAAGAAAATTTATTCTGTCAGATACACTCCATAGCTGTGACACTGTGAATCCTGTTAACTGAACTTAATGACTGGCCATTCGGCTCATTAATTTGACTGTCCCTTTTATGTCTCGCCTTTTTGTAGGACATTCATTACTTTCTGGGTTTCGGGGGAAGGTATAACGCGTGGCGCAGACTTTCGATATTTGGTGAGAAGTCGGTGGCCAATTTTTGTTAAAGCCCTTGTCTGAATTCAGAGCTTAATACGGCATCCAGAGATAAACTTTAAAAAAAATATCATCATCATCAGCCTATAAACTTCCCACTGCAGAGCACAGGCCTACCCTCAGGGAGGGTGTATGGGCATTAGTTCACCACGCGTGCCCAATGCGGATTGGTAGACTTCACATACACATCAGAATATCTTCTTCAGTGTATGCAGGTTTCCTCACGATGTTGTGAGAGCGTCGGTGGCGCGTTGCGGAGAGGTATGGACTCCCAATTATGGGGGTCCGGGTTCGAATCCGCACGGACAACATGCCATGTACCAATGAGTTTTTCTAACTTATGTACGTAAAACCGACTGCTCTCAAACGGTGAAGGAAAACATCTGAGGAAACCTGCATACACTGAAGAAGAAATTCTGATGTGTATGTGAAGTCTACCAACCCGCATTGGGCACGCGTGGTGGACTAATGCCCATACACCCCTCCTTGAGGGTAGGCCTGTGCCCTGCAGTGGGACGTTTATAGGCTGATGATGATGATGATGAAATCTGCTGGCTCTGATTTAACATATTTAATAGACAAAAATAATACAACACAGAACACACTAAACACAAAGATTACAAATAATACACACACTCCAGAGCGTCTCCGCAAGACAATGGTGCCCTGTTGGCTAACATCATTCCCCCTCTGGATGGTGAGGCTGATTCTTTGTGCCAAGAAGCTAACTACCGACAGGACTAAGATCCTTAATTGCCGCCCCTGGTCATACCTGGTCCGAAGGTGCCCATAATGCTGGCCGCGTTTCCGCGTTGAATCAAAAATGATAACTCAGCACGAGGATCATTACCCGCGTCCACTAATCGTTTGCCAATGCATGCTCACGAAAGTTTTTGCTTCATGACCCCACGGACCCACCGTCTCTACAGCAAAGGGCACGATTAAGTACTTCTCCTCCAAAATTGTATACCTTTGGTGCTTTCGTATTGCTGCACTTTTCGCCGCCGACCCTGCAACCTCTCAAATGCGATGCAGCTTGCGTACATAAGCACGTTGCATCCCATAGCAGACATTTGCCCTTTTGCCACGGCACAAGAGTTCATCATCATCATCTCAGTTGATGGACGTCCACTGCTGGACTTAGGCCTCCCCCAAGTATCGCTACAAAACGACCGGTCCTGCGCTGCCCTCATCCAACAGGTTCCCGACGCCTTCACCGGTCGTCGGTCCACCTCGAGGGCCTAGCCTACCCACGCTGCGCTTTCTCGCACGCGGTCACCGCTCGAGAACTTTTCGACTGCATCTTCCATCGGTTCTGCGAGCAATGTGCCCCACCCACTGGCACTTTAGTTCAGCAATTCTTGCACAAGAGTTAAGTTAACCCATCAGAAAGTAAAATGGACATCAAAACCACTAAGCGCGCTTACAGACGAGCGACACTTTGCGGTCGCCGTGTGTCGCGTAGGGTCGCGCGACCGTAAAGTGTATGAGCGCCACGCTCTGCGACCTACGGCGACAGCAAAGTGTCGCTCGTCTGTAAGAGCCCTATACTCGAACCTTTAGTTAGAAGATCGCTTGCGCTAAGCCTTACTGAAACAAAAGATTTGCCGATCGAGTAACTTTATTTTTGCCAAAATTCTTGTGTAGAAGATTAATTTCAGGAAACGTTGTGTTCAAAACTTTAAGGAAAGTAAATTAATTTCAATTTCACTTGCTTAACTTACTTTCTGTTTATATTTGCTTTGTTAATATTTAATTTTAATACTTTTGTTCGATTATTAAAAGGCTAAAGGCTTACAATTATACTGTCTACTGTTTTTATGGTTCCGTTAAGTTATGACGGGTAGATCGAAAAGTATTATATAGCTTATCAATGTGACCCTAAAACTTAATAATCACTCATGAAGTATAAACTCAAAATGAAAATACTTTCAATCTGTAGGAAAACTTTTCCGAGAACTATAGGGAAAATAGTAAAATTCTGTAAAACAAAACTTTGATCTAATTATGGTAGATATCTGTCAGCATGCCTGTCTTGCATGCCACCGCCAAGAAAACGATAAAAATCGAGATATGCCTCCATCTTTATTATTTTACGTATGCCAGAAAGAGCACGCATGACGTTTTTCTCGTTTAAACGCTTTGTCGTGGGTGGCATGCTTGCCGTGCTAGACACAGGCAGTTTAGCACGTGGGTTGTTGGAGAAGCGCTATAAAAATGTGACTAAGTTAAAAAATACAAGACTGACAAGGTTTACATGGGGTAGACATCTATTTATACTCACGCCTGTGTCTCAGTGGGATAGGCAGAGACAATTGATCGCCATCGGCAACGATTCTGACATACCTCTCTTTTGCTTCTTCCACAGTCATAAGTCGTTTCATATACGCTCGTCGCCGTGTCAGTGCCAATTTGATCTGCATACCTACGTATACCTACGTCGTATGTCTGGACGACCCCTTTTGTCTGTTCCATTCTCACTTCTCACTTGCTTTATACTTGTATTTCATTTGTCAGTCTTGTTGTAGTATCACTTATGCTTTTCACATGACCAAACCATAGCTGCATTCCCTTTTCAATTATTATAATGGTTTCATTATACTATCCGATCAAATAATTGGAATCTAAGAAATTGTTTTTGAGATCAGATATACCTACAGGGTGTAAAATTAAATGGGACACTTACTGGGTGCCTCAGACCATCAAACTGAACAACTTTCTGCATGGGACCAATGTAAAAATGGCAAAAAAAAATCTGCTGTCTTTTGTGACAAACGGATTTTTTTTTCATGATTTCTGTGTTGGTCCCATAATAAAAGTTGATCAGTTTGATGGTCTGAAGCACCCCTTTAAGTAAGTGTCCCATTTTTTTTTGTAGATAAGGTTTTTTTTTTTGTTAAAGCAAAACTAAGAACATAAATGCAAAGCCTACATTCTATAGTCGGTATTCTAAGGCAGTGCTTAAAAATGTTAAGCAAAATATTTTCACAAGGAATTCGGTAAAAAAGTGGAAAGTAGGCAACGCGGCCGCAGCTTTAAAACGAATATATTTTTCAGCTGTATCTTTTTTTTTGTGGAGCGCGCCGGACTTTTTTGTTTTAAAATTCTTTTGTAGATGGACTCTGTAGGTACTGAATAAGTTAGGCCCAGTGCCTTAGCACGATTATACTGCAGTATTACAGGTAGATGCTACTAATATCTATATCTATCCTATACTTTTATTTTATTTTTATTTATAATTAAATGGACTCTTGCTTGTGCGTTAGCACTGCATTTCCGCCAGTGTCAAGTATTTTATGGGAGAATCTATCCCAATCTCAGGGATTGTTTTTGGACAAGAACAAGAAGAGACTGAAGATTGCGGAGCCTCATGGCAGGCAAAAACGCGAAACCACGCGAGACGTGTGCTCGGGTCAGACCCTGCAACGTGACTCATTTATCCTATACTTATAAAAGAGTTCCGTAACTGACTGACAAACAACGCACAGCAAGACGGCTATTACAAGCTCAGTGGCGCCCTCGTCACAATAATAAAGATTTCTCAACAAAGAAAGCCTAAATTAAAAAGTGCTCAACAGATTAACTACAAAAGCCTTCAAGCCATTATTATACAATACTTTTATAGGTTCTAAACATTCCACTTTTAGATCATTTCAAATAAAAACAAAACTGGCCGTTTTATTTCTTTTTTCAAAATTTATATGTTAATTTATATGACCTTTAAAAAATCTATAAAAGTATTCAATGAAAGAAGCTTGATGGATTTTGTAGTTTATCTGTTTCTTAATTTAGGCTTTCTTTATTGAGAAATCTTTTTTATTGTGACGAGGGCGCCACTGAGCTTGTAATAGCCCTCTTAAACCGCTGAAGATACTCGTAGAAACATGTTTGGAATAATATATTATACAGAGGATGTAGGGGTGCACTAATATAATATAATACAGGGTGAAATAGATATCATTACATTAGCATTGCATCCTTTTAAACACCTATCAAACTGAACAACTTTTACAATGGGAGCAAACCGAACAGAGCAAAAAAAAATCTTCTGATCCATAATCATGATATCGTATGGAATTTTTTGTCACCCTGCTTGGATCCGGGGACGTCTAAATTTCGAGGTCAAGGTGTTTTAGCCAGTTTTCCGCTTCCGGGGTTAACCTATGGAGTTCCATACTAAACTGTAATGCCTACTCGACTCAATTCCACTGAAATGTATGCAACAGGAGATTTTTTCCGATCCGATCGGTTTGCTTCCATAGTAAAAGTTGTTCAGTTTGATGGGTAGACTCTTAGTTTAAAAGGATGCTAATGATAATCTATTTCACCCTGTATATAGGTCAATCGTGCTAAAAATCCAGTAGCAAACTGGTGACCATTAATAGATGTATATTTCGACGCTCGCCGACGGTTCAAACAAATTACAGATGCTGCTCTCAATCCTGACAAATTCGTTCCGAGTTCCCGTTCATAAATGTAGACATGTCGGCTTTGACAACAAATGGATGGGTGATATCGATCTCGTACTTAAGGAGGTTACACTGTTAGTTTGGAGTGGTAAACGAAGAGAGCAAATGTTTTTAGAAGATAGGTGGAAAGGGTGGTTTCAAATGTCGTCACTTAAGCCTGGATTACACTGGCTGGCCTTAGACAATTTATACAGGGACTCGCCTTGCGGTAGCATTTCCCCTCTGCCACGGTATAAGAACAGTTGATCTTGTGCATTTACAACCAATTATCACTAAACGAGACAGCCTATAATAGCGAAACAATAATTTTGAACTTAGAACGTTTGGGGTTCACACAAGACTACTTTCATGATTTTTAACATTCAAAATTAGAATCTAAACTTATGGGGAATAAAATCCAAAGTTGCGGATTTCATGTTACCTCGCCCCCCACAAAAAGTGGCAGAAATGTTTCTTAGTAGAATGACACGCGTAACTCGTCCCTATATAAATTGTCTAAGTGGCTGGCCGACAGCGACAGCTCGCCCTGTGTTGCCTGAAACTATCGATAGTCTATCGATACTATTCTCAAAAAATAGTCATAATTATCGATAGTGCTCTATCGATATTTTCAATAATATCGACAGTACAAATTGATAGTGTCAATTGGTGAGTGGCGACACCACGGACCCGAGAGCTCCCGGTGGGAAGTCCCTGACCCTCGTCTCCGACTTGCCTTTACTGGCCGGTCGGGTCCAAGAGGATCAAATCCCTCACCTGTGTGCTTGCCTTGGCCGGCCTTAGGTTCGAGTCGCAAGAGCTATATGCTCGAAGAGTAGATTGTGTTACGTAAGTGGCAAATGGGCACCTGTTGAGACCATTTTTGGATCAAGTGATGGTCGTTTAAAGTCCGGAAGCGACTCTCCACTCTAAGTTTTCGGGGGCCCATTCGTTTTGAGTTGGCGAGTCACCGTTTTTCCGTGTTTATACATTGGTTAGGCAGGCGCCATAGTCCATTCCATGACCCAATTACCTAGTCCATTAGCAATCCAATCCAATAGCCCAGATTTTTAGTGTTCCGTACCAACATTGGCAAAACGGAACACTTATGGAATCAGCTCGGTGTCTGTCCGTCCGTCCGTCCGTCCGTCTGTCACAGGCATTTTCCTCAGAGGCCGTAAGACATAGTAAGTTGAAACTCGGTACAGATATAGAAATTGCTGGTACAATATCATAAATGACGTAAAAAAGCTTAATTTTTATATTAGGGGGTAATTTAGGGAGTAAGAAAGGATAAATAAAAAAAAATGTTTTTCGTCCGTATGGTGTGGGGTATCAATTGAAAGCTTAAGAAAATACGAGTCTAAAAATATACTTTTCAAATGTTTTATTAAAACTTTGTTTAACAAAATTTTCAATGAAATCCGAGAAATAGCTGTCCCCACCTCTATTTAAAAAATATAGCCGTATAAGATCTGAAAAAAATCATGAACATCAAACATAACATGTAGATGGCGGGAAAAGGTCAGGGTGGCTCTAACTTGGATAGTTTTTTTTCTATACCGAAAAAACTAACACCAGTAAGACCAGTGTATAATGATCTTCAGTTACTATGTGACCACATACTAAGTAAGTGTCAATTTATAGTGGTTTTTTCAATGACCCATGTTAAACAATTGGTAGTATGGCTGTATGTATTCTTTTTTATGTGTGTTCACCGATATTTTCGTCAATTGTGAACCAATTTCAAAAAAAATTTTGTTTGGAAGGGTATTATACTCCCGAGGTGGTCCCATTTTAATTTTGTGAAGATCTGATGACGCGCTCGGAGCTATACAATAGAACTCCTCCAAAGTTGACGGAAAAATCATCGGCGATTGAACGATTTGCTTCGTTTCAATGTACCCTTTGCGTATATAACTGATGTCTGAGTCGAACTAACATATTTAATCACAGAAAGTTATGAAATAAATTTTTGTTACAAAATAAAAAATAAACCGACTTCAAAAGTAAAAAAAGTAAGAAATAATATTTCAGCTATTGATTTTCTTATAGATTCGAACTTAAAAGTCATATAGGCTGAAATATTATTTCTTACTTTTTTTACTCTTGAAGTCGGTTTTTAATTTTTTTTGTAATTTTTTTTTTATTTCATATCTTTTAGATCAAATTTTCTGACGGGCCTTTACGTGTAGGCCTCGGACCCAGGCACGCCTCCCAAAGGTGCGAAACAATTATGTCCCGAGATAAGGAAAAGACAAATGATAATAACAAATATCTTTGACAAAAGCATACTATACCTACAGATACTATCGATAATACTATCGATATTGTTACTAATTTTCAAGTTCAACACTATCGATAGTTAGGCAAAACTACTCTTCTAGTCCCTGGATCTTTTTTGTTCTCACACAGCTGCTGTTTCTAGGGTCCAAATAGCAGATACCGAACCTCTAGGACACAGAATGCATTCAAAAATACGACTATTCATGAGGAGGTTGCCTAGCAGTCCAATAGCAACAAATTAATAAGCGTACAGTGTTAAATGTATAATATGGTGTTCCTATTAGGTATGTATTTGTATCGATCGTCCGTCACGCAATGTATGCTCTGATTATGTCAAAATTCGAGGTCGACGTAAACAATAGATGTTGCGATAAGAAAAAGATCGCGTAGATAAAGTGTACCTACGACTAGTGTACCCGCTTCGAAACTGAAATCCGAAAGTTGATACCCTCAGGACTAGATAAATTATGCTACAATACAACAAACAAATAATTTAATAACATTATTATCTTATCCAATGCGGATTAGTAGAATCCACAAACGCAGTATTTCCCAGCGATTACAACCCGAGTACGAGTGAATAGGCTTCTTATGGGTAAGCTCTACATCTTCGACTCCATTTTCGTCCTGAGGACTGGATTGAGGTCAAGAACAAACCCATCCAAATAAAAAAACGCGTCAGAATTTTCTTCTTTTTTATTCTTCAGCGTATGCAAGTTTCCTCGAATGAATGTTCCGAATATCCTGGACTGATGATGATGATGATTGCTCCTGACCGATTTCGGCCACGGCGATACTTCAACTCCGTTGTTGGCGTTGATGAGCTCTCATGTGGCTTACATAGCCAATCTTCTTGGAGAAGATCCTCGCACATAGCGGGCACGTGAGCACGTCGTTTTCATAGTGATACTGAATAGCCGCTGGTGGTCGGACTTTCAGTTCATCACGTCCTGGACTAAACACTAAACAAAAGAGTCCATCATCGACTAGTTGTAAATGAAGACAAGGCTCTGCACCATCTGTATGCAACGAGTCCTTAAATTCTTTAGGCATACGGTCAGGAGATCAAATAGTTCTCCAACAGTATGGAGGGAAAAAGAAAGAGGACGCATGCCTACGATATGGACTGATCCGGTCAAAGAAATTACCGAGGGACCACTAAAGGTCAGCATACACAGGGCCCAAGATCGAGCGGTCTGGAGAGCTGTGGTGGCACAAGCTTCCCACGATGGTCACGTCCCTCAGCCATGAGCTTACGACTAAAAAGATTTTTACTCTAGATGTGTTCCTTCACCGTTTAATCGTGGACATTGTCACTGATATTTTTTCCTTAGCCTATTTCATCCCACTTCGGGGCAAAGGCCTTCATGAGCCAGTTCCATCCACTCGTCGAAGGCATCCAGATCGTCTCTCAATCTCTTCCGGGGTCGACCCTGACGGCAACATCCATTCTCCGGGATCCAAGACTTGTCACTGATAATCTTAAAAATTGTGTTCCATAAAAATAAATGCCACAACCACAATGGAGCTGGATAAATTACAAACGAAGTCCATTTATTCGTTGAATCCAAAAGAACGTTCCAACAAGAAAAATTATCAGTCTATCCCCTCAAATTAATTCCTAAGCGTGATGGTACAGCCCATACATATTCATTGGAGCTATTGAATTTTATGTTAGTTCATAAATATTCATGAAAGATTTTGTATGTATTATTTTAGGAATTTGGCAGAATATTGTTTTACAATAAAGACTTAACACAAAGCTTTGTTATAATGACTTTAAACTGTTAGGTAAGTTACATAGAAACAAGAATTCTGCATTAATAATTCGGTTAGTTAATCTCAATGACATTGTGAGACAGGCAAACCGCATTGGATCCGTGCAATTTTCGAAAGTCACAATGAAAATAATGATAGAATGACGCATAATCTCCATAGTAATTTTGACATTTGCTTAGTTTGCTGCTGCTGATTAAACGTGTGACTTTCAAAATTCGCACGCAGGACTGTTACAAGTGAAAAATCCCCAAAACAAAAAAAAAACGAGCTTTTAGAAAGTACGAAATGTTGACACCAAGCGGACACCTTCATTTGTGGATGTGTTTGTTTTACTTCTAACTCTGTTTAAAATATTAGATCAATTTAATAGCAGTGTCCAAATCCATTGTGACCAAAAACAACTTCAAATAGGTACCGATTATTACCAACATAATGTTAAATAAAACCGGTCAAGTGCGGTTCGGGCTCCCCCGGCACCGAGGGTTCCGTACCACACCACCACAAACACCACATTATTAACGTAGAAAAAAAAAACTTTTTTTGTCCGGTACCTTTAGCGCAAGACCGACTCACACCTGGCCGGTTTTTAGTATTTTTTGTTATTCTGTAGAGTTTGCTCTATAATCATACTAAGGTTGACGCTTGTATGTATTACCGTTTTTACGATAGAGCGTGAAGAACAAACGTTGATAAAAACTAGTTTCTTGTTGAGAACCCCCTTAATTTTTAACTTTTTAACATTTTTATTATTTCTTAACAAATCCGTCGTAATAACGCATAATCTGAGAAAATTTCAACTATCTAGCTATTACGGTTCAAAAGTTACAGCCCTAAATAGGTAGGACAGACGGACGGACGGATGGACGGACAACATAGGCTTAGTAATAGGGTCCCGTTTTGACCCTTTGGGTACGGAACCCTAAAAAGATCATAAAAACGTAGATTTTAGAACCTACCCCTTTTAGGCAGCAAAAGCAAAACCATGTTAAGTCCTCGAACGCCCATTTAAGCCTAAAGCTGAAACTGTAATAAAAATCTCTTAACTTAACGCTACACAACTTAAACACCCTACATTATGCGTCCTCAGTCTATCTTCGTGTTGTCAAGCAAGCTTAAACAAACTGCTGGTGTAAACGAGATTGAACCTTAAAATAAAGAAGGAAGAGCGAAGAAAAATGCGAGCGTGAATAAATGCGGAAATGTTCGTCGTGCTTAAAAAACCGCGTTCATTTGTCACAGGCAGATGCAGCCAAATCAGGAGCGGGGCCTCGACATCAGAGAGATCGAATTAAGTTTGCCTTTTTTTAGTATAAGAGATAAGTGTACTTTTTGCAACCATCAACAGCAAAGCTGATTCAGTGTTTATGGGGTGTAGAGCATCTCTGTGATGGGGATGGACCAGGTCTGCCTGCATAACTCCAGTCGGTTTAGGAGTTACTGATGATTGAAGGTCTGTAAAAAATTAACGATCAGCTGCACGGCTGATATTGTTGTAGTATGCACTGTAGCTATGTGAACAGTACAATAACTGGCAAGTTCTGTCAGTCGGCTTAGGAGATACAGCCAGTCAAAGTTCCGACCTTTGAACGGCTGTATCTCCTAAACCGACTGATGAACCATGTCAATGTTTGTACTGTTAGCTAACTGTATAGCTACAGTGCGTACTACAACAATAACATACGATCAGCCGTGCAGCTGATCGTTAATTTTTTACGGACGGTTTTATTTTTTCTTTTTCTTTTTTTTTTTAATCATCAGTAACTCCTAAACCGACTGGAGTTATGCAGGCAGACCTGGTCCATCCCCATCACAGAGAAGCTCTACATACACACCATAAACACGGAATCAGCCTTGCTGCTGATGGTTGCAAAAAGTACACTTATCTCTCGGAATATTTAGACCCCGACGCAAAAAGAGGGATATAAAAGTACTATGGATCTATTGAGAAATTGGGTGGAAGGTTTCTTCATTAAAAATAAGATATTCCGCAAGGATAGTTTTGATGCCTGGGGTCGGCCATGGTCCAACGGTTCTTAGTAGAAACTTGTATAGTATCGAATCTCTGTGATTATTTCTCTTGCGCGATTTGTCTTGCATACTATTGTGAACCTTATAAGCTTACCAGCTTACGGGTTACCAGTGTGGATGCGACAGGAAGCGCCATCTGTTGGCTTCGTTGCTATAACTTGCGCTGTTGTGGGTGATGCCATCTGTGGCAAGCTCCCCAAAAATCGATTTTAAAACTCATTTTTGCACATGGCATGTTCTTATACACAAAAAATGTCCTTATACTCATGGCAGTGTCCCTGTAAGATGACCTAAACGATTGGAGCACTACCCAACCCTTTCTCAAAATAATTCAGGGTATTGTAAAACCTCGTAACTTCGGTCTGGAATATGTGAGAGGTGGAATTTACAGGATAAGAGTATTGACACAAATAACAAGGTAATCTTTATCCCACGGGATTTTTTCCTGTTTGTCCGATCGTATTGTCCGATCAAGCTGCCTGTAGGAAGTTAATCCCGTCTGTCCGACATATCCTTAAGTTCATATTTGTAAAGCTATACTAAGACCATTGGGAAACCTCCACTTTAGAGAAAAAGCATCCTTCTGAAACGGTCTAAAACCACAGAATAAGTAGAGTGCATCTTCGTCCGAAGGTGCCAAGGGCTTGTATCGTGTGCTCGCTATGCAAGAAGGCAAAGTACTGCTTTTCGAATGACACAGCTCAGCCCTGGCAGCCTGAAACCATTGTATGAGTACACGATGCGCGCACAAACAAACCAATGTGTTACTTTTAGTGTCTTCGTCTTCGTTAATTACAAATGATTACACCCTATTGTATATTGTATTTTGGCGTTGATTTTCGTAAAATCCTTTCAAAATGCACGGTCGTGCACTCAGAACCACATCTTCTGTGATGTGAATACATATATTTCTTTCATGTTTCTATCTTCATCGGCAGTGCGTTGTCTGCCAGTAGTCGGAGCATAAAGGTGCCTGTCCATTGAAGCTGTGCGAGCTGTGCGAGCTGTGTAGCTTTGTTTTTTAAACAATCAGGAGCTCGGGCGAGATCGGCTGCGCCTCACCCGAGCTCCTGATTGTTTAAAAAAACACAGCTACACAGCTCGCACAGCTTCAATGGACAGGCAGCCTAAGGGTGGTCTAGAATTTATCTATGTACACACGGCGACACATCAGGCTATGCACCCTATATACCCATAACTACACTATGTATACACGGCGACAGATCAACCTACCCATAGTTCGACCTTATGTCCATGAACATAGAGTTCAACTATGGGTAGGTTGATCTGTCGCCGTGTGTACAAAACACAAAATAGTGCGGTAGAGAGCCTGCATAGACGCGGCTGAGAGACGAAACAACAACAACATACCGCACCCTCTCGCACGATTCGCAGCGTTCAACTTCTAATAGTTCAAAGTCCAAACAGGGTGGTAACCTGGGCCCTGTTTAATAAACGCGACAATGACAAATTGACAATGACAATTCAGAGTACATTGCTGGTTACTAATGACGCTAAACTTGCAGTGCTTCATGTGTCCTAGCATTCTCAGTAATGTACTCTGAATTGTCATTGTCAAATTGTCATTGTCACGTTTATTAAACAGGGCCCTGACCTGTCGCATAGGATACCGGTTAGGTAACCATGCGATAAAACAAAAACGCTCGTCTCCCAGCCCAACGTAGTCTGTCAGGTGATTGAGCGGTGTCCTTTGACACGGCCCCGGGGAAAAATTGCTGGGGTTTTTGCAAAGAATCAAGGTAAGTATTATGTTGGCTGCATCCGATATGACGGATATGTGGAATAATGTACGATGGGTTTTATTTGGGGCGAACGATTTATTGCTTCAAAACAAACGTGCTAAAAAACCTCTATTATATGCTAGGCATTTCTTATCCAGTTGCTGCCCGATGCCCTTTTAAGATGCTTCAAAATATAGGTTTCCAGGGTGAAATTATGTGTCAAGTACCTAGTGATAGTTAGCCCACAAAAACACTAACTAGGAAATATTATCCCACATGCAGCTCTGCTCCAGCTGCCTCCGTGGTCTAATGGTTAAGAGCACTGGGCTCTCGACACGGAGGTCGTGGGTCTGATTCCCACGGGGGACACCTAGTGATATGTCACTTTGTGCGTTTTTCCACAGTTGGTTAGGACATTACAGCCTGTAATGTCCTAACCAACTGGGGAAAAATACAGGTTGAATCACCTGATTGTCTGAAAAGAAAATATGTAATTACATATATATATATATATATATATTATATATATTTATTTATGTATAATGTAAACATAATATATTAACGTCCATTTAAGTATCTAGTTTTTATCATTTGTGCTGTACACTTTTTGTCGGCCTCACACTTTACAACTGTCTCTGTTGCGGGTTTGCTGGAAGAAATCTCTTTAGAGATAAGCTCGCCCTTTGTATGTGTCTACTTTAACTGTTTTTTTTCTGTAATTTTTTGTGTACATAAAGTGTTAAATAAAAAACATAAAAAATAAGAAAAATGATTGGATGGCACGTTAAGCCGTTGGTCCTGGCTACTATCTCTTGTGGTAGTAGTCGTTACATAAAAACCACGTCAGAGGCCGTAAGGCGGTCTGAAAAAAATCTGACTCCAGGGCTCTGCCCACACGATAAGAAGATCAGCCTATAATTATGTATATACGTCCCACTGGGCACGAGGCTGTCAGTGGGTCATTTTCGGGGTGTATGGGCGTCAGTCGACCACGCATGCACAATGCGGATTGCTAAACTTTACATACGCTTCAAAATTACTTTTTTAACTAATACAGTAGGTAGGTTTCTATGTTTCCTTCACCATCTTTCTAATTAGGTACCAAATTACTCTACAAAAATTCATTTTAAAAACGAAAAATTTAGTCTTCAAGTCACAATGATATTCTTTAGAGCTGCTTTAGAGGGTTCTTTAGAAAAGAATGGAATTTTCTGAATAAAAACCGCTTGAAAGGGGAATCTGACAGGTGAGTGACAGAGACAATAAGAGAAATGTCTGTAAAAAGACGTTAATTTTTAAAATAAAAGATGCTAACGACATTCGGACACTGCCGGTCTCATTCTTTAAGTTTTCGAACATGAAATTCCTTTTGTCGTGTTTTTACATTTCTCTCTTTTATTCGGGTGGTTTGTGTTACGTGACTGTTGAGTTTTGTGTAGATAGATTTTGTAGAGTAGATTAAGACAATACGTATTTCCAGCTTCCTGGGTAAATTATATGTCTTAAGCACATACACGTTATCTACCCAAATGGCACATGTAGCATTATAAGAGACCACTTTTGGTGTAACTCGGAACTTGTTGCATTAATTAACACTTAATAGGGTTCAACTGAGAACTTAGGGCTGCTTATTACGCTTTAGTCTTTATAATAGCATTATAAGAGCAGGAACGGATACTATTGTAACGGGATCAGAGTTAGAGCAGCTGTCAAAAATGCCTTCTTACAGCCTATATTGCATTGGTTGCTTAAGAGCATTATAGGGGCAGTAAAATATGATTATTGCTGTATAAAGGTGTAGAATTATACCACTGTAATGCTAGCATCTTAAAAGAGTCAATGTGAACTACTGTACAGCCAATAGAGTTAAAGTGGTGTACACGTAGAGTGATTTAACGCTTAAAGTTCTATATTGGTTCACCTCAACTCTGTTATTCAGCCTCTTTTTCAAAGCTGCTTAAAGGTGTTATATTAGCACTCGTGAACACCATAGGTATTCCGAGATACCCTTGTAACTCAGAAATACAGCATTTGGTAGTAAAGTGGTGCACACGTAGAGTGATTTAACGCTTAAAGTTCTATATTGGTTCACCTCAACTCTGTTATTCAGCCTCTTTTTCACAGCTGCTTAAAGGTGTTATAGTAGCACTCGTGAACACCATAGGTATTCCGAGATACCCTTGTAGCTCAGAAATACAGAATTTGGTAGTAAAGTTGTGTACACGTAGAGTGATTTAACGCTTAAAGTTCTATATTGGTTCACCTCAACTCTGTAATTAAGCCTCTTTTTCAAAGCTGCTTAAAGGTGTTATATTAGCACTCGTGAACACCAAAGGTATTCCGAGATACTCTTGTAACTCAGAAATACAGCATTTGGCAGTAAAGTGGTGTACACGTAGAGTGATTTAACGCTTAAGGTTCTATATTGGTTCACCTCAACTCTGTTATTAGCCTCTTTTTCAAAGCTGCTTAAAGGTGTTATATTAGCACTCTTGAACACCAAAGGTATTCCGAGATACTCTTGTAACTCAGAAATACAGCATTTGGCAGTAAAATGGCTACAGAAAATACCACTATATTGCTTTAGTCTGCATAATGGCGTTTAAGTAGTTCACATGAATGGCTTAAGCGTTGATGTGAACCATAATAACACTAATATAAGCCGACAGGCTGCATATTGGTTCACTTGAACTCTTATTTACTGCAATAAGCGTTATAGAGGAACCGGTGTGTACTCTTGTACAGCCATAGTCGTTAATTCAGGATTATAAGAGTTCACATAGGTTTCTTAAGAAAGCGCCATTTTGTTATAACTTTATAACCTAAAAACCATATGATAAATAAAATTATGGTGTTGTTTATGTTTTACTAATGATTTCTGCTTTTATTTACACGTAAAACACATATTTATTATAATATAAAATAAAACTTTGTATGATTAAATGTAAATCAGAGACAAAAAATGTACACATATATTTTGACGTGTAATTATTTTCACAATATTTCTAATTAAATACAAATTATTTCCGAGGCGCGTAAAAAATTTGCTATAAAACCATATAAACATTCACAATGAACTTGCATTCCCAAATGTTTTCACAGGCTAATATTATAAAAGTGTTCTTAACTAGGTTATCACAAATTCTCAATAAAACTTCACTTCACGCCATTAATAACCAACACTCACGGAATTTATTTAAAGAATTTAACTCTACTAATAAAATAAATTCAGGTTTTTATGTACACACTCTGCTGATGCTAGAAGTATAATGTAGAACCTCAAGCGTTATTTAAGTATAGCAGTAACCCCAATATAATGGCTTAGTCTGTATAACAGGACACTTGTACTCTGTTAAGCAGCTGATATAATGCCTTGTGGCCCATTATAATTCCAATATAGAACCTTAGGCTGTATAACAGGACACTCGTATTCTGTTAAGCAGCTGATATAATGCCTTGTGGCCCATTATAATTCCAATATAGAACCTTAGGCTGTATAACTTGTGCCCAAATAAGAGTTATATCGGTGTTAACAGCGCTGTTAACACCATTGTAACACCATCTTATACAGCCTTTAGTTTCCGTGTACACCAAAAGTGGTCTCTTATAATGCTACATGTGCCATTTGGGTAATAGGATAGTGAAGCTCCGTCAACAGCCGCCATCTGTAGGCGACCGACAATGTGTAGACGCCCCGTAACTAGAAAAAAAAAATGTTTTTATTTACCATATTCAGTGTCCCACTCCTGGGTAAAGGCCTCCCCTTTTACTCTCCATGCCTCTCTTTTGTGTGCAACTACTCACCAACATTCCACGAAGGCATCCTCCTCTACACGTTTTTCTGGGTCTTCCTCGGCGAATAATATTATGTATAATTTAATTATATAAATACGATCCAATATACATCCTGTATAGAGTTCTCGAGTGGTAACCGTGTACCAGAAAGCGCAACGTTGGTAGGCCCCCCACAAGGTGGACCAACGCGACGACCTGGTGAAGGCGGCGGGAACCCGTTGGATGAGGGCAGCACAGGACCGGTCATTGTGGCGATCCTTGGGGGAGGCCTATGTCCAGCAGTTGACGTCCATCAGCTGAGATCATGATGATACAGGCTGTACCAAAACACCCTAGTATACTGTGGTGTTGCAGGTGTTTGGTTACACCTTGTAAAAATTGTTGCGTTTGTATATTATTGTGTGGAACAATATATTTATGTTTTAATCTATAATAGTAGTAGGCAGTCTCTTTAGTAATATTACACATGAACTGACCTAAATTATCGATGACCTACTTCGTTTAATATCTTCACACATCTCCTCGCATGGCCGGTTAATGGATAGACAGCTTAAAAGGAGAAAATATCAACTAAGAGCGTGTCGGACATAAATTCATAGGGTTCCGAAGCCAGTTCAAGGGTAAAATGTAACAAAAGAGGGTACATATTTAAAGGGTTGGTTCAGTCCATCAAACAGAACAACTTCCACTATGGATGGAGGCAACATGCAAAATAATATAAAAAAATTTGCTGTTTCATACAAAACTGTACTACTGTCTCGACGCTAACGCAACAGCAGATATTTAAAATTGTATTTCTATTTTGGCTCCATAATAAATGTTGTTCAGTTTGATGAGTAGAATGCATGCGTTAAATTCGTATCCGCACTGACTTATAATTTACGATGTATTCTTCGGTTTGTGGTGCCATCTCCTATCGGAGGTTGGCTATCATTAGGGCTATTCGGACCCTGGAGACTGCAGTCCTGAACAGTGAGGTTGAGTTTATATCGAACCATTCACACATTCGGTTTTTTAGCCGAGAAGTCCTTTATACCAGACATTCGTCTAATTGTCTTCCCAAAATGTATGCGTGCTAAAATTAAAAGGATATCTAATTAATTGAATCAGGCGTTACTTTGCAGTAATCCATGACTAATAAGTAGATCTTGGATAGGTAGATAGGTGAATCTACTTACTTTAGAGAACAGCATACTTTTCCGTTTTTCCCATTTGGCAAAATGCGACTGCGGAACCTTAAAAAGGAGCAAAAAACCCGGTCCATTTCCTTATTGTGTGATTTCTATATCCATTTATCATTTTGGTTGCCGGTTGGATTTTGTCGGCTCATGCTTCGATGAATACATTAACCGTTTTACTTTGTTGGAGACAGAGTTGCCGGAAAAAGTGTGGGATTGAACGCGAGCTGTGTTTTCAATATAGATTTTAAAAGGAATATTTACCAACGTTGAAAAAAGGCATTATGACTTTGGGATAGGTATCTATAATTATATTAATTACGAGCTTTTACCCGCGACTTCGTCCACATAAATTATATACCAGATTTTAAGTAGATGATAAACTATCAAACAAAAAAAGTTTCATCAAAATCGGTTCAGTAGTTTTAGCGTGATACTCGAACAAACAAACAAACAAACAAATAAACAAACAAACAAACAAACAGACAAAAAATCCAAAAATTGGTGATTTGGAATCAGGGACAGGTAAAAACCATGTCGTAATCTTTTTTTGTAATTATTTTCAATGTACAGACACATTTCTGTTACAGTTTTATAATAGTTTAGATAGATGGTTGTACAGGGTGTAAAAAAACACCCTAGTAATACTAAAGGGGGTGCTTCAGACTATCAAACTGAACAATTTTCACTATGGGGCCAAAATCGAGAAAAAATAAAAAAATTTGGTCAGGTCAAAACAGTCAACAGGTCAAAACAGGTCTGAAACGCCCCCTTAAGTATTACTAGGGTGTTTTGTTACACCCTGTATATGAGTGTAATAATAATAACGTGTGAATTTCGTCGAGGTAGTGCAAATTTCTTACGTGTACAGTAGTGATGACATACGGAAACGGAACTGAGACGTGGTTGCTCACTCAAGGCCTCAGAAAAAGGCTAAAAGTCACTCTAAGGGCAATAGAGAGGCCGCGACTTGTAGCATGGAAAAAAGCCGAGTCGCGCGCCAGTAGAGAAATCATGCTAGACGGTCTGGTAAGTGCGGCGGGAAACCTTTGGATGAGAGAAATTGATAAACACGTTTGCTCCGTCCCACCTCAGAAAGACAGTGCGCTTCTCTGGCTCTGAAGCAGAGCAGGCGGCAATATATACAATACAATACAAAATAATTTTATTTCTGTACAAATTGTTACATAAAATACACAAATACCTTTTATGCCAACCTGCTAGGTGCTAGAGGGTAGCATGATTTCTCTACATGCGCGCGACTCGGTTTTTTTCCATACTACTACTACTCGCGGCAAGCGCGACTTTCACTCTCCGAAAAGTGCGGGAACAGGCTATTTTGTATGCAGAAAAGGCGCGTCGCGCGCGTGTAGAGAAATCATAGTAGACGTGCTGGAGCTATGGAATGATTTCGTTCCACCCGCTTTTGAGACGGCCCTTTGGGGTCGATGCTTGTTAGGGAAACAAGGCAGCAAATGCGGAATAAAGGGGTTTTTGGCCCCGTTTGTATAAGCCTTTTTGGTACAGAAAATTTCTCTGGCCATCCAGAGGGGCAATTCGGCCAGCATCTTAGGGACCCTAGAGCCGGGTTTGCGCAGGACAGGGCATTTAGTTTAGTTAGTGATAGTCTGGAGTGCGATTTTTGAACATCATACGAGCGACTCGGCAGTAGAAAATGTCAAAATTACTATGGAGATTGTGCATCTTTCTACTGCCGATTCACTCGTATGATGTTCAAAAATCGCACTTCTGACGAAACTTGCATGCGGTAATATTATCATGCTGTATGTATGTTGCCATTTTGACGAAAGTAGCAGATATAGGTGAATGTGCATGGCGGATTCTATTTTTTGGTAGGTATATTGTTTTTTATTTCAATTAATGGTGTTATCGTATCATTAACTGAATATTAAGAAAATCGCCAAGAACAATTACGGTCTCAATTTAATACCCGATACAAGCTTTCCTTGTTTTTGCATTATTCGTAAAAAATCAGGATGCCATTAAAAAAAACACTCAAGAACATTGTTTGTGCCTGTGAAATTCTTCTTACAACCTCCTAGGGGAATACAGTCGTGATCATACGCTTATGATAACAGTCATCCCATATTTATATTGTGCTATCAATCACGCATAATTTATTTTCCATTAGCTTCGGAAAAGGGAGAAAAAATCTCATAGAATAACAAGTACAGTAAATGTGAGTAAATATTATTGGCAAATAACATTAACTTCGTATTTGTATATAGAAGGATTATTATTAACGATGTTAAAATTGCGTCATTTTGGGACATTTTGGGAAATAGAGTGTATTTGATTATACGGGGTGAAATTGGTATCATTAGCATCGTTTTAAACTAAGAGTTTACCCAGCAAACTGAACAACTTTTACTATGGGAGCAAACCAATCGGAGCAAAAAAAAATTTGCATACATTTGTGTCGCGTACGCATTGCAGTTTAGTATGGAACAGCTGACTTTTTTGTTGCTCCGATCGGTTTGCTCCCATAGTGAAAGTTGTTCAGTTTGACGGGTAGACTCTTAGTTTAAAAGGATGTTAATGATATCAATTTCACCCTGTATATTCGAAAAACTTGTAGGTACGAGTCGGCTTGGGTGGGGATCGAACCATCGCCTCCTACACGGTCGAGCATGGTTACTCGCCACTGGACCACCACGGCTAACTTCCACTTTATCAAACTTGCTAAAATTCTATAGTACCTATCCTTAGGGCTCAACCGACCGCAATCGCCACCGCGAGCCGTCGCTGTAACAGAAATGTGTCTGTACATTGAAGATATTTACAAAAAAAGATTACGATATGGTTTTTAGGTGTCCCTGATTCCAAATCACAAATTTTTGGACTTTTTGTCGGTCTGTTTGTTTGTTTGTGTGCTTGTTTGTTTGTTGGTGTGTTTGTTTGTTTTTTTGATCGAGCATCACGCAAAAACTACTTAACTGATTTTGATGAGATTTTTTTTGTTTCATAGCTTATAATCTGACTTAAAATCTGGACTCTGGAATCTGGATTTATGCGGACGAACTCGCGGGTACATGCTCGTATATAAATAAATCTATGCTATCCTGCCGGGTGCTGACAGCAGCTGCTATCTGTGTGAACTTAACCTAAGTCAAAGAAAATATACCCTAAGTTGTCAAACGCTATGTAAGAAACAGATTATCTCAAACGTGCGAATTTTCTCACGATGTTTCCTCATTATAATATAAAAGGCTAGTTACTACAACTAATAATAATGTAAGTACAAGTAAAATATTCACATAAACGGGCCAGCAGGTGTACTCCCAGAGGAACAAACCCGGCCAAAGTTTAATTAGGTAAGTTTAAGGCGATCTCGGCGCTGCGTCGCTTCACCGTTAAGCAGTGATTAAGGAAGAACTAATTATTGCTTAAACTGGATTTAAATATTCAAGATTACGTTAGACTCAACGGTACCCTAAAAAAAGAGAGACTAAACTCGTTCTTTTTCGTGAAAAGCCTGTGTTTTGTTTGGGATCATATATTTAGGTACCTACTATGGAGTCAGGCTCTGGTACAAATTCTCGATAAAAGTGTCCGAACTAACATAAATAAAAATGTGGGATATAAACAAATGCATAGTAATATAAAAACTATATGTTGCTGTACTCTTTTAACGCACGCGAGTTCTTATCGCTAACTCACTCACACGCAGGAAAGAGACGTGCTTATGTATTTTTGCGTGCGTGAGAAGAGTACATCAACGTATTACAGCCGTAATGGCTGACGCGATCAGCTGGCGCAAACAGATTGCAAATTAATTAAAATTAAAATTAAATGTTATGTTCGTAAACAAAATCATGCTTCTAAATGATAAAACAATAGTCTACTTACTGAAAATAAGATACACCATCATCTTTTTTCACTTTATGTAAGCAGTTTTTATAAGTTTTTACAACACAGTACGGCGTCATGAACTAGCGCGTGCTCGGACGATCAAACAAAGACTGGCACGCAATTGGTTCTCTTTTTGAATTTTGATTCTCTTTTGGTGCGGATACTTTTGAGCGTGGACCCAACTCCTATTAGTAATCCTAATTCATGGATTGGGATGGATAAGATGAATAACGTGGGTTTCTGTTGCCCGGGGCACAGACCGAGTTTGCCACCCTCTTATCTTTATAAGAAGACCTACAATAAAAATACAGAGCGGGCAAAGCGAGCTCGAAATTTTTTAGCACAACTATTCGGGTTGGGGTCAGACATCTTTTGGTTTATTTATGTAAACATAGAGCGAATTTCACATTCGAGCGAACCACAGACCATCTGTGGAACGAGCGAAGCGAGCTCGACTTTTCTCTTCAATAAATATGGGCAAAGTAACCTATGTAAAAGCTACGGATCGAGCGAAGCAAATTCGAAATTTTTAAACTAAAAATTTCGAGTTTGCTCGTTAGGATTATGTATAGTTATTAAAATAGAAACTTAGAGCGAGCGAAGAGAGCTCGACTTTTCACTGGTCTACGAATTGGTTATAGACAGACCTCAATCAATCTAAATTTTTTCGGAATTTGCCGCCCCTAGTAAAGTGCCGCCCGGGGCATTTGCACCCCCCCCCCCCTGCCCCCCCTCGCTACTGACGCTCGTTGGCATAGTAGAACTTCGGTATTGGATGGCCAGGCCATGGCCACTAACTTAGCCCACGTGGTGGAGTATGGCCTTCGACTACTTATATAGGGACGCGTAACCACGTGTCATTCTACTAACAAACTTTCTGCCACTTTTTGCGGGGGGCGAGGTAACATGTTATCCGCAACTTTGGATTTTATTCCCTATGACTTTAGATTCTAATTTTGAATGTTCAAAATCATGAAAGTAGTCTCGTGTAATCCCCAAACTTTCTAAGTTCGAAATTATTGTTTCGCAATAATAGGCTGTCTAGTTTAGTGATGAGTTATAAAATTGAATGTAAATGCGCAAGATTAATTGATCTAATACCGTGGCAGAGGGGAAATGCTACCGCAAGGCCGGTCCTTATATAAGTAGTCTAAGGCCCGCTTGCGCCAGGCAGGGTTATCGTCATTAACTCAGAACTAGACGCTACTTTGGAATTAAATTATAATTATGTCTTGCACCATCCTGTTTTAGGGGGCTAAACTTGTGTTATATTTAAATTTTAAACCGCCGATGTGGTAGGTTTAAGTCACTAAACTACGTGCTAAATATGGCTAAATGTCAAAATTGAGGCAACAGCTGTTTTTGTTGACATGATTGAAAACTGAATGATTTTAAAACAAAACGATGAAAACGAAATGTCATTGCCAAAATAAAACAAATGAGACAGACAAATATAAAGAGATGCGGTGTGAAAGAGACGTGCATATAATGTTCATTCATCATTCAATTTTCATATTTTGTCGGATTACATAAACTCTATGGTCATTTAGGATGTTGCCAGCGAAAAATAGAGAACTGTCAGGTTCGTTAACTATGAACTAGTTTTCATTGGCGCAAGACAATCTTCGATAACACTTTAGGTCGGTGCTACTAAACACGGGGTTACGCAATTTAACACAGCATTTGGCGCAAGTGGGCCTAAGAGTATGGCCCGCACTCCCTCTAACCCTTATTCGTAGAGGCTGCCTTTGCCCTGCAGTGGGATTCTACAACTTATAAATTACTTTTTACATTATTGAGAAAAGAAGTTGGAAATCTGGAAAGTCGATTTGGAAAAACAAAATAAAAATGTTAATCAAGAATTTAAATTAATTTTAAACCGTAATATGATTCATAGAAAATTTATTTCAACCTTATGCAAAAACGGGATTCTCGTTTAACAGTAATAAAATCGTTTCTTGGAAACCTTTTATTTGTCTTCCAGAATATACTCGTAGTTCTAAGTAGTTTCCAGCAAGTTCCAAAGAAAAATATAAGAACGTCATACCCGTTGCGGTAGTGCTCGATTTATATCTCAAATGATTTATAATTCATACTTACTTTAGAAAACCTTGGGGAAGAAACCAAGCTTAAAGCTCGACTCACACCGACGCGGGAAGCGAAGCGGGAGCGTCTACGACGCGAAACTTGGCCTCCAAACCGGCGCGACTGCGACGCGGGAAGCGAACATCATTTGTTGATGAATAGTCGTTGCAGCAACACCTCTCTAACTATTGTTTTCGTAATGTTATTTAAATATCAGAGTCTAACTAAATTGAACATCTAGAGTACTTTGGTACTGTTTGGTAGATATTATTACCTTTTAAAAGTTTCTAAAACCTACCTAGTTCTGTTGTTTTTGTTAGTTTTTTTTTAGTTTTTGGTAGTTTTTAAGTTTTTGTTGTTTTTGCTACCAAAATATACCAGAAATTACCAAACACTAGCAAAAGAAACAAAAATTTCTAAAATCTACTAAAAAGAACCGAAAACAACCGAAATCTTGGAAAAACCTACCAGAAACGATCCAAATCTATCAAAAAGAACCAAAATCTATACACAAGAACCAAAATGTACTGAAATTAAAAATTTGTATTTTATTTTATTAGCGTAGCATCGTACACGTCTGACCACTTGACGTGCGTGTCCGCTCCGCTGACGCTGCCTTCCCGCGTCGTGGTCGCGTCGGTGTGGGCGACTTAGCGGTAGGCCATAAGATTACATGGGCAGCGACTGCCGCGCGTTAGACGCTCCCGCTTCGCAGTCGCTTTGATCGCGTCGGTGTGAGTCGAGCCATGGAGTGGGTAGGGTAGGTTGTGAATTGTTTTCTTAACCATATCATATCACACAAGCGATTTCTGATCGTAGGCGATGTCACAATTGCACCGCAACAACGTCGCAACTGCACCAACACATTGTAGCAACTGAATCAACGGGATTTTTACAGAAAGAACAATGGCGAATTTGGACTAAGGCATTTTTACGAAAACTAAAAGCCGTAGTCGGCGATCGTAATAAGCGCTCTGCCTGTGGCTCGTTTGGCGGCAGACTGACCCCGGAGACCAGGTCCACCAAGTTCCAGGGGGGACGCTTCGGAGCTTTGCTCCTACGCGTAGCTCGCGGCCCTAATAACTTTAAACAGAAAATATTTAGGATATTTTTGGAAAAAAATCCACATCTCTAAAAGTGTGGATTTAAAAGTAAAAATTACTACGTACTCGCAACTGTGACAGCTATTTTCATCGAATATGATCACCTAGGTGTATTATGGTCGTTAAAAGAACGTCTTTGGTTTGGTTGAATTGATAGTGTTCGTTCATTTCGTTTCTCGAAATTATCATAATATTAAACGTACGGTGAATATTCATTTACAAAAAAACCATGAATATATAGACGATCGAGTGGACTATCTAATGAGAATGATTCACACACTTGATTCATAAGGAGCAACTTTTCCGCCAACTTCTACAGGCTACAACTAATTGACTTTTTTGTTAGTTTAATTTCACTCTACACGTATTGCTAAGTTTCACTGACGTACGGTCCCTCTAAGACTGAGACCGAAATAACATGCGCATCTGCCACTCTTCTTTATCGCTACATCGCCTATACTTGATCGAAGGACATCGCCGATGATTCCGCCTCGACATTGAATATCGAACTGACAACCGGTGGGGTGTCAGAGTTCTAGAGTGGAGACCGCGAACTGGTAGGCGTAGTGTCGGACGCCCTGCTGCCCGCTGGAGAGACGACCTAAAAAAAGTAGCGGAGAGCGACTGGATGAGGAAGGCCGAGGATAGAGTTTTGTGGCGCGCCTTGGGAGAGGCCTATGTTCAGCAGTGGACGATGATAGGCTGATGATGATTGAATATCGTTGCGATATAACTACGATATCGCTACGTATATTGTATTTTTAAGGGCATTAGAATCACTATAACTTTGTATACTTACTGATCATAAGACTTCAGCATCTCTTTCAAGACATTGTCCCCAAAACCTCTTCAAAAAAATTCAGTTTCCTAAACCCATTGTACTTAATCGTGCGTACCTTTAAGGTCATTTAGAGGCAAAGCAGCTAAAGTGAAAATGATAGCGCACGAAAATCAACCTGGTAACGCCTAAGTAGATGTTTCCTAGGAATTTGGGAACATCCCATAAATATGTACGCAAAATGGATTTCGGGGATCCTCCTGTATTCAAGAGCTGATAGAATCCATTATTTTGAGGTGACATTTTGAGGTCAGTTCGGTGTTAAAGTGGTTATAAACTAAACTGAGTCGTGAATATTGAGGGTCAATTAATAACGTTGACTATTATAGTCCGAGATCCGACCGTAAAATTATTCACCTATTTCTTAGGCGAACGAAATGTGATTCTAGTGTATGTTTACATAGGGGTTAATTCAACGCCGCAAAGCTGCCTAGAAAAATCTTGCCGCAAGTACCTTTTCCGTTATGATTTTTCATATAACTTTTTTCACCTTTCTGTTTGGGAAGTAAATGAGGAGACTGATCTAAAGTACTGGAAAAACTAGGGTTGCCACCTCTCAATATGCCGCAACTATAGGGTGCCCAGGTTCAAAAAAGTGCTCCTTCCGATGGCACCCCATTTACTTCCCAAACAGACAGGTGGAAAAAGTTATACCAAAAATCATAATGGAAAAGGTATTTGCGGCAAGATTTTTCTAGGCAACTTGGCGGCGTTAAATTAATCCCTGTGTAAACATACACCAGATTCACATTTCATTCGCCTAAGAAATAAGTGCATAATTTTATGGTCAGATCTCGTTCGATTAGAACTGGAAATTGACAAGAATATTTAGGAGGCGCAAATGCTATTTGACATATTTTGGTCGAGTAGCTATTGGAACTACTTTTTATATGGAACAGCAGATGTTTTTCGCCTTTTCGATGTTGGTTCTCTTGATAAAGTTGTCCAGTTTGATGGCCAGAAGCACCCTTTAATATGACTGTTACGTATTTAAATCGACACCCTGTATACATTCTAAAAAACTTAATTTTGCGTTAAATCATTAGGTACCCTCCATTTAACTTCGCCATAATCGAACGAATCGAAAAGTAAAAAGTTTAATCGAGAACATTTTTCTTCAAACTTTTCGAAGGCTTCCATTTTGCATCAGCTGCCATCTTTTATATTGTTTTTGTGAAAAAACTCGAGCTGCCAATTCTGAGATTAATAAAATGTAAATGTTGGTGACACGGCTCTCGCTTCGCGAGCAATTTCCTAAGATCTTTCGTCGAGAAAATGTCTTCAAAGACAGTATGTACTTACCTAATTTCTAAAGATTTTTATGGCTTTTTTTATCAAAAGATTAAGTTCTTTCAATGGTTTACTTATAAAAGGCTGGCGGTCGTATGGTTACCGCACAGTGCATAAAATATTACAGTGAGGAAGCTGCTAAGAAGGTGGCAACATGGCCACAGATTAATTAATAAGTTAGGTACTACAGTACGTGAGCCCTTAAAATAGGATTCGGCGGTCGGGTAAAATTGGTTAATATTCGGATTCGGGCGTTTCTGTATAAAAAATTGCGTAAAAATGTGATTACGGAATTTAAGTCACATATTTTTGTAAGATTTTAAATAGGCTTAATGTTTGATTTATTCGAGCAAATATGATCTACATTTTATTAAAATAGCAAACATCTTGTATTGATTTAAAGGTTTATGGATAATTTTCAGTATTTTATAAGGCATGCCTTCAGTGAGCGATGATAGCCCATACGGAAGAGAGCTAGCGCCTCAAACTAGGTGGTATGGTATGGGGTACTGACTTATAACTACTTTATCTATCTTACTCGTCATTTCTTTCTAATCTAAACTGAATCATACCTATACACCCTTATGCAACATTTCTGGTCACCCCAAAATACTTATGCGGCAATCGGCTACTCATGAGGCAATCGCTGGATACTGGTGCTCTTTAGGCGTATTTAGCAAAAAAAATATGTATACTGATTGTTTTCGCCTATCCATAACAATAACAATATTACTTTGTAAATTAAAATTTAGGCATTGTGTTTCACTCAGTTTATGTCTGGCTACGGCAGAATAACAGAGGCAGCTGATTTATTCAACTGTCGCTGAGCCGTAGACCTTTTTGTCTTGTTTTTTTTTATATAAATGTTTATTCTTGTGTTACAACAGAAAACAACACTTTTATTTTTAATGTCCTTCTGTATTAATATTACCTACTTCTGTTTGTGTACGAATGTAAAAGACTAATAAACGATTTTTAATTTTTAATTTAATTTAATTTATGAAATTATTAAACTTTTGATCAAGACCCCATTCCAGACCCGTATGATGGCTTAGACTGCATCACTTCATTTTTTAATTACATGGTTCAAAGGTAGTCCACAATGCAAATTGGTTGAATATACATAAAAACTGACGAGATAACAAACTCTCGGCAAAACTGCCCAGATTTTACACGACTCCGAAAATCTGTGTTAAATAACTGAATAAATATGCCACTACGCGAGCCCCTAGTAAACATAACAACCTAAATATTAGTACCACCGAGAGCAACACATGTTCCACTTGTTAGTTTTAGGCTCCCCACACACCCTATTAAGTAAAGTTGGTTTTATTCGAAGCGTCCACACCTCGTTTTGCCCTAAAACAGTATTCTGTAACTGTAAATGAAGCAATAAGGAATTAAAGGTACAGGTGTGGAAAATGGGGTAGAAAGTTGTGGGAGCGAATCGGGGTTACAGAGTTTCTATTAAGGGACGTCCTCATAGTACCTTCGTAACGAATATTCGAGAAGATATTGCTGTACAGAAACTGAAGAGGTGCTGTAAGGCTTAGTCTTCATCTCAACCGTTAGACATCCACTCCTGGACATAGGCCTCCCCTAAGGTACGTAACAACGACCGGTTCTGCACTGCCCGCATCCAACGAGTTCTCGCCGCCTTCACCAGTTCGTTGGTCCACCTTGTGGAAGGCCTATCCACGCTGGGCTTTCCGGTACGCGTTCGCCACTCGAGAACTCTTTGGCCCCATCGTCACTCGGTTCTGGGAGCAATGTGCCCTCCCAATGGCTTAATAAAGCGTCGATATTGGAAAGAATCACCGAAGTTCATCAATGCTCAGTCAGTTCAGTCTTTCCAAAGACAGTTTTAGTGGTATTTCAGGTCGAGTGTCTCCTTGCTTCGGTAGGCATGTGGTCCCAGATAGTGCCAATATGGCGATCTGCCAGTAGAACAAATAAATACCCAACCTCCCGTCGACCTTCCTATCACAAAACTGGCACGGTGGCAGCTACTTATCGTTATCTTCTTTGATTAAATTCATTGCGGGTTCCAAGACAGATAAGATTCATCCCCGCTCTCTGGACTTCATTGTCTAGTGTTGTGAGTGGTTGCCGCTGTTGATCCTGGTTTACATGAGATACAGTGGTGGGAATGTGTTGTGGTCCTATCATAGAGAATTCGCTAAGGGTCCTATGCCCTTTTCAACCCCTCCAGAAATAATTGTTTAGCTCGTTTTGAAAACGCTCTGGTTTTGTTTCGAACGCTTAGAAGTATTGTATATTGTTGGCAACACTGTAAGTCTGTAATGGCGGCTTGGAAAATATACGTCTTACTGTGCACACGCTTCTTTTATTTATCAGTGGCGATCGAGGAAAATATCGCGAAATCATGCCTATTGGAGTCATAACCGAGTTCAATATTAAAGACGGCAACTGGAGATCATATTGTGATCGAATAGACATGTATTTTAAAGTGAACGATATCAAAAGTGACTTGCAATTACCGGTACTCATTTCGGCCGTGGGTGACGTGACATACGAGCTAATGGTAAATTTGTGCAATCCGAAAAAACCGTCGGAGCTAACCTATAAAGAAGTGGTGGAATTAGTCCAAAAACATTTGCAACCAAAACCATCGGTGCTCGCGGAGCGGTATCTTTTTCGTCAATGTAGGCAGGGCAACGAACAATCGATTGCGCAGTTTGTGGAGCAATTGAAAAAGAAAGCAAGATTTTGTGAGTTTGCGGAGGTGTTGAACGATAATTTGAGAGACCAATTGGTATGTGGAATCGCGAGTGATGGTATTCGACAAAGACTTTTTGCAGAGGAGCAGTCAATGACGTTCACCAAGGCGTTATCGTTAGCGTTATCGTTGGAGGCGGCGGAACGAAACGCATCGGCAGTGGAGAATTTAAGAGAGGCGGTAAATGTAAATCAGGGGGCACAGGACGGATGCTTATCGGTAAACCAGCTGCACACGGCTGGTTGTGCGGCGTGCGGAGATACCCGTCACACTAAAAACGATTGCAGATATCGTAATTATGTGTGTGACAGCTGCAATTTGATGGGGCATTTGCGGCGAATGTGTGTGAGCGGGCGAAACGGAGGCGGCAGCGCAGGCCTAGGGCCTAGCGCAGGCAGCGGGGCCGGCGGCGGCAGGCGGCGCGGCGCGAGAGGGAGCGGCCGATCACGCGGCGCTCGAGCGCGCGCGCCCCGCCACGACCCGCCGCAGCAGCAACAGTGGCGCCGGGAGGCCCATGCGCAAGGCGGCCACTCGGACGCGCATTGGGTGGGCAGCGACGACCACGTACCGTCCGAACAGTCCGATGAGGAGTATTACGATGATGAACCAGTGTATCAAATGTCATTAGGAATGTATAAACCGGTGAGCATGAAGTTAAATGTAAACAATCAGGAATTGTGGATGGAGGTTGATACAGGATCGGCTTTGTCATGCATTAGCGAGGAAATGTATAGGGAAAAATTCAGTCATTGTCCAATGCAAAGATGTACATTAATGTTACGATTTTATGATGGAAGTCGAGTAAAGCCGATGGGGTATTTACAAGTGAATGTAAAACATCAAAATGTTAACAAACAAAGAAGAAGACACGAAACACGAATGCGTTCAATTTATTGATGTGAATTGACCTTAAGGGTTTACTAGTAGTTCTCGTCTATATAAAACCTATCAGACGTCTTTTAATTTAATTAATTTTATAATTATATACCTTAAAACCGTCATAAAATTCTCTGACGGCAAAATTACCACTATCTTGCCTCCGCAAGTCCGTACTGGGCTTGCGTGGGAAATTATTTGCCACTCTCAAGATACTCACGAGGTGGAAGTCATCTTGGCGTGTTTTGGTCCTATGGTAAAAAGTTGAAGAAGAGTCATGCAATTTCTGGGCACACTCTCAAAAATTACACCTTATAATAAAAATAGAAAGACAAAAACTTAAGTTATCCTATCCTAATAATGATATAAATATGAAAGTTAGTGACGATATTTAAATGTTTTTATGTTTGTGGTTCAATCGCGCATAAACGGCTAAAAGCATGGATGGATAAACACATAGGATACTTTTTAAAGTCAACGTAGAGGGAGTCGCGGGCAACAGCTAGTTTAATCATAACAGTGATTCATTTCAATCCTAAAAATTTGGGCAGCTATTTACAAAATTACAACTTTGCCAAAAAAAGTAAAATAATTACCTGGTTATGCGTAATTTTGACGATCTTTTAAAGAAAATTGCACTTCAATTTTATTCCACGCTGTTCTTCTCTGTTTGTGTTTCTCACAGTTTCGAGTTATCTTCGAGAACCTGCGGTAAGGGACACAGGGTCAGACCTAAACTAGTGTTAATATTTCACGCAAAGCGTTAGGGCTGATGAGGCTTCGCCAGGGGTAATTTATGCAGATAGGCCCGTGCTAACTTGTATGCCAACTATTTAATATATTGATGTAAGCTCGCCTGTGTTTTGGTGATACATGTATTGCATATTCCCAGCACACTACAGGGTGTTAGGGTAAACAGTTGCATTACTTTATGGGGTAATTAATTACCCCTACTGGGCACAATTGTACCCATGATAATGAACAACATTCCCAGAGAAACCTATAGGAAATTCGACTTTTTATACAGAAGTTCGATTAGCTGATTGCATTTAGTATGGGAAGTACAATATTTTTTAGGAATTTCCTATTTATGTTTATTAATGAAAGTTGATCAGTACAACTTACAATCACCCCTAATGCAACTGTTTACCCTAAAACCCAATAAACAGGGTGAAATTGATATCATTAGCATCCGTTTTGCTCCGATCGGTTTGCTTCCTTAGTAAAAGTTGTTCAGTTTGATGGGTAGACTCTTAGTTTAAAAGGATGCTAATTATATCAATTTTATCCTGTATACAGGGTGTAAACTTAAAAGCGTTACATACTTAAAGGAGTGCTTTGAGATCGCCATATCCAATTACCGTACAACGTCAAGCACTAATTGCTCTTTTTAAACTAGATACTGGCAAAATCCACCAAGGAAACGCCATTAAACAAAAAATAGAATAGACATTAGCTTCAGACCATAAAACTGAACAACGTTTACTATATAGGACCAACTTATGACATCGCAAAAAAATGTTGTTGTTTTATACATTTTTCCGTAAATAGTACGAATCGAATTTAATTTTATCTATAGCGTTCACATCAACGTCAAGACATTCAAGCTCGAATATTCCATTCGGCTGCGAGATAGTAAAAAAAAACGAAAATGAAGACCCTTTCTCTAAAGATAGTTACTTTTCTTTTTCTCTTTCAAGACAGAGATTTGTTTATTTGGATTGAAATAAGAGACTCGAATTGTAATTTTATTCTTAGTAAAAGCAATGAAGATAAGCTAAGGATTTTATAATAGGATTTAAGGTTTTATAAGGGACTCTATCTAAAAAACCGGCCAAGTGCGAGTCGGACTCGCACACGGAGGGTTCCGGACCACTATTTTTACACTAGTTTTTCACTAGTTTCTAATAAAGACCTGAACATCGCCCTTGATCAGCTACAGACAGACTTTGACAAACTAAATAAATGGTGCCACGATGCTGGACTTGTCCTAAACGCCCTAAAAACTAAACTTATGCACATTAAATCCCCTTACCTGAAACATCCAACGGAGAATACAATCACTTTGGTCGCTCATTCCCATACCTGTCTACACACTAAGCTCAGCAGTGATACACCGTGTAATTGTGACATCATAGAGGTAGTAAAGAAGCATGTGTACCTGGGCCTTGTAATCGATCACAAGTTTAATTGGGAGCCCCACATTGAACGGGTCTGCGACAAACTAAGAGCTCTCGTAGCAACATTTTATATCATTGGAAATCGGATTCCATACAAAATAAAACTAATGCTGTATAATTCCCTAGCAGAGTCTGTAGTGTCATACGGCCTCTCCAGTTATGGGCGCACGTATAATTCCTACTTGGATTCCATCCTAAAACTACAAACGAAAATCTTAAAATTAATAACCCCATTTCAAACCAAGTTGAAATACACCGAAAATGATAAACTTTTATTCAAACATTGCAATACACTACCAGTCCATACTAAAGTAAAACACAACCTACTAAAAGAGCAATTTTTCAACTTCAACTTAAAAAATTTAGTAAAACACCCTATACAAACGAGACACACTGTGCAAAAAAAACTCGTCATCACCCGAGCGACCAACTGCTACGGCGAGCGGACTAGCGCGTACCTGATCCCGCGACTGATTAATTCTTTACCTACCGACGTTAGGGACGCATTATCTCAAAATAACATTAACCATAAACTAAAAACCTATTTCATATCCCAACTAAGTTAAATGGAAGGAAACTTTTACCATGTTTCTATTTATATTTATTATAACTGAGCTTTGTATCTAGTTAATGTACTGTTTATTGTTTGATTTGTAAAAACTGTGCAGAATTATTTATGTCACCTAAAAATCTCTTTTGGTTTATGTGATGTATTATTTAAGTCGTGTCAATTCATGTATCTGGTAAATAAATAAATACAAAATACAAATATTACCGAAAAATTGTGTTTTCTCCGGGATTCTTAGCACAAGCCTGACCGACACTTGACCGGACTCAAATGTATACAACAGCAGATTTCTTTTTTGCTCTGATCGGTTTGCTCCCATAGTAAAAGTTGTTCATTTTGATGGGTAGACTCTTAGTTTAAAAGGATGTTAATGGATGGATTGGATGTTATCAATTTCACCCTGTATAATCACACCAAGTTATGCTTATGACGCTTCTATATGTATTATCGTTTTTAAGAAAACAAAAAACTTTATATGGGACCCTCATTTTTTTTAACAAATCCACATAAAATTAGGTTATTATAGTTCAAAAGATACAGAGCCCTTTAGACTCTAAAGTTTAGAGGCAGAACAGACAGACATATACACACGGACGGATGGATGGACAGGGTAGGTCTATGAATAGGTCCTGTAAGCACCCTTTGGGTACGGAACCCTAAAAAGACAAGATTGTAATTTGAACAGAAAATATAAAACTTTTTAGATTGCAACTATTTTCCAGCTGCTCTGGAGGACAAATAGGTGGAATTCACCGTTTTCGTCCTGAAATTCACCGTCTAAAACGAAAAGTAGCAACAACGAAAAACTAATTAAATCATACAATCATCATCATCAGCCTATAGGTCACTTTGAGGGCACAAAGACTTGCCTTCCCTCAAAATGCAAATAAGGTAAAAATAAAAAACGCGATATTATTCACCATACTGTAACTTCACAAACACTTTCCAGTTTCTTTTTTTTTTCGTTGCCTTAAACTAATAATTATTTTGTTTCCAATATCCAACTTTAACACCGTGTTGTACCCTTTCAGAGACAGATTTTCGAAAAATCATTTCTTAGTGCATTTCTCAGTCATTCTGTTTAGTAAGGAATAGGTGAAATGTTTGCTCCCATTGTAAAAGTTGTTCAGTTTGATGGATGGGTTTAAAGGTTAATGATACTTTTCCTTACACCCTGTATTTTCTTTTCTAAAATGTTGTTTTCAGTTATTAGACAACTACGAATAAGAATTTCATAGTTATACAAAGATAACAAATTAGAACTTCTACTAAACTCATATTAATCATTATCTCTGAAAACAACATCACAAATTAGATGCACTCCAAATTACTTCTCATTAAAATCACAAACTTGTAAATCAAAAACTGTCTTCAAAGCAAACATTTTTACTGTCAAAAACAACACTTTCAAGCCAATTTGAACTTTATTCCAACTATGTATAAGGCGGAAAGTTTCAACGTATATCGTAAACAAGCAGTATCAAAACTTTGTTCGCACTTTGAACTTTACAAACCATTATACTTCTAAACCCGCTTATGAATTCCATGCAACGCTAACTTCGACAAAGAAATTAGTCGTCAGGTAAGATAAGTTTTAACTAATTCAGTTCTTAATTTGAATGCTAAATAAGGTCTTAAATGAGCGTCGTTATTAAACCTGGATCTCAGTACAATTCATAAGCATGCAGTGTTTGAATTTAATTTAAAGTTTTAAACATAAGAAAATAGGTAGGATGTAAAAATCTGTGCTAGAAAGTCAACCAACAACACGGGTCACAAATTATTCCAAAGGTGTTTTGGAGTCACGTTGCAAGTTTGGTCACGAACGATCGTTCGCGTTCAGGCTTGCCACGAGGTCCCACCTTCATCATCTCAAATGTGTTTTTGGTGGTACTTGGTACACAAACATGCTACTTGACATTGACAGAATTGGAATGCAGAGCCAAAAAAAAAGACGTCAAAAAGCTATCTATATGATATTATTTTGAATAAAAAATTTTGAATTTTGAATGAAATCGGCCATTTTCTAGAAAAAGAAGAAAAACTAAGACTTTTTTTTTCTGAAACTGATTTGAAATAGATTTGATAGAGATATAATCCTTTTGTTAGAAAATGACAGGCTACTTAATATTGTTTAAAGAAAATTGAACTATTTTATGCACGAGTAAAACCTGGTTACATTTCATGTTGGAATTAAATGAATGTCACCCCTCAAGAATTTTATTTATTTATTACAGGCACAATTCATGTTATCATGACAAGTATACACCCAATGCGACGACATTTTGGTTGCACATTTTACTTTTTAATTATAACAGAGTATATTTAATTTATCTTCATCATAATCTCAGCCAATAGACGTTCACTACTGGACATTGGCATCCCCAAAGATCTCCACAACGACCGGTCCTGCGTTTCTCTCATCCAACGTGTTACCGCCGCCTTTGACCAGGTCGTCGATCCAATTTGTTTCCTACCCAAGCTGCGCTTTCCGGTACGCGGTCACCAATCGTCCGATCGACGACTCTTCGGCCCCACCGGCCATCGGTTCTGCGAGCAATGTGCCCCGCCTATTGCCACTTTAATTTAGCAATTCTTTGGGCTATATCAGCTAATCTGGTTCTTCTGCGGATCTCTTCATTTCTGATTCGATGTCACAGGCAAACTCCGAGCATAGCCCTCTCCTACACCGTGTAAAAAGACATCTCCCGAAAACTTTAAGAACATATCACTGAACCTATACACCTATACATATAAAAATTAATGGCGCTAACCTTTTAAATTTAAAAAAATTATTCGTGATTTTTCCATTTTCTTGCCACGCAATGTAAAGCGTACAACACGCTGCTGTCGTAACACTACGTCACTCGACCGTTTGCGGTTATGTAGGTACAAACTGTAGCAGAGAAGAAGCGCGCCAAGGTGCGCGCGGTAGTCACGGTCGCACGCCACTCAGCTGTTAGGTCACTGCCCGCTCGCTCGGGTGAGCGGGCAGTGACCTTACAGCTGTGTGGCGCGCGACCGTAGCTTGGCGACGTGTTTGATGAGTGCGTTTTACATTGCGGATTTTTGCTATTTTCGAAATGCTTGTGTTTAACAATTAAAATTGTATTGCATTATGTCACTGGTAGGCTTTAATGTTCATAATTGTAGAAATAAAGGCCCGAAAAAAAATTAAATTTGTGAAAATAAAAAAAATAAATTTCAGTGCCAAAGTGTTAGGTATCATGGTCTGAATCCGTAGTTTCAGTTTTCGGGAGTAGTCTTTTTACACCCTGTATATTTAATTAAATAACGTCGACTTAAAATCGGTGAAGCATTTACCTCAGGGGTAATATAACTGCGAATTCGCATCGCATCGCAAATATCTGCGAGCGCTCGATTCTTATTATGTGTGATTTTCAATATCTGTGATATGTGTGATTTCTATTTCTCGCATATATTTGCGATGCGAATTCGCAGTTATGTGTGGGAGTAACAGTGGTAAGTTTTTAATGTATTTTGCCTCGGTGCACCTTACATGAACAGTTTGTCAAAGCAAATGTACCTAATATTAGTCTGGGATAAATATTTATCTACGTCATTCGACAACCTTCTACTGCTTGTTTATGTTGTACTTTTACTAGGTGCAGCTTATTTATTATTACCTAGTTTGTTAAAGAAAAGCTAATGTTAGTCTCGTTTAAATATTGCATTTACAATTTACGTATTTAGACAACGTTCTACTGCTTAGTTTATTCTGTACTTTCTATACAGGGTGAAATTGATATCATTAGCATCCTTTTAAACTACGAGTCTGCCCATCAAACTGAACAACTTAGCAAACCGATCGGAGCAAAAAAAACTGATGTTGCATACATTTGAGTCGAGTCAGGCATTTAGTATGGAACAGCTGATTTTTTTTTTTGCTCCGGTCGGTTTTCTCCCATAGTGAAAGTTGTTCAGTTTGATGGGTAGACTATTAGTTTAAAAGGATGCTAATGATATCAATTTCACCCTGTAGATGCAGCTCATTTCATTTATTTCATAAATGGCTTGTAATATTAATCTCATATTAATGTTTGATGATCAAACATCTAAGTTTGCTTTGTGGTGTCTTGGTGCAGGTATTTATTAATTGTTTAAGCAAAGCTGACAAAGCTGACTTAGTCCAGTGTAAATAAATAATAAATTAAACAACATTTATCTCAGACATTGCATTATATATTTATGCATTATATATATGTTTATTGCATTTTTATTGCATTATATATATATTTTGAAATTCACTCAAAAGGCCAAAACAACATCAGCTGATTGGATCACTTTGCAAAGGGGCGTTAATGAATGATAAACTGTCAGCTGTCAACTTGGATTGACATTATTAACAGTATTGCCACCTTGATAAATTCAGTTTCGTTCAGAAATTACAAATTGATGTTCGGATACACACTCGCACAAGATGGCACTAGTTTGTTTTAAATGCAACATCAACATAAAAATAAGAGAGAATCCTTGACCTGTTCCCAATGTAAACAGTGTTATCATGTTCAGTGCACGGTCATTTCTGACAAGCTCTTTGACTTGATGGAACCCGAAAAAAAGTTGGTATGGAGATGTAAAAATTGTCTTCAGAAACAAAAACCTCCCCACGAGTTATTGAAAAATATTACACCTACTCTTTTGAAATCCAACAATATTACAACCAGGCGTAAAAATGTAAAGTCTAAAGAGTTGAAGAAAGCTGAAATTAAATGTACTACGAATCTTACTACAGCCAGTTCGTCAAGTACACCAACTATAGGAAAACAGCGCGATGGCATAACTGTCCAAAACCTACATGAGTCGTTCTCCTCCCCTCCATGCGTCCTGGAGGCTGAAACATCTTCTACTACTAAACTTAACAGAAGTCTCCCAGATATAAGTACCAATATGCATATTTGCGATGAATTGAATGAAATTAAATCGGCTATGTCATTATTACAAGAAAAACTTGAAATCGCCGAAAATGAAATATCTAACCAAGTAATTGAAAATTTTGCCCTGAAAAAGCAAATATCAAAGTACGAGCAACAAATTGATACACTCACGCGACTATGCACATACATTCCAGCTCAAAACAAGTCTAGTCAAAACGTGGTTAAAAACTATTATAGCACTTCGAAACTTAGTTCATTGAATAAAATTAAACGAAATTTGAATGACATAAGTTTTTCGGAATTGAATGTGGAGCAGACACCTGGTAATGAAGACCATGAAGAAACTTTTCGTTTATATGAAGAGGAATTCATCGTCTTGAATGGAAAAATCAGTGAGCTACAATCTGAACTAGCCTCTGCTAATCGAAAGATAGAGTCCTTGACAACGGTAATAGATAATTGGACGTCCTCAAACAATTCGGAACCTGCCAACCTTCTAATATCTCATGATCAGGACACACAGTTACAAGACAATGAACCAATAAAGGTACATAATGAATCAGTCAGCATAAAAAAGAAGCTCTGCATCATAAGTGCAAACGCTAGAAATAAGGTTTTACAAATATCCTTGCAGACTTTTGAAGAGGAATATCAAATATGCCATCATATAACACCAAATGTAGGGACTTTGGAACTATTAAGAAACATAGATGAAAAAGTAAAATCTCTCACTTTAGATGATTTCTGTGTGCTGATTGTTGAGGATAATGATTTCAAGACTACACAAAATTATAATAAATTAATCACCAACATTAGAGAGAAACTTATAAACATAACTAACACAAATATTATAATATGCGTCCCGACATTCAAATGTGGAAGATTCTCAGAATTATGCAATACGCGAATAGAAGTTTTCAATGCTTTATTAGACAAGGACGTGCAGAAGTTCAACTACGCATACTTGTTGGACTCAAACCTACACCTAACGTATAATTATGAAATGTTTTCGGGAAGATTAGGAGCACTCAACAACAATGGAATGAGAGCTGTCATAGCTGACTTGAAATACCTTATGGTCGATATACAACTTAGCATGAAACAACACGAAAGTCTTGATGCTCTAAATGAAAAAGAGTGTTTTTTTCGTGAATGTACTGGATAACAAGTTTCGTATTCTACATCAAAATATTGCAGGAGTTCTAAACAAACAAGATGACCTGGAGTATTGCATTGGTGATTTACTGGATAATGGATTGAAAATCGACGCAATTTGCTTATCTGAGACGAATATACAAAGAGGAACTGAGACGAACCTTAAAATAAATGAATTTAGTACTGCAGCAACGTTCTCTAGAAAAGGCACAAACAAAGGAGGTGTAGCAATCCTCATAAGAAAGGATACAGAATACAAAACCATGAATTTAGACTCATCAAGCCAGATGTTTGTGTTCGAGTGTTGTGGTGTTGAAATAACGCAATACAATTTAGTTTTGATATGCATCTATACAAATAAAACTCCAAGTAGTACAAATTCGATATTTTTCAAAAAATTAGATGGTTTATTAAGCAACGTGTGTACGAGAAAACGCAAGAAATATATTATTTGTGGTGATCTGAACATTGACATAATGAAAGAAACTAGCATAGCAAGAGAATTAAAAGAGATTTTAGATAATTATAACATGAAGTTGGTCATAAATAATCCAACGCGTATAACAGACACCTCTGCAACGTGTATTGACCATATCATCACGAATATAAAGGGTGGTGACGGTGAAGTACACAATTTAGGGCTGTCCGATCATACAGCCCAGTCATTTGCATTTCCTATCAACGTTAGAAAATTAAGACCTGCAAAATGGTGGTACGAATACAAACGTGACTATTGCGATGGCAACAAACAACTCTTCAAAAAATGTTTGTCGGGCCTTTCATTCAGTGAAGTTTTTGATCAGACCCATGCATCTGGGGCAAAAGCCCCATTAAAAAATGAACTACATAATTTATATTTGCTATTTTATTATTATTATTATTATTTTTATTTGTTGTGTTTCCCCTTAATAAAAGTGAAAGTTTTTGATAATAAAATAAAATCAGTGTGGTTAACAAAGGGCATCAAAAAATCATGTTATACTAAAAGATTGATGTATCTGAATTATCGACGTAACAAACATACCTCTAGACAATCATATGTAAACTATTCCCGTATCCTAAAAATGTGTATTGTGCGTTCTCAAAGGAATAATAATTTTAAGTACATTAAACGAAATAACAACAAGTGCAAAGCTGTATGGAATGTAATTAAGCAATATACTGCTACAGATGTAGCAAATAAAGCGACAGTAGAAATTAAACATAAAAACTGTATCATACAAGATCCAAATGAAATTGCTGAACTGTTTAATAACAATTTTATAAACACAATAACTGACAATTGTCAGCAGGATGTTAATAGGCTGAACCATAATGATGTAGTCCAGAACCTAGAAAAAAGTATATTTTTGTTTCCTGTAAATTCTGATGAAGTGCTTAGAGTGGTTAGATCTTTGAATAATTCCAGGTCAGTGGGTTATGATGGAATATGTACCGACATAGTAAAGTTTACTATCGAGCAAGTAGTCGGTCCTTTGACCTATGCGATTAATCTATCACTTACTCAAGGGGTTTTTCCAGATATACTCAAACGTTCTATAGTTAAACCATTACATAAAAAAGGCGACAAAGATCAGCTTGATAACTACAGACCAATAACATTAATCCCGATCTTTTCAAAAATTTATGAAAAAATTATGCACATAAGATTGAGTAAGTTTTTTGAAAATAATAACGTAATTAGGGAGGAACAAAATGGTTTCAGAAAGGAGAAAAGCACGTCTCTAGCAATATTTAATTTAATAAAACTTGTAACAGCATCTCTGGATGATAAACTGCCCGTGACAGTCCTTTTCATGGACATGAGCAAGGCTTTTGATTTTGTTAGCCATGACCGCCTTCTTGCAAAACTTTATAAATGCGGAATCCGCGGACCGGCACAGGCCTGGCTGACATCTTACCTATCTCACAGAGTGCAATGCGTCGAAGTTCAGAGATACTGTACCAAGAGTAAATGTGTTGAAATCTATAGATCGTCCTTCATGGAAAATACTTACGGAGTACCACAGGGCAGTGTTCTGGGGCCATTACTATTTCTATTATACATTAATGATTTACCTAACTCTTTAGCACACAGCTGTATTCTTTTTGCAGACGACACTTCTATTATTATTCGTGGAGATGATATGCTAACCTATGAGCAAGAAATTAATAACACTCTTGCCAAAACTATAGACTGGCTCAGCTCTAATAACTTAAAGGTAAACATTAGTAAAACAAAAGCAATGCAATTTTATACTTGGCAAAGGGGCTCTGTTGATTTAAAAATAAATTACAATGGAGAACAAATTGAGGAGGTGTCTTCTGCAAAATTTCTTGGTGTTACGATAGACTGTCATTGTAATTGGAAGGAACATGTAGATAATTTGTGCTGCAAGGTAAATAGCTTTGTATATGCCTTGAGACGAATAAGTAATGTAGTCTCACAGAAATCAGCTATAATAGCTTACAATGGTTATGTTCATTCTATACTACGATACTGCATTGTTATATGGGGTAATTCTTCAAACATAGACAAACTGTTTATAATTCAAAAACGATGTATTCGAGCGATGTTTAATCTTAAGCAAATTGAATCGTGTAGACCCTATTTCAGAGATTGTAATATATTAACATTACCTTGTTTGTATATAATGGACGTGTGCATTTTTGTATATAAAAATAAAAACCTTTTTCAGTGCAACCATGAATTAAGTAAGAGAGTTTTAAGATCGCAATATACAAATAAACTATATAAACCTCCTTCTAAACTAACATTGACTTCTAATAACTGTGCGATAATGACAATAAAAATATACAATAAATTACCTGATAGTTTTAAAGATTTTAAATTGAATAAGTTTAAAAAAAGTGTAAAAAATTGGTTAGCGGAAAAATGTTTTTATAGCATCAAAGAATATTTAGACTATAAATGAAATACTGACTTAACTATTTGATTACAATTATAGTGACATTTTGTGTGATTAACTTATAATTTATTTTAGAATGACATGCAGTATTTTATATTTTATTCATTTTTTTATAATTATAGTGAAAAATTTTATCATTAATTTATAATTTATTTTAGAATGACATGCATGGATCATTATAAAAAAAAAAAATTATTAAAAAAAAAATTTATTAAATGTGTTCTGTGATAACTTCTTGTTACCTAAGATTAATATAATAATTTTAAATCAGAGTTAAAATCTATTAAGTGTTGACAGTATTTTGACATCATTTTATAATTTTGTTTATTAATTTTACTAACCTAGTAAGTAAGCAATACTAACAATGAAATTTAATTTGTGACATTGCTATGGAATTTATGTTCTGAAATAAATGATTTGATTTGATTTGATTTGATTTGATTTGATTTGATTTGATTATTGTTTATTTTAATTTCGAAATCTAATTCATGTAAATTGAATGTGTATACGTCTGCAAAGACAAGGTTCGGAGTGATCTTTAAATTGCAACCTGCCATCTCATGTACCTGAATTCTATGCACAATAAAGAATTTTATTATTATTATTATTATTATCATCATTTTATGTTATTCAACGTCGTTCTGCTGTTTGTTTCAGCTTTTTCATACATTTGAGTCGAGCAAGCATTACAGTTTAGTATGGAAAAGCAGATTTTTATTGCTATTTCTGGTTTGCTCCCATATAACCTAAAAGTAGTTCAGTTTGATGGCTCTCGACACGGAGGTCGTGGGTTCGATTCCCATGGTGGACACCTAGTGATATTCATGTCACATGTTGATTAGGACATTGCAGGCCTTTTTCACTAGAATGTCTGAAAAGAAAAATGATTCCGTGCTTTGGATAGCACGTTAAGCCGTTGGTCTCAGCTACTATCTCTGGTGGTAGTAGTCGTTGCATAAAAAACCACGTCAGAGGCTGTAAGGCGGTCTGAAAAAACTCTGACACCAGGGCTCTGCCCACACGATAAGAAGAAGTTTGATGGTCTGACCGAAAATATGGAACATATTTTTAAAATCGCCCAGTAGGTACATGGTGTATCGAAACACCCTAGTAATACTTAAGGGGGTGCTTCAGACCATCAAACTGAACAACTTTCACTATGGAGCCAACATCGAAATCTCGAAAAAAATCAGCTGTCCCATACATTTGGCTTGAGTAGTTTTGCAGTTTTGTATGGGACAGCAGTTTTTTTTCGCGATTTTGATGTTGGCTCCATAGTGAAAGTTGTTCAGTTTGATGGTCTGAAGCACCCCCTTAAGTATTACTAGGGAAAGAAAGAAAGAAAGAAAAATCTTTATGCAGGGTGTTTTTTTACACCCTGTAGAATGACAACTCAGTGGAATAAAAAAAGACGAAGGGGTCTTGGTTTGACAGTAAGGCGTAACTGACCTTTTCACGCGGTTCACAAACAATACTTATTTGCTTCGTTTAGTTCGGAAGCAAGAATGTCGAAGTAAACTCAAACAAAGAACACAAAGGCCGAAAAAAGTCTAATCTTTTACCACACAAACAACCGTCAAAGAAACTTGAGACTTCGAGACTACTTGCAACAACTTAAGCTGCGTCCACACGACGTACAGTTACATAATTAATTTATGTATCGTATCTTTTAGGTAAAATATTTACCTAACCTACAGTGTGAATGCTGGTAAAAGTACAGAAGTAAATTAAGAAAAACAAAAAACCCGACTGCAAAAACTATTACATTAACTGAAAAGAGAAAAACAAGCTCTTATACTCACTAATCAGCTATAACAACAGACTTGCTTCGAGCAAATATAATTTGAATGTTATTAGGTAGGTATCGCAAACGGGGACAGAGAAGAATCATAAAACATAGGTACCTTCCTTGGATTTTGTCCCCGCCTGCAATACCTACCTAATAACATTCAAATTATATTTGCTCGAACCAAGTCTGTTGTTGTAGCTGATTAGTGAGTATAAGAGCTTGTTTTTCTCTTAGTTAATGTAATAGTTTTTGCAGTCGGGTTTTTTGTTTTTCTTAATAATTTAGTTTATTTTATACTTTTTAGTCTTGTGTCGAAATGATAACATAAAAATACTATAATATATTTTTGGAATCGTCAATTCACAAGCTTTCATTTGATACCCATATTGTAATTTTTGACAAAAAAAAATCTTACCCCCTCTTTTTTTTTTATTCGCAGCCGCCTTATCAAAATAATATGACACTCTCGTGATTTTTACATAACTTTTATGGAAATTACAATCTCATTATATTAACAAATTTGAGTTATTGTTACTTCTGTTCTATACTATCCCTTCCCTGTAAAAATATTTTTCTATTGATAGGTAGGTAAGAAAACCTACAAAAATAACGTTCCATAGATCTTTATTATCTCTTATTTATTTATTTTGGCTAACTACTAGTCAAAGTCACTGCTTCAAGATCGTATCCATTTCCGTTTTATCAAATTAAGGAGGTAAGGACAAAAGAGTGAATCTGTGATAAGCACATACACTTATGCATTCAAAATATTCTGGCGGGTGCCAGCCATTGCAATAAAGCACTCACAGCTATTTTATTTGCATGACCCTTTAGCTTTTGCTAACAATTTGATAGTTGCATGGCTCTGTAACCCATATCATTTTATTGTTGCATGATATTTTAGCTTTCGCTAACAACTTCATAGTTGCATGGTCTTATAACCCATATAATTTTACAGTTTCATGAATGCTGATATAACGCTGACTGACAACAATATTAAGTAAGGTACACTAGGTCGCTTTCGTTACCAGCTATGTTCAGTAGTTACCTTTAGTTAGTCGACTAGACTAGTTTTGAGAAATCAGCAATTTCAATTTAATGGACCCGTTTAATATGTAGATACTATTTTACGAACCATACAGTTATATCATTTGGTAGGCTTTAAAAAAATAATGCTATTTTTAATTACAATTTACATGAATTAAGTGCAACTGTTGTTTAAACTTAATTGCCTGGCGTCATATTATTACAGAACTGCAAATCATTTTGTTTTTTGACTTGCTTGCACTGAAATTATGTTCTTTATTTAAAATATTATGCATTTATGATTAACCGATTTGGTTCAAGAACAGTATAGTATACTTTAACACATACAAATGATTAAATTAACAGTGCAGTGCCTGCAGTGATTAGGTAAGATACAGATTTTATCTATACAAAGAAGAAAGTGCAGTAAGTCATTAATTCCTTTAGAGTTATTCATAGCGTAGCTACTCACAATAATTAATGTCAATGGAATGACCAACTACAAGCTGCTAATAATTACTTATTTGACTTGTCATCTGAATGACCAACTACGAGCTGCTTATAATTATTTATTTGACTTGTCATTTGAATGACCAACTACAAGCTGCTGATAATGAAATAACAGTTTTGTTTTCAATTGAATGACCAGCTGCAAGTTGCTAATAATTATTTTATTTATTTGACTTGTCATCTGAATGACCAACTACAAGCTGCTGATAGTAAATTTGATAGCATTTGATGCCCAGCTAAAAGTTGCAAATGTCAATTGAATGACCAGCTACAAGTTGCTAATGTCAATTAAATGAACAGCTGAAAGTTGCTAATGTCAATTGAATAACCAGCTACAAATTGCTAATGTCAATTAAATGACCAGCTGAAAGATGCCAATGTCAATTAAATGACCAGTTGAAAGATGCTAATGTCAATTGAATGACCAGCTACAAGTTTCTAATGTCAATTGAATAACCAGCTAAAAGCTGAGAGCTACAAGCTGCTGATAACGAAATAACAGTTTTTTTTCAATTGAATGACCAGCTGCAAGTTGCTAATAATTATTTTATTTATTTGACTTGTCATCTGAATGACCAACTACAAGCTGCTGATAGTAAATTTGATAGCATTTGATGCCCAGCTAAAAGTTGCAAATGTCAATTGAATGACCAGCTACAAGTTGCTAACATTCATGAAAGTTGCTAATGTCAATTGAATAACCAGCTACAAATTGCTAATGTCAATTAAATGACCAGCTGAAAGATGCCAATGTCAATTAAATGACCAGCTGAAAGATGCTAATGTCAATTGAATGACCAGCTACAAGTTACTATGTCAATTAAATGACCAGCTGAAAGATGCCAATATCAATTGAATGACCAGCTGAAAGATGCTAATGTCAATTGAATGACCAGCTACAAGTTTCTAATGTCAATTGAATAACCAGCTAAAAGCGGCCTATGTCAATTGAATGACTGAATAACCAGCTACAAGTTGCTAATGTCAATTAAATGACCAGCTGAAAGATGCTGATGTCAATTGAATTACCAGCTAAAAGTTTCTAATGTCAATTGAATGATCAGCTAAAAGCTGCCTATGTCAATTGAATGACCAGCTGAAAGATGCTAATGTCAATTGAATGACCTGCTACAAGTTTCTAATGTCATTTGAATGACCAGCTAAAAGCTGCCAACAAGCTGCTAATAATTACTTATTTGACTTGTCATCTGAATGACCAACTACGAGCTGCTTATAATTATCTATTTGACTTGTCATTTGAATGACCAACTACAAGCTGCTGATAACGAAATAACAGTTTTTTTTTCAATTGAATGACCAACTGTACGTTGCTAATAACTGTTTGTTGTACATGGCAAAGCACTAACCATTAACATTACAAGCTGACAATATGAGAGTAGTAATAATCACCCTGACCATTTCAAACCTCTTAGCTATTAATTGGAGACATTTTCTCTTTATTAAGCACTAAAGCAAGGAGGTATGGTTCAATCGGCGCCTTAGCAGTCGTCCTGTTGAAGGCTGGTTTTTCTGTGACATCTAGGAACATACAATCTGCGAACAAAATTGTTAACCAGTATTATCGGTTTGGTTATGAATGTTATGATGCTTGAATATGATATAGTTATTAATCTTCTCTCAACTGAGATGAGCGTTTCTTGTTAAAATGAGAGTAGGTATTTCAAGAAATACTAAATTTAATATGAAATCACCTGATCATTTTCTGATCCTTTTTGATACTTTTCGTAAATAATTGTCTGAATTAACATTGATCCTTAAAATATAAAATTCCTTGCTCAAATAGCCAAAGAAACTAATTAGTTTCGCCTGGAGTGATTACATCCATAATTATGACATTAACAACAATGTTGCAAAGATAAGATCAACGTAATGTTACCGAATTGAAGTTCTATAAAGTATAGATTACGTCAAACAAGTTCCGGTAACAAATAGGATGATGATGATGATGATTGGCAATTATGTTGGTACTATTGATGTTTGTATTGAAATATTTTCATGAACTAGTACCACCAAATAAGCTCCGAATGTGTTGTATATTATTATTGTTCTCGCATACCTACACTGAGAATGTCCAATAAGTAAAACGTTTAAAACGTAAAACTTTGGATTTCAACTTAAAGTTTTTGTGACATCAGAATGTTCGTTACGCCGAATGTTCGTTACGTCGAATGTTCGTTACGCCGAATGTTCGTTACGCCGAATGTTCGTTACGCCGAATGTTCGTTACGCCAAATGTTCGTTATGCTGAATGTTCGTTACGCCGAACATCCGTTACGCCGAATGTTCTATACGTAGAATGTTCGGTACGCATAATGGTAATAAGTAACTTTTATTAGAGACCATTACAACTACGAAGTACGACAATTACTTAAAAATGACAATGCGTCAATATAAGTATAAAAAACAATTGGAATAAACTCACTTCGCATATCTTGGTTACCTAATCCTGTTCGTCTCGAATCAAGACACTATTCTTAACCTTTGGTTTGCCAGAACGCGGATCAGCATGATGAAAACCATTTATTTCTATTGCGTCTGGTTTTTCCGGCATACGAGAGGTTAATGGGCGTATTTTGGATACCTATTAGGCCATAATGACGGACTACAAGCATGCATTAGTATATGCTCACAACTACACTCCCCGAGGAGCAGTCAGAGACTCCAAAACACCAGGACACCCTTGCCCCACCAGCACCGAAACTCCGTCCAGTCACGTGTAACGGGCAGTGAAACTGGAGCTACGGACTACGAGGCCCTTTTATATTTGCGGAATGCTTTGAATAAATTCTTTTAATCGTGTAAAGTAATACAGAATGATTACGTGACCTTAAAGATTGATGTCCGCAGCTGGCGTACATTTGTCCATCCTAGGCGCCGCGCCGCGCCGTCACGTGTTGTCCCACACCTTACTCCTGTCTGGTCTACCCTCTTTCCTCCAGCATCAGCATTCGATGGTCGACATGTGGGAAAAGAAATACAGTATGTAGATAATTCCAAATAAACGATTTAAAATCGGGACAAAAACTATTTTTCCTTTTCTTTTGAAATATATTTTTATCACTGTGAACTTTAGGCAAAAATAAAGCAACGCTAGCAGACACCAGATAATTAAGATAATTCCCAATAAACGATTTAAAATCGGGACAAAACTATTTTTACTTTTCTTTTGAAATATATTTTAACACTGTGTAACTTTTTAGGCAACAAACAAAGCAACGCTAGTAGAAACTGTCTTCGATTGTGTTTAAATAAATCGCTTAGCTTCCTTAAAGGAACAGTGTAATTTTATTTCGTAGGCACCGTTTGCATTTTTAAATTTTCAACTCTCAACAAACTGATAAGCACTTTACTCACGTGAATTTCGAATCCCATCCTCGTCGCCAATGTAGAATACACCTTTCTACTAAGGGTTGGTTGAGGTTGATGTATATAATGAAACACAGATATAGTCTTCACTAGTGAATGTGACTAGCACACGTCCGCGCAGCACGGCGGTCGGTGCACTAATACCGAGCGAATGCACGATAGATATTCACCACAGACCGCGTCCGCCGATAGACGGCGCTACCGGCGCTTTCCACATTAACTACTCTTTATTGCTGTACACTACAGTTTTTGAAAAGTTGTTCTATATCATGGGTACATTAAGTTTACCCTAACACACTGTAGACTAAGCTGTACCTTCTATCGATGACCCATGGATCGAAGGTCGCTAACCTTTACGAATATAAATGAATTTATACCTCAAAATCAATCAGATAAGAATGCCATTGTTAAGAAATATCTGCATAATTGTAAAGGACCTTTTCAGACCACTTTCTTTGGTATTTTATCAGAATGAACATCAGATTTTATGAACTGGTATGACCTGAATGAACCTTGGCATCATATTGCCCTTGTGACGCAACGTGGTAACCGTAAAATGGATTTTATGACATACATAAAAATAAGGGTTACACGTTGTTTTGATATGGTATCACAAGTGGTTTATAAAAGTGATATTTTATGCCTTAGAATGTACTAAATAACCAACTCGGTCGTTTTAGAAGTGTTTTTACCCTATCTATCTTTTTTCTCGTTCTTCTTCTTCTTCTCGTGTGGAATCGTCACGTCTTCTTCAAATCGTCAGTTTCCAGTATCTTGCCACCTCTGTCTTTCTGTATGCAAATTATAGTGTAAATGAATAAAATTAGCTTTATTTGGACTAAAAGCTATCTCAGAAGAATTTAAAAAAATCCACTGTCCCATACATTTCAGGTCGAGAATGCAATTTTGCGAATGTTTGCAATTTTGTATGAAACAGTAGATTTCTTTTTGCGTCCCCTTTTTAGTTTTTTAATGGTCTGATCAAGTCTGATCAATGAGTTTTTATGGTCTGATCATTCTTCTAAAAACGTTAAGAAACATTAAAAATTATGCAATACAAGGTGTTACAGAAGTAAAAATAAACATTTCAAACTTTCATGAGGGTTGTTGAGACCATCAAACTGAACAACTTTTACTATGGGACCAACATCGAAATCATGAAAAAACAAGATCTGTAGTTTAGTATGTAACATCGCAAACGAATCGAATCATGGCGATTATGGCAAATCTTCCCATTTTGGGGGAGGTCTATGTCCAGCAGTGGACGTCTATCGGCTGTTATGATGATGATGATGATGGAACATCCGATTTTTTTTTCGCGATTTCGGTATTGGTCCCATAGTGAAAGTTGTTCAGTTTGATGGTCTTAACCACCCCCTTAAATGTTTATTTGTATTTTTGTAACACCTTGTATACTTTCCTTGTATTCTTTGATGCCCGATCAATTAATTAAATTAAATCAAAATAACTGTATAGTATATCTAAAATAATAAAGGCATTTGTTGGGATATTAAAATTAAATGAATTCTATCTCATAAAGTTATGTAAACATCTTGTTGTGTCTCTTGTCATCTTCTGCCACAGATTAATAATAAGTTATTCTGCAACTTTTTTATATTACAAGTGATAATAAAAACCGGCCAAATATATATATTGTGTCGTGCTCGCGCTAAAGGTCCCGGAGAAAATATATTTTACCCGACTGTGCCAGAAGGAGGGTTATGTTTTTCGAGCGTATGTATGTATGTTTGTATGTCTATTTCTTTGGCACGCGCCCTACGGCCTAAACGGCCTAAAATGACATAGGCCATATTATTTTATTATGGCGTCTGCGAATTAAAAAAGAGGGGGAATAAAAATAATTTTTTGAAAAAAATTACCATATGGGTATCATTTATATTACAAGTGATAATAAAAAAACCGGCCAAATATGTTTCGTGCTCGCGCTTAGGGTCCCGGAGAAAATACTTTTTTTTTTGTTAAGGGGCGTCCGCCCGGTTTTGAGTAACTTTGTAACCATTTTATACATTAACTATGGCACTTTTTAAGCAGAAAACAAAACTGAACTGAACTTCTCATATCTACATGATATGAGAAGTGATGTGGTTTTTCTCGAAATCTATTTTAATTAATAAAACTGAAGAAAAACGAATCCAAAGTCACCTCTCTTTTTCCAGTTGTAACCGTTTTACTCTTACATTGTTGATCAGAAGAATATGAAAATTTACAACATTCTTCACAATACAATATAGAATGATGTGGTTTTCTTATTTTTTGAAAATTCATAAAAAATCATACAGGTTTTCAAAGAAAACGGAAAATTCCGACCGGTGCCACGCAATTGAAGCGGGATGGCTAATTGCAAAAGTTTGCTTGTAAGAAAGAGAGCCTTGCAAATGGGAGGAGTGGCCTTAATACTGTACGGTGGTACGGAGCCCTCCGTGCGCGAGTCGGACTCGCACATAGCCGTTTTTTATCGTACTATCTAAAGTGCGGAGTGACACAGTAGGCCTCGCTGCACTGATTCCATTAGTAATCCGTTTTTAAAACTGTTGTACGGAACACTAACAACAAAGTTAAATCCGAAAGAGCGTAAAATATTCGAAGCCAAAATTTAATTTCGTACCATTAGCTGGTAGAAACATCGCCTGCTTTTTCTCGGGTTAATCTCGTTTGCTTCGTTTTCATTTCGCTGAAAATAAATAATGTTGTGACAAAATGTGAGTTTGGTAGCGGAAAATGTTTGAAATAAAATTTTATACACAATTCAATTTTTTAAATCTGACTGACTGACAATGCTCAGATAAATCACTGAAGATAGAAACCTGGAATTCGGATATAATATTCTACGGAAAATGTAGGGGTTTTGTATGTCAATGGTAGGGGTGCACTGTGCACTAAGAAAGGATTTTGCTATATTCTAAGTCCACGTGGACGAAGTCTCGGGCAAAAGCTAATATTACAAGCTAATGTTAGGTATATAAAAAAAATGTTGTAACTGGAGTTCGAAGTTTCTATTGTATCATCAATTCATCAGAGAAAACATTTACTTCAAATTATGGAAAAAAAAACAAAATTATAGGTATTTATTTTAACTCGTGAGAATAAATACATCAGTCTATCGGCATTAAAAGTGTTATCCACTCTGTCATCATCATTATCATTATTGGTTGATTTATCATATCAGCCGATAGACGTCCACTGCTGGACATACCTATAGGCCTCCCCCAAAACGGGGGGATTTGCCATAATCGCCACGCTTGGCAGGCGAGTTGGCGATCGCAGTTGCTAGTTGGATTGAATGTATGTACTCAGAGGATAATGCTGCCCATCCTTCGGTAGATGCCTGATTCGCCTTTTACGATACCCACGGGAGGAAATGGGATGGTGCTATTCTTAGACGACACCACACGGACATTTTTCATTTTTTATTTATTGATTAGTTTCATTGAAATATGAATTATTATATTAATCCCTTAAAATTGTTCAAGTAGGTAATTCATAAGAAAATAGGGATGTGTAAATAAGAAATTAATTTTAATCCACCACTAAAACAGTCACACTGGCAGCAACCCGCTAACTTACTTACGTATAGTACGAAACGTGCTTATATGAACATCTTTAAGTTTATTCGTCCTTTGTGTCACCCTTCGGGGGGAGAGAGTAATTCTCTTTACGATCCTGCGAGCCCTTGATGTTTATGTACGTTCATACTTTGAATATTCGTAATTCTTAAACTACTTCCATATTATTATAAACACACATTGACGGCCCGGTAGCACAGTCGGTAGTGAACCTGCCTGCTGTGCCGAGGGTCGCGGGTTCGAATCCCGTAAGGGACAAATATTTGTATGATGATGAATATGAATATTTGTAGCCGAGTCATGGATGTTTGTATTTTGTATCTATGTATGTATTGTATATTTCGTTGTCTAGTCATCATAATACAAGTCCAGGCTAGATTCTGGCACTTTAAATGTGACTAGATAATTTGTGTGACATTGTCCAAGATATTTATTTATTTATCTATATTATTTTTATTGGCTGGGCTATCGCAAGCGAGGTTCGTTATGTAACACTGCTACCATTGCTGGTCTATTGTGGTAGATAAATAATATAAAGCAAGACATAGAAACGCTACTTGACATCCATTCACACTGACAACCGCCCATTAGAATAAGTGAAATGTCAATAGTAAACAGATACCGTCTTGAACCATAATGTCACCAGACCTCCAGCTGGAAGACTCAACTATTTCCTTAAGTTAAGAAAGAATTTTGCTTGAATTTGCTTAAAAAGTGGTGACATTTACAAGTGGTAACAGGTTTACGTCTTATCTAGCTTTGTCACTCTTATGGCAATCTGTGTGCGACTGTAAGGAATGACTATACCTACATGTTTTTGTACAGTTTGATATTGGGAAGACCTGTGTTCACCCCAAACTCACTCATATTTTATACGTACCTACCTACATCCGAACAATTTATTTTCATTCTCTGTTATGTAGGTTTCTTCACGATGTTTTCCTTCACCGTTGAGCTACTACTTAAAAAACCGGTCAAGTGCGAGTCGGGCTACTCGCGCACCGAGGGTTCCGTGCCACACCACCACAGAACACAACTTTATTAACTTAGAAAAATAAACTTTTTTTGTCCGGGACCTTTAGCGCGAGACCGACTCACACTTGGCCGGTTTATAGTATTTGTTGTTATTCTGTAGATTTTGCTCTATAATGACACTAAGTTTGAGGCTTGTATGTATTACCGTTTTTACGATAGAGCGTGAAGAAAAAACGTTGATAAAAACTAGTTTCTTGTTGAGAACCCCCCTTAATTTTTAAATTTTTGACATTTTTATTATTTGTTAACAAATCCGCCGTGATAATGCATAATCTGAGAAAGTTTTTAACTATCTAGCTATTACGGTTCAAAAGTTACAGCCCTAAATAGGTAGGACAGACGGACGGACAGACGGACAGACGGACAGACGGACAGACGGACAGACGGACAGACGGACAGACGGACAGATGGACAGACGGACAGACGGACAGACGGACAGACGGACAGACGGACAGACGGACAGACGGACAGACGGACAGACGGACAGACGGACAGACGGACAGACGGACAGACGGACAGACGGACAGACGGACAGACGGACAGACGGACAGACGGACAGACGGACAGACGGACAGACGGACAGACGGACAGACGGACAGACGGACAGACGGACAGACGGACAGACGGACAGACGGACAGACGGACAGACGGACAGACGGACAGACGGACAGACGGACAGACGGACAGACGGACAGACGGACAGACGGACAGACGGACAGACGGACAGACGGACAGACGGACAGACGGACAGACGGACAGACGGACAGACGGACAGACGGACGGACGGACGGACGGACGGACGGACGGACGGACGGCCGGACAACGTAGGCTTAGTAATAGGGTCCCGTTTTCACCCTTTGGGTACGGAACCCTTTTAACTATCTAGCTATTACGGTTCAAAAGTTACAGCCCTAAATAGGTAGGACAGACGGACGGACGGACGGACAGACGGACAGACGGACAGACGGACAGACGGACAGACGGACGGACAGACGGACGGACAGACGGACGGACGGACGGACGGACGGACGGACGGACGGACGGACGGACGGACGGACAACGTAGGCTTATTAATAGGGTCCCGTTTTCACCCTTTGGGTACGGAACCCTAAAAACGACTACTAATAAAAAGATTCCATCTGAAAACTCAAACTCAACACCCTTCCACAGTATAAATATTCCACAGTATAGTATCTAGCACCACATACAGTATGGACACCATTGGACACTCCCTGCCGGGGTCCAATTTTATCAGACATGGCCAAGACATGGCTTATCGATTAACTGAAAAGAGATAATCTGTCCAGCTATGGGGAAAAGGCCCCCAACAAATGTTAGCGTATAGTTGGCGTATAGCTATTGAACTCATGACGATTTGTTTCTCATAATCTCTAGATTATAGTGGTAATATTAGCTATACCTCATCTAAACGGAGTGTCGCATAATCGCAGTTGGCACACATCTTGTCTTGGTAAGATATTATGTTGGTTTTTTAGTTTTATTTTTGTATTAACATCTAAAATGTTCCTATACACGCATTGCTTTTCTCTGCCGTTATAATAGGAATAAAGAATCTTCGTAAAAATTGCAAAACGGTGAATTTTTTTAATTTATTTCACAAATTCCGTTTGCATTTTTACCTAATCATTTGTCCGATTACTAAAGTAAATTAAATTATGTTTTTAGAGTGTAATACCATCAATAAACGTATACCGCTTGTGGGCCTACAATAAATTGACTCCTTTTCCAATCTGTTGTTTGTTTTTAGACCTAAGCAGATATGCTAAGTGTGTATGTACTATGTAGGTACCTAAGCAATAACGCTTATGAAGCACACATACAAAAACATATGCCAGAATCTCACGGAACAGAGAGAAACAGAAAAAAGTGTCGTTCACCTAGAAATGGGACGGTTTTATATTTTTTTGTAGGAGCCTGCAGCTTACCCGGATCCGGGTGGCTGAACTCGTCCGACTCGAAATACACGGTGTTGAAAAAAAGGGTACTCGGATCACAAATTGAAAGAAAATATTGAGGAGTACCTACCTATCCAGGTAATGTACTTTAAGAACCCCTTTTTGTGTCGCCACGTGAATTGAATGAGCGTTTTTTCCTGTGGTTTTCTGGGAGATCGATAGATAGATCGACAGACGCTATGATCTGTACGAATAAAGGTCAAGTATTGAAAATGTGTTTCATTAAAATAATAACGAGGGAAAACATGATAAAGAGGTCCTGGGTTCGAATCCCGGTTCTTATCTTATCTTATCTTATCTTGTTGTGGGGTCTGGCAAGCCAGCAACACTTCGACCCAGTGGGATCTTTTGTGTTAGCCCCAATTCTTTTTGCTTTCTTCACCCTTCAAATACATGGTCAATGAAGGAGGCAATACCATTGAGGGGAAGAAGCCTAAGATCTCCCGGTTTTGGATATCCATCACCGAGGAGGCACATGCCGCCAAGACATCACAGTCACACAGGATATGCTCCATGGTCTCCTCATCCTCTCCGCACGCTCGGCAGCTGGGATCCAGGGTGAGTTTCATCTTGTGCATCATCGTGCCTGTGGCGTAGTGCCCAGTGAGGGCTCCGACGATGGCACGAGCCTTGCTCCTGCTGTTGTTCAGTATGAACTTTGAGACACGAGCTGTCGCATTGCTGATAAATTTCTTGGAATCCCGGTTCGGTCATAGATGTTATATGTATGTGCCGTTGTTGTATGATTCCCATAACAAAAAGCCTAAGGCTTACTTGGGAATCTTGGGATCATTACAATGCATGTAATGTATGTGTGAGCGTTATTTAGTTATTTATTTATCAAGATGATCAAGATCACAAAAAAAAAAAAAGCAAACGCATCTTTTAATGGAATATTTTAATATGTTTGATCTTGTATGCGCTCGATCCCTTGGCCTTTAAAAGCTACACTTGCGCATCAGAATTTCTTCTTCAGCGTATGCAGGTTTCCTCACGATATTTTCCTTCACCGTTTGAGAGCGGTCGGTACATAAGTTAGAAAACCTCATTAGTATAGGGCATGTCGTAAGTGCGGATTCGAACCCGGACCCTCAAAATTGAATGTCCATACCTTTCCGCAACACGCCAACCATACTCTCTCAATTGGATTACATAATTTCGTCTAGATCTAAATTTTCCATCTAGACTAGAATACCTAGTCTTTAAACACTGTTGTACCTAGAGTCCAAAAAAAAATCGTACAAAAAAGAGCCATACTTATTGCTCCTAAATTGATTCGAAACTCAATTCCTATCGCATAACGTCTAAAGCCATAACGATGCCAAATGTACATAAAAATGCCCAAAAGTTAAATATACCCTCAAACACTTGGCGTTTTGAAAGACCACTTATGATATCTTTTACCCATAAACCCTAGTCGTAGAAAGTAACGGTCTATCAGACCGGTCCGACCATTACCTCTTTCGGTGAAGATATCGACACTATAAAGCTTAATTGGTTGTTCATAGCACCCGAAAATAGTTACTGTATGTAACCCATGCCTAAATTGCTGGGACATTTTGTGAATTGAACTGTAATACCACAAGAGTGCTGGTAATACTATTATTGAAATGGCCTAAACGAGTACCTAACCTCTCAACTGTCATGAGGCCTATTGCGGGCCTCCGTCAAAAACCCCTATACTATCGCGAGGCCCTCTATGGGCCGCTGCGTTTTTAATGACATAATGGCCTCGATTCGGACTGTGCCACGACTTAACTTAACTAAATTTATTCCTGTCACTTTCTAAAATAAGATTAAGAAAAGAGACAGAAAACCAACAGCTGACTTTAGTGCTGTCAAAGTGACGTTAAACACCCAAAATAAGATGCCATCATAATGTACGCCATCTTATTTAAAGCGTTTTTGGGCATTTAACGTCACTTTGACAGCACTAAAGTCAGCTGTTGGTTTTCTGTCTCTTTTCTTAATCTTATTTTAGAAAGTGACAGGAATAAATTTAGTTAAGTTAAGTCGTGGCACAGTCCAAATCGAGGCCATTAAGTCCCATAGAACGAAAGAAATCGTGATTTTAGAAAACCATGGCATTCCAATAATATGTCCCATAGAACGAAAGAAATCGTGATTTTAGAAAACCATGGCATTCCACGATTGCCATACTGTGGCAAGGCCCGCAGGGGGCATGACAGTATAGGGAAATGTTGCCATTTTTATGTGACAGTTGAGAGGCTAATAGACATTCAAGATCTCCTCTTAAAACATCAGTGGGCACGAATACCATAGCATCCTAAATCGGCTACCTTTTTGTGACACGGATGCTATAGCGATTCCATATCAATCGCTGTCATATTCACACACTACCGTACGCTGAGGATGCAATATGCCAGAGCTGCTATAGCAGTCGACTGCCATAGCAATCGTTGTCACATTGAGATGTAATAGGTATGACAAAAAATGTTTTCACCTCACAAGCTCGGAAAGATTCTGTTTGTCATTCGAAATCTGAGTGCAAAAGCGCATTTTATCCGCTAGCGTGGAAAGAGTTTTTAAAATTCGAATCTTTCTATTCAATAAAGAAAAACAGCCTGAACAAGTTTTTTTTTCATGCTGTTTATGTGCTGGCCAGTGCGATTATTCTAAAAATGAGGTTGGCGTTGGCGCATTGAAATTTTCCTCGCTGTAGTGAGGTGAAAAGTTGTGTGTTTCGCTCGGCAGCAAAGTTATTCTGCGTTTCGTACTTTTGAAACCTTCGCTCCGCTCAGGATTCTATATTTGAACCACTCGCTTCGCTCGTGGTTCAATCCTAGACTCCTTCGCTTGCTCAGGTTTCAATACAAGTACTCGCGCCAAAAAGCAACTTTGCAGCCTTGCATAACAAATAACTATTCTGTGCACATTTCGCATCCATCGGCAATCGGTTCTGCGAGCAATGTGCACCGCCCAAGCCACATTAGTTTAGCAATTCTTTGGGCTGTTTTACAAAAATTGCAAATCCATGCTTTGTTTAAATTAATAATTTATTTAATGAATAAAAGTGTCGTAGTAGGTAAGGCGTACTGTTTAGCGTTATAATAACGAATCACTTCATGTGAACTCGTTCGTTGTTGAACGGAGTTCAAATGAATTACAAGTCAACCCTCATTTTGCTCAAGAAACTTTACTTATATTATACTTGACTTAAATTTGTTAACTTTGCAAAGGAATTAAGCTGGTACATTAGGCTTCAAGATAATGATATTGTCAAAATATATTCTAAAAGTCAACTTTTGAGGAATTTCATTTCGATTGACAGCTGATTATCACAACAAATCTAATAACTTTGTATCTTATACAGGGTGTAACAGTAGTCTTATACAGGATGGTTCTTTATGTGCTGACGTTTTTTTTAAGGGGATGATCAGACCATAAGACAAATCCGCATTGGACACACGTGGTGGACTAATGCCCATACACTCGCCTGTGCCCTGCAGTGTTTATAGGCTGATGATGATGATGATCAGACCATAAAACTGAACATATTTCTCAATGGGACCGAAACAGATGGCGAAAAAAAAATCTGTTGTCTCAATACCTTTGGGTCGGGTACGATTACAGTTCCATACAAAACTGCAATCTGTTTCAGTTTTGTATGGAACAGCTGATTTTTAGGCGCGATTTTATTGTTATGGAAAGTTTTTTTTTTATTTATTTAACTTCATTCTTAAAACTGCTATAATTAAAATACAAATTCACCAAACTGCAGAACAGTTTGTTGGCGATACCATAAGGCGATACGCTCTTAGTTACAATTTTATATAAACAGTTTGTACATGCGATACACTACACTTACAGTTATTATTATAACTTTTTTTTTTCTATATTTTACATTCCTGGGAATTAATGTTGTTTGCTTTAGGTGTTGTTTGACTGACACTCTTTCATTTTAGATTAATACATGAGAACATACATACATACTCACGACCATCATCCCTTGCGGGGTGGTCAAGAACCAACATCATTTTATATCAACAATATTACCATTGTTATAATTATCAAACAAACATTTCTCACCTTTTTCTTTTAGTTTGATCACCCTGAATAGTACTGGGTCTGAAATAGTTACCTAGTTCCGACTGCCACTCTTTTTTTTCTCATACTTTGTCGGTCAATATCATTTAAACTACGAAGAAATTATTATCAAGTAATAAATTACCATTATAAATTATTTCAAATAAATTCAATTTTCGAACCCCGAAAAGGTAGCTAATTTGAGCTTGTTAGGACCGGTGATAAATATCTAAGTATAAATTATTCAAAAGGTATACAATTAGTGTAAATACGTGTTAGAAAAGTACTTGTTCGAAAATCTGTCGAAAGTAATTTTGTTTCACGTGAAACATTCAAATAGACGCGATTAGCGGTCACGGTGGCGAGCAATGCTATAAACTGAATCATTGGCATAGCGGTTTTATTGGGTTTTATGTTGTACCAAGCAAGCTGCTATCATGTGGCAAAATTATGGACTGGAAAATTTTTGAATGACATGACGACTCAATAGAAGAAAACACAGCAATAAAGAATATATGCATAGCAATGTTCAGATGTGATGTTTTTTTCAGCAATTCGTTTTATAGTTTTGTTTTGTTTTAGAATCCCACCAGTCTATCATAGCTTCATGATAAAAATATTACCGAAATACATGCGATATATCAGAGAGATCTTAATGGTATAAATCGCTAACACAGTTGCTACTGTGGTTCCATTAGTTAATCATCTGCGTTCCACGATGATTTAAGCAATTTGAAAATGTAAATTTTTAAACTATAGTTAAGAGTACTGAATAACTACAACCTAGACATGCTCGAATAATATCTTGTAAGGAAAAATCAAGCCACGTGCGCGCGCAACGTGACCGACTGCTATATAAGCCGGGCGGCGCCGAGTGCTCGCTCACTTTGCAGGCAGCGCTCGTCGGGGTAACATCGTGTTCTACGTGACTTATTGGTTCGGATATCGTTTTTCATTAACTTTCTCATTGTGATTAATTGTGACAATTGGTGATAAGGAGTGATTAGTGTTTTGTTTCATGCGTAAAATTGAGTAACTTCTGTGAATCCATTTTGTATGAGTTTCTAAATGATTTTGTAAAATCAATATGATTGTGTTGGTTCTGTAATTGATGTTTTTTTGTTATTTTCACTTCGATTTCCTAAAATCAAAAGTGGGACAATAAAACTCAAGCTCACAGCCTTCTAATCAATGTTTAGCCATTCTTGTAAAGATCTGATGGAAACAAAACTCTAATTCTACCCACATGTAATTTTGTTGTTGTCACGTGTGTTGTTAATGTCTAGTAGACAAAGGAGTTCACGTAGCAGGGCGTGAAGACGCTATAACGTGCAAAGGTCGCGTAGTAGGTTGCGCAGCGAGTCTAGAAACCAAGGTACACCTGTCATTCCTCTACCTGAGGGTCCCATGCTGCGTAAATCTCGAAGTAGATCGTTGTGACGATCTCACGAGTCGTGTTAATAGACTGCGCACACCTATACTGCCTTATCATAATCGAGAAGAGAAGTTGTTTGGCGGAGGACGGCCGAACATCTGGTGCAAAGCGAACTGCATCGGGATGCCGCGGTGAATGGGGAGCGTAACGTGCAGTAGGTACGGCGCAACTACCTGTTGAGCGCATGCGTGCGCTGAGGCAGCGCTACTCCGTGCATCCTGTGCGCCTCAGTGGCGTTGCACTGCGCTGCGCGCCTGTGCGCCTTGGCTGCGCTGCGCGCCTGTACGCCTTAGCTGCGCTGCGCGCCTGTGCGCCTCAGCGGCGTTGCACTGCGCTGCGCGCCTGTGCGCCTTGGCTGCGCTGCGCGCCTGTGCGCCTCAGTGGCGTTGCACTGCGCTGCGCGCCTGTGCCCCTTGGCTGCGCTGCGCGCCTTAGCTGCGCTGCGCGCCTGTGCGCCTCAGTGGCGTTGCACTGCGCTGCGTGCCTGTGCGCCTTGGCTGCGCTGCGCGCCTGTGCGCCTCAGCGGCGTTGCTCGCCTGTGCGCCTCAGCGGCGTTGCACTGCGCTGCGCGCCTGTGCGCCTTGGCTGCGCTGCGCGCCTGTGCGCCTTGGCTGCGCTGCGCGCCTGTGCGCCTTGGCTGCGCTGCGCGCCTGTGCGCCTTAGCTGCACTGTGCGCTTGTGCGCCTCAGCGGCGTTGCACTGTGCTGCGCGCCTGTGCGCCTTGGCTGCGCTGCGCGCCTGTGCGCCTTAGCTGCGCTGCGCGCCTGTGCGCCTCAGCGGCGTTGCACTGCGCTGCGCGCCTGTGCGCCTGTGCGCCTTAGCTGCACTGTGCGCTTGTGCGCCTCAGCGGCGTTGCACTGTGCTGCGCGCCTGTGCGCCTTGGCTGGCCTGTGCGCCTCTGCGCGCCTGTGCGCCTCAGCGGCGTTGCACTGCGCTGCGCGCCTGTGCGCCTTGGCTGCGCTGCGCGCCTGTGCGCCTTAGCTGCGCTGTGCGCTTGTGCGCCTCAGCGGCGTTGCACTGCGCTGCGCGCCTGTGCGCCTTGGCTGCGCTGCGCGCCTGTGCGCCTTAGCTGCGCTGTGCGCTTGTGCACCTCAGCGGCGTTGCACTGCGCTGCGCGCCTGTGCGCCTTAGCTGCGCTGCGCACCTGTGCGCCTCAGCGGCGTTGCACTGCGCTGCGCGCCTGTGCGCCTTAGCTGCGCTGTGCGCTTGTGCGCCTCAGCGGCGTTGCACTGCGCTGCGCGCCTGTGCGCCTTGGCTGCGCTGCGCGCCTGTGCGCCTGGCTGCGCTGCGCGCCTGTGCGCCTTAGCTGCGCTGTGCGCTTGTGCGCCTCAGCGGCGTTGCACTGCGCTGCGCGCCTGTGCGCCTTGGCTGCGCTGCGCGCCTGTGCGCCTTGGCTGCGCTGCGCGCCTGTGCGCCTTAGCTGCGCTGTGCGCTTGTGCACCTCAGCGGCGTTGCACTGCGCTGCGCGCCTGTGCGCCTTAGCTGCGCTGCGCGCCTGTGCGCCTCAGCGGCGTTGCACTGCGCTGCGCGCCTGTGCGCCTTGGCTGCGCTGCGCGCCTGTGCGCCTTGGCTGCGCTGCGCGCCTGTGCGCCTCAGTGGCGTTGCACTGCGCTGTGCGCCTGTGCGCCTTGGCTGCGCTGCGCGCCTGTGCGCCTTAGCTGCGCTGTGCGCTTGTGCGCCTCAGCGGCGTTGCACTGCGCTGCGCGCCTGTGCGCCTTGGCTGCGCTGCGCGCCTGTGCGCCTTAGCTGCGCTGTGCGCTTGTGCGCCTCAGCGGCGTTGCACTGCGCTGCGCGCCTGTGCGCCTCAGCGGCGTTGCACTGCGCTGCGCGCCTGTGCGCCTTGGCTGCGCTGCGCGCCTGTGCGCCTTAGCTGCGCTGTGCGCTTGTGCGCCTCAGCGGCGTTGCACTGCGCTGCGCGCCTGTGCGCCTCAGCGGCGTTGCACTGCGCTGCGCGCCTGTGCGCCTTGGCTGCGCTGCGCGCCTGTGCGCCTTAGCTGCGCTGTGCGCTTGTGCGCCTCAGCGGCGTTGCACTGCGCTGCGCGCCTGTGCGCCTTGGCTGCGCTGCGCGCCTGTGCGCCTTGGCTGCGCTGCGCGCCTGTGCGCCTTAGCTGCGCTGTGCGCTTGTGCGCCTCAGCGGCGTTGCACTGCGCTGCGCGCCTGTGCGCCTTAGCTGCGCTGCGCGCCTGTGCGCCTCAGCGGCGTTGCACTGCGCTGCGCGCCTGTGCGCCTTGGCTGCGCTGCGCGCCTGTGCGCCTCAGTGGCGTTGCACTGCGCTGTGCGCCAGTGCACCTTGAGCTTGAAAAAAAAAAAGCTTGTGCGGTATGCGAACGTTGTGCCTATGCCGACAAGTCGCTGTGTGGTATGCGAACGTTGTGCCTATGCCAACAGTGTGGAAATCTTGGACGGTATGCGAACGTTGTGCCTATGCCAACAGTGTGGAAATCTTGGGCGGTATGCGAACGTTGTGCCTATGCCGACAAGTCGCTGGGTGGTATGCAAACTTGGAGCCTATGCCAACAGTGTTGTTTTGTACGTACAACTTAATTGAGTAGACTCTTTCCCTGTTCTCTGGTTGATACTATTTGATTGGTTTTTCGGATGATCTCAAATAATGTTTACTAGATGACTAACGTTTATTAAACATTTCAGATAACGATGATGATGAATGATGAGACGTCTCATGTATGAATGTGGTGATGAATGATGAAAATGCTTACTATGTAAAGAGTGGACAGTGAAAGTGTTTGTATAAGGATGATGTATGAGAGAAAGATCAGTTTGGATCTGTAGGATGCTTAATAGGCTAACTGTCATTTATGTTGCAGATGATGAAACTGAGGCTATGTAACTTTATGTACATGCCCTTGATAGAAGATGCAGTCGAGGACGATGCAGTGTCAGGAGAGGCCGTGTAAGGAAAAATCAAGCCACGTGCGCGCGCAACGTGACCGACTGCTATATAAGCCGGGCGGCGCCGAGTGCTCGCTCACTTTGCAGGCAGCGCTCGTCGGGGTAACATCGTGTTCTACGTGACTTATTGGTTCGGATATCGTTTTTCATTAACTTTCTCATTGTGATTAATTGTGACAATTGGTGATAAGGAGTGATTAGTGTTTTGTTTCATGCGTAAAATTGAGTAACTTCTGTGAATCCATTTTGTATGAGTTTCTAAATGATTTTGTAAAATCAATATGATTGTGTTGGTTCTGTAATTGATGTTTTTTTGTTATTTTCACTTCGATTTCCTAAAAATCTCAAATTTTATTTCTTTCAAATGGTGTATAGAGGCTTGTATTTTACCGTGATTTTTCTATAGATATCACTTACCGCAGATCGCGTTTCTTTAATCAGCTATGTAATTAAATAATGTATTTGGAAGCTTCCAAACTCGTAATAGCCTCCACGAATGAGTACGGTTCTAATTATTAACAGACTTTGGTGCTAATCAAAGGTATTTTGTTTGTAAACGTGCCATTTAACACTCTTGTTTTGTGACAGTCCCACGTTACACCTGTACCTAATTACACTAGCCTATTTTACGGTTTGAGCCGGGACTAATTACAAATTTATATTTTTTTTTCTGTATAGTATTTAAGGGACAATTTGAGCTTATAAATGTACCAAAATTAAAAAAAATTGCGTCAGCAACAGCCCCGAATTTAAAATTTAGCAGTTATCTCGTCATAAAAACCCAGATGATACATTTTTTTAACACATTTTTAAGGCTTTACCATTATATGTATACATACTTCAAACATGGTGTTAATATTGTTGTCTAATTAGAAGGCTTTGAAAAATACATTAGTATTTTCTAATGAAAACCTCATTTTTAAAATTTAAATTCCAATTTTATTGCTCAAAGTAATTGATACTGTTAAATCTAATTAAAATGGTTGGTAATAATATTTATTAGATTCAAGCCTTCTGGGAGATACAATTTTGATTTCTATGTTGCGTTGCGTTTTTTTTTAAATACTTATGTTTTCACATCGTCTTTTTGTCAATAAATGGTGCCGGTCACAGTTTAAAAGTCCGATTAATAATTACTCCCCACCCCTCCTAATGAAACTCCGTAAAATGACTGGGCTATACATCGAACAGGATTTTTCAGAACATCAAACTGAACAACTTTACTACAGGACTAATGGTGGAAACGCGAAATCAGCTGTTTCATACATTTTTGGTCGAGTAGCTAATGATATTTTCTATGGGACAGCTGATTTTTTTTCGCGTTTCCTGAGTTAGTTAGGCTCCATAGTGAACGTTGTTTGATGGTCTGAGTTCACCGTTTTAGTTTGTGGAGGGCTGTTCCCACAGATTACCCCCAATAGATACCGCATACAAGGCCGCCGACGCGCGCCTCATATCTATGGTTTTGCACTGATGTAAGAAACGCGAGTGAGCGAGCTCAAACTAGTGCGACCTTGAAATGGCCAATCACGTTGCATCGTTTCGTGCCCCGCTACCCGCACCTTCCGCCAAAAATGTGACTTCGTCGGGCGTGTACAAAGGACATCTGGCACATAATACCCAAAAATGTATAACCGTCCTTCTATTTTTATTATGGACTATGGAACACTAGAAACTAACTGCAGGCAATAATAAATGATTAAATAACTCGTTAAATAAAAATAAATGATACTATCTGAGTCGTTTTTATAAAACCTCATAATTTATTACACATTTGACTTCAGTCAAAACTTCTATACATTTTAAGGTATTTTTTCAAGGGAGAGCGGCGGTTGTCCTTTTCATCATGCTGTATCTATTGGGGGTAATCTGTGGCTATTCCTTACACCCTGTATAGCTAATAAAAAATGTCTTAGCTGTCACTTCATACAAATGGGAAAGATTTAGAAGAAGAGCAGAGGAGAGAACTAATCGCTTCTTAGCGATAAAACCGCCTTATTTTGTGCCTCTTGTATTTTTTCTCGGTATTTTAGGTACTGTTTACGTTTTGGTGTAAAATAAAGTATATTTGATTGATTGAGAACTCCGTTTATTGACTGTGTCAAAACCCAAATCCTTGGCACAAATCCTCAACACAAAACCCTATTTCACATTCCTAGCTCATATCCTTAGTTTAGTACGCACCTCTCACTCGAGTTGTATGTAAAAAGAACTCGCTTAAGGCTCTAGGGACTAGGGAGGGCCTAGTGCAAGGCTCTCTTTCTTACAAGCAAGCTTTTGCAATTAGCCATCCCGCTTCAATTGCGTGGCGCCGGTCAGAATTTTCCGTTTTCTTTGAAAACCTGTATGATTTTTTATGAATTTTCAAAAAATAAGAAAACCACATCATTACACAGGGTGTACAATAAAATGGGACAGCTACTCAAAGGGGTGCTTCAGACCATCAAACTGAACAACTTTCTCTATGGGACCAATATGGAAATCGTGAAAAAAAAATCCGCTCTCCCATACAAAACTGCAAACATAACTCGACTGAAATGTATGGGACAGCAGTTTTTTTTTCGCGATTTCGATATTGGTCCCACAGAGAAAGTTGTTCAGTTTGATGGTCTGAAGCACCCCTTTAAGTAGCTGTCCCATTTTATTGTACACCCTGTATATTGTATTGTGAAGAATATTACAAATTTTCATATTCTTCTGATCAACAACAACAATGTAAGAGTAAAACGGTTACAACTGGAAAAAAGGGGTGACTTTGGGTTCGTTTTTCTTCAGTTTTATTAATTAAAATAGATTTCGAGAAAAACCACATCACTTCTCATATCCTGTATTGTTCAGTTTTTTTTTTCTGCTTAAAAAGTGCCATAGTTAATGTATAAAATGGTTACAAAGTTACTCAAAACCGGGCGGACGCCCCTTAAGAACTGCCTAAGCTAAGCTATGAAAATGGAGTGATCAGATTGGTTATTTTATTCCTTGCGCATAGCTAAAATCGCACCTGCTAATTATTTAGCTTCTACGTTAATCTACACCTTAAATGTACAGCATTACAACCAAATAACGTCAACATTAAGGTAATAAAACTCGCGTGTAAGATATTACATCATTTCCCTAAACTGTGTGTTTTGTACTACACTAGCTTGCTAAAAGTCACAGTCGTTATGATTTATTAACACAAAAGACTTCAGCATAAATTGTCGTCACGTTAAAATTTCACATTTGGATTTTGTGTCGCTAATTTTGCTCTAAAACGAGTTCTACTGACTAGAATGAATGTTGACGTGAAATGTTTGTTACTTTCTGCACTCACTTAAGTAGTATTGGATTTTTATTTTCCTTTAATTAGGTACTGTCATAGGTGGCGCGAGATCGAATCAGAAATGAAGAGCCGTTGGGGCCGAAAAGTCTCGAGTGGCGACCGCGTACCGGAAAGCGCAGCGTGGGTAGGCCCCTCACACGGTGGACCGACGACCTGGTGAAGGCGACCCGTTGGATGAGGGCAGCGCAGGACCGGTCGTTATGGCGATCCTTGGGGGAGGCCTATGTCCAGCAGTGAGTGAACTGATGCCCATACCCCCTCGCTGAGGGTAGGCTTTGTGCCACAGTATAAGAAAGAGTATCTATTACTAGATACAGTACGGACACTCCCTTCCTCCCACCAACTTTTTACCTCACCCCCTCTATCGCCCTCTGGTTACCTCGCACTGGTTCCTCGTTACCTACGAAGAAGACTTAAGGTTCAATTTCTTTGGTTTCGCATATGCTGACGTCATCTTGTGAATTTCAAATTTTTGTATGCAGTGTCCGGGCTGTGCTTGTGCCCTGCAGTTGGATGTATGTAACTGTTTGTACATTCATCATCATCATCTCAGCCGAAAGACGTCCATTTCTGGATATAGGCCGAAGAATTGCCACAACAATTGGTCCTGCGCTGCCGACACCCAACGGATTTTCGCCACCTTCACCAGGTAGTCGGGTTTACCTTGACAGTACATTATCCTTATCATATAATCACCATCATCATCAGCCTGTATACGTCCCACTGCAGGACATAGGCCTACCCTCAAGGAGGATGAATATGGGCGTCAGACCATCACGCGTGGCTTATTCTTCAGAGTATGCAGGTTTCCATCATATAGGGTCCTAATAAATAGCTGACTGTTTTTTTAAGGGGATGATTAGATTAGACCATCAAACTGAACTACTTTCTCTATTGGACCAGAATCGAAAACTGCAGAAAAAATCTGCTCTTTCGTAAAAAATTACAACCCTACTCGACCCAAATTTTTGGGATCATCCTCTTTAAAAGCCGTAAGCATGTGAAGTTGGACCCTGTATATCATTACTGAATAATCTTAAGAGGGCTATTACAAGCTCAGTGGCGCCCTCGTCACAATAAAAAAGATTTCTCAATAAAGAAAGCCTAAATGAAAAAAGTGCTCAACATGGTGCATTTTAGGTATTTTGCTCAAAAGGGAGATAAACTAAAAAAGCCTTCAAGCTATTTTCATAGAATACTTTTATAGGTTTTTTAAAGGCCTACAAATTTTTAAAAAAGAAATAAAAAGGCCGCTTTTGTTTTTATTCGAAATATCTAAAAGTGGAATGTTTAGAACCTATAAAAGTATTGTATAACAATGGCTTGAAGGCTTTTGCAGTTTATCTGTTGAGCACTTTTTTAATTTAGGCTTTCTTTGTTGAGAAATATTTTTTATTGTGACGTGGGCGCTAAATATTTACACGTAAATATAACATTTTTTTTGCTATAAACCGTTACTTATTCAGAAACGTATCAATATGTATAATTCCTCTACAACTGGGTCAAAGCGGGAAGGAAAGAGGAAGCCATCTATCAAATCGTTGTTTTTCACAAAAGTAAGCCCCTTTTATTGTGAATAAGGGTGTAATATTGTTTATCCGTATCCGAAGCAAAACGATATCCGAAAAAAGAGACTTAATGCGAACTATGGGTAAAGTACAATTAATTTAATTTGACTGGTACCTGTAATTACCAATTTATAATAGTCGCGTATTAAACAACATTTGCAATTTATAATATTCATACAAAATTTTCAAAGCTTTATATCTTCGTAATTATATTATAAAATCCAAATGTTATTTGATACGCGATATCTAGATTTTCTAAACTATTTTTCCATATATAAAATATTACTTTTATTAATTCCGTCTACGCGTATTGTGCGTCAAACGTTTGTATGGACTGAAACCACCTTAAGCTGTACACACATTGCTGAACACATACCATTCCAGTTTCCACTTAAACAGGATACAAAAGATATTCAATGTATTTCAATCACGATATACGTTCGCCACAATGTGTGATTACAGCATTATAGGTTGCAAGTTAGAAAAAGTATATAAAAAGTGAATGTTACTCGATGAAAATCATAATATTATCTAACTGGAATAAACAAAATTCCAAGGAACAACAATTTTTCTTCATATCCGAAATTATCACCATTTCAGCCGATGGGCCGCGGCCGGTCCACGGCTGGACATTGGCCTCTCCCGCAGATAGCCATAACGACAAGTCCTGCGCTGCCCTCAGCCAAAGGGTTCCCGCCGCCTTCACCAGAAGTCATCGGTTCACCTTTTATAGACCACCCACGCTGCAGTTTCTGGTACGCGGTCACCTCTCTCCACATAACTCTCATATCCGTAATAAATAGTAGAGCAGTAACATCCCTAATTCTGTGCTAAGAATTCTCTGCGAATTTTGCCTTCATTTTCGCCTGTAAAAGATTGGCTTTGTACCTCATTTTATTGAGTTAGATGTGACTTTTTCTTGATATATGTACCTAGATATATGGCGTGGCAATATTGCGATATGTGATTTGATTAATTGCTTTCTGGCATTGAAACCTCGCACAAAATCAAAATGTGTTCCATTTTTAGTAGTGTACGAATAAATTATATTTTATATTATACCTATGGAGGTGCTACTGGGAATGTTCCTCCATTGAAAAGGGAAGATCTTCCACCAGGCTATGTGCGAAGCCTGGGGACCGGCCGTGGTCCAAAAGTTCTTAGTTGGACCTTGTTTATATATTGAATCTCTGTGATTATTTCTCTTGCGCGATTTATGTCTCGCATTCGATTGTAAACCTTATGTGTAGTAGGTTACGAGTTGCGTATTTACGATTTTTTTTTTTTTTTTTTTTTTTTTTGAAATGACGTTTACAGCTTTGCTCAGGGAGCAATTACTGCTTTTTACTGCGGACTATTGGAGGGACCACGAAGGGTCTACCGAGCCAAAATGAATGAACTTAAGCAACCGACCTAGGGGCACCCGGAGGGGTACGGACCTCGGCATAGGACGTTGCTGGGGCTACGCGGCGGATTGGGTAGCGGGGATCGGTGAGAAGCGGCCTGCGGTGTGCCTGTAGCGTCTGTAGGCGCCAGAAGTGAAAGGAGAGGGCAGAGGTCGCGGCTGTCCCCGCCGGCGGGGACGTCGATTACGGTGTCGACGATTTGATATCGTGTTACCTGTTGTCGTGTGTTGTGAGTTTGCGATTGTTAGTCGTGTCTGTTGGGCCGCCTGTGCGGCAACCGTGATCTCATCGTCTGGATCGTCGACTACGTTACGGGGTCGACGTCTATTCGTCCTATCAGTCCTACAGAGGTAGGTGGAGTTTGCCTTGATTAAAGGGTTAGAGTGATGGGGGATGGCGGCGAAAAAGTCCGTCACCCTGCATTTGAGCAGTTGCCTGATGGTGGGCAATTCTAAATCGATATTAAGATTTTTGTTGCGTACGAACCATGGCGCGCCAGTGGCCGTACGCATGAACCTATTCTGAATTACTTCCAATGAATGGATATTGGTAGAGGCGGCGTGCGCGAAGCACACGCCGGCGTACGTGAATATCGGTCTGATGCAAGTTTTCCAAATTGTCAGCTTATTTCTAAGTGTCAATTTGGAACGCCTGTTCAGAAATGGATACATACGATGCATCACATGCAGCGCATTCTTACGAACGCGCTGGATGTGAGGCTTGAATGTCATACCGCGATCTAAGGTGACACCCAAGTATTTGACCGTATTCACCCAAGGGATCGTACGGTCGAATAGCTTGATCGGAGTTAAGACCGAGCGTGCGTCCCTCCGGAAAAAGAACACTGCCGCGCTTTTTTCCGGATTGACTTCGATCCTCCATTTCCGAAACCAGTTCCCGAGGGCGCTGGCTGCGGTTTGGAGTCTCTTACACACTTGGTCTTTACTTCGACTGGAGGTGTATAATGCAGTATCGTCTGCGAATAGGGCTAGATTGCAAGCCCGGGGACGTGGGATGTCATTGATAAAAAGTGAAAAGAGTAAGGGGGAGAGAGCGGAGCCTTGCGGGACTCCGGCGGTAATGGGGCGAGGGGACGAGTGCGTACCCTCTATTCGGTAGCGAAAGCTACGCTTCGACAAAAAGTCCCGTATGATGTGAACGAGTCGGTCTGGCACTTGAAGTACTAACAGTTTGTAAATCAAACCGTTGTGCCAGACCTTGTCGAAGGCTTTCGCTACGTCGAAGAAGAGTGCACCCGTCCCGCTCGGGCGGCGCGTGTGCAAGAATTTGAGAATGTGCTCCGTGAGGCGGTGCACTTGGTGGATACACGAGTGTTCGGATCTAAAGCCGAATTGCTCGTCTATAAGGATGCCCTTGGATTGTACGAAATCCTTTAGGCGATTTAGTAAGAGTCGTTCGTATATCTTCCCCATAGTCTTGAGGAGACTTATGGGGCGATAGTTAGAGGGAATGGTCTTGTCTTTGGACGGTTTCGGGATTCCGATGACATCCGCCTCTTTCCAGGTGTCAGGAAAGATCGCGTTGGTCATGGCCGCATTGAAGATGGCGGTCAATAGGACAATGAGTGGCGCCGATAGGCACTTGAGTACCTTATTGGTGATGCCATCGGAACCCGGAGCCTTCCGGGGTTTCAGTGTCTTTATAACGTCATGGACCTCGGTGGGGGTGATCGGTGACAAAGTGTCAGTGGGGGGAGCGGAAAGTCTGCGTTCGACCTCACCGTCAACCTCCGAGAGGTGATCGGCGTCTACTGGCAGTGTACTGGGGGCACATTGAGCCTCGAGGCTGTCCGCTAATACCTCGGCCTTCTCCTCATCCAGAAAGGCAGGGGTTGGATTGTCGGGTCTAACGAGAGGGGGCATTGGCGCGACCGTATCGGATTTGAGTGCTTTAGCCACCTTCCAGAAGGCAAGGTGGCTGGGAGTGATGCCCCGCATGAACTCATCCCAACGCGCATTCCGCATCTCTTTAATGCGTGTCCTTACGTCCCTCTGTAAGGCACGCATTCGGATGCGGTTAGCGTTGGTTGGGATAGCAGCGAATGCGCGGCGGGCGGCATTTCTCACTCTCATAAGCTCCCTAATGTCGTCCGGCAGCTTCCAGCGGTGATCGAACACCGCTGGAACCTGCCGCGAATTATCGTTGACGACATTTTGGATGTGTCTTGTGAGAGCGTCGATTGCCAATCTAACGTCATCTACGGTGGATATGTCTGTCGGTATCGTGTCAAGGAGGGGAGAATTGACAGATTTGAGGGATTCCTCGAGTTTCTGCCAATCCACTAGAGTCCTGGTGTGGGGTGCTGCCTGGGAGGGTCGTCCGAATTGGACAATAACGGGGCGGTGGTCGGAGTCAAGCTCATGGGTGACTTCTATAGAACAGATCGGGAGGTTGACATTTTTGAGAAGGGTTAAATCTAGTACGTTAGGTCTGTGTCCGTCCGTCGTCGGATAGCGGGTCGGGGACATGGGTGCTATGATAGCAAAATCTAGCTCTCCCGAGAGGCGGGAGAGTTGGGTGCCTCTAGGAGAGGCGGGAGGGGGGCAATGCCAGTCTGGATGTTTGGCGTTAAGGTCACCCGCTAGGATGACCGAGCCATCGATATTGAGGAGGCGGTCCAGCTCGTTTCTGTCTAGAGCCGTCCCCTCTGTACCGGAGAGATAGGCCGAGATTATGGTGACAGGCTGATGGCCTGTCATCGCAATGCGGCACATCGAGACCTCAATGTGCCTTAGAAATTGAGGGGGGTCGAGGGGGATGCAATGAAGTACCTTCCTGTAATAAATGACAGTGCCACCGCCTCTGCCTGTGGTTCTGTCATTCCTTACGAGATTGTAATTCGCTTGTTTGGGGTCGCGGGTTCCCGGCTTGAGTTTAGTCTCTTGGACTAATAGGACGTCAACGTCGTGTTCGCGTAAAAATTGGCCTATTTCATCGCGTTGGTCTTTAAGACCGTCCGCGTTGAAGGTGGCCACGCAGAGGGATCTGGGTTTTACCCTACAGGCGGTGGTGGAGGTGTTGGTGTTTAGTGTAGGTCGTACATCCATAATTAGTTGTATGGAAGGGAGGCGATATTGGGAATCTGAACGCCGGATATGAGCATACTGTTCTGTATGATGATATCCATGTATTGAGACTGCGATTTGGCCTGGGATAGCCTATGCAGCATCTCACTGTATTTAGACAGTGAATTCCCCGTAGGGGGCTGATCCCCTTTGGGGGGCGGGGGTGGGGGGGGGTTTGCCTTCGGCTTTGTTTTTGTTTTAGGCTTAGGGCCTTTGACTACCCCAGAGTAGGGTTCGTTGGGTCTAACCAGGTTTGGAATGAGTGGGGGGATCTGCTCGAATTGCGGGGCGGTGTTGTTTGGGGGGAAAAAGGGAGGGTGGCGGGAAGTCCCGGACGCCCTGTGACCCCCCTTCCTTCGCTTTGCTGAGCGGGGAGCTTTGGAGCACCCGCGATAATTCGCGGGATGACCATTCTCCCCGCACAGCACGCATGAGGGTGGGGTGGTACAGAGCGTCCGATCCTTCGGTCTCTCACAATCCCCCGTGCCGTGATCACCCAGGCACTTGACGCACCTGGGACGGGCCGTGCAATTTCGGGCAGCGTGTCCGTAAAGTTGGCATCGGTGGCATTGGGAGGGCTGCCCTCCCTTGTTGGGTGGTTCGACACGGAAATATGTCAAGCCTACGACTGATTTGAGCTCGTAAATAGCTCTACCGCTCGGGTTCTTAGTTAGTACGACTAAGACCATGTCATATTGGAAATTTGTCCTTCAACTATGCATGCGGTGTACCTCCAAGGCGGGATACCCCTGCGCTTGGAGGTCGGCTAATACGGTCTCAGTGGAGATTTCCTTCGGAACCCCGCGTATCACCACTTTGAGGGGACGATCCTCTTCGAGGGTGAACGAGTGGTAGCCCAGTCGTTCACCGTCGAGAAAGCGGGTGAGTGCGCGGTGATCGTCAGGAGAGACGAGAGTGATTCTAATGCCCTCGGGAGAGTTGTGGGCATTAGTGAACTGGATGCGCCTTTCCGCCATTTGGAAAGACACATGAGTCCATTTGTCCTTTTCGCGGAGGACGATCGGGGGGACTTTGAATTTTCTGGCCGTAAAGGCCGGGGGCTGAGGGCCCTGAGTATTAACGGGCTGAGCGCCCTGAGGTAGGGTGGTCGGGGAACCCTGTGGCTGGAAGCCCTGGGTTGGGGTGGGCTGAAGGCCCTGGGTGAGAAGGACCTGAGGGGTCGGAGATTTGCTGGCCTGAGTGGCCTGCGGCTTGGCGCCTTTGCCCTTTTTTGGAGGGGGGGAGGCTTCTAGGCATATGCCCTTCCTCACGGTCTCTTCCTTACGTTTCTTTTTCAGAATACGTTTTCTGGACGCCTCCCCGATCACCGTTTTAAACTCCTCCTCTTCCTCTCCTCCGGACGAGGAGGAGGAAGCAGAGGAGTCGCTGGGGACAACTCCGGTGTCCATTTGGGATTCGGAGCTCTCCCCAGCCGACGGTGACTCGGGGCGGGTGACAGAAGTAGGAAGAGGCCGTGGTTCAGGGCTAGGCGAGCGTGGGGTGTCCTGCTTCGGGGCCGCTCCCAAATGAGAGCGATCCCGAGGCGGGACTTGAGAGATGGCTCTGAAGCCGGGAGGTATGGGTGGCGCTGAGGGCGCGGATTTGGGATGGAACGGAATGTTCTCCCTTGGTTGGACGGGCTTTGCGACTTGGGTTTGAACGACCTTCAAGAATTCGAGGGTCTTCTTGCCCGCGTCGGTTTGCCTGAGTGTCTCGGCGAGGTTCTGAGGGGACACGTGCTGATACGTCCCATCGAGGAGAACTAGGAAATTCTCCTCGATGGACCGTACCTTCTCGTGGAGAGACCGGATTTCCGCTTGGGAACGCCGGATCTCGTCCGTGAGGAGACGCATCTGTCTCAGAATCTCGCTGTCTGACATGTTGGTGTTGGTGGTGGGTGTGGGTGTGCGGTGAGTGTGGAAAGAGTCTGTGTGAGGGTCTTCCCCGGGTGGGATTTCCCGGGGATGTGTAACGACCCTCCCTGCCCGGGTTTGGCAGGGAGGTTGGGTACCTAGGATGAGCCCTACCGTGTGCCCTATGGTGTGGTCCTTCGCCAATCTTAATGTGCGAAGGGTGTGTGCCTAAAAGGCCCTAGCTGCCTTGGTGAAAGAGGGTAGCTGCGAGCACAAGGCTCTACAACGCCCAAACAGTCACCGAGGAATAGGAAATAGGGATAGGGTAGGGTGGGAGGGGGGAGATGGCTGACGTTGACTAGGAGTCCCCCCAAGGCCAGTGGTGTCAGCCCCAGCCGGATTGACCGTTCCCTGAAGGGGAAAGGCGAGCCTCCGGGTCAAGCTCGGACCTTGGTTCGTTGGCACGGTTACGTATCCCCAAGACCACCACTAAAGCGTGGATTTACAAAGATTTTACTGTCAAGTAAAACGAACGCAGCGAAACAATCGGTAGGCGCAATGAAAATTGCACTTTCCCGATTTGGAGCGGAGCGGTGACGCACCGGCGAGACGGAGGACCGTCCCGGGTGACGGGCGTCGGGCGACTGGACGGCGCGGAGGCGGCGAACCAGCGTAGAGTGCGCGTGGGCGGGGCACGGCGCAGGTAGAGGGCGACGGGAGGCAGGAGCGGCGCGCGGACACGTCCGTACGCTGTGGCTGCTGTGGTCGGACTCCCGTATTTACGATAAACGTTGTCTTTGTATGGAGCCTATTTCTGTGAGCGACGGTATCGCCATCTGTTGGCATCTTTGCTATAACTTGTGGGTGCTGGACATCTGTAGTAGTTCCCCACATACCTTTTCTGTTATGTTCTGATAACATTTTTTCGTAGGATGTCAAAATAATGATCAGAAATGAAATAGCATTACAAAAATCACCAGTTTGTTTTACAGGCTAAAGCGTAAGAGACCGCTCCTAAATGACATTCAATCTCCTAAATGACTGTGTTGATTATTGTTCTTGGCCGATTGATGTTACTAGGATATGGAAAATAATAAAAAAACAATCACAGATTTCGTGCCTCACACGACTATCGAGCACATTGGAAATGAATCTACGGAATTAGAAAAAATATTGTCTCAAAAAAGTTAGGCCACAGGGCAAACCCTTAACCCGATCGTCTTTGTTTTAAGTTAAAATTATAGCTGATATAAATTGTCCAGAGGTTTTTTTCTCAAATTTTTGATATCATTCTTCGTCTCAAAAATATCGAGCGCCAAAATCAAAAATTCGTAAAAAATTGTTTCTTTTTCACTATTTCGGACCTAACTTTTTTCGTTTTGATTTTTTCGAATAGGTCATTCTTTTTGCAACTTACAGCTCTTGTGAATACGCGCCTTTTGAGCCTTTTTTGAATGTCATTTATCTTCACAACTCTCCGAGATATAAGGGGATCGCACTTTTTCGTGAAATCGGAGTCTATACTGGAGTGAACGAAAAGACATCTCCAATGTCAAAACGTTAAACTTCATGAGAAGATCCTGGAGTCGCGTGGCTAGAGAGCTCTCGAGTGGATGTCTGTCGTTTGGCTCGCGATTTAGGTAGCCACGCGGCTCCGCCATTTTATGGCGGTTTCGAGTGTGTGTTTTTGTATAAAAACAGGGCTTTGAGAACGCCATATCCATTACCGTACAACGTCAAGCACTAATTGCTCTTTTTAAACTAGATATTGGCAAAATCCACCAAGGAAACGCCATTAAACAAAGATAGAATATAATAGAGAAGATCCTGACAGCGACTTATCTAAGTTCTGAGTTTTTCTTTAAGACTATTCTAGATTGGCCTCGATTCCTAGAATCCTTTCTGCTAATGAAAACTTTATAGGTTTCGTCTAGCGAATACACCATCATAATAGACCTTCTTTTTCAAAAATGTTTTATTCATGCCAGACTTTGCGATGCATAGAAACTTTCTATTGTATTTTCAGTTTATTGAAATCGGAACGTGAACCTTGAAATCGATACAGCCGTGGTGGTCCAGTGGCGAGTAACCTTGCCTGCCGTGCAGGAGGCGATGGTTCGATCCCCGTCCAGGCCGACTCGTACAAATGAGTTTTTCGGAATTTATGTACGATTTGTAACACTACTGGGATTTCGGTGAAGGAAAACATCGTGAGGAAACCTGCATGCTTCAATTTCGAGGCATGTATTGTACCTACTGTCCATTACAAATGGCGACGGGCTCACTCCCCGTCACACTGGACAGAGTTTCGTTACGACTAGTGAATCGTGGATGTTCTGAAGTTTCAGAATATCTCTGACTACCCCCTCGGGGAATATAGTCGTGAGCATATGCTATGCTATCCTATGAAATCGGAATAATAATAATGAGATGGCTTAGAACTACTCACATTCGATAACAATAATTCGTCGAAATCAGATATTGGAGATAAACAAATATTTATTACAATTCAGTGTAAAAAGCAGACTTGGTCAAATAATACATTATGTTAGATTTCTTTTGATTGAAAACAATTTACATAATACCGACCCCCGTTCCGGGTCGTTGTGACCCCCGTTCCGGGTCGTTTCTGGTGCAGAGGCTAGCCTTAGCTATTCAACGTGGCAACGCTGCAAGCATTATGGGCTCCTTTGCGCCAGGATCGACAAGGGGCGGGTTATTTGACTGAGCATGTATTTCATTGTTCTGACGAAGCTTGTTGCTGATTTTTGACTGTTTTTATATCTTTGTATTTGACGACGCTTTATTTTTGTGATTTATCTTAATGCTTTTTTGAATAAATTGACGTTTTCATTTACATAATTGTATCCTTTTCAAACGGTGAAGGAATATATCGTTGGAAAACCTTCATAGCTACGTTTTCAAAGAAGAAATTCTGATGCGTATGAGAAGTCTTCCAATCCGCATTGGGCACGCGTGGTGGACTAACGCCTACAAAAAGAGAGTAAATTTAAATACGTTACATATCGAAAAGGGTGCTTCAGACCATCAAACTGAACAACTTTTACTTTAGAGCCCAACATCGATATAGAGAAATACGAACGAAGGAGTAGTTACCAACGGGATGACAAAATACGGGGTGTAAAATTAAGGTGCTTCAGACCATCAAACTGAACAACGTTCACTATGGAGATAACATGATATCGCGAAAAAAAATCATCTGTTCCATAGAAAACGTAGGTACTCGACCCAAATGTATGAAACAGTTGATTTTTTTCGCGGCTCCAATTTTGGCTCCATAATGAAAATTATTTAGTTTGATGGTCTGAAACACCCTGTTCCACATTAAGGGGCTATGTGAAAAAAATAGGATTCTTCAAAGCTCCATATATCATGAAGTACTAACAGTAGGAGTATGATTTGCGGATATGTGTAAATTGAACATATAATTGAAGTTTTGATTAGAGCCAAAACACGATTAAGACAAATTTTCTCGATAGAAAAACAAGCCAAAGTAGCCTCCGTTTTTGTCTATAAACGCTTGTAACTGCTAAACGGTGAATAATAGAAACATGAGACTTGATTTAAAAAAAGAGATTGCTATTATCTAAGTTTTGATTAGAGCAGAATTGAACTTACATAAATAGTACAATCACAATTAAATAAAGTTTGTTTTTTCGCTTGATTCGATCCAGGCGCGCGCGCCGCCCCTTCTCTTTCTCTCGCATCTGGCAGTAATATAAGCTATCACACGCCCGTTTCGCTAAAATTATTTTTCGACATAGGCTCGTAATGCATAAGTTTAAACATGTATATTCATTTTACTGGTATTCTAAAGAACCATTCGTGCAAAAAAATCCAAAATAAGACCAGGAGTGCGATTTTTGAATCTCATTCGCTGAGTTCAGCAGTTGAAAATGTCAAAATTACTATGGAGATACCATAGAGAATTCACACGCTCCCCCTGGAGAGATACGTATCTTTCACTGCTGATTTGACTTTCAAAAATCGCACTCCTGAACTATGATTTTTGAAAGTCAAATCAGCAGTAGAAAGATATTATCTCCACAGTAATTATGACATTTTCAACTGCTAAACTCAGCGAATGAGATTCAAAAATCGCACTCCTGAATCTAAAGTAGAAATAAACACTTCCCTTATGTTACTTACTTCCCTATTATATTCTTTCAACCCCAAAGCGGTAAATAATTGTTTTTCTATGACCCTCCCACATAAATTATTCAGGTAAAACCGCAAAATGTTGTTTACTCCATTAATCTCTAGCGGAACTAAAGGTTTTGTTACTCTAAAAGTTTTGGGCAAACAATTTTGGACAAATACTTAGCTGAAACAATATTTTTGTGGGTGTATCAAAACAACCACATGGAGAAAAATAACCCAGTCATTTTTATTAGAACTTTGACAAAGACTAGCTAAAATTATTTGTCAAAGGAGTCAATTTATTTTAGGCCCACAAACGGTAACGTTTATTGATGACAAAATAAAAACATAATTTATTTTATTATATTAATCAGACGAAAGATTAGGTAAAAATGCAAACGGAATTTTGAAATCAATATTTAAAAAATGCACCGTTTTGACTTTTTTGCTAAGATTCTTTTTTCCTGTTAAAAAGGCACATTTAAAGCAATGCGTGTATAGGAACATCTTAGATGTTAATACAAAAATGAAAATAAAAAACCAACATATCTTACCAAGACAAGATGTGCAAAAACTGCGATTACGCGATATTCCTTTTAGATGAGGTTTAGTTAATATTACCACTATATTCTAGAGATTATGAGAAACAAATCGACATGAGTTCCATAACTACACGCCAAATATGCGCTAACATTTATTGGGGGCCTTTTTCCCATAGCTGGAGAAATTATCTCTTTTCATTATTATTTTGTCGCTGAAATAATTCTGGCAGATGTGAATAAAATCTGTTGTCCTAAAGTAGAACCTAAATTATAATTATATAGCAAGCCCCGTCATTCCGGCTTTATAATGGACCACTCTAATTTCTCTCGTGGGTGTCTTACGAGGCGACTAAGGGATAAGGATTTCTTGTGCAGTGTATTTGTGGGCGAAAGGCTAGGCCACCTATCACTACTTTACACGTCATTTCATCTTGAAACCTTCGATAAATTATATGTCTAGAATAGATTAAGATTTATACAGGGTAAAATTTATATCATTGCCATCTTTTTAAACTAAGAGTCTACCCATCAAACTGAACAACTTTTACTATGGGAGCAAACCAATCGGAGCAACTAAAAAATCGGCTGTTGCATACATTTGAGTCGAGTAGGCATTGCAGTATAGTATGGAACAGCTGATTTTTTAGTTGCTCCGATCGGTTTGCTCCCATAGTAAAAGTTGTTCAGTTTGATGGGTAGACTCTTAGTTTAAAAGGATGCAAATGATATCGATATCACCCTGTAGATATCAACAATACAACCATGTTATACTGTTAAAAATATTTTTCTCAGTGTTCCAGTGGTCGTGGGATTGCATTGTGACATTGTGTGAAAAAAAAGATAAATTTTATTGCGAATGTGACATTTTGCGCCTAATCCATCGAAAATGATGTCTCTAAAAACTGAATACGTTTTCAATTGGGTCCTTTATTTACCAATGAATTCAATTGTGTTCAAATTACGATGACGCGATACGCATGACTTGAACCAATGTCCTTTTTTATAGAAAAGATTTGTCCCCATTTACCAGGACGCGTCCTAAACAAACCAAATCCCTTTTTTCCACAGAAATCCCCAAGATTTCGATGCGAGGTCATGTAAAAAAACGCTCCTATCATGTTAGGGACTGTGGTAAGGCTGTTTAATATCAAGTGTATCTTTTTAGGGTAACATCGTTTGTGAAGTTTTATACGTTTGGTGATTTTGAATTTTCTTTTATGTTAGCAACGACCTAGTAGCACTTGGTCACATTTTTAAACTGAAAAAAAATTTGTTTACTTCAACCAACATCATGAATCCATATGAGCCTGTCAACATCATGACTTCTCCGACTAAGAGAACTTTGCTAAACGAATTCGGCTTGTTATTACAACTAACCATCTTTTGTTTTTAGTAAACAATAATAACGTCATTTCAATTATTTTGGTGCTAATTAAGATCTTAGTAGGCTCGCATTTTTTTTCAGTGTAGGGACAAACACATTTCAAACAAGGAACCCTTATACTTTGTGACGAAACCAACTTTTCAAAAATAGAATTATTCATGTTTTTTTTCTTGTATCTCTGTCTTTAAGGAATTTTGGAAATTCACTTTCGTGAACAGTGTATTTTTCACATGGCAACCATTTTCTTAACGCCATCTAGTTTCCTTTTATGATAGCTAGAAGAAGTGATGGCAAAGTGATGGTAATGTTTAATATTCATTATATTATGATACCAGGCGCCATCTAGTTTACGCGTCACTAATACAAGATTATTAGGTTGGCACGACGCGGCGTGTGCGCCAATCAGTGCCTTTCTAAAACCGCCATCATGCGACTACCACCGCCGCCTAGCGGTCCGCGTAGTGAATATTAGGTTAGTACTATAATGTATGAAGTTTGTTCGATTCCTCATTGGCTGAATTTTTGTGGCCAAAATCGGAACTAATGCGCTTGAGAGCCTATTGGCTAACCGTTTTCATTGGCTATCGCTCTCAAAAGAATGATATAAAATTGCGTGGAAGCCCATATTTGATCAGTTTTATTTTACCATCTTGATGGCAGAGAACTACGGAAGTACTGGCGTCGGTCCGATACACAGTGCTTTCTGGAGGGAAACATATTCCACTCCTCGGAAATGTGCTTCTAGCCAGCGCGTGGCAACCGGCCCGTTGTGCTATTTATTCGCGTATCCAGATTCCGAATTTAGCAAAGTCAATTTAGGGTTTAGAATCCGAACTAGTATCGCTGAACAACAGCTTATTATAAAGTATAGAAGTACGGGAGTGCGTAAATTGTAGGGATTCATTTAGCTATCGCGTCCTAAGAGCTGCTGCAGAAGTTGCTGATCTCCTGAGCCTGGCTTCCTGAGATGCTGTCTGCCTGACGCTGTACCGAGGTCAGTGAATTTTATAATTATCGGTTAGGGTCGTATGTTAGGGTGTGTCATTCATTACAGGGTTCTAAATTTGTGTATGTATGTGTATGTAATTTATTTATATTCTTTACAGATCTCCGGATGTCATAATCTAATTTTGTTTTATTTCTTTCAGCTATGTTGTGTCTAATCTTATTTTTCTTTCAGCAATTTTGTCTTATTTTACCATTTTTTAATTAATTTTGTGTTTTATCCTACTTATTTTAATCGTACCAATTTTCATTGACATTTTGAATACGTGACGTGATTTATATGCCTATTCTTTTACTTTGATTTACGTAACAGATTGATATCGAAATTCTATTGGAACTGTAGGTAGGTAGTTGAGTAGGTTAGCAGAATTTTCTTAATGTAGGTAGATACGATTGGGTTGGAAAGAAATTAGGTAGGTAGATGTAAGCGACATGCTGCGATCTCGGATAAAATGTTGTAGACGTGTCATTTGATTGAACTAACAGCTCATTACGTAGCATTTCGAATGATGCGACTAAGGAATGAAGATTCCTTTCTATGCAGTGTTGTGTGGGACAAAGGGTTGACTTGACCGTCTGTATTTGTTAGGCGTGATTCCCTTCCGTAGTATTTAAGGGCCTATGTCGAAAAATAATTTTAGCGAAACGGACGTGTGATAGCTTATATTACTGCCAGATGCGAGAGAAAGAGATGGGGCGACGCGCGCGCCTGGAACGAATCAAGCGAAAAAACAAACTTTATTTAATTGTGATTGTACTATTTATGTAAGTTCAATTCTGCTGTAATCAAAACTTAGATAATAGCAATCTCTTTTTTTAAAATCAAGTCTCATGTTTCTATTATTCACCGTTTAGCAGTTAGAAGCGTTTATAGACAAAAACGGAGGCAACTTTGGCTTGTTTTTCTATCGAGAAAATTTGTCTTAATCGTGTTTTGGCTCTAATCAAAACTTCAATTATATGTTCAATTTACACATATCCGCCAATCATACTCCTACTGTTAGTACTTCTTGATATATGGAGCTTTGAAGAATCCTATTTTTTTTACTTAGCCCCTTAATTTTATACTGAATTCTGACCACTCTAGGGAACATGTGGTCGTGAGGATATCTAAATGTGAATGTATAAAGTGTAGTATGTGTGTGTGTATGTATGTGTGTGTGCATGTGTGTGTTTGTGTGTGTGTGTGTGTTAAGGAGTACACTTGACATGTAAATTATTTTACAAAATAAATTACTATGACTATGACTATAGTCATATGTATGTATGTATAAAGACCACATGGTTTCGGATTGGAGCTAGACTGCCTATTACTTCGCATTTGAGTGAGCCAACTAAGGGATAAGATTCCTTCCAGTGCAGTGGTATGAGGGACAAAGGGTAGACTGGACCGTCTGTAGCTATATGGCGTGATTCTATCTTGTAGTATTTAATTTTACACTGAAATCTGACCACCCTAGGGAAACTGTGGTCGTGAGGATATCAGAAAGTGAATGTAGAATTGTATGACTGTATGTATAAAGGCCATGTGGTGTCGGATTGGAGCTGGAACGCCCATTACTTCGCATTTTGAATGAGACGACTAAGGGATAAAGATTTCTTCCTATGCAGTGCAATGAGGGACCAAGGGTTGACTTAACCGCCTGTAGCTGTTTGGTGTGATTTGATATTTATGCTAAAGGATTCTGACCACCCTAGGGAGATTCCGGTCGTGGGGGTGTATGTTTGTATGTACTTATATCTAGATATTATGAAGGCAATTCTACGCGGGGCGTGTCTCAGCCAAGGTTGGACTGCACTTCTTATAAGCCTGTATACCCTCAATAAGAATAAACGCCGCGTGAAAATATTTAGTACGAACTGTGGGTGTATGTATAATTGTTACGGGTTGTACCCAAAGACTTCTATTAAAACTGAGGTAGACGTGCTGTACTCTACCATACGGCATTTGAAAAGCAATCTTAAAACTACACATTGACAATATTACACACACAAAGATAAAGTATCTAGGTACGTAAAAGAGCGTGAGATATCAATATTCATTGTCAACAAGAGTGACAAAGATGGGCTATGGCGTTGGGCTACCTACTTGAACGCTTGCGAGGTTTGGGGATTCCCCCCCGTCGTGAGTATTAGACAGACAAATAACGATGGTTGTTTTATGCGTTGGGTGAGACAGAAAAATGATGGTTAAACAATTTGGAAACATAGTAATGAGAACAATATTTCACAAAATTATTAAAAACTAAATAAATAGGCATTAATTCTGAATACTTATGGTACTACTAATATTGTTGTTACAAATTGACACTTTTAAACAAGTTTAGTGATAATAATGCAGACTGTATTCGCATAATTTCACGTAAAATATCATTTCTTGGTAGCTCCGTTTAGGACCGTCGCGTATTGGGCGCTGATGAACACTGAGCGCAAGGGTGCTAATTAGCTCCGTTGGAACGTTTCAAGATTTGGTGCGTATGCCCCGTCTACCTCAGTTTTAATAGAAGTCTTTGGTTGTACCTACATAGTTTTACATGTATGTATGTTGGTATGAATCCTTTTGATGCCATAATGATTTCTAAACTAAACATGAAATCTGTTCATTTGGAGGAATTAGTTATTTTATAGTTACCTACCTTTTTTAAATATGATCGTCGTTTTATATTTTAAGCTTTTACCCGCGACTTCGTCCGCATAAATTATATACCAGATTTTAAGTCAGATGATAAGCTATCAAACAAAAAAAGTTTAATCAAAATCGGTTCAGTAGTTTTTGCGTGATACTCGAACAAACAAACACCCAAACAAACAAACAAACAAACGAACAAACAAACAAACAAACAAACAAACAGACAGACAAAAAATCCAAAAATTAGTGATTTGGAATCAGGGACATCTAAAAATCATATCGTAATCTTTTTTTTGTAAATATCTTCAATGTACAGACACACTTCTGTTACAGTTTTATAATAGTTTAGATTCACATTTTGCTTTTAAAAGGATCTGTGATAGGTGGCGACGGGCTCACTCCCCGTCACACTGGACAGAGTTTCGGTACTACTAGTGAAACGTGGATGTTCTGAAGTTTCAGAATATCTCTGACTACCCCCTCGGGGAATATAGTCGTGAGCATATGCATGCATGCTGTGATAGGTAATTCATATTTAAATAGTGTCCTATATTTCCATTGATTTTGATACATAGGCTGTATTTTAGTACGGCCGATAGCTCGGATTGATGGTGGGCTTGCCTGCCGAGGGCTGCGGGTTCGAGTCCCGTGAGTGCACAGTTTCTGTTTGATGAATGTGATAAGATTATTCTTGCGTTTTCGCTCTTTCTATTTGCGCGCATGCGAACGGGATGGGGGGCGTGATATAGCTGATTTCGTTGCTATTTGGAATGGATATAGATTCACGAGTTTCGATGGATGATTAGAGTGAAATGTCTGGAATATTTTCTTATTTTACAAATATCTACCTTATATTCCTAAGATTAAGTCCTACATTGGATTGGAGCTTAGATTTTGAATATTTTATGTTCGTATTTTATAAGAATTCTTTGTTGTTTTAAAATTACTTCAATTCAACTTATTGCAGCCGTGTAATAGCTACGGCATCTAGTGGAAAATTCGTGAATTTTTTAGAGTGCGTGCGCTTTACAGATAACGTTCAATATATTTTAAGTAGTTCGATTCTTTGCGACTAGAGGCCGCCACTAGTGATACAATTCGTCTAACTTTGTTATTTGTAATGAATGTTTTTATTCTTTAAATTTATTTAAATATGAATGAGTTTAATTCTTTATATTGCTTTTTTATATTTATACAGAGACGTCTGGTGAGATATTTATGAACTTTTACGAAAGCAAGCGCTCTGTGTATTTAACGCTCAATTATATTGAGGTAGTACACTTTGTCACCACTGGAGGTCGTTACTAGTGACATGATTCAGTTACTCTAATTTTATTTTATAATATTATTTAAATATAAATAAACCAAATCAATTGTGATAGCTTCTAAAATAATCAACGCTATTTAAAATTATTTTCGATTTCTTTAGAACGGAATAAGATAGAAATTTTCCTAACTTAGCATTACAAAAACTTTTATTAGTTTACCTTTGGGAAATGAAATGATTTACATCAGCCATGCGTCTAATATTTCTAATTGAATCTTAATTAATAAACTTCCAACATGTGAGGTTTTTAATAGATATTTTTATTTTTGATAATATAATCAATTAAATTTTTTACAGTGATCCTATATAGTGGAACAAGTTGTCAAAGCAATCTTTCAATTGCTTTTAATAATCATGATGCCAAATTGATATTTGGTATTTATTTTGCTATAACATTATTATTAAATACCTACATAATTAAATTAAATATTCAGATAGGAGTATTTTATAAACCTAGGCACAGCCACGACACTCCTCGTACGTGTGAGCCCCCGCGTCGGTGACCTATAGGGTTGATACTTGCGGAAAACGAATATTCAATTCAATTCAATTCAATTCAATTATACTTTATTGCACACCAAAACAGAATATAAGCATAAGCATATGCTCACGACTATATTCCCCGAGGGGGTAGTCAGAGACAACACACAACAAGACAACAGAAACAGAAAAAAACAGAATATACATTTGAATAAAGATATAGAATTACAAATAAGGTGGTCTTATCGCTAAAAAGCGATTTCTTCCAGACAACCTTATTTACACTGGTGCAAGGAAATAATAAAAGACATAGGTACTAATACTCTGGGGATGACACTAAGTAATTAGAATTGTTAATAATGTTCATTTCAAGTTTAAAATTATTTTAACAGAATTTATGTTGTAAAGAATATAATTATTTTGTAGGTGGGTTACTTACAACGTATTACAGGTAGTTCTTTCTAATTAGTTTGTGTATTACAGCTGGTAACTATAAAGACTTAAGACGTTTCAAAAAATTACATTAGAGCTTGAACCTAAACTTTTACTTATATGCAAGAAGGTTGAAATTTTCCTTGCTTATACGACATAAAGTTTAACTTACTACAAAATGATGGGCCTCGTATCTCATTCATTTTAAGGGATATCAAAACATGATTTAATACAGATCGATAGAGAAAAAAATTCGAAGTTCAGTGGTATTTTCAGGGGACTTACGACAAAATGTCCCTTACGACATTTGAAATTTCCACTGTTGATGTTTTTATCGTAAGCGACAAATTCAGCATACGACGCGCACAACTCTCAAGTTGCGTTTCAAATGTCGTAAGGGACATTTTGTCGTAAGTCCCCTGAAAATACCACTGAACTCCGATTTTTTTCTCTGATTAAACAAATTCACTGTACGCTTAGGCACTTACATTAAAATCAATAGAAGGTATGGAACATATTCATCGCTTCTATCGAGCGTTTTTAGGAAGATCGTAAGCTGAGCTTTGCCCGCTGAATTTGTCACTCAAAATAAAATTTTATTGCTGTCTTTTGCGTTTAGTTGTTTATTCATCTATACTTATAAAACAGTTCCGCTGACTGACCGACAAATAACTCATAGCCTTAATCGCTGAAGACAGAATTATGAAATAAATTTTTTGCGTAGGGGTGCACGAAAGGTTTTTTATATATTCGAATGAAAATACCCTTAAAATGTAGTTAGTAATTAAAACTAGTGGTGTATACGGGGTGTAAGGAAAAGTATCATTAAACCTCTAAACCACATACTCTACCCATCAAACTGAACAACTTTTACTATGTGAGCAAACCTTTCAGAACAAAAAAAATCTGCTGTCTCTTACGTTTGAATCGAGTAGGTATTCCTACAAAAATATTGTTTCTTACAAGCGACACGATAAAACGTTAAAATCACATCGTAAGGGATAAATGTATTTTAATTTGAAGTAATGAGTAAGAAGTTACGATTAGAATAAACATGTAGTATGTAAATTCCAATTCATTAAAATTTAAAGTAATTAATTTTCATTCGATTGTTTCAAAATAAAATAAATAGTTTGTGTGTTACATTCATCGATTTCTAGGTTTAGAATAATGCCTTAAAATTTGACAATAATTTGGATACTAATATAATCAGGTTGAATTTAATACATATTGATGTCGCAAAGAATTTATAACTCGTATTTAGTCATTTGTAAAATCGTCATTAACGGTTTTCGCGACTACATGATTCGAACGTACAATGTTTCGAACGTATGAGGCAGTTAAAAAGTTTTTCGCACCAGCATGCTTCGCTACGACAGGTTTCGAAACTGCATATGACTCCCTCATTAAATATAGGTAAAGAACGTCATTTTTAAATTTACTTATTTACAACTGGAAACAGAAACGGCAACATCAAATGTCAAATTCTGACATATTGAATCATTGAATATAATTATATTTTTTTCTCAATGGCCAGTTATTTTAAGTTGATTTTTATTTTACCTAGAAGTTTACAGGTCCAACGAATGACGTCACTAGTCGGACCGAAAAACGACTTTATTTTATTAAAAATATCTGTAATCTTTTCATTTTGAAATTTCTAACAGAAAATATTTTTCTTTTTTATTAATGATTGGTTTGCTCTTGACCTCAAGCCAGTCCTCAAGACAAAGATGGGGTCGAAGATGTAGCGAACTTACCCAAAAGATGCCTATTCACTCATACTTTAAAGGAATTCGGGTTGTAAGTGCTCGGAAATACTGACACAGGCAAGGCATTCCACTTCTTGTCTGTGCGCATTATAAATTATGAAAAACAAAAAACCCGACTGCATAAAAAAACTGTTAACTGAAAAGAGAAAAACAAGCTCTATATTCACTAATCAGCTATAACAACATTAAGTAAAATATAACTTGAATGTTATTTATTAGGTTGGTATCGCAAACGGGGACAAAGATGAATTAAGTATAATACATACCTAGGTACCTTCCTTTGGTTTGTCCTCGCCTGCAATACCTACCTAATAACATTCAAATTATATTTAATTAATGTTGTTATAGCTGATTAGTGATTATAGAGCTTGTTTTTCTCTTTTCAGCTAACAGTTTTTTTATGCAGTCGGGTTTTTTTGTTTTTCGTAATAATTTGGTTTATTTCATACTTTTTAGTCCTATGTCGAAATGGTAGCATAAAAGTACTACAATATACAACGTGTTAATGAATTAACGCAAAACCTCATACAACCCAACTGATTTATAACAAAATAATTAGATTGAAACAATAATTTCATTATTTTGATAGTTAAAATTTAAAGTTATTTGCATTTTAAGTTTTGAGGCAAAAATGATTTGTTGTCATTTCAGCAATAAATGAAAGCGCTACCTAACGTACTCATGGATATATTTTAATAATCTAGTATTGGTAGTTAGTAAGGTGAGTGTGCTTTTGAGGTGGTCTGACATCGGGTTCGTTAAATTAAAAATTTTAAAAACAAATAAATTAATATTTTGTCTAAAATTACCTGTTTTGAAACCATGATAATTCGATTCTGCTCTTGATTCTAAACAAACTACTTTTTAGTTTATTCATTAAGACGTTGTATACATATTTGGAATCGTCTGTTTACTAGCTTTCATTTGATACCCATATTGTAAATTTTTACAAATAAAAATTATTTATTCCCCCTCTTTTTTTTAATTCCCAGATGCCATAATAAAAAAATATAGCCTAAGTCACTCTCACGATTTTTACAAATCTAACGACACATCATACGTCAAAATCCATCGAGCCGCTTAGGCTGTAGGCCGTACCAAAGAAATAGACATACAAACATACATACATACGCTCGAAAAACATAACCCTCCTTCTGGCGCAGTCGGGTAAAAAAGATTCAGAAAGGCGCTTGGTGCGGATATGTGGAATGTCAACCAAGAAATTGTGATATCCCGCGACAATTATTGAGACAATTATCTCGAAATAGTTTTCGATTTAGGCCTCCCAAAAATATTTTGACAAACCTAATTGGCGCCGACGCTGTAGGTACTTTTCGCAGCTGTCAAACAAGAGTGACGGAGCACTGATTATGATTATACTAACAACAAAAAGCTATAGGTATATTTTTTTAATGTCCTTTTTAACTTCACACAAACAGTTCCTGGGTAAGAACTAAGTTCCTCGTAAGTGACAAATATGGTTTATTCAAGTAATCTCTAGATTATGATATCCATATTTTTACACAGACGGCTAAGGCACAGATATTTACGATTTTATTAAATTGAGAAAATTTTATCGTAAGTTGCAAAACATGTTCATTTGTACATGTCAGTACTTGTCGGTTACAATGAAATTGTTGAATATTTAATTTATCGTAAGTTGAGCGTCGGTCATACACGCCTTGTCACTTACGATAAAATGAATACCTTGTCACTTACGATAAAATGAATAATTAAAATCGTTCTTGTAACTATGTATTACAATAGTATTGAATAAAAAAAATGTTTTGCTACGTATACTTGCAAATTACGATATAATTTTCTCATTTATTTATTTGAGAAAAGTAACTACCTCTTTAAGTACCTACTCCTTCTAATTGTATACCTACTCTTTTGTGCTGTGCTTTGGAATTAAACTAACCCTGACCTGAACTAACCTGTGTCCATAGATATAGTAAACAGTTTTTAATCTAAGCCTGTGTCATTATATTATTTATGTTCGGTATTATAAATCAGTTACAAAGCAAACTGAACATAATTATCCTAAAACTAAAATATAACATATTGGTCGGCGTCGCACGCTTCGCTCGCAGAATCAAAGAAAATATTTACCTATTTCAACGGCCGAGTCGTGCAGTCGTGCGAGCAAGAGCAACCATGTAATTCAAGCGGTCAATGACCTGTTTTCCCACCCGCTCGCATACTGCGCACCCCCCCTCGCTCGCCCGACCCGCACACATAGCCGCGAGCGGTTTTACGAGCACACATGCATGAGTGTCGCTTCTTTTCGCGGTAGTGTATATTTTCTTTGACCTAGGTACTTGTTTGCCTGGTTTTGGTTGTTAAAAGGCGATGTCAGTTTCAGGCATTGGCTTTTATTTGTGGTTGATTGGTGTGGTGCCATACATTTTATAAACCTAGGTAATTGTTTGCCTGGTTTTGGTTGTTAAAAGGCAATGCTATTTTCAGGCATTGACTTTTATTTATAGTTGCTTTACTTGTTGCCATTTTTCCTAATGCACACTTCAGGTTGTCTAACTTACCTTACCTAAAACCTCTTTTATCATATTATTTTGGTTGCAGTCATGGAGTTTGTTTGGCTATTTCTTCTCAATGACAAAGCACCTTTCTGAAATAGCTCTTAAATGTCGAGTCAGTCAAAAATATGATCATGAAACAAAACAAAATACAATGATCACATGGATTCCTACTCTACATAAGAAATTATTTTCATACATATTTTATTATACCCTAGTGCTATGACACTTTTATACAGACCCAAACATTTTTTATCTCTACTATTTAAGTGTCTTTGACACAATTCTACGCGGATTCGACTCTACACGGAGGAAAGACCATCTCAAAGTGTCTCTCTACAAAAGTTGGAATGCATAGCATATTTTTAATTCTACAGTAGAAAACATTTTTCATCACCTTCTGTGTGGGGATTGCCATTGCAATAGTCACTTATCTAAAAATCCTCGAGATGCCGATAAGGACCGGATTGGATATAGTCGTGTCGAACAAAAAACATAATGCTTTGGCCTGGGCTTCTACTATGCTTGATGGACACCTTATTGAAGAACTTGAGAGACGGAGGGTGAGGTTTTGCAGGTTATATTCACACATAGAGCCCATTTTATTTGAGTTAAAAATTATTTTACTATTAGCAGTGCACGAAGGCTGTTCACACTATCATATAATTCACCACATAAATTACATTAAAATCGGTATTGATTGGACATATTGAATTTAATAATATGGATCGCCACACATGAAATAGATTTTGTGTAGTTTGGTTTTATTCAACTCTGGCTTCTTCCTAAGGGATAGTCGACTCATTATTTAATTCAATTCAAAATACCTTGTCATTCAGTTTAAATGTGGTTTATAACCATAAAATTCAAATAACATCGAATTTCATTTTAATATATTTTATACCTTCTTTCAGGAAAATAATAGATAAAAAAAAGGTTTCCCCTTTAGTTTGTCCAGTTTTCCTGGAGGAGGTTACCCCTGGTTGACCTCCACAGTAAAGGGAGCGAAGGTTGGGGCTCCCTCTGATCCCCTCTGTCATGGGGGGCCCTCTTTCCCATTATTCCCCTCGTTTCTGAGGGGACCCCATTTCCTTTCCACTTACCTATACAGATTCTTAATACACTAACCAGTATGAATACCTCTTATCTACTTTTCTTTTATCAAATATAATATTCTTTTAATATAATATATTTTTAAAATAATTATTTATGCTAGATTATCTTTTTCATACATCTCGTAACCTCTACAAAGTTCTTGCGTTACTACACAACTGTCCACAATATAGGGTTCCTTCCATTCAAATAGACGATCACATCAAAGGCCATAATAACTTCTTATAACTTCATGTATTTCCTAATCTTTATATTTTCGAAATATTTTGTAGGTAAAGATTTCGTTTAGTTTTATTATTTTTTAAAACGACCCCAGGGGGGGTTGTTACAACTTTCTACCATTCTGTCTGTCTGTTCTGTGTAGCCCACCTCGATTAGGTACTCACAAATTTTTGCACCTATTGAATCGAAGTTTGGCATGACGACAGAATATAAGAGTAACCCAAAAACAGAAATGAAGTAGTCGTGACTTTTTTTTTTACCCTCCTCCCATACAATGAAAAGGGGGTTGCAAAATAAAGTTTTTTTTTATAATTCGATGGAGGTGTCGTTGGATAGGTGTTTTCCTATGGAACAAAACTCACATAGAAACGAAATCGTTATAATGCTCCTGTCTCAAGATACCTACGCTCAAAGTAAAAAAATAGCTCCCCCTCTCCTCGTCCTCTAACTTATAATATCTCCTCTCCTCTTCTCTAACTTATAACTTATAATTATATACCTCCTCTAAATTATATAAAATACTGGAATAAAAATTGGCAAATTTTTAAGAAACTAAATGGCACTGCACCGATTTAATCGCGCTATCGTTTTGTTTCAAAAATTTCTCTTAGGTAAGATAAACAGGATGACTACTTTTCTTCTTATTCTTTTAATAGGTACAGTCACCAGCAGATATATCATAGCAAACAAGGTGGTCAAATATTTCTAAGCAGTTCTAATTTTCAATTATTTCTTTACTAATAACCAATCAAAAATATAGGAACGCCTAGAACATCAAATATATCGACGCAGTCAGGGTAGTCGTAAACATCTGAACAGTTTCGGAAAAAAACCTTACTCCGTTGTTTTACATTTTAATTTTAAATAACATTGTAAAGTTATTATTGAAAATTCGCTGTTCAGATATTTATGACAAAATACACGTTTAGATATAATTGGTAACATTTACTGTAAAGAATTTAATGAAAATTAGCACTGCTCAGAAATATTTGGACACCTTGGATGCTACGATATATCTGATGGCGACTGTACAATGACTACGGAACCCTATCATGGGCGAGTCCGACACGCTCTTGACCGGTTTTTTACTCTTTTTTTAATACGTCGCTTACTGGCACATTGCATTTTTGCATTGTAGAGTAAGCATCAGAGAAAACTGTCTATATAAGAGCAAGGGGGTTAGTTGTCTCTGATGCTGACCGTACCTAACCTACCTTATATTTTAAAGAGACAGCATAATAAGAATACCTGATTTTAACTGTGTCGTACTAAACTGAACCCTGTTCGTTGGAGCTAAAGTTTAAAAATGTCCCAAATAACAAGCTTAGGACTTTTCCTCCTTAAAAGATCCTAACCTTGGAATACCGACAGTGCGAACATTTTCATTGTGGCCCGTAACTAACGTGAATTTACGTAAGTAACGAAAATTTACGTGACGTCTTAATTTTAAAACCTTTGCTCCCGGGAAACTCTAAATGAAAACCTTGGGAAGGAATGCTACAGTTTTAAAATGCAATTTGAACCTTAACGTTGTGTAATTAAAATATTTTTTCATGTTGGGAAAACATTACTCAACGTAGATACGATATTTTATATGTGAACTGGCATAATTCTTTCAAAAAAATATCGAAAGCCATAATAGTACATTACTGCAGCGGCCAGCAACAGTGGCATTGATGGACGAACGTGTAAATGTGGGCCGAGGCGAAGCCGAGGCACACATACGTAAGTCCATCAATGCCTAGTTGTGGCCAAGGCTTGTATAGTACTTTTCTCAAATAATTCGCAGAAATTAAAACTCTTTTCAAAATCAATGACGAACAACGAACAACAATTTGTTTTTTTTTCAATAAACAGCTTTCTATTTGCAAGCCAATTCAAAATTTAAATAAAACCTTTGATGAGTTACCTCCTTGGTCGCCATGTTTCGAAGAAAAAGATCGTTCCATTTTTAAATTACACGACAGATATGAGTTTACTATGTAATTTATTTGGTCGCTAAACACGACAGATATGGATTTTCATACAAACATTGCCGGCCGCTGCGCGCATGTATTTGGCCAGTACAGCAATTTCGATTTATCTCGAAGAAGGTTGTCAAAATAATGCTCACATTTCCAAGCATGTTTGAGAAAAAATTATAAAAGAAGAAAACTTTTTTTCTTTTTAATTGAAGTATTTGGCTTAACGTCATTTTTTTCTGACAGATTCTACCAGTTATGTATTTCTTAGATGTAATGAAAACTCTTTGGTTGTACGAAATCCATAAGTTTAATAATTATTTATTATGTATACTTTATACATGACCTTAGCTTGAGAATTTATAAAATTGTAATAGTTATTAAGTCATGTTATGTTGTAGAGTTTCTGGCCACGTCTTCTCTACAGCGACAACACGTTCCTATGCGTTGGTAGCTCTCCTCCCTTCTCTTATCTTACAATTCTTCTTGAGACAAGACTGATTGCTGCCTTGCCTTTGCTCCTACAGAAAATGACTTAACTTTACTTTACTATTGACTGGAATATTAAATAGAGCTTCGAAATATTAAGTGCCTGAAAACAATTCTTGGGTTGAAGCCAAAACTGGTAGAACAGTGTAGTAAAAAATGTAAGAAGTTTAAATACATTATTTGAATCACTTTACTCCTTCTGATAAGTTGTTTTAACTTTTAAAAAAAACAGTTTTTTTTTTTAGTTTTTGTTTTTGCTGTATCATAAATGACCATAAATCAAATAGTATTGTGAGGTGGTACAGAACCCTCGGTGCTCAGGACCAACTCGCACTTGGCGTAAAAACTACTAGACCGATTTTGATGAAACTTTTTGCATCTAAATGCTTTTGATTAGACTTATAAACTTTTTAATATTTTATTTTGTTACAATGACGGGAACCGAGCGAACGAAGTCGCGAGCAAAATCTAGTTTTTTTATAAAAACCTAAAATTTCATAGCCGGTAGCGACCTCCTAAACACTTTAAAAAATTAGAATTTTCATGTTTTCCAAGCCTAATAAATGTAATTTAAAAAAAATAGTTTTATGTTATTAATATTTTTATTTATTTTTTCGGCGACACATCAAGCTATACAAAACCAACCTAAGCTGGCCGCGCGACGTTATACGTTACTCGACCTACGCGCAGCTAGCTTATGTTGGTTTTGTATAGCTTGATGTGTCGCCGTGTGTACCTACTTACCTACTTGTTGTGTCATATATCAAATGCTTTCATTCTATAAGTTCTAAGATCAGAACATCAAACAGAACAACTTTCTCTATGGGATCAAAATCGAAATCGCGAAAAAAAATTAGCTTTCCCATACATTTGAGTAGAGTCATGTTTGCAGTTTTGTATGGCACGGCAGATTTTTTTTTCGCAATTTCGATATTGGTCCCATAGAGAAAGTTGTTCAGTTTGATGGTCTGATATTCCTCCTAAAATAGTTTCAGCTAATTTTGTTAGGCCTTGTATAAAAAAATCATTTAACGCACAAATATTCAGAAAAACAAACGATTATCTAGTTTCGACACCATTGAGTAACTGGAACAGGCTCCAAAATCTGATCCCCTGCCAATCAACGGTGATTTAGTGAGCTTACTGCTGCTGTTGTATACTTCTATATATTTTATTATTTAAATAGAATCCGTATTTGGAATTTGGTCACCCGTTGTGCTATTTTATAAAGTAAAAAATTCGAAGAATGCGTAACATAGAAATTTTTACAACACGGGCGAATTAACTTGGCACCTGGCTCGCACGTGGCTCGGAATAAAAAACTCGGAAAACTCTGAAAGAATTACTCGAAAATTCCAAAGCGCAGGGACACGTGCAACGGTAACTGAAATGCTATGCTACGGCCTCGCAATGTTAAAGTTCACTTTCTAGTCTCGAGGTTGTGTTTTTAATAGGTTGTAATTGTAACCAAGAAGTTTAAAATTTTAAACTTCTTCGTTGTAACAATGAGAGGAAGGATCTCTTATGTCTTTGAATAATTAGTTAACATAGGACCCAATACCTACTTTGATCTAAGCCAATACCTATGCTAGATTCCTATAGTACCTCAATGCTTTATGTATAGAATGTCATTGGCAAAGATTTTTTTTTGGTCTTATAAAAAAAAGCTTTGGTCATGGGTTCGGTTGTAACAAAACGCCGTAGTAATATTTTATATATTTGTGATTTAAAATATCAAACTTTGAATAATGAGAAAAAAATAGACTGTTTCATACAAAAATGTATGGGACAGTAGATTATTTAGGTGATGGGGTATTATTTTTATTATATATTTTTTATTATACAGGATCATTATTAATATGCTGCCACTTTTTTAAGGAGATGATCAGACCATAAAACTGAACAACTTTCTCTATCGAAATCTATAGGCGAAAAAAAATATGCTGTCCCATACATATAGCTCGAGTAAGTTTGCAGTTTTGTATGGAAGAGGTGTTTTTTTTTCGCGATTTCGATGTTGGTGCCATAGAGAAAGTTGTTCAGTTTGACGGTCTGATCATCCCCTTAAAAAAGTGTCAGCATATTAAGAAGGATCCTATATACTTAACCTTTTATTTATTCACATAGAATCTATCGTCGAATCCATATATTTTTTTTACAGTGATTCAAATAGATTTACTTCAAAATAAAATGTCCTTCATATCTGTTTTTGAAACACTGTTTTTTACGATACAAACTAACATTTTCAAGAATTGATTGGTTCATACAACATTGTGTATCGAATATCGGAAAAAAGACGGAAAAAACGTTCCATTTCCTCGTCAATTTTTAGCTACTGTAATTTTTTATGGTTCGGTAAAAGCCCTACAGTTAAAAATTATGGTGATTGGTTCGTGTGTTCCACATCCCGTTCAATTTTAACAAGTAATTCAGTGAAAAAATGTATTATCCGATATTTTATGAAAGCGGTAATAGCTTCGTTCGTATCCACAGAGTTTTCAGGGTTCAATTGATGCCAAAAAGCTAATTTCTCGGTCTGAATGACTTGATCCCATTGGAATATTGTGATGCTTGAATAAATTTTAAAATTAACCCTGTGTTGCTTATACATACAATGAAAATGTCATTCATTCATAACTTATTTCCTTTCATCATTATAGGCCTTTACATCTGTTGCAGATGATATATGCAGTGTTTTTGGAGAAGCAGTCTTTCTCATGGAGCAAACAAGTGCAATAGCCGTGGTGGATCAGTGGCGAGTAACCTTGCCTGCCGTTCGATCCCCGTCCAGGCCGACTCGTACCAATGAGTTTTTCGGAATTTATGTACGATTTGTAACACCACTGGCTTTTCGGTGAAGGAAAACATCGTGAGGAAACCTGCGTGTTTCAATTTCGATGCATGTATTGTACCTACTGTCCATTACAAGTGGCGACGGGCTCACTCCCCGTCACACTGGACAGAGTGTCGGTACTACTAGTGAAACCTGGATGTTCTGAAGTTTCAGAATATCTCTGACTACCCCCTCGGGGAATATAGTCGTTTGCATATGCATGCAAACAAGTCAACGCAAAAAAATACATCTGCTGTTCCATATGAAACTGCAGTGCCTACAAGACTCAAATGTATGAAACAGTATTTTTTTTTGTTTTGACAGGTTTGCTCCCATAGTAAAAGTTGTTCAGTTTGAGGGGTAGAGTATATGGTTTAAAGGTTAATTATTCTTTTCCTTACACCCTCTATACATTTCTCAAAACGACATCGAAAGTGCTTATAAATAGGGACGTTAAAAGATCTCAAAGTAAGAAACAAAAGTGTAAGAACAATTTGAAATATTCCAAGGTCCTCGATAACGACATGTAGAGACGGGACTCTTAATCCTGCTTCAAGTGGAGCGGTGTTTGCGTAGACGCAGTGAGATAAACCTGTACCCCTTACTATGTACCCCCATGTTCTGATTGTATGAGCTTGGCTTCAGAAAACTAGTAACTTTCTTACAATTTATAAGAAAATTCAGCAATAAAAATTACGAGTCACGTTGCAGGTTTTGCCGCGAGCACTTGTTTTTCGCGTGGTGTTCGCGCGGTTTACGTTTGAGCCTGCCACGAGGCTCCGCAATCCATCTTACCTGTGTTTTACATACAAACAACTTGACACTGGCTGAAATGCAGTGTTAACGCACAATAATAAAAAAAAAGAGAATAATAAAATTCTCTAAAATCTAAATTGATTTGGTGTATTTTTCTACACGATAGGTCAGTTGGTAGTGAACCTATCTGCTGATCCATAAACTGCAATGCCTGCTCGATCCAAACGTATGGAATTCAGCAGTTTTTTTTTGGTTCTAACATGTTTTCTCCAATAGTAAAAGTTGTTCAATTCGATGGGTAGAGTATGTGGTTTAAAGGTTGATGATACTTTTCCTTACACCTTGTACACGTCCCACTGCAGGGCACAGGCCTACTTATACGTCGACAAGTTTGACATATTGTAACAAAATCTTGACTCTTGAATTAGTCCGAGATCCGACCGTTAAATTATGCACCTATTTCATAGTCGAACGAAATGTGATTCTAGTGTATGTTTACACAGGGGTTAATTCAACGCCGTAGGGTTGCCTAGAAGGGGAACCCCCCACAGTGCTGGCTTCCTCGTAGCGTTCCCCGGGCAACGTCGCGCCTGACCACCGTAACGGAGTGGCAGGCCGGCGGCAAACGAGCACTGTGCTTTCGTGAACTTCACTGCGGGTGTTTACGAATAGCGGATTGGTATGTCTAAACCATTGCGGGACGCCTCCGGGCGTTATCTCCCAAAAGGCCCTTTTCAGGGCCAATCAAAAGGCCCTTCTCAGGGCCACCCCGATGTCGACGTTTCGGCGTCGGAAGCCAGCCGCGCACCATCTGCGGCTAGCTTTTATAGCAGGGCGGACAACTTGTCCGACTCGGACGTTGAGTCCACTCTGGGCGTGTCGGCCTCTGGATCAAAGGCCCAAGAAGGCGACCTCCAGACGCGGAAGAGGGCCTACATGAGGCAAGAGTCCGAACTCTCTTCGGGCTCTGTCAAGGGTAAGCCCGAAAAGAAAAAGGGCAAGGCCAAGGGTAAGGGTAAGAGCAACGTCTCGGCCCCTGCTCCTGGTTCCATCACCCATGACGTTGGTCTGGAGGACGCCAAACGCCAGCTTAACCTGGCGAGACGGGCGCAACTCCAGCAAGACCTGGAGGAGGAGGTTGCTGCCAAGGAGCAGCGGACGCGCTCCGCCAGGGTCGGCTATGGCACGTCCAACGTCCTGTACGCGGACTACTCCCTGGCTGAGCTAGAGCGGATGGCTCAGGAGGATCAGGAGGGGATAGTGGAGGTCGCTTCAAAGTCCTCCAATCTGAAGGGGACCTTCCAAAAGGCTCTGAAATGCCGGGCAGCGAGCATGCTCGGCGTCATCCGCGAGCTGGTGCAGCGCACTGCCACGGATGAGGCCACGCACCTGCAGGCGAGGGTGGATAGCCTGCAGAGGGAGCTCGATGGCATGTACAAAGTCCTCTCCGAAAAGGGGGTCCAGCATGATCGGGCTCCCGAAAGGCCGCCGGCAGCGGGCGTCTCCTCCACCGAACTTGCGGAGATAATCCGCAAGGTAGTCACGGAGGAGAGGGTCTTCATCCGAGCCTGCTTCGCTGGCATTGAGGACCGGCTCTTGCCAGAGAGGCGTATCCGACCCCCACTCGCGTCGGACAAGAAAAAGAAAACGGGGACGGCTCAACCGGACCCTACCACAAACGCGGAAACGGAGGCGGAGCAGGACCTCCTGGGAGAGGACGCCCTTCTGACCGCCACCACCACTTCCAAGCAGCCTTGGACGAGAGTGGTTGGAAGGAAAAAGAAGGGCAAGTCTAAAAAGACTACACCGACCGCCAACCCTGTCACCATCCCTCCCGGCCAGTCCAAAGTGACTGGCATGGGAAAGGGAAAAGGGAAAGGGAAAAAGTCGGCCCCTAAGCCCGACACCAATAGGGCTCCCGCCGGCGGGAGGAAGCTAGTTCCTCCCAAAACCGCGGCCGTCGTGGTGACGCTCACCCCGGAGGCTGCGGAGCGAGGTGAGACGTACGAGTCCGTGCTGAAACGGGCTCGTACCAATGCCGATCCCGCCAAACTAGGGATTGGCGCAGTTACCTGCCGCCGGACGCAAACTGGTGCCCGGCTGTTTGAGTTCGCGGGAGCCCAAGGCAGCACGAGCGCGGACCTCTTCGCAACAAAGTTGCGGGAGGTCATCGCGGATGCGGCCAAAATCGCTAGGCCCGTCAAGACCGTGGCCCTAGAGGTGACCGGCCTGGACGACGCGGTCACAAAAGAGGAGGTGGTGGCGGCAGTCGCAGCGGCAGGAGGGTGTGACGTCGCAGCGGTGCAAGGCCGGACCATTAGGCCCGGCCGCGGTGGCATGGGCACCATCCGTGTCGAGTGCCCGATTGCAGCAGCCAAGGCAGTCGTTGCAAAGAAACGGCTGCAAGTGGGGCTCAGCTCGAGTGCGGTCCGGGCGCTTGAAAATCAGCCTTTGCGCTGCTTCAAGTGCTTCGGGATCGGTCACACCCGGGCTCTTTGTCCGTCCGAGGTGGACAGGGCAGACTGCTGCTACCGCTGCGGGAACATTGAGCACAAGGCGTCCTCCTGCACGGCCGCTAAGCCGCACTGCGTGGTGTGCGCAACCAGTGGTCGCCCAGCGGACCACGTTATGAGTGGGAGGTCGTGCAAACCTCCTCCAAAGAAGGGCAAAGCGCAGGCGCCAACCCGACCGGCCGCCACCGCCGCCGCTGAAGCTTCGGCGGCTACTGAAGAGAGGGGTGCGATGTCCGAATAATGCAGGTCGTACATCGCATCCTTCAGTCAAACATCAACCACTGCATAAAGGCCCAGGACCTGCTGGTCCAGGTCATGGCCGAGTGGTTGGTGGACGTGACGGTAGTCGCCGAGCCGTACTCGGTCCCCGGCCGTTGGCTGGGGAGTGGGGATGGTTTGGTGGCGATAGTGGCGCGGTCTTCCACAGACTCCCCTCCCCTTTCGCTCTTAGAAAGGGGACCGGGATACGTGGCCGCCGCGTGGGGAGACATAGCCCTGGTAGGGGTCTATTTCTCCCCAAACAGGACGCTCTCGGAATTCGAGACGTTTCTCGAAGCCCTCACCGCCGTGACCGGTAGGGCGGCGCCGCGCCAGGTTCTCGTCATGGGGGACCTGAATGCCAGGTCGGCGGTTTGGGGCGACCACGTGACCTGCGCCCGGGGACGCGCAATCGCACCCTGGGTGGCGTCGGCTGGGCTGTCCCTCCTAAATAGAGGGACAGTTCATACGTGTGTGCGGCGGAACGGGGGGTCAATAGTGGACCTCACTTTTGCCACCCCCGCGCTAGCCGCCCGCGTTGAGGGCTGGCGGGTGGAGCCGGTGGAGACTTTATCGGACCACCGTTACGAGCGGTTCGATATCTCCACCCCAGGCCCCCGGGGGGTGGCCCGAGAGGGCCAATCCCCTTTCCCACGGTGGGCCCTCACCCGCCTAGACCGAGAGGTGGCTGCGGAGGCGGCATTCCTCCAGGACTGGCTATCGCCTCCCTGCGATGGCCTGGACGTAGATGCCGCAGCGGCCCAACTAAGAGGGTCCCTGACCGAGGTGTGTAACTCCAGCATGCCTCGGTCTCGCCGTCTGCCTCCCCGACGCGCCGTCTACTGGTGGTCGGAGGAGTTGGCGGGGCTCCGGGCCGCCTGTGTGGCGGCCAGGAGGGCCTTCACGAGGAGCCGGCGACGGCGCACACGAGACGAGGCCAACGAGGACCGCCTCTACGAGTTATACGTAGAGGCAAAGAGAGTCCTCAAGTCGGCAATGGGCGCCGCCCAGGACTCGGCGAGAGCCGAGATGCTGGAGGGTCTCGACAACGACCCGTATGGGAGACCATACAAGGCGGCGCGCAACAAACTGCGCCCCTTTGGTCCCCCAGTAGCCGAGACCCTCGAGCCGACATTGCTGGATGGGGTGGTACGGTCCCTGTTTCCGTGCAGGGACAGTTTCGCCCCACCAGCGATGGACCCCCCGCAGGCGGCGGCCCCGCCGGAGGAGATCTCCGAGGTGTCGAAGGAGGAGCTCGAGGCAGCGATCCGTCGCCTCCGCCCCAAAAAGACCGCTCCTGGTCCGGACGGCGTCCCCGCAAGGGTGGTGGCAATCGCCTCCACCCAAATGGAGAAAAGGTTTCGGGACCTCTTCAGCGCATGCTTCGCGTCCAAGAGGTTCCCGAAGCCTTGGAAGGAGGGGCAGTTGTGCCTTCTTCGAAAGGAGGGGCGCCCGGCGGACTCCCCCTCGGCATACCGGTCCATCGTTCTGCTCGATGAGGTCGGTAAGATGTTCGAGGGGATCATCGCAGCCCGCCTGAAGGCTCACCTGCGGGAAGTTGGGCCGGACCTGTCGGACGCTCAGTTCGGTTTTCGGGCTGAGCGTTTGACAGTGGACGCCCTGGCCAGGCTTAAGGGCCAGGTGAAGGAGGCTGTGGAAACGGGGGATGGATTGTTGGCCGTGTCATTCGACATAGCCAACGCCTTCAACTCCGTCCCCCATCCCACCATTCTAGAGGCACTTCGGTTTCACGGAGTGCCTCAATATCTGCGGGGCCTCTTGGCCAGCTACTTGGAGGACCGAGCGGTCCTCCTCGTGGACAAAACTGGCTTTCTTCGGCGATACTGCGTCGAGGCCGGTGTTCCACAGGGGTCGGTTCTAGGACCACTCCTGTGGAACATCGGTTTCGATTGGCTCCTGCGGGGGACCCTCCTTCGAGGCACGAGTGTCATCTGCTATGCAGATGACACCCTCCTCACTGCCCGGGGGGGGGATTTCGGGGAGGCTGCCAGTCTGGCTTCGGCGGGCGGGGCCTCGTCGCAGGGAGGATCCGCCGCCTAGGGTTGAGGGTGGCGCTGCACAAGACCGAGGCCGTGTTCTTCCACGGACCCCGGCAGCGCCCCCCGCCTGGCGCCCACATCCTAGTGGAGGGCGTCAGGATAGAGGTAAGGACCCAGATGAAATATCTGGGTCTTATACTCGACAGCAGGTGGCGCTTCGGCCCGCATTTCAGCGGGCTGTCGGCGCGCCTGTTGAAGGCCGCGGGTGCCCTATCGTGGCTCCTCCCAAACCTGGGGGGTCCCAGCGTGCGGTGCCGGCGTTTGTACGCCGGCATCCTAAGGAGCATGGCCCTTTATGGGGCCCCCATATGGGCGGACTCTCTCCAAAGGAGAGAGAACGCCGCCGCCATCCGTCGGCCCCAAAGGGCCATCGCACAGCGGGTGGCGAGGGCGTACAGGTCGGTGAGCTTTGCGGCCGCGTGCGCTCTGGCGGGTACCCCGCCTTGGGAACTAGAGGCGTGGGTGCTCGCCAAAGTGTACGAGTGGACGGCGGGTCAGAGAGCGCTCGGGGAGCGTCCGGCCCCGGAAGAGCGGGAGGCCGTTCGGCAGCAGGCGAGGACCGCAACCGTCCAACACTGGGCGGAGGACCTCGCCGCTGCAACCTTCGGCCGTCGGACGTTGGACGCGCTCGGGCCAGTCCTACAAGATTGGCTTGAGCGGTCGCACGGTTTCCTCTCCTTCCGTCTGGTCCAGGTATTGTCCGGGCATGGCTGCTTCGGATCGTACCTGCACCGGATCGGAAGGGAGGAAACCCCGTCGTGCCATGGCTGTGGCGCGGCGGAGGACACGGCGCAGCACACGCTCGAGGTGTGCCCGTCGTGGTCCGAGTCGCGCCTGGACTTGGTCGCGGCGGTCGGGCGAGACCTCTCTCTTCCCAGCGTGGTCAACGCCATGCTGGGAGGCGAGGAGGCATGGGCGGCGGTCGCCTTCTTCTGTGAACTTGTCATATCACAGAAGGAGGAGGCGGAGCGCGCGCGGGAGGACGATCCTCTCGCGGCACCACTCCGCCGGCGAAGAAGGGGCAGGCGGAGGCGGTTGCATAACCGTATTCAGCCTCCCGGTGGTGAGTAGCGGGCGACAGGCGTGGGGACGCCTCCGCCCGCATTGCACTACTCACCACCCTAGTGGAAAGGGGAATGGCCGGGCACTCACGGTCATTCCCAGGTTCCTCCCTGTGCGGAGGAGCGTGGTTGGGCCCGCCAAAAGGCGGGCGATCGCCGGCGGGGGACAGGACGTAAAGGCTCTGCTGGTCTCCCAGTCCCCTGCCATCCGGGCGAAGCGGGAGTGCCGCTGGGTTATTTTAGTGGGTATACCGGTGACACGCACCGGGGAGCCCCACATATCCCTCCCGTCGCCCAACGGGAGGGGATGCGTAATGCATTTTTTCCCAGCGACAAAAAAAAAAAAAAAAAAAAAAAAAAAAAAAAAGGTTGCCTAGAAAAATCTTGCCGCAAGTACCTTTTCCATTAAAAATTTTGGTATAACTTTATCCACGTGTCTGTTAGGGAAGTGAATGAGGTGCCATCGGAAGGAAACTGAACTGATCTAAGGTACTGAAAATACTAGGGTTGCCACCTCTCAGTCTGCTGCAACTCTAGGGTTGCCAGGTTCAAAAATGACTTCTTTGACCCTGGCAACCCTATAGTTGCGGAGAGTAGATTGAAAGGTGGCAACCCTAGTTTTCTAATTTTAATAAATTCAAAATTTTACTGGGTACTTGCGGCAAGATTTTTCTAGGCAACCCTACGGCGTTGAATTAACCCCTGTATAAACATACACTAGAATCACATTTCGTTCGCCTATTAAATAGATTCATAATTTTACGGTCGAATCTCGGACTAAATCTTATTTGTAAAGAATCAGTTTTTTTCCTTACAGATACCATGTCTTTGTTTTCGAGAACCCATAGTAAATTCTTTACAAGCGAGGGCAAATTGTTAAAGTGATAAAATCCCAAATTTCCTCTTATATATCTCCAAAGAGCTTCCTTTACGTTTGTCTGAAATTTCTTGGAATGTAGGTCGTCTGTTTGTTAACGTTTTTATGATTCTTGCTTATTTTAGTTGTATTCTTGCCTAGGTTATAGAGAGATAAAACTTTACCCTCATTTAGGCCCAGTTGCGTAAATACAAGACATATTTTTTTTGTGTCACCAATGGGACTCAGGCGTGAATATACAGGGTGAAATTGATATCATTGGCATCCTTTTAAACTAAGAGTCTACCCATCAAACTGAACAACTTTTACTATGGGAGCAAACCGATCGGAGCAACTAAAAAATCAGCTGTTGCATACATTTAAATCGAGTACTGCAGTTTAGTGTGGAACAGGGCTGCGTTCAGAACGTTTTTGTGTAGTTGTTTTTTCACCTCGCTCTAAGGTTCGGAACGGCCAGGGCGTTTTTTCAACTCGCTATAAGGTACGGAACGATCACGGTTGTTTTATAACCTCAAATTTTGACATTGACGGTAAAATGCTGGTAAAATGGGCTTCCAGGGCTTCCATCATTTCCAAATACAATAAAAAACTCGTCTTCCATGTTAGCGGATCAAAAAATAATTTGGAAAACAAACTTTTAATTCAAAACGAGCGAAAAGTCAAGTGACCACAGATAATCCAAACGTCAGAGTGTTTTTCAACCATCGAATTAGACGGTTAAAAGTTGCAACCCGTCAGAGGTTCGGAACGGTTGAGTTGTGACAACCGAGTTGCAAAGAGCGTTTTTTCACCGAGGCTCTGAACGGCGTTAGTGCGAAAAGTTGCACTCTGGGTGCACAACGGGTGTAGGTTCTGAACGCAGCCCAGTTGATTTTTTGTTTGCTCCGATCGGTTTGCTCCCATAGTAAAAGTTGTTCAGTTTGATGGGTAGACTCTTAGTTTAAAAGGATGCTAATGATATCAATTTCACCCTGTATGTATGTGTATATTATTTTTAATTCTATTCTATTATAATTTAAAACTGTCGCACCCATCTTAGTGTTAAGGCTGCACCGAGCCTATTGTGCTGCCCTTAATCGTATTTTTTTTATTTCAAAACAATTAAACATTTCCAAAAAACAAGAATTGTAGTCCTGCAGGTCTAGCATGATTTCTCTACACGCGCGCGACGCGACGCGCTGCATACAAAATAACCTGTTCCCGCGCTTTTCGGAGAGCGAAAGCCGCGCTTGCCGCGACTTGTAGTATGGAAAAAAGCCGAGTCGCGCCCAAGTAGAGAAATCATGCTAGAGGGTCTGCAGTGCTAGCATGATACCCCGCGACTTCGAGTCTCTCTATACCATATGTCAATATCAGCGCGCCTTCGCCTCTGTCTCTACAGTAGCTAACATGATGGCCGCGACTTACGATGACGCGAGCTCTCAACTGTCATTCGTAGACTCTAGTCTACAAATGCGAGCATGATCACCGTTCGGTCATAGCGTAAATAATATTAGTGAGAGCGCTTTATGGTCGCGACCGGCCAATTGTGCGCGAGCTCTAATTACCGATTCGGTATTTCAATATATAAAAATGATAGTTTTAACCGGTAAGGTAACCCAACAAACCCGCGCCGCGACTTTGCTATCTCTCGGTAGAGTGGCTGGCGCGCTGTCAAATCATGCTCAGCATCGCGGGATAAATGACAGACGCGGGTATGGTTTTCAAACCCGCAGGCGCGCGTCAAGCGAGTAATCATGCTAGCACTGCAGATAGACTTTCAATTTATCGAAACATTATGGAATGTTCTATGCTTGTAGCTAAATTATCGTTAAAACCGCCAAAACTACACTATAAAAACAAATCCCTAAATTACCCGATAAATTGAAAATCAGCAGAGACTACAATGTGAAATTCTTGTTTTTTTGGAAATATTGTTTAACTAGCTGTTGCCTGCGACTTCGTTTGCGTGGACATGTGATTTTTTCTCATGTCTCATCTAAGGTCGTGAAGGTCATGGTCAGAACCAAGTCTAGGAATCCTGGCATGTAACATTAGAATGGCAATTAAGGAATGGGCTGATAAAAGACACAGGCTAGAATGCTCTGGCCTCTCCGGTCTCCGGTGCAGGAAATTCATTAGCAATATAACACCACGAATCCCCCAGTTCATACTACTTAATTCTCACACTAAACATTGTACTGAATAACAGCAGGAGCAAAGCTCGTGCCATCGTCGGAGCCCTCACCGGGTACTACGCTACAGGCTTGATACAGCTCACTCTAGATCCCAGATAACTGCCGAGCGTGCAGAGAGAAGGAAATCATGGAACATTGATACTGTATACTGTGATAATGGTTATCCAAAACCGGAAGATTACAGGTTTCTTCCCCTGAACGCTATTGCCTCCCCTACTTCTCCATGTTTTTGAAGGGTGAAGAAAATAAATATGTAAGGGTCAACACAAAAGATACCATTATTGGGTTGAAGTGTTGCTGGCTTGTCAGCCCTCATACCTTCTTATCCTATATAAGAAGGTCATGAATTTAAGCTAAATCAAAATCAGAAAGTACGTACCTAAGTAAGTTTGTAGTTACCAGAAAAAAATGATTCACTAATCCATTACTTGAATTTTTCTTCTGTTCGTCGTTTGTTAGATTTTACCCGACTGTTAATTATGTCGAGCAGCATAATAATAATTTTACAACCCACTGCGGGTCACAGAACTCAACTCACGAATAAGCATTAGAGGATACTCTACTACGCGGGCTAGATGCACAATAGTGGAGGCAAGAGCAGAAAGATAATTTTCTAGCAAGCGTCAACGTGCCAAAAAATAATTCAAGCCGCTTTTGTAAATCTCTTACTACTTTACTTTACTTAGCGATTATGTAATGTGTTGATATAAGAGGTTATAAGGACCTTTTAGATAAGTGCCTACGTATCTTTTAACAAATTGAAGTAGAATGAAGTTAAGCTACAGAAACCCTCCAGAAATCAAAATTAAACAAAACAAACATTCGGTAAAACTTTCTGCACAAAATTCGAATTTCTGTAAAATAAGAATCTCAGATTGGGCTTAAGCGACCAATAGTATACCTACTTGTTGTATGGTTTCCATAATAAGAAGCCTATAGTGCTTGCTTGGTATCATTATAATGTATGTGCCTGTGAGCGCTATTTATTTATTTAATTATTTTTCTAATACACCCCAGTAAGTAACTGCAGGTACAATCAAATCAGTTAGACCGATCGAAAATGTATAAACTTTGAGATAAAGAAGTTAATCAACAAAATTTTTAACTGCTCCGTGGTCTGCTTGGTCTGCGACTGCCTCCGTGGTCTAATGGTTAAGAGCATTGGCTCTTGATACGGAGGTCGTGGGTTCTGAAAATAAAAATGATATCGTGCTTCGGATGGCACGTTAAGCCGCTGATCCCGGCTACTATTTCTGGTGGTTGTTGTCGTCACATAAAAACCACGTCAGAGGCCGTAAGGCTATCTGAAATAACTCTGACACCAGGGCTCTGCTCACACGATAAGAAGAAGAACTAAATTTTTAAGCTCCTGCTAGCTAGGTTTTGGAATTAATAATTGTTGCACACTTGCATTAAAAATACGCGCAGTGCCATGTTTTAAGATGAAAACGATACTACACAAATTCTAGCTTTAGAAAATGTTAAAGGAAAGAGGATTTTTAGTGTTTGCCGACCCGGTTGGTGTAATGGTTACCGTGGTTACCACGCCGGACTGTAAAACCAGGGTCCTGGGTTCGAGTCCCGGTTCGGTCTTGTATTTTATATATGTTTGTGCCGTTGTTGTATGATTTCCACAATAAAAAGCCTAATGATTGCTTGGGATAATTAAAATAATGTGTGTGCCAGTGAGCATTATTTATTTAATTATTTTTCCAATTACCTAAACAATCAAATCTGTAAGACCGAATTTCTGAGACGTATTGATGATTGAACCACAAACATACAATTAATATTTGTGTACTCCGTTTTAAATAGCAACGAAATTTTAAGGCTATTTTGCATTACAGAAACAGAGATTTGAAGCACTTCCTCTCACTTATTCTTAAAACAGCTTCTGTAACGTCCATAAGATATGTCGGATACTATTTCTGTCTGATAAATAAATTAAATTTAAATGTAATCAGAATTAGCCAGAAAGCTAAATAGGAATCGGAAAATCACGTCTGTTTTGAATGAAGGTAGGATGGTAGAATTAAAATTAGAAAAAAACCAAAAGAAATCACCCTGCGCCAATATTAGATCTGATATGAACTCAAGATATTATTACAATTGAAGGTCTAATAAATGTAAAAATATAAAAATGGATATAGTTGTTGAATGAATTTTTATTAAAAAAAAATTAAAAAAACATTATCAACCAAGAATCGAACCTCTACCTCATGCGCGTAAATCTTACCATATACCAACTACACTACACAGCTGTTGTGAGAAGTATTGAATAAATGAAATACTATTTTTACGACTGCAATCTGTCAGCGTCAAGTCGGCGCTAGTGAGCATAGAGAAAAACGTGGTACGAGTTTAAAACGTGGTACGTGTTTCTCTATGCTAGTGAGTATAATTTATCCCACAGGAACCCATTATTATTATTATTATTATAGCCTTTTATTTCCTTTTTATAAAAATTCACAATTTCATCAAATAAAAATAAAAATTTATAACAATTTCATTTCATTTCAAGCATGCAAAAAAAAAAAAAAATTGATTCAGAAATATTATTATTAATTAAGTTAAATTACATAAATTCTTCTTTTTATAAAGGACCTCTCAACGAGTAAAGGCCTCCTCCATATTTCTCCAAATGTTTCTATCTTTCGCTTTTAAGATCCAGTTCTTTCCAGCTATTTTGTTTAATTCGTCTGACCATCTCTCTTTAGGTCTTCCCCTTTTTCTTTTAGTGGATAATCCTGCCCATACAGTCACTTTTTTTGTCCATTTGTCTTCGTTCATGCGTGCTATATGACCAGCCCACTTCCATTTGAGTCTCTTACAGTGTTCTAAGGCGTCTATGACATTTGTTGTTTTTCTTATATCTGAACTTCTTACTCTGTCTATTCTTCTCAGGTTCAAGATACTTCTTTCCATTGATCTTTGGCATGTTTGTATTTTACTTTTTGCATGGCTATTAAATATCCAGGTTTGACAGGCATAGGAGAGACAGGGTAGTATGCAGGAATCCAGAACTTTTTTCTTTAGTTTTACAGGTAGGTTTGATTTCAGTACTTCTTTATTGCTCCAGAATTTGTTCCATGTAAGGTTTATGCGTCTGTTTAGTTCATCTTGGTGTCTAGACTTTGCGAAGGATATCTGTTTGCCTAGATATATGTACTCTTGCACGTAATCCAGTAAGATATTATTAACTTGGATAGGTCTTTTTACGCTATTAGTCATGATTTTAGTTTTAGTGGTGTTCAGTTCTAAACCGATGTCACTACTCACACGGTGTAAATCGATAATCATTGTTTCAAGTTGCGATGATGATTCAGAGAAAAGTATAATATCGTCAGCAAACCTTAGGTTGTTCAGGAATTGCCCTTTTATACTTATTCCTTTTTTACTTATTTATACAAACATGTTTACAAACTCATGAAAAAAGAGCATGAAGAGCATAGAATAAAAGTACTAGAAAGACACTTAAAAACATCAGGAAGCCTGAAAAAAGGTCTCAAAGAGCTCAGCACATCTAAACAATGGATCCCCTGCCTAAAAGAAAAGCCTACCAAAAACAGGAACCCATTACTGGGATAAAAAGTATCCTATATGTTAATCCAGAACGCATTCTATCTGCGTGCCAAATTTCATCCAAATCCGTTCAGCCGTTCATGCGTGATTGCGCCACAAACATACAACCTTACAACCTCACAAACTTTCACATTTATATATTAGTGAGAGTGAGATTGTTACGAAATAAAAAATAACTATTGGGGCAGCACAATAGGCTCGGTGCAGACTTAATGTTTTTCCAAAGTCTAGTTCAGATAGGAAAAGTGCTTGACGTTTTACGGTTATCAAATATGTAATAACTTCAAGAGTTGTTTTTTTGAAAAAATACAAAAATAGACCGAGATCCGACCGTAAAATTATGCACCTATTTCTTAGGCGAACGAAATGTGATTCTAGTGTATGTTTACACAGGGGTTAATTCAACGCCGCCAAGTTGCCTAGAAAAATCTTGCCGCAAATACTTTTTCCATTATGATTTTTGATATAACTTTTTCTAACGGTCTGTTTGGGAAGTAAATGAGGTGCCATCGGAAGGAGACCAATCCAAAGAACTGGAAAAACTAGGGTTGCCACCTCTCAGTTTGTCGCAACTCTAGGCTTGCCTGGTTCAAAAATGACTTATTTGAACCTGGCAACCCTATAGTTGCGGTAGATTGGGAGGTGGCAAACTTAGGTTTTCCAGTTCTTTAGATCGATCTCCTTGTGGATGGCAACTCATTTACTTCCCTAACAGACTGGTGGAAAAAGTTATACCAAAAATCATAATGGAAAAAGTACTTGCGGCAAGATTTTTCTAGGCAACTTGGCGACGTTGAATTAACCCCTGTGTAAACATACACTACAGGGTGAAATTGAAATCAATCGACAAAATTTAAGAGAGTGTTATACTCGAATTATGGCTGGTTTTAAAAATAGATTTAGACCAAATTAAATAACGTCCGAGATTTTAAAATATCGTAATTATTAATTGTGGCTGATTTAATTTGTGATGCGCGGCCGATACGCGGCGAGCGAGAGTGAGCGGTACGAAACAATAGCGCCATCTGTTGAGTTTTGGCGAATTTAAGCATTTAAAGCACGATATTTTTATGGTATAAGAATCAATGGTAGGTATACCATTGTCCGTTAAGTACTAAAAGAAAATGTCCTTACCTAATTTTAACAGATGTTCAAAGTGACCACCTCCATTTCGTATGCACAAATTGAGCCCGACACGGCGCTGGTTGTGATTTACAGCTTCAAATGCACTGACATTTTTTTCTCTCAGTTCACTCACTGTGGTCGATTCAGTTTCATACACACATCTTTTAATTTCCCCCCGCAAATAAAAGTCTAGGGGAGTTAGATCCGGAGATCGCGGCGGCCAGCTGATCATCCCACTTCGCGCTATCCAACGGTCATTAAACTCACCGTTCGAAACTGCGCGAACGTCCCTTTGGAAAAATGCGCCGCACTGGTACATTAAGTTGTCGGAAATCTATCAAATTCTGAGTAGACCGTAAAATTCTATCCAGGGATGATACTTGAGAAGCAGGGTGCATCTCGCGATAGCGTCTTTGCGTTTCACGAAGCCTCCGTGTTCCTCACTAATAAATTATCATCATATCCAAAAAACTGCAGATTTGTGTACGACTTTTGTTGAACCTAATACGACACTGCACTGAAATCCAAGTTCCGATACGTAAGCGGGCACTGATTGATTACAGAGCGCGGTAACCTCTTAATCAGGTCGCGATCAAACGGAAACTGTTTTTGTTTTGTTTGCGGGAAGCGCGTGCGACCTTGCCGAGCGGTGGGGATGCGCTCGCTAGAGTTGTGCGGGGGTGCTCCGCCTGCGAGGGGATGGACGTTGACCGGGCCGCCGCGCCGGTGGAAATGTAGGTACAGTTCGAATGAGAAAATGTTTATTTAAGGAATTATTTAATTTTAATTTAAAAAACATTTTTTTTATTTAAAGTGTGTATGACACAGAGCGTTTATTATGAACCCCTTCTGAATGTTTTGGCATGCTTAGAATGTCTTTTATTTTCATAATTTAGATTTCAAGAAAACCTTGCAATATACGATCTAAATCAGGAGTACAACTCGCCACCAAAATGTGTCGAATGTCTTCGATTTCACCCTGTAGAATCACATTTCATTCGCCTTAGAAGCAGGTGCATAATTTTTCGGTCGTATCTCGGACTATAAGGATTGCACATGACTCATCTGACAGCACGGAATCGAACTTTTTCATGCTCCATCCTTTTCTCTCGCTCAGGAACTTCATTTGTTAGAGAAAGATAGCGGGAATGCGACATCACGCGGCAGCACCGGCAGTGCTGCGACCTTTCTTGCTCTAGCTAATGACGTTTCTGAGCGAAAGAAAAGGATGGAGCGTAAAAAAATGCGATTCCGTGTGAGGCTCAAAAATCTACGAAAATTTTCGTATTGGACGAAATATAAGTATTGGACCTAACGCTACTAAGTTGTTCACTTTGCTATTAGCATATTTAATTTCAGAGGTACTTTCAGAGTAAGAATTACCAATCTATTTTAATAAGAATCATTAAGGACTCCGTCCAAAATTTCCGTTCGGTGATAGGTAATTTGTGTTATTTATTAATTCTACCTGACAATAAGTTATTTGGTATCATGAATTTCACTTCTCGCTTTGTAAAGCGTTCATTATTATTCATTATACGGCCCCGAAAACATTTATTTGTGTTTGTGCGAAACGAACGGGCAGAAACAAGAGGAAATCATATTTTTTTTAAATGGAACGCTAACGTGGAAGTTAGAAATGTTTTGGCCTTAATAAATACTAGATTCTATCTGTATAACGTCACGCCTCTTTCCCAGTAGGGTAGGCAGAGACCAGGGCGCGCCACTTACTACGATCCTTACATACCTCTTTTGCCTCATGCACAGATACTAATAAGATGATTAAAAATAAGAAAAGTATTTTCTTAAGCTTTCAATTGATACCCCACACACCACAGGATATAAAAAAATCTGTTTTTTATTTACCCTTTCTGCATCCCCAAATTGCCCCCAATATAAAATATTATGATATTGGACCAGGAGAGCGATTTTTGAAACTCATTCGCAGAGCTCAGCAGTTGAAAATATCAAAATTACTATGGAGATATGCATATTTCTACTGATGATTTGACTTTCAAAAATCATACTTCAGGAGCGCGATTTTTGTAAGTCAAATCAGCAGTAGAAAGATGCATATCTTCATAGTTATTTTGACATTTACAACTGCTGAGTTCAACGAATGAGTTTCAAAAATCGCACTCCAGCAATTGCTAAATCTGTGCCGAGTTTCAACTTCCTATGTCCTACGGTCTCTGAGAAAAATGCCTGTGACAGACGGACGGAAGGACGGACGGACAGATACCGAGCTGATTCCATAAGTGTTCCGTTTTGCCAATTTTGGTACGGAACACTAATACTAGGTGATTTTGTTAATACTTTCCATTTAGGCGTTCCGAAAACTAGTGAATCGAAAAGTCTATTCTATTTGTAATGGACTTTTGCTTGCGTTAGCACTGCATTTCCGCCAGTGTCAAGTAGTTTGTGGGAGTATCTATCCTAATCTTAGGGATTGTTTTTGATCAAGAAAAGGAAGAGATTGCGGATTGCGGACACTCGTGGCCGGCAAAAACGCGAACCGCGCGAACACCACGCGAGACAATTGCTCGTTTCAAAACCTGCAACGACTCCAAATCGAAAAGTCTATGGATGGCAATATCTATACAGGGTGAAGGTGACAGCCTAGCAAATACTTAAATGGTGAACTCAGACCATCACACTGAAAAACTTTCACTATTGAGCCTACCTTAGGAAACGCAAAAAAAATCACCTGTCACATACAACCTACCTGTTCTACCTACTCGACTAAAATGTATGGGTCTTTCACTGTTATAAAGTAATTTCTATGGAATCATCAAAGATGCATTAATTAAATTAAGGTCCAAGTTCGATAGTTACCAATATTTCAAGGGGCGGTTTCAACGATCAAAGTGAATAACTTTTACTCCATCGAATTACAGGAAATTGAATGCCTCCATCGAAGAGGTTGAAACTTCGTCCCCTACAATTTAAACTATCGAAGTTCAACAATTTGAGTCAATCAAGTAGTTCGATTCAAAATATAGGATCCTTCTTAATAAACTGACACTTTTTTAAGAGGATAATCAGACCATGAACAACTTTCTCTATGGCACCAACATCGAAATCCCGTAAAAAAATCTGCTCGTCCATACAAAACTGCAAACCTACTCAAACCAAATGTATGGGACAGCTTAATTTTTTTTTTGCGAGATTGAGTGGGTCCCATAGAGAAATTTGTTCAGTTTGATGGTCTGATCATCCTCTTAAAAAAGTGTCAGCATATTAAGAAGGACCCTGTATAGTAAGACTGTATATTTTGCGTGACTGTACTTCAAAATATTTGCAAAAATACTATCGAGCATAAAATGAAAGATGAATTATGATATGATAGAGTGCATTTAAATCGCATTTTGCATGGAATTTTGTCTCTCGGCGCCTATTAGGTGCATTTAGTTTGTATTTCATGAAAATACAATCTAAATTTGTTCAGTTTGTTTTATGCGCAAACAAACTGACTGACAGAAAAACAGATAAACATAAAAAAATATGATTCGTATACACTGCAGTGTCAGTATTGAAACAGTACCTAAACAAAATATAGCTGTAGGTATAAACGCATATACACGAGTGCAATAATGTATGTACAGCTTCAAGCGTTGTTCTATGTTTTTTTTTGTCGCATTTTCAGCGAAAGTGCGACATCGCCCAGGGCCTCAATCGCCCTAAGTTTGAACGATACTACCAAAACAAAACCACAACCAAAAACGTTACGTTATGCACAATTCGTATCGCGCAAATTATATTAACGGTAACGATTTAGCTTTTTTTCGGAAGATACGTTGGCGTAACGTTTGATGTCCGTTCGATCGAATTTTCTGTATTGTGCGATTTAACCGTTTAGAAAAAAATATCGCGATAGCTTTTTTACTTCAGCTAAACTAAATCTAAACCAAAACTAAACCAAAACCAAACCAAAACCGTATAAAATTGCGCTATTGAGGCCCTGGTCTCGTGGGTTTTGGGACTACGTAGCTGATATGGATATCAAAAGACGCGTTTTGGCAAGGACAACAAAATTTTTTTTTTTTTATTGAACTCTGAAACAAAATTATAAAAATTCATTTTTTCTTTCACTCGGTTTCGTTCAGAAGAAATACCTTATCTCGAAAACGAAATAAGATATCGAAAAAATTTAGAAAATCCGTTGAGATATGACTTTAAGCTATATTTAAAAATTATTGGAGGTACGTATCACTGATGGGTTATTCAGACCTAGAAGTTATGAATAAATTCTACTCAAGATGGCGACTCTGTCCGAACCCTACTAAGACAGAAGTTACAGCGTTCCACTTAACAAACTGCTTGGCCCACAAGGAACTCACAGTCACCTTCTGCGGCAAAAAAAGTCAAGCATAACTTCAACCCAAAGTACCTGGGAGTGACGCTAGACCGGTCACTGACTTTTAAGGACCATATCCAGAATGCCAGCCAAAAAATAAAAACAAGAGTTAACCTCCTGAGCCGTCTCGCTGGAACTACGTGGGGAGCCCGAGCCGACGTCCTACGTACATCTGCACTGGCGCTTGTCTACTCCGCCGCAGAGTACTGCGCTCCGGTGTGGTATCGCAGTGCGCACGTTAACAAGGTGGACGTCCAGCTAAACCGAGCCATGCGTACAATCACGGGCACCCTACAACCGACCCCCACACCGTGGCTGCCAGTGCTGGCGCATATAGCTCCACCGCATCTCAGACGGACACGGGCCGCTTCTGCCGAATGGGCAAAGGCGCGGAACAATTTACAGCCGTATCAGATGCCTATTAGGAAGACCCTGGACGATATCCCAGACTCTCGACTGCCATCCCGCAAACCCATCTGGTCAGACGAGGAAGCCAAGACGCCTTCCGATATCGGCTCCCGGTGGCTTTCCGCGTGGCAGTCGGAGGCGGGCACTGATCTGGTCTCCGATCCCACAAAACAGCTTCCTGGCTTTGAACTGGACCGAAAATCTTGGGCTAGTCTGAACCGAATAAGAACGGGAGTCGCTCGGTGCAACTACCATCTCCACAAGTGGGGCATAAAAAGCTCACCCGAGTGCGACTGCGGTGCTCCGGAGCAGACCGTCGAGCACATTGTTAACGAGTGCCCTGGCAGAAGATTCGACGGTGGAATCCAGGAGTTGAACGAGCTAACCCCGAGAGCCAAACTATGGCTCAAAACCATAGATATCAATTTGTAATCTCCGCAGGAATGAAAAGAAAGAGCCATACGATTAATAATGGGTTATTCAGAAGTTGTACCTTTGTGACGCGGAGAAAATTTTTAATTACTTAGTTCATTTGGCAGATTCTCTTTCAATGTAAGGTCGTGGAAGACAAGAGATCTCTGAATATTTTTTTATACACAACCTTTCCATGTCTTTAGGACTATACGATATTTTCTACAGGAAAAATCTCAAAAATTTTCCACAATAAATGTTACCAGCTCCAATATATTATTCCCTTGGGCTCGTTAAATGGCATTCATCATAATATTACTTATCATTACCGCAAATTTTGAAACAAAGGGACCCATCAATCACTGTCCGTACAGAAACGTATGTTTCTACATAAACGTTAAAAGGTTTTCGTTTTTTACCAAATTAGATTTTTTGTTTCTGAAAAATAATTGTGGGAAATATTTGATTTTTTACTTCGCCTTTTTAGGGTTCCGTAGTCAAACAAGGAACCCTTATACTTTCGTCCAGTCTGTCTGTCTGTCTGCCTGTCTGTAGGCTCACCTAAATAACTCGCTCATTTTTCTAAATCATTATAATGCTTCTGTCTCGAGATATCTGCGCTCATAGTCAAAAATAGGGCGTACCCCCTCTAACTTCTAAAATACTGGTGTATAAAATCTGAAACTATTTGACAGTGTAGCTCCCCGTAAGTACTTTCAATGAAAATTATAACGAACGCTATAGCACAATCAGTGTCGGAGAAATCTAATAAAATCCTGCAAGTTGCCGCCCGTCTATAGATGGCGCTGAACGAAATTCTTCTTCTTATCGTGTGGGCAGAGCCTTGGTGTCAGAGTTTTTTCAGACCGCCTTACAGCCTCTGACGTGATTTTTATGTAACGACTACTACCACCAGAGATAGTAGCCGGGACCAACGGCTTGACGTGCCATCCGAAGTACGGAATCATCTTTCTTTTTAGACAATCAGGTGATTCAGCCTGAAATGTCCTAACCAACTGGGGAAAAACGCACTAAGTGAAATATCACTAAGTGTCCCCCGTGGGAATCGAACCCACGACCTCCGTGTCGAGAGCCAATGCTCTTAACCATTGGACCACGGAGGCAGGCGAAATTAAATCGCACTATTGATTTTGCTTCTTGAAGATTTCCTAAGTTATTTAAGCTATGTCAGGATGAGCTTTTTATGCAATGACTACGGAACCCTATCTTGAGTGAGACCGACTCGCTCTTGGCTGGTTTTTAGAAGTGCTTTCCTTCTAGTCTCGGTAGTTCAGTAGATAGTTTGGTACCGAGTTTTTTTTGTCTTAGTAGTTCGGACCTAAACTGCTACCAACCTGCTGAACTTTGTTGTGCTTTCGGTGTTTCTTGGTAAACACCTGGTGGAGCTTAATGCATTCCCCAGCCACAGTGTGTAAACGAGCCACCGGCCACAGCCACCGGCATGCAGTCTACACTCTTTTTCATACATTTTGTAGGGACTCACCGTATACGTGTGGCCGGGGGCCGCCACTCGCTATATCTCGCTACACAGTAGTGACCACGACCGCGACAGCCAATCTAAATATCTACACCATAATATTATAAAGAGGAAAGATTTGTACCTATTTTTGTATGTTTGTATGTTTGTAATGAATAGGCTCAAAAAGTACTGGGCCGATTTAAAAAATTCTTTCACCATTAGAAAGCTGCATTCACCCTGAGTAACATAGGCTATATTTATTGCTAGAAAAGATTAGACCTCCACCCGTGCGAAGCCGGGACGGGCCGCTAGTATTATATAAAAGAAGAAACTGACGTGGTGAGTAGAGGCTGCGTAGAGGGGATGACTAGGGTATGTATGAAGTGCGTAAGGGTGTGTAGGGGGTCAGTAGGGGGTACGTAGGGGGTGCATACGTGGTGCGTAGGGGGTGCGTAAGCGGTGCGTAGAGGAGGTGAATAAGGGTGCGTTGGGGGTGCGTAGGATTGGGAAGGGGTGTGTAGGTAGTACGTAGAGGGTGCGTAGAGGTGAGTAGGGGGTGCGTGAGTGGTGAGTGGGTGGTGCGTAGAGGAGGTGAGGTGTTTAGGTGGTGCATAGAGGGGGTATTTGGGTCTGTTTTATTTCAGACTTAAAAAATAAAAATCATTTATTTCAGACTTCTTTCTTTTTTTCTAAACAAGTCGGTGCTACAAAAAAAAACATAAACAAGTCCTAAGTTCACGCGTACGAAGTCGCGGGCAACAGCTAGTGACAAATTAAACTGTACATAAATTCCGTAGAACTTAATGGTACAGGCCAGGAATCAAACTGCCGCCTCATGATTAAGTTGCTAGCTCTCTTTCGTTTGTGCTAACAACACTGTAATGAATTTTAACAAATCTTTTCACTATTTGGTGTGCGGACAATTTTTAACACAGCTTCAGCATTCAAAGCGCTTAAGTAATTACCAAAATATTAACAAAAAACAGGCCAAGTGCGAGTCGGAATCGCGCACGGATGGTTCCGTAGTTCCGTACCACCATAAAATATTATCAAAAAAATTTTTTTTTCTCCAGGATCCTTAAGCCCGACACACAAACATGGCCGATTTTTATTATTTGTTTAGAGTATGCACAATAATCATAACACTTTTGTCATTTTTACGTATATACCGTTACCGTATTAACGTACAACAAAAACAAAAAACGTTGAAAAAATATTTTTATTTATTTTATTATTTTTTAGTAAATCCAATGACGCATATTCTGCTAAAATTTCGACCGTCAAACTGTTATACTTCAAAAGATAAAGCCCTTTATAGATACAACAGATAGACGGACGGACAGCATAGGCTTATGAAAAGGGTCCCATAGGCATCCTTTGTGTACGTAACTCTAAAAATGATAATACACACCCGCCTTCTAATCCAGAATACTAATTTTGCATTTTAAATACAAACCAAAAAAAAAGAAACACAAAAGCAAAGACATATATATTACTAGCGTAAGGACATGGCCTATGAGCTTGACTATTGTCCCCAGTTCGTTGGCTCTAAAATGCAAGGAAAAATGACAATTTAGAGCACTACAAATATATGACACGATATAGTTCGTATACGAGTTATGACAGATGGCGCAAATTTTTGTTTCTATGAAGAAGGTTTTTGTAAAATATTCTGACGGGCCTATCCTTACGCTAGTAATATATAAATCTATGCACAAAAGTCAATTTTTTTTCCAGCTTTACGTACGAAATTAATTTGAATGTAAAAACGTAGCGAACAAAAGCATCACCCTGTCCGTTCCAGCTTTCAACCTCGTTTTGGTATCCCTTTTAAAACATTATCAAATGGGCCAGCCATTGTTTTTCCAAAAATCATTTCAATTATTTGTTCATAAAAAAATCTGGCTTATAAGCGTAACAGATGATAACATACAGAAATACAGATCGCAGATTACCGCGTATGTGACGGCCACAGAACATTATAAGAGGGGCTAGAAGTGCAAAGTAGGCGTGAAACGTGTCGCTACAGGTTATGCAATGATTTGCATAACACCATAAGTGGTGCAAGCGAGAGGGCATGAGTAATTGTAGCAGCGTGAGCGGGCGTGGCGGCAGTAGGTCGCGGTCGTCTCCGAAGAAAAAGCGCTGCTTTGCATTTCTAACCCCTCTTATAATGTTCTGTGGTGACGACGGCAAATTGAGATGTCATAATGTGGACCGTGATATACTACAGGATGTTAAGGTAGGCGAAGTGCTCATTCACAGCAGGAGTCGCCATCTAGGTGGATACGTAATAACACCTAATGACATTAGGGACCTCCCCTCCAAGAGCATAACACGGTTCATGAAGTCCGTGGGCCTAGGAAACGACCTTTAGGTCTAGGGTGACAGCTACAATAGATCTATTCAGGTCGCAGTAGCTATTGGTCATTGACCAAGCCCTTACAACCAAAATAATAAGGTAGACAGCTGCATTCGTACTCATGTCATGATATTGAATAACTTTCCCAAAGGAACAAAGGGAAATTGTTTGATTTCGCCTCGCACCGCGCAACGCACCGCGCGACGGAAAAACGTTAGACTTTTAGGGTTCCGAAGTCAAAAAGGAACCCTTATAGTTTCGCCATGTCCGTCCGTCTGTCCGTCCGTCTGTCTGTCCGTCCGTCTGTCCGCGGCTTGGCTCAGAGACGCTTAATACTAGAAAGCTGTAATTTGGCATTAATGTAAACATATTCATCACGCCGACAAAGTGGTAAAATAAAATCTTGAACATTTTTTTTAGGGTACCTCCCCTGCACGTGAAGTGGGGATGATTTTTTTTTCTCGTCTATCCCATGTTGTGGTATCGTTGGATCTTTTAAAAATAGTGTGGGTTTGCTAAAACCATTTTTCGATTTAGGGATCCGTTAAAGCGAAAATTTTGGTTAGAGTCAAGTGTCCCCCCCCTCTCCCAGCTAAACGGTTGTAGTTGGAGATGTGAAAAAATTCACGGCAATAGCATATATAACGAATTTAAAAGGAAAACTATCACCGCTAAGTAGGCTGTACAAGTTTACGAGTAATAGTCGACCAAATAATAAAATATACTTGTCAGACTGTATTAGCCGTTAAACCGTAGTATTTATACTACGGTTTTAATAAGTTAGGTAAAAAACCTCCAAACTTACTAAAAGCCTCCTTCTAAGTCCATATTATATTGTAACGGGCAACTACGGAACCCTACCCTGCGCGTGGTCCGACACGCACTTGGCCAGTTATTATTTTACGTTTAAGTATTGATAAATATAATACATTCAACTCTATTTTGGGTGTCAGTCGACTTCAAAGAAACGTAATTTGAAACAATTTCAATTTCGCACTAAAATATTGGTTTTGTAATTTTATCCGTGCTCTGGAACTGAAAACAAGCTAGAATAATATTTTAAGGTTCAATACAAATTTTCTCTATAGGTATTTTATACGAAGGTCTATGTTGGCATTTCCCGAATTTCCGAGCTGGGGAGTCCCCCTTCCCCCTTTCCTCGAGCTCGGAAAGGTGACTTTTTCAGCCAACCAAATCTGACCAAGGTCCACTATGACATTTTTTTGAGGTCCATACCCTATCTGTCATAGTTTCCGCGGGCTGTTGACCTCATCAGCTGCTCCCCGGCGCTAGTATGCGATAGTTCATATAAATTGTATGGCCCGACCCGATGCGGCCTCGAGATTTCAATCATTTATTTACTTTTAATTTCCGATGAAGATACGAGTAGTCATTGACAGCCCCGGATCTACGATTTTTCCGACCCGGGGCAAAAACTTGACATTGGCGCCCCTCCCCTCCAAGGGAGTAGCAATAATGTTTTCCAGTGGTGGCCGGGTCCAGTTTTGGTTGTTGCAAAAATATCTAAAACTTGGACCGAGCGAAGCGAGCTCGAGATTTTACGGCAATACGATTAGCTCGTCGTAATAATGATCTAAAATCTGGATCCAATTTCTTTACAATATTTTCAAACTGCCTCCGTGGTCTAATGGTTTAGAGCATTGGCTCTCGACACGGAGGTCGTGAGTTCGATTCCCATGGGGAACACCTAGTGATATGTCACTTTGTGCGTTTTTCCCCAGTTGCTTAGGACATTGCAGGCTGAATCACCTGATTGTCTGAAAAGAATAATGATTCTGTGCTTCGGATGGCACGTTAAGCCGTTGGTCCCGGCTACTATCTCTGGTGGTAGTAGTCGTTACATAAAAACCACGTCAGAGGCAGTAAGGCGGTCTGAAAAAACTGTGACAACAGGGCTCTGCACACACGATAAGAAGAAGAGACAATATTTTCAAGTCGTTGAAATATTTTATTTTTCAAACTCTTCATTTTGGCGCCCCCTAGACCTGCCGCCCGGGGCGTGGGCCTCCGTTTGCCCTCCCCCCCACTAGATCCGGGGCTGGTCATTGTACGAAAACTATAGTGAACTATAGTGAATTTACCTATACTATAGTAGCAACTAATCTTTTCATTACTTTAAATTGTAAAGAACCCTCTGCTCCAACTTCCACTCGCACTTAACAGATTTTTCTAAGAGGTTACAAGATTTTAAACAAAACCCAATAAGCCATATCTTTGAAAATAAGCCTGACTCAATCAATTTTTAAATTAAAATTGGGACACAAAGAGGTCCATTTTCTTTATTTCTTCACCTTTGTTCATATTCAGACCTTCATAAAGTTCAGCAGACAGGCTTCTTTTTAAAATTGAATTTACCTTTCTTAAATGGGTTTTGGAATTTGGACCTTTTTTGTAAACCCTCCGAAATTCAAATTATTTTGAAATTCGTTGTGGCAGTAAGGATTATTCGGTAAAATAAAATTGCACACACACTTTTTTCAGGTTTTTAGTCTAGCGCATCGGTGGCCGAGACGTCGAAAACTATTTTTAAATCATTGCGCATTTTTTCCATTTTCAATGAGCGTTTTTCTTTTGTTTTTCTAGTGGATCGATAGATGGCGTTTCGGTGTGTGCGAATAAAGGTCAAAATTTCAGTAAGTGTTTATTTAAAATAATAAAGAGGGAGAAGATGATCAAAAAGATGCCAACGCATCTTTTGATTGAATATTTCATTATTTACGAATAATTTTAATCGAAAATATGAAACTGTTTATGTCTTACATGGTTGTATGGGCTCGATCCCTTGGCCTTTAAAAAAAAGTCAGGCACAGTCTTGACATGATTTTGACAGGATCTAGCCTACGTCTCTATGGAGCGATAAGCATGTCATCTGTCGAGTTTTTTAGGAATAAAATTTAAAAAAGAAAAGAAAAACGCTCATTCCAAAAATTCCAAAGTTTCGCTGAAAGGTTGGCTGTTATGTTAGGCCGCTTACAAACTTTCACAAGTTAGGGTCAGCGCATATCTAGCGGGAAAATGCTCGAGCAGTTTTCATTGATAAAATAATAGTGAGCAAAATTATAATGAACTCTGGCCTTGCAGTGATATCCTACAGCCTATAACTTACTTGCTTTTGTGTCTCTACCAACCTAAGAGTCCTCAGGAGATGTAATAGTAATAAAAACAATTAATCATTATCACCAGCCTATACAGAGTGTTACAAAAAACAAAATAAAAATTTAAAACTTTTAAAGGGGTTGTTAATACCATCAAACTGACCAACTTTCATTACGGGACAGTTCAAGCTTTTATATCTCAGTTCGGACTTTCGGACTGAGTTCCGAAATATTTGTAATAACAAGTGTTGTTTTTAACTTTATTCTGCACTATAATATTCAAGTTTGATTGATGGCCGCGCTAAAAAAAGAAAAAAGGCGCCATTTTTAGGCATAGGCTTTTTCGACTTTCCATACAGAATGCAATCAGCTGTTCGAACGTTTATATGAAAAGTCAAACACTTTTTTGCGAATTTGCGAAGGTTTCTTCGGGAAAGTACAGTATCATGGGTACAATCACCCCTTAAAGTAATGCAACAGTATACCCTAACACCCCGTATACTGTTCCAAACAATTCACCACCAAATCCCAGAGTATCTATGCAACTAAATCATGCACAACCGAGCTTGTAGCTCTCTGCATCCGTAAAAAGCAACCCCAAATATTTCAGAATTGTACAGTTTAAATAAAAATCAATTGGTACCGCCGCGTTAAGCCATTTGCATGAAATATTTCAATTGGGAGGATTATAGGATTGAATCCCGTTTTTTAGTTCGTCCCGGATTGCAAGCTTAATGTGTTTGGGTGCATCCTGATTTACAGTCTCGTCACAGAATAGTATTCCTACTATACAGGGAGGGTCCTCCTTTTATATGCCAACAGTTTATAGGGGTTGATCAGAAATAGAAAAATACAGCATGTAACAAAACAAAAAAACAGCTGTCCCATACAAAACTCCAAACCTACTCGAGCCAAATGTATGGGACAGCTGATTATTTTTTCGCGGTTTCGATGTTGGTCCCATAGAAAAAGCTCTTAAGTTACAAAACTGTCAGCATATTAAGAAGGACTCTATATACCAGTTTAACAGTAAGCTTTTCGACACAAAAAGTTCATTAAAGGTGATTTGGAGTCACGAACACCTAAAACCAACAGATCACCTGCATACCGAATTAAAATATTTATAAGATTAATTTAAGTTAAAATAATAAAAAAATTGTTTGCCGAAATACAACGAAAAATATTACAAGTATCAAATGGTTTCAGTTAACTCATACTTTTGCCGCTCGGCAGTTATCTCTGTGTGCGTGAGCCTTGCGCGTGTAGTAGTACGAGCAAAACCCTAAAATTGAGATGCGGGAATCGTATACGCGTCCTTAAGGGGGCGCTTCAGACCATCAATCTGAACAACTTTCACTATAGAGCCAACGTCGAGAAAAAACAAAAAATCTGCCGTTCCATACATTTGAGTCCAGACGGTGCTGCAGTTTTGTATGAAAGAGCAGATTTTTTTTTCGCGATTTTGATGTTGGCTCCGTAGTGAAAGTCGTTCAGTTTGATGGTCCGACGCACCCCCTTAAGTATTTACTAGGGTGTTTTGTTATACCCTGTAGAAATAGAAATATGTTTATTCACATGAAACACGGTAAAAATGGTCTAAGATTAGTAATTTTATGTACAGGCGTGTGTCACTGACGTATCAGTATGCGAAAATTATTATGGGTAACATGTCAAATAGAAAATTATATGAATACATGTCAAACTTAAACATACCTACTTTGAAAATTATCAGACCTTCAAACCGAACAACTTTTACGACCAACATCGTAATCGCGGAGAAACCAGCTGTTCCATACAAAACTGAAAAACTGTTCGACTCAATAAATGGGAAAGCATTTTTTTTTTCGGTCTAATACAGAAAGTTGATCTGTTTGATGGTATGATCAACTCCTACAAACCGTCAGCATACAAAGAAGGACTCTGTATAGTAGGTAACGTAGGTAAAGGTACTACATACAGAATTGCTCTACCATTCCCTGCCCCTGACTATTTTAACTTCAGATATCGGAATATCATTACCTATATCGACGCTGACTGTCGTTGAGGAAGCTTGCTGGCCCAGGAAGCGGTGTGAAGACAGCTGCGATGGACCTGGTGCTGGCTTCGAGTTGATGGCGTGAATGCTGCTTGTTTGACCTGGTCGAGGGGGTGAAGGGTTGGTTGAAGCTGGTTGCTGCTCTGTGGTGGTGCTGCTCTGCGATGTTCCGAAAATTTTATATTGTCAGGAATTTTTTAAATAAATAGATAAATAAATATCTATCTATTTAAAAAATTCCTGACAATATAAAAATTTCCGATTACCTGACGGAGGGCGAAAATTCCAGACATTTCAGGTAAATTTCTGTCGTCTGGTAACCCTAGATGCAGCCAACCGTGCCACACCAAATTAGTAAATCTAGTACCTTCCCGTTTCAACAGATTTTACCCCAACAATTTCGGACGAAGTTAATATCAAATTACATCCAGCTTAATAATGTTACCATCTCAAAATCTACTTCAAACATGCAGCGAATCTCTGAATGCATCCTTTGGGCAATGAAGTCCGATATTTACCCTAAAATTTAGTTTAAGATAGGTTAAGATCCGAATTCGTATCCATTGGGGTTACGGATATCCGTCATGCTCGGATATCTGACGTATACGTCTAGGTTTGAATTTAATTATTATGCATGTTGAATTTAGTACCTAAGTGTTGAGTCGGTAGTGTTCATACAGGTTGTACCTAAATGTAGATATTTGCACTATTTTAAGACGCTCTCCCACAAGGTAAACGCTGGAGTTTTGTATGAAACAGCAGGTTTTTATTGTTTTGTATGAAACAGCTGATATATAAAGAATTTGCCGAAGCATTCGATGCTATAGAAAGCGCTGCTATGTTAGGAATTAAACGTTCTAGTAGGTCAACCCTTGATCCTGTTTCCAAAATAAAATCGGACACAAATAGGGTCACTGTTCTATTATTTAGGAAACCCCGATTTGTGTACAATTTAGTGCTACATAAAAAAGGTAAGACAATTGTACTGTCTCGTGTGGGAAAACATAGTAAGTCTAATTTCCGGGTTTTTATTTTAATACGGTTTTTCTTTAATTCTCACTAGTATTCACCCGCGACTTCATCCGAACCATCTCACGTCATCGTAGCGAGATAGAATAAACATCATTTTAAAGTTTAATCATAAGCTTATAAGCACAAAACGTTTCACCAAAATCGGTCTAGTACTTTCTGAGTGATGTTCGAACGAACAAAGAAACAAACTGACAAACAGACAGACAAAACATAAAAAATTTAGATTTTTAGTCAGGGACGCCTAAATTCCAAATAGTTATTTTATTTTTGTAAATACTTATCTTAAACGTACATACACACTTCAGTTACAGTAGAGTTAGAGTAGATGTAGAAAAGGTTACAAATCACTTAAGATGGGTAAATTTAACATTTAAATAACGTTTATGTGAGTATGTATATCGATGTATTCTATATCGTTGTCTAGTCATCATAATACAAGTCCAGGCTAGATTCTGGTACTTTAAATGTGACTAGATAATTTGTGTGACATTGTCCAAGATATTTATTTATTTATTTATGTAGAGAGAAAAATAATAAAAATTTAAGCTGCCTAATTAATGACACAGCAAAAATGTTGTATAGTAACTATAGAGATTGTACACTGCGGTGCTGGCAGCGGGACCAGTGCGATTCCCCGGACACCTGTGTGTCTCTTTTTAACTAGGGTGTCCATTCACTCTCAAATATGACGGGATACCTATTATATTCAAGCCAGATATTCAAGCCTGTTACTTACCATCTCGTTGAGGGTTTAATATTATCTTTTTATTCTGGAAAATATTTTTAACTTCAAATTTTAAATTAAAAAAAATATAATATAAAATTAAGTAGAGTTTACACGCGACTTCTTAAGCACAAATAATACGAGGTGTTACAAAAGTAAAAATAAAAATTTAAATCTTTTAAGGGTGTTGTGTAGACCATCAAACTGAACAACTTTCAGTGTGGGAATAGAAATAGCGAAAAAAAAAAATCTGCTGTCCCATACATTTAGCTCGAGTAGATTTGTAGTTTACATGATGACATAATGGGCAAATGTAACGCTATTCGCTGGAAACATGAACAAAACAAAAAAGTTTTGTGTCATCAGTTTTCATAGCAGGAATTATAGCCAAAACTGAATAATGTTTGCAATGCTCAAAACTACTTTTTCTGAGATATCGTATTCTTCCGTAAGACCGCAGAATTGTAGCCACTACTCCTCCGATTGGCTGTTTCTAGCTTTCCAGAATTATTCAGCGGAAGAACCGACTTAATGTTTGGAAAAATACTTGTTGTGAGACAGATGGCGCAATTGTGGCGCTTTACTGTCCCATACGCTTTTTTCTGGCGAAAATCGTACATTGAAATAGGTTAAATAAATCTTTTTTTGTGGGATTTAATGCGAAGAGATATTTTAACTGAGATTGGAGTCTAGAAAAAGCCTGGCTGTTAATCAAGGGTTTCTAATTTGAAGAAAATGCCTAAAAAGAAAGTGGTTTCGGTTTAGAATAGGCCTCCCTATAATCTAGCCATGGCACAGTATAAGTAAGAGTATCTAGTAAAACATACCCATGCATGGATATAAAACGAAGCGACTTGCTGACGTATCTATAAGGAACAAAGATTCTTAAAAAAGCGGTCAAGTGCGAGTCGGGCTACTCGCCCGCCGAGGGTTCCGTACCACACCACTACAGAACACATACTCAGAACATAAACTAACGATTAAAATAGAAAAAAAACGTTTTTTGTCCGGGACCTTGCGCGAGACCGACTCACACTTGGCCGGTTTTTAGTATTTGTTGCTATTCTGTAGAGTTTGCTCTATAATCACACTAAGTTTGACGCGTATGTATTACCGTTTTTACGATAGAGCGTAAAGAAAAAACGTTGATAAAAACTAGTTTCTTGTTGAAAACCACCCTTAATGTTTAACTTTTCGACATTTTTATTATTTGTTAACAAATCCGCCGTAATACTAACTATCTAGCTATTACGGTTCAAAAGTTACAGCCCTAAATAGGTAGGACAGACGGATGGACGGACAGACGGACAGACGGACAGACGGACAGACGGACAGACGGACGGACGGACAACGTAGGCTTAGTAATAGGGTCCCGTTTTCACCCTTTGGGTACGGAACCCTAAAAAAGAAACCTGACCAAAGGTAATCAAGTATTTAACTTTCTTTTTCAAAGCATATTTCATCCTAATACTGGGCAAAGGCCTCCCCGTTCATGCTCCAAGCTTCCCTATCTTGAGCTAGCTCCTTCCACCCATCATTGAAGGAGTATTCCCTTTGCAGCGAGTTCCCCTTACGCCGAGGTTCTCTACGTCGATTCCCTTTACGCCGATTCTCTTCATAGTGATTCCCTCTACGTCGAGTCTGTGTCATGTACAGTTCGCATTTTTACAGTTCGTACGTTTAACTGCCTCCGTGGTCTAATGGTTAAGAGCATTGGCTCTCGATACGGAGGTCGTGGGTTCGATTCCCACGGGGGACACCTAGTGATATAATGTCACTTTGTGTGTTTTTCCCCAGTTGGTTAGGACATTGCAGGCTGAATCACCTGATTGTCCGAAAAGAAAATGATTCCGTGCTTCGGATGGCACGTTAAGCCGTTGGTCCCGGCTACCATCTCTGGTGGTAACAGTCGTTACATAAAAACCACGTCAGAGGCCGTAAGGCGGTCTGAAAAAACTCTGACACCAGGGCCCACACGATAAGAAGAAGAACAGTTCGCGAATGATTTTTTTGTGTTGACGTCTACTTTTTTCAATCATTATCCGGTAGGTAGGTTATCTAGCTCGTCCCTTCATCGCTTTCGGGGTCGACCCCGGCTGAGCCCATTATCTGCGATCCAAGACTTTTAGCCCATCTTTCCGGCTGCAATCGGCAGACATAACAATCCCATTTTTTCATTAACATCGGCTATTTGAATTTTTTGGGATATTATGGTGTTCCTGACGGGATCTATTCTTTTAATCCGCTTTCTTTTTACACGTTGAGTTTGGACTTCTGTCACAGCCATGACACTGCGTGTACGTGAAAGATCCCGCTCCGGTGACCTTGGGCCGGCGCGAGTATGCGATAGGGTCGATGTATACCTTCCGTCAACGAAAAATACATATGTATCTACCTACCTATAGTGATTCATGTAAAGTAAATTATATGTATTATCATTTCAGTTAGTATTGTAGTGTCAATTTCACGTCATGCTCGATACCCATAATATAGGTAGGTAGGTAGCAAATGTAACAATCAATTATTATAATCCAAATCAGGTACCTAGGTCGTGTATTTTTAAAAATCGAGGTTGTAGGTGGTAGGTGGGTATTATCGGGAAAAAAATACCTAGGGGGTGTGATCAATCAATCACATTTAAAATACATACATTTTGAATTAACTGTTTTAAAGGACGTTAAGTATGAATAGGCAGGTAGGAAACACAACAATAAACTCGACATGACATGTTTCCGCACGTGACAATAAAGTCGCGTACCTACTCGCGTCGTCCACTGAGTCGAGCGAGCGAGAACATCCTTGGAATTCGGCCGTCATTGACATGACGTCCCACCCGCTCGCAACCCGCGTTCCTACCCGCGCTCGCCCGCGACCCGCACACATAGCCGCGAGCGCTTTTACGAGCACACATGCATGAGTGTCGCTTCTTTTCGCGTAGTGTATATTTTCTTTGCTTCTGTGATTCTGTTAAATACCATGTTAGAGCATCGTAGTTTAGGATAGACAGGTTGGTAACGCATGTCGAGTGATAAAGGGATGTCACCCTTCCTCACAGGTCACATTACACATTGAGCACTAATTTTAAAGAGCACCTAAATAAAAGAAAATAGAGGTTAGAGCAACTGATGTGTTCTCAGTTGCAAGGAATCCCCATGATGCTTGGTTCAGAATCAGATATTACGGCACGGGCGTTTTAATGGGTCCAGGCTAGGACCTCTCTGAGAAGACGTAATGAAACCCCGATAAATCTAGCGCATCCTCAGCAATCAGCAAGGTTGACAAAACTCAGTCATAATCCTAGTGTCGTGCCGTGGGGTCAAAGAAGTGGGGTGCAAGAAAACAGCCTCCCCGAGTGACGTACTGAACCTCGATGAGGACTCGAACTCTCAAACAGCCAGTCAGTCTACTCTCGAAACCAACTTTGTGTGTGATCTCGATCAATATCAAAGGCTTTTCGCAGGATAAGTCAGAGATATTCTTTGAATTATGCCGTAGTACACGCTGCGACATTTTTTTGTACAAGAGACCCATCGAAATAACAGCCATAGCAGGCCACAAGATCCTGGACTGACGATTATCGCCGAGATGAACAAGATCCTGAACTGATGAAGTTGAAACAAGAATCGAATTTCCTATAGGTATCATAGGGAAAGTTGTTCAGTATCATGGGTACATAACCCATTAAAGTAATGCAACTATTTACCCTAACACCCTGTATAAGGTGTAGTATCAAAATGATACAGCAAAAAACTTTGACACATTCCTGATTTGAACTAACCTGAGCGAATAGTTCAATCGTTAAAGACTCGTATAAACTTCTCGAATCCGTATAACTCGCTATACTGGCTGCTAATGGAAACAGTGATTTGCAAAGACGAGCTTTCTGATATTTTATTAAGAGTAAAATGCGCGAATCGGATTTGCTTGGAAATAAAAATGCTTTATAGTTATGCATCTCTATCCTTCATGACAAGAATGACTTGTCCCCTTGTGGGTGGAATAGAAACAATTATACAGGGTGAAATTGATATCATTAGCATCCTTTTAAACTAAGAGTCTACCCATCAAACTGAACAACTTTTACTATGGGAGCAAACCGATCGGAGCAACTAAAAATCTTCTGTCCCATACCAAACTGCAATGCCTACTCGACTCAAATGTATGCAACAGCTGATTTTTTTTGCTCCGATCGGTTTGCTCCCATAGTAAAAGTTGTTCAGTTTGATGGGTAGACATTTAGTTTAAAAGAATGCCAATTATATCAATTTCACCCTAGATGCGGCAACTATGTACTATCTAACATCTTGTCTACTCCAAGAGGATATAATGCGGAATGCGATCCATACAAACGAGGTCTGCCCCCTTACCCGCACTTTCGATCTTCATGTTTCGGTCCGCACTTCATTGTAATAGAGTTGAGATTGGAACGAAAACATTCACGCAAAAGTTCGAATCGAATGTGCGGGTAGACCCTCTGGTTATATTTTCAATATTAACCAATTAAAGTCAATAAATAAAATCAATGTCAATATTCTCAGAAACAATCTAGAAACTAATCTCTATGCTTGTACGTTGTCAGATTTTCGTTAAAATAGGTATACAGTTTTAATGCTAGGATTAATTTTAGATTTGTTTGGAAATCTTTGAGGCACTGTAACTTTAAAACTATACATTTTAACGAATACATACAAGCATACAGATTAGTTTCTAGGTTATTTCTGAAAAATTTCAATGATTTTAATTGGTTAATTTAATAGTATTGAAAATACAATGTGTTAATGAATTGGCGCAAAACCTCATACGGGCTTTGCGCTAAATCATTTAACACTTTGTATTTTCAATACTAACCAATTGTATGAAAAATTGGTAAACTCTTTACACATTTTTGAGTAGGAGTGCAATTCTCTAAGCGTCACATTGCTGTCAACAACATCGATGCTCACAAATGTAACATCCAGCGAACTTAGATTAAAAACTTTTCGCTTACGCTGAAAGATGTAGCCAAGAAATGAGAGAGCGAGATAGCCAGTTATGAAAACTTATGTAAACAAAAAAGACAGAAATATAATTTTTTGTTTCGGTCACCGTGGCCGGTTTTTTTGTTTGGCATCAAACCTATGGAATTTTGATGACATCTTGCCAAACAAACCGTCTTTTAGTATGCAAAAGTCACGCTATTGCTGTTTCATGTGCGGCCACGTTATGGTTATATCTAGCATATCTAGTTACTATATCTATGCCAGCGAATACCAAAATTAACATCCTTTTTGCATCGTCGAAGTTTTCATATAGTGTGACACATGACATAACCTTAGCGTCATTCCGGATGGACAGCTCGCCGATGTTTTAACGACGAATTTAAGGTTGACAATTTTTGAGAATAAAGAGGTCCTTGATCTTAGGTTTGTGCTTCGAGAATTAATTGCATTGCTGCGCTTTCAAGGGTTTTCATAAACTGACAAGTTGATTCGTTGTCGCTACTCTAGGAAAACAAGACTATTGAAGTAAATAATGCTGTAAAATGAAATTCAAACTCACAAAATCTCTCTGAAACTAACACAACATTTAAATAACCCCCCATGTTCTATAGCGAAAGATATAGTCTATAGGATCCACAGGTTCTTAAAGTCTGCGCTGCTGGGTCCTGGTCGCCGCATCCCATAAAAATTTAACAACTGCTTTGAGGGCTACAGTCTACAGGGCCAAGAAAGTAACAAAACTTCATAAATTATGACATTAGTATGACGACCCTCATGAAAGTTGAAGATAAATGATTTCATATTCTTAATCAGTGACCCCTAAAACCCACGGATACAAATTGTCAGTCGATTCGGTGAACCTTTAAAAGCTGCTTTGGCGTTTGTAATTTCCATGACAGCCATCTTGGATTTCGCCATTTTTTTATTTCTTTAACTTAAACCAAATCTGACCAGGGTCCTCTATGATACCTGTTTAGGGCCCAAAATCCTATTTGTCATAGTTTCCGCGGGCCGTCGACCTCATCCGTCAGGTGTTGAGGAAGTCGAAATATTATGTTTACCCCCAGGGCATCCATATGATAATTTTCGATACGACTCACAGATTCCGAGAAATAAGCGACTTTTTAGTTTCTTCAACCTTATTACCAAAGGAACGTTTAAACCAAGTTCCAATAGTCCGGGAATTATTTCTCCCGATTTATCAAATTTTCCTGGGCTATAACGCCGCGAAATGAAAATCTTTGAGAACCGTACCCATAACCATTACCCACAACTTTTACCGCCCCCTCACCTATTCGTATCGCTCACCCGTCGCCCACTAAAATACATGTTTGCTCGCCCTAATGGGTCGGAGTGGACGCAAACGGGTTAATCGATCTCTGTTTGCTTATAGTAACCAACGCTTGGGTTAGTGTAAGATACAAGTTGGGCAAGCTTTAATGTACAGGGCGGTTGAGAAAGCATTTGGCTTTTCATTTGAGGGCAAAGACTCGAGTTTGAGTTTACGCAACAAGCCTACAATGCTTTACGTGTCCAATATAATTAACAACAACGCCTCCAGGTTGCTGTTGAGGCTCGCATGCTTCTGTATCGCGTCGAACATGTTCGCGGAAATGCGTAGGTACTGATAGCTTCCATGCTTAGACAATATAACTCGAGTTATGCGTGTAATTCTACTAATAAACTTTTCTGCCACTTTTTGCTGGGGACGAGGTAGCATGAAATACGCAATTGCAACTTTTGCTTTTTTTCTATTGCTTTTGATTCCAATTTTGATTGTTAAAAAATAATAGTGTCCTGTGAACCCCTAACGCGATTAGTTTGAAGTTATTTGCAATTATATGCTGTCTCGTTTAGTGATAAGGTATAAAATTGAATGTTTTACATGATTAGTAACAGTTGATCTTGTGACGTGGCAGAGAGGTAATGCTACCGCAAGTCGGGTCCATAGAGAAAATAACGCGCTCCCCTGGGGTAGAGATGTTGTATCGAACTGTGCACAGATACTCAACTGGGCCTGACGTCATATCATACACATCTAGCGGGAAGTAGCGTATTTAAATGTTAACCCTCCCCTCACCCGTTTTTCACCCCCTTTGTTGGCGTCAACATTTTCTATAGAAACAAGCCGTCTCTTCTTACTCTATGGTCGGATCCCTAGTTATATGGTCTAAGCTTCCACGCCATCACGCGGATGAAGACGGCCTCTATGTTAGGCAGGAAGTGGGAGAACACCAACCCCATCCTGAAAGCCATTGTTGATTCTAGATCACTGGGTCACATTGTCACCGCTGTAACTCTGGTAACTCCTGTCCCATTGCATTTTGTGAGGTTACGCTTACACCTCAAATTGGCATTTTTTTTATTTATTTATAAATTTACGGACTCTTGCTTGTGCGATGGCACTGCATTTACGCCAGTGCAAAGTAGTTTATTGGGAGAATCTATCCCAATCTCAGGGATTGTTTTAGGACAAGAACAAGAAGAGATTGAGGAATACGGAGCCTCGTGGCAGGCAAAAACGCGACGCGCGAAACCACGCGAGACGAGTGCTCGGGTCAGTTCCTGCAACGTGACTCCAAATTGACATTGTCTTAATAGTACTCTGTGACATTGTATTCCATACCGTTTTTTTTTTTTTTTTTTTTTTTTTTTTTTTTTTATTTATTTATTGTATGAAAAATTACAAACGATTTGACAATTGAACTTCCAAAAACCATCGGAGGTTTATCCGGAAGTGCAACATAAACAGTTACATCCAATATCCGTCAGTAATTTCGTTTTGTTCATAATTTTCAGTGATTATGAAACCTACGATTTAATGAACACTCCATATATAGGCTAAGATAGGTTATTCGAGTTTAAATCTACTAGCAGTGAACCTTCAAAGGCCTTTAACCTTCGGAGAAGTTCGTGATGAGATGAGATCTTGCAAGAATCGTGTTTAAAGTTTACTGAACGGACTGAAATTAAAACAAATAAAACTTGATTAACATTCGAATTTATACGTTTTGTAACTATTTCTTGTACTTTGCTGGTTGAGAAATATTTGATCGCGATGGCAAGTCAAGCTCAATGGCATAACAAAAGAAGAAGATTGAAGAACTTGCAGAAAGTAGGCAATTGATTTACCGATCTAAAGAGGAGCTAAGAGAAAAAAAATCGTCAATTTGACGCCATTTTATAATTGTTTTTTCTTATTTCATAAGTTTTATTTCATTGTATATTGGTCTAAAAATATACGCTGTGATAAATTATTTTATTTTAAGAGACATTTTTTTTTTTTTTTTTTTGAGTCTTTCGATCACGATGAACTTAAATCTACACTAATATTATAAAGAGGAAAGATTTGTACCTATTTTTGTATGTTTGTATGTTTGTAATGAATAGGCTCAAAAAGTACTGGGCCGATTTAAAAAATTCTTTCACCATTAGAAAGCTGCATTCACCCTGAGTAACATAGGCTATATTTATTGCTAGAAAAGATTAGACGTCCACCCGTGCGAAGCCGGGACGGGCCGCTAGTATGCAATAAAGAATAAAAATTCTGTCTAACATTTTTGGTAGTTGAAAGAGCATTTTGTGGAGAGGTATGGATATTGGATACTCATACGGGTTCGAATCCGACAGACGACATGCTAATGAATTTTTCTAACTTATGTACACACGGCGACAGATCAACCTACCCATAGTTGAACTCTATGTTCTGAACAAAAAATTCTGATACATAATCTGCATTGGGCACGCGTGGTGGAGTAACGCCTTAAGGCCTGTGTCCGGCAATGTAACATATAAAGGATGATGATGATTTTTAGGTAGAAAATAATAATAATTAAGTAACTTGAATTGAGAATTTATAAGCATAACGAAAAGCACTTTCTCTACCATGTATCTGAAAGCGGTAGAACTGTATTTCAGTGCGGTTTATATCTAAAACTTAGTAATTTTCAAAGTTTAAAACCACAGCAGCGATTGCAAGTTTCATCTCCATCTTAAACTTATGGGAGCGATGCGGTGTTCTTAAAGATAATTTCACCAAAATTCCTGTGTCTTTGTTTGTTTCTCATTAGTTAATGGGGTTATATTAAACGTGGAGTAAGTACTTAAGTATATTTCATTCATTTATCTTCTTCTGTTGTATACAAAATGACAATTGTTTTTTTAGCGTTTTTCTTTTGGATCGATAGATGGCGTTACGGTCTGTGCGAATGAAGCTCAAAATTTCTAAAAGTGTTTCTTCAAAATAATAATAATATGCCAAAGCATCTTTTGATTAAATATTTCATTATTTACGAATCATTTTAATCGAAAATATGAAACTGTTTACGTCTGACATGGTTGTATGGGCTCGATCCCTTGGCCTTTAAAAAAAAGCCAGGCACAGTCTTGACATGATTTTGACAGGATCTCGCCTGCGTCTCTATGGAGCGATAAGCATGTCATCTGTCGAGTTTTTTAGGAACTAAATTTAAAAAAGAAAAGAAAAACGCTCGTCATCGACACATTATTTGATTTAAAATATCTTACAGAGAGTTAAAAAGTAAAACAAACATTTGCACCCTTTTTTCTGAAGTGAAAACTTCTTTAGCGGCGTTGTGCACTTTTTGGGATGGGTAAAAAATGTGAAACTCGCGTCAGGACAGTGACGTCACCCTGATCGAAAATTCGTAAGACAAAATTGGTAAGACGATGACGTAAGATCACGTCACATTCGTAAGACTTAAGATCTGAGAGTAGAGTTTTCACTTCTGCCGGTACTCCCGGAGTGCAACCCGTTGTTTTTTTTATTATTTTTTTTTTGTTGGAGCTGTTTTTTTTGTTTGTGTTTGAGTGTGTGGTGTCAAGTAGTATAGAAAAAAGAGACCAATTAGACCAAAGTGACATTTGCCCTTAACTTTTACGGTCACTTTTCACACACACTAGCACGAAAAAAAGTGGACAGCTACATAAACAAATATCTATAGTTCCATCTTCTTTTACTATTAAAGGTACGTCATAAGACAAAAGAGACTAACTACAATAGTAAATTGATACGGGTTCTATGCTTTAGAATAAACAGACCATTCCTCTGAGGTCCTTTATCAGACGCAGAGTACAGGACGTTTTCGTTAGGAGTGTAATTCTCTAAGCGTCACATCGCTGCCAAAAACATCGACGAGCTCACAAATGTAACATCCTTCTTGCATCCTTCAGATCGTCGAAGTTTTTATATGAGTTTGACACATGACATAACCATAGCGAATACCGAATTGTCAGCTCGCCAATGTTTCAACGACGAATTTAAGTTTTTTTTTATTCTTTTTAGTTTTTTTATTGTGCCTTTTAACCCGTGACGATGTTTGCGCTTAGTTAATGAGCGTTTTTCTTTTCTTTTTTAAATTTAGTTCCTAAAAAACTCGACAGATGACATGCTTATCGCTCCATAGATACGTAGGCGAGATTCTGTCAAAATCATGTCAAGACTGTGCCTGATTTTTTTTAAAGGCTAAGGGATCGAACCCATACAACCATATCAGACTTAAACTGTTTCATATTTTCTTAGACGATATCATATAAATATTTTCGATCAAAATGATTCGTAAATAATGAAATATTCAATCAAAAGATGGGTTGGCATCTTTTTGATCATCTTCTCCCTCTTCATTATTATAAAGAAACACTTTTTGTAATTTAGACCTTTATTCGCACGGATCGTAACGCCATCTATCGATCCACTAGAAAACCAAAAGAAAATCGCTCATTGCATTGCAGCATGTCTCATCATCATCAATCAACTACTGAAATTAACTAACAATAATGAGTGCATACAATAATTAACTTAGTACTAAATTAATGCTTCATCCGAATAAGCAACTAATGCTCACTTATATTCAGTACAGTCAAGGTAATTAGCAGTATAATGGACTAGCAGAGAACAGTAAATAGTAGGGAATATTAAATGGGAGTCAAATCAGGGTACCACAGCATAAATTTAATACAGTTGTTTCACTTCATACATAAATAGAACGGCCTCTTACGACACTAACGTGCACTGAAAAAATTATTAACCGAATTGAACCAAATGTTTTTAATGGAATGTTTATAATCAATCAATCAAATGTACTTTATTTTACACCAAAACATAAACAGTAAAATACAGAGAAAGTGGATTTTTCACAATTTTTTATTCTTTTTTTTTCATTCATTATCGCCTACTTCTAAATAGCGTGCAAATATATTTTTAGGAAATTACAAGATAAAATGTTTCTTTTGGTCATAAATGCAATATTCTTGCTCTATGTGCAGCATACAAAATAATTACCTCAAAACATTTTCCTTTTAGCGTATTGAATATTCTAATCCAGTGTTCTATTAGCAGAAATTATTATAGTACTTTCTATTCCATTGAAATTGTCTCAAAATGTAAACAAAAACATTTTTTTTTAAATGCACACCAGAGACTATAACCACCAAGCATAGCTACCAAGATTTACTTCTCATAAGTCTCATGCGGAGATTTATAATTGGCGTCTAATAGATTTATATAATTTTCATACATAATGTTGTTATGTTGTAAAGCTACTTAAAAGAAAAGAAAAAACACAGAATGTTTTTTTACCGTTCCGAAACTTTCAGGGGTGGTTAAGACCATCAAACTAAACATCTTTTACTATAGGACTAAACAAGGAATCGAAAAAAAAATTGTTTCCATAGTAAAAGTTGTTCATTTTGATAGTCTGAACCACCCCTGAAAGTTTCCGAACGGTAAAAAAAATGCGATATAAAAAGTAACCGAGATGTCCTCTACCGACGTTTAAAGCATTGCTTGGCTCCATTATTAAAAAAACTGAAATGTGCCGTACCGCTGCTGTGGACACGATACAAAAGATCAAATCAAATCAAATCAAAAAACTTGTATTAAAAATAATAATAGATAGCTTTCTGACGTCATTTTTGACTCTACCACCGCGTCGGAAGGTGTTCCGCTGAGAGAAGATGCGGCCAGAAACTCTACAACACACATCTTTTAAACAAAGCAAAATGTACAAAGTACAATTAAAATACAATACTGCATTTCATAGTGTAACATTGTCAAGACCAGACATTTTGGTCATTCAAATAATCATCGAGTTTATAGTAACCTTTTTTACAGAGGACTTGTTTAACATGGGACTTGAACTTTTTATCTGGCAAGTTTAGAATATCCTCTGGTATCTTATTGTAATAGTGTATACAGTGCCCCATGAAAGATGTGTTGACGAAGTGTATTCGTTTTGGATAAATATAGAAAGCCAATTATAGGTCTCTGCTGATAGAAACAGAATTTACAAAACACAAAGCAGATCTTAGATTAAAAATACAAAGTGGATAACAAAAAGATAACGAACCAACGTAATCAAATTACAACATTCGGCTGAATAAGAGAAAGTCTTCCTCGTAATAAAAAAAAAATACAAAGCGATATCATTTGAGTTAACACCAATAAAGCCTCACTCGCTAGAAAATCTACAGTTCAGCCTATGGGTTTAGCGCATTCCTTGCTGACGCCAGGCTAGGACAGAAGATGTCAAAGTCATAATCTTTAGATAGAACTTTAAAGTTTTTGCCCGTTGCTTCAGAGTCCCTTTGCAGAGTTTGCCCTTTCAGCCTATAATCGAAGAAGATTAGGTTACAATGAAAATATTGAGACCCCTGCGACGGTCGGCTGTAGCTTGTATTAAACAGGCATGTAATGACGCGTGCTTTTTAGTGTTTCGTACCAAAATTGGAAAAACGGAACACTTATGGAATCAGCTCGGTGTCTGTCCGTCCGTCTGTCACAGGCATTTTTCTCAGAGACCGTAAGACATAGGAAGTTGAAACTCGGTACAGATATAGCAATTGGTGGTCCAATATCATAAATGAAGTAAAAAAAGTTAAATTTTTATATTGGGGGGCAATTTGGGGAGTAAGAAAGGGTAAATAAAAAATAAAACATTTTCTACCCTATGGTGTGGGGTATCAATTGAAAGCTTATGCAAATACGAGTCTAAAAATATACTTTTCAAATTTTTTATAAAATCTTTGTCTAAAAAAATTTTCAATTCAATCCGAGAAATTCCTGTCCCCACCTCTATTTAAAAAAATATAACCGTATAAGATCTGAAAAAAATCATGAACATCAGAAATAACGTGTAGATGGCGGGAAAATTATCAGGGTGGCTCTAACTTGGATAGTTTTTTTTCTATTCCCAAAAAACTAACACCATTAAGACCAGCGTAAAATGATCTTCAGTTACTGTGACCACATACTAAGTAAGTGTCAATTTATAGTGGTTGATATCAATGACCCATGTTAAACAACTGGTATAACGGAACACTAATTGCCCGAGTCCCGACTCGCACTTGTCCGGTTCTTTCCTTGCTTTTTTCCGTGCCGTAAAATAGTCGCGCCAAAAGTTTATACGGTGCTTTTTTTGAGGCGCCGCAAAATTGTCATCGTCTAAACCTACCATAAATAAAGTATAATTTTATTTGATACAATTTTACTGTTTATGTTTTAAGAACTTTTTATTGGTCTGCTATGTCGGAAAATAGGATGTCTAATTATTAGAAAACAAGACAAGTTAATATGTCTAGATACACATTTGAGAAACAATTTTCTGTATTGCATTGTTTCGGTAGAGGTTACTAATTGGATTCACATTTCAAAACTAACTTTAATTGGGGAAAATTTGACGTCTATAATAATGAAGTAAATTTTGTTATGAATAGGAACTTTAATTAATAGTGCTGTAGCCCCGGGACTATATTAATTACCAAAAAGGTTTCCGGTTACCGTTTTGAAATTGCTGCAAGGTACGACATTACTAAAAATATAAAAACTTAAGTGTTAAAGATCACAACCCGACATGGTACGAAAAAAAAATTGAAGAACTTTTACTATGCGACCATGAGAATTTAAAAAAAATCTGCTGTTCCATACACTTGGGTCGAATAGCCATCGACTATTTCTATGGAGACATTATTTTTCACCTCACAAGCTCGGAAAGATTCATTTTATCATTCGAAATCAGAGTGCAAAAGTGCATTTTATCCGCTAGCGTGGAAAGAGTTTTTAAAATTCGAATCTTTCTATTCAATAAAGAAAAACAGCCTAAACAAGTTTTTTTTTCATGCTATTTTCGTGCTGGCCAGTGCGATTATTCTAAAAATGAGGTTGGCGCATTGAAATTTTCCTCGCTGTAGGGGAGAGCGGGGTTGGAAGTTACCGAGCGAGGTTAGTTGTTCCGATAGATATAGCTCCGAGAGATATCCAAATGCGTGAAGTGTGGTGGACATTGATAGGCTCCTGCGCAGATATGGCAGCCACTTTAGTTGAGCTTGCCCCGGCGTATTCTAATATCTGTGCCCCGGCCATGAAGTGCATTATATGTCAAGTGATCCTGCGACGCGATCTGAGTAAATATTTTCCAGTTTATACTTTTTGGTCTAACTCGATTAATAGTTAATCTATTTACGAGTGTGTGACTGTGGATTGTAGAGAAAACGTTTGGGAATTGTTTTTGATGTCATTATTTGAATTACCATATCTTGGCCATAATTTTAGGTAAACATTAAAACAAAAGAATTTTGGGGTTAAATGTTCCGTTGCTATGGGGTTGGTTGTGCCGCGAGAAAATTAAACCCCAACATTACTTAATTTTGTAGTTTCAGATATTCTGGACATTTTGAACTGTTTGGAAGTAGACAATCATACAGTACCATCGATTTCTAACGAAGAGGATCACATACCATCATCAAACAAAATGAAGACATTTACAGATTTTTCCCTGAAATCATTAAATTATAGCTTTTTCAAGAAGCTATGAAACGAAGGATTCTACAGGATGATGATATGCTGATTTCAGATATAATTTTGTTTTGATTTCGCATATCTTAATGCGTTTGAATTTTTTCTGTCTTTAAGACCATTTTATTTTACGTTCGTATACTGATATGATTAGGATTAAGTGAAACTTACAATAACTTATTAAAATTCAATAAAACCTGTATGTTATTTCATACTAAGTAACTGAAAACAGACCAAGTAAACACACGGAACAACCAGCCTCAAGAAGGGAACAACCAGTCCCATTTTGGGGTCCGTTGTTTCTTTCCGACTTGCCTTAGAAAATCGATCCTGTGCTAAAAAGTATTAAAGCGTACAATCGATTATCGACATACTATTATTCAGCGATAAATGCCAGTTGCACTCAAGTAAGACTCATATACATACGACTTAGTTTTCATACACATTTTTTCTATTGTTTGAAAATCGGAACTATCAACCCCGCTCTCCCGTAGTGAGGTGATAGGTTGTGTGTTTCGCTCGGCTGCAAAGTTATTCTGCGTCTCGTACTTTTGAAATCTTCGCTCCGCTCAGGATTCAATACAAGTACTCGCGCCAAAAAGCAACTTTGCAGCCTTGCATAACAAATAACTATTTCGCGATTTCAATTTTAGGTCTCATGGTAAAAGTTATTCAATTTCATTTTGCCCCCTTGTATATTGTTCTACTTTTCCTGCAGATCGTAAAGTCAAACAATTTTAAATGTAGGCCAGGCTACCTTGAAACCTTGTTACAAAAACCTCTATTAACATCATCACATTACAAAATGTACTTTTTTGGACTGTATAATGTCAGTGGTCTTATACAACGTGTTAATGAATTAGCGCAAAACCTCATACACCCCAACTGATTTATAACGAAATAATTAGATTGAAATAATAATTTAATTATTTTGATGGTTAAAATTTAATGTTATTCGCATTTTAAGTTTTGAGGCAAAAATGATTTGTTATCATTTCAGCAATGAATGAAAGCGCTAACATACTCTTGGTTACATTTTAATAATCTTGTTTTGGTAGTAAGTAGGGTGAGTGTGCCCGTGTGGTGGGTTGACGTCGGGTTCAGAAAATTTTAAATTTTACAAAAAAATTATTTAATATTTTGAAAAAAATTTCCTGTTGAAACCATGATAATTCGATTCGGCTCTCGATTCTAAACAAACAACTTTCTAGTTATGCGTTAATTCATTAACACGGTATAGGTCTACTAATTAGAATTTTTTTGTCTACGTAGAGAACAGAGAAAGTTGATCAATTTGAAGATTTGATCATCCCCTAAAAAACCGTCAGCATATTAAGTCATACCCTATACAAAGAGACCATGTCATCAAAGAAACATCTGGAAATAGTTTGCTGTGATAAAGATCAACAGTAGCCTTTGTAGGTACTCCAATTTAGAAACTCAACGGATATAAAATATCTAAAAACCGTACCGAGAAATTCAATTCCAATTCTTAAAGTGTCCACCCACCTATCGATAAAATAGTTTCACAAAAAAGACATCGCAGCAAGCCCCTTGTCATTGGCCTGTCATGTACTGAAAACATTCCGGTAATAAAATATTTGAAGTAATTTCGTTTAGAAACGTGAATAAACGTTTATTTTTACTGGCTAGAAATGGCGAGAGACAAAACAGGATTTGACATCTACCCTCACCTTTTCCACAGAGAATAATGGAGTAACTGAAAATAGTGCTGAATATTTTTGGAAGTCGACAAAAGCATGATGTGTATAAAAACTGTATAGACACGTTGTTTTATTTTATGGCATTGTACGTTTTATTCAAGTTTGAAAAATATGCCTTTTCATAAATTATGTAATCTTGCAGCTATAGCTTTCATGCAGTAATAATAGATTTCGAACATTATTGATTTTTCAACATGTTACAGCCATGTTGTGCTATTCTAGAGTGCGGGTTCGAATCCCGCCCGAGACTGAATTTTTCAATCTTTAATTTGAATAATAATAGATGCTTAGACATATAATGCAAAGATTTTTTTTGGTCTGGGAGAGACAAATTCTAATAAAATATAGCGTTAAAGGTCACTGGGCACCTTAGTATGAAAGCTATACCCACGACCTACCGAAGAAAAATAGTATAGAATGTTTAGATAAATGTCTCTAGTTCATGAATATATATAATACGTCGCATTAATGTATTTAGATAACGGGATTCAGGACAAAAACTAATAAAGAAAAATTTTATATTTCCCTCGTAGGACGTATGCTAATCAAATCAGTTGCGTCCTACAAAAAGGGGAAGTGCGGAGTACTCGAAACCGACGGGCATGTATGAAGAGATGTATGGATGTGCATGAGGCAAAAGAGGTATGTAAGGATCGTAGTAAGTGGCGCGCCCTGGTCTCTGCCTACCCCACTGGGAAAGAGGCGTGACGTTATAGATAGATAGATAGATAGAGATTTATATTTTTGTTCATTTTTTACATTTAGGTACATTTTAGTACATATAGTACATTTTAGTACATTTTTTAAATTTTGTACATTATCGAACATTTTGTACATTTTTGAACGTTTTTGAAAATTTTAGTATTATAGTACATTTAGTAAATTTTCCCATGGTTAAAAAAATAAATATCTACCTATATAAAATTGGATGTGGGTTAATACTAAACATTTTAAAACCAATTTGGTTTTTGTAGGAAGAATTTAGTTAGCTGGGTCAGATTTCGCCCAATGACCTTTTGTAGGCACTTTCACTTTTGCACGAAAAATGTATGAACCGTGGTTGATGTCTTTTTGCAATCAATAGAACCAATTTCGAGATATTTTTGAGATGGGTTTGACTTACTTAAGTAAGGAAGTGTGTTTCCAAGAAAATGTTGGTTAGTAAGGTTTGCTGAGGATTTCGCCGGATTAGCTATCATGTAGCTCAAATGTAGGTCGAGTTCTGTACGAATGAGGATTTTAATAAACGAGTTCAAGCTTTATGCACACTTCTTTGATTACTACGAGTAAGTACATACGATATTTATTTTTATTTATTTTCGAACTAATAACAAAATACGATGTAATAATTCACGAGTCTTATAAGTTATTATTATATACTATTTATTATATAACTTAAACTTAAACAATCAATCAAATTAAACCTACTTATATTTACTTACGTCATTATTATACCTTGCAGTACCTACCTATTTAATATTTTAAGTGACATGATAGGCTGCTTCAGACCATCAAACAGAACCACTGTTACAATCGAAGAAAACCTGAATTCAAGAAAAGTCGATGAGTTTGATGGTCTGAACCACCCCTGAAAATTTCGAAACGGAAAAAAAACATCCAAGTATACAGGGTGAAATTGATATCATTAGCATCCTTTTAAACTAAGAGTCTGCCCATCAAACTGAACAACTTTAACTAAGGGAGCAAACCAATCGGAGCAAAAATTAAATCAGCTGTTCCATACTAAACTGCAATGCCTACTCGACTCAAATGTATACAACAGCAGATTTTATTTTTGCTTCGATCTGTTTGCTTCCATAGTAAAAGTTGTTCAGTTTGATGGGTAGACTCTTAGTTTAGAAGGATGCTAATGTTATCAATTTCACCCTGTAGAGTCTGTAGGAAGTGACAGCCTAACAAATACTGAAACGGTGAACTCAGACCATAGCAGTTTTAATGTTACGTAGCATTATTAAAACATCTAAATCATTTCCAATAATAACATTTCCAGTTCAGTTAGCTTTTGAACAATAACAGTAGGTAGGTACATAGCGAGGAGTTGTTTTTGACATGGGTTCGACTGCACTTAAGTGTAGAAGCGAGTTTCTAAGAAAACCCTGTTTGCTAGTGCTCGGTCCGTCTAAGGGTACCCATTTGTTTTTACATTGTTTGATATAAATAAGTTAGTCACTTGCTAGCTTGCTACCCATGCTTTGCTAAACCAGATAGCAGATGAATTAAAATTCAACAGTAAGCTCTTACTGGATTTTAGAAATACTTTTTTGATAAATAAATACATTGTCACACAAATATCAAGTCACATTTAAAGTACCAGAATCTAGCCTGAACTAGTATTATGATGACTAGACAACGACATAGAATACATATATAAATACAAACATCCATGACTCGGGTACAAATATTCATATTCATCAAACAAATATTTGTCCCTTACGGGATTCGAACCCGCGACCCTCGGCACAGCAGGCAAGTTCACTACCGACTAAGCTACTGGGCTGTCTAAAAAATTATTTCTTACTTTATGACAAATTTTGACAACAGGATGTAACAAAACACCCTAGAAATGCTTTATGTGACCAACATCGAAATCGTGAGAAAAAATTCAGCTGTTGCATACAAAACTGCAATCCTACTCAACCTAAATGTTGGGACAGTTGATTTTTTCTCGCGATTTCAATGTTGGTCCCATAGAAAAAGTTGTTCAGTTTATTGGTCTGGTTATCTCCTTAAAAACTGTCAGCATATTAAGAAGGACCCCCTGTATAGTGTCAGTGACTGAAAACACCATTCAATTTTCTCGCTTGACCAAACAGAAAACAACTTCGTAACTAACTTTTGACAGGTGTTCAAAACATTCACACACAGTGACGTAAAATGTTATGTAGACAGAGCTCTGGAGTTGACTGGCATCCGAAATAAAAAGAGAACAAAAGTTCCACTCTACGTAAATATGATCACCGCATCCACCCTACTGTGCATTTAGACTAACTTTTGATAGATGTTCAAAATATTCACAGTGACGAAAAAGCTCTGCAGTTGACTGACCTCAGATAAATAAGATGACCATAAATAAGAAAGATGATGTTTTTTAATATTGACGTTTTTCTTTCAAGCTAGTGATCATACGACGACCAGTCCTTCCTTCCAGATCCTTGATAAAATTAAAATCAACTTAAAATAACTGGCCATTAGGAAAAAAAAATATAATGTCAGAATTTGACACTTTATGTTGCTGTTTCTGTTTTCAGCATAGAGTTAGAAAGAGAAGGCTTTTTTTTAACTATACTTAAATTATATAAGTAAAGGTTTTTCTCCACGGAGTTCGAATGATTTTCTTGCAATCACTTTTACCATTTAGAGATTACCTTTGACTACTTATTATGAGGATGGTATCATTTCCCCTCTGCCACGGTATAAGAGCAATTGATCATATGCATTTACACCCAATTTTATACCTTATCCGTTATCACTAAACGAGACAGCCTAAGATTGCGAAACAATAATTTCGAACTTAAAACGTTTGGGGTTCACACGAGACTACTTTTCATGAATTTTAACATTCAAAATTAGAACCTAAAGTTATGGGGAATAATATGAATATCCAAAGTTGCGGATTTCATGTCACCTCGCCCCCCGCTAAAAGTGGCAGAAATGTTTGTTAGTAGAGTGACACGCGTAACCAGTCCCTATATTCAAAGGAGATTACAGATAAAAATTAAATCTATTTGTATTCATAAACTCGATGAAGCGCAAAAAAAAAATTAAATTAGATTCTTAAAATTACGTCTTCTAAAAAATATAAAATAAAGACCAAAAAAACTTGGTATACTGAATTTCGCCGTCGAACCTAGTGGTGGTCTTATGTCAATAAGAAAGCCTTGCGAGCCTTGCTGCGCATGCATCTGTTGCGAAGAAATCGTCTGCAAATTAGTAAAGTGGACCTTCTGTTCTCTATATTTTGTGACATGGAAAATTTTGTAGAATATTTAAAAATATTTTGCTTCTGTAACATGTGTCCTACATGGTACACGAGAGTTCGTAATGATTTTCCATACATTGTGTAATTATTGGATCACGGGCCAAATTTTCAGTGAAGTTTTCTATTATGGGAGCAATATCATTAAATCTCTCATAATAACGATTTTCATTACTACAGGGTGTAACAAAACACCCTAGTAATACTTAAGGGGGTGCTTCAGACCATCAAACTGAACAACTTTCACTATAGAAGCCAACATCGAAATCTCGAAAAAAAAACAGCTCTTTCATACAAAACTGTTAGTACCGTCTCGACTCAAATGCAGACGCCGCGCGCCGGCAGATTTTTTTATTTTTTCTCGACGTTGACTCCATAGTGAAAGTTGTTCAGATTGATGGTCTGAAGCACCCCCTAGTATTACTAGGGTGTTTTGTTACACCCTGTATACTAACATAACTTTAAGGCTGTTTCAGACAGTGAAACTTAACAACTTTCCTTAAGAAACATGGGTCAAAAGGAACAATATTTTTTTGACTTTCCAGTTTCCATACAAAAGTCAACATATAGATTTTCTAAGAGGTCCAAAAAAATCGTGTTTTTTCTTCAGGAAAATTCGTCCCGTATACAGGATGTAACAAAACACCCAAAAAAATCAGCTGTCTCATACATTTTAGTCGAGTTGGTACTGCAGTTTTGTATAAGACAGCAGATTTTTTTTATTTTTACTCGATGTTGGCTTGATGGTCTGAAGTTACACCCTGTAGATTGTGATATAGCGCGGCCTCTAGTAAGATTTTATCAATTTTATGGTTATTATAATATGTATACACATCTCAAAAAATAGTTAATTACCCAAAAAAGGCGTGTACTTATTTTTCATTGTAATTACTATAACAGTAAGCATTCTTTTACTGTATTTCAGAATAATATAACTGCTTCGTATTTACTTTTGAAATAAGCTAGTTAATCCAAACATACGTTACGCTTAATGCACTACAATGCAAACAAAAGTATAAACACAAAAAATTATTCCACATTTTTATCCACGCGACACGGTAGCGTGCGGAGATTTTAAAATTGAAATTTATATTCCTTTCGGAGCAGTTAAAAAAAAGCCAAGAGTGTTCCCGTTATTGTGGCATGCAGTGTATGTTTCGTAATGTAATATTTTATTTTATTAGGTCAAACGGACTTAATTATGCGAGATTTTTTAAAAGCAACCACAATGTTCGAAAAAGTCTGAGATTCTTTTGCGAACACTGAAAAACGACTTGAATGCTTGTTTTGAAACAGGATTTTTGTTTTGAAGAACAAAAAATAATTATCAGCATTTTCATACATTTTAGTCGAGTACGTACTGTCCTGTAGTTTTGTGTGCAACAGTATTTTTTTTTCGATTCCGATTTTGCTCCCATATTACAAATTGTTCAGTTTGATGGTCTAAAGAACTACGTTTAATACGTACCTATGTAACGCATTTAATTTTACACCCTGTATACAGAATGTTAGGGTAAACAGTTGCATTACTATAAGGGTACCCATGATACTGTACCCATGATACTGATCAACTTTCTCAAAGAAACCTATATGAAATTCTCAAAAATATATTAGAACTTTCCATACAAAATAACCGCCCCGGTCCAAAAGAACAAACATACGATAGTCTCAAATTCGAACAGCTGATCGAACGTTTATATGAAATGTCGAAATTCTTTTTTGTGAATTTCCTATATTATGTTTCTTAGGGAAAGTTGACTGCTTACCTTAACACCCCGTAGCCTGTATTATAGCTACGTATGCGATGGGCTTTACTCGTCATTCCACCCTAAAATAAGCAAAATTTTAGTCTACCACACTACACGTAGATTTCTGACCACCCCAAAAGAGAATAGTTACGATCTTGTCATGTGTAAGTATAAGGTAACAAAGACAGAGGCACAATGATTTAGTGCTTGTGTATATTATACAGGATGTCCCAGAAGTGGTGGTCTAAAATGGACGAGGGGGTAGTGGAGATTATTTCCGACCATTTTGATCCCATACACATAGGTCCGAAAATGAACGGTTCAAAAGTTACAATGAATTTTCTACTTTTTGAGAAAAAGTCTACTTGTCACAACAAAAATGCTAATTTCAAAAAAATTATGAACCATTTCAAACTTTTTATTTTAAATTCATGTTCCTTAATTGTGTACCTTTGTAACGAGACCATTTTCAATAAAATCACCATCGTGTATGACACGCAGGAGACGATTTTGTGACAGACTATCGTTTTCTTGAAAACTGATAAAACTCTGACAACAGGGCTCTGCCCACACGATAAGAAGATCAAGTAGGCAAACTTTGTGTACGCTTATCTTGTGAGTGTATTTCTGGATGAAAAGACAAATTAAATTTAATTATTAAGTATTTATATTTCCTTTGGCGCTGCTTGGTGTAGTGAATGAATCGATCACCGAAGTTAAGCAACGTCAGGTCCAGACAGTCTTTGGATAAGTGACCGTTTAAATTATACACTTTTTGGGAGTTACGCTGTTATTAATTAACTTTTGAACCGTTCATTTTCGGACCTATGTGTATGGGACCAAAATTGTTGGAAATGATCTCCACTACCCTCTCGTCCATTTTAGACCACCACTTCTGGGACAATCTGTATATAACATTTAGAACTATTATGTGTATTGTATATCTGAAATGACTAAATCTGCTGGACCTTCCTAAAACCTACCATCCCTTAATCTACCAGATTTTTTCCAATAAATTATCATAATCAGCAATTTATAAACGAATCTAGAACTTTCTGGTTTTCTCGGAGGAAGTATGCTAGGCCCACTGGTAGTATGCCTTGCCTTCCCCCAAAGGTAGAAAGAAGGAAATCGACGTAGACTTTCTTCTCTGTACAAAAGTGGCGTAATGAGCGTGTTTCTCATTCGATCCGCGCGCCGAGCGACGTTGTTCTACTGCGGCTACGAAACTAGAGATTTCTGCATTTAATAAAACTCTGCACATTTAAAGATTGACATTTAATGGAACAACTCGTTGTGTAAATATAATAGAAGGCAAACAAACGATCGAGGGGAAAACAAACTAGACAGATCAAGACAGATACCCAAGACGAGCGACACTTTGCGGTCGCGGAGGGTAAATTGTATAAGCGCGACGCTCTGCGACCCACCGCAATAGCAAAGTGTCGCTCGTCTGTAAGAGGTAAGAGCCCTTACGGCCAGAAGTGCGATTTTTGAAAATCATACGAGCGACTTGGCAGTAGAAAATGTCAAAATGACTATGGAGGTTATGCATCTTTCTACTGCCAATTCGCTCGTATGATTTTCAAAAATCGCACTTCTGGCGACGACGGGACCGGGCACACTGCGGCGCGGGCGCGGCAAGCGATTTTTCAATACACTGCCTACGCGCCGCTGCGCTGCGTGCTTGCGTAATAATTATAGTTAGGGACATAACGCTCAGTGTATTGAAACTTCGCTTTTCATGCTGCAGTTCGTCCTGTCCCCTGGCCAGGCCATTAATCCAGTAGTAATCAAAGCGAACTTCTCATCGCTTTTTCTCAAGCCCCACCATTAGGGATGCAAGCGTAAAAAAAAACAGCAATATACAAGCGTCGTAACGCACGTGACCGGCCCAGAGATTGCGTCTAATGACATCGTAATGTTCGGTGTAGAACAAACACATCGGAACATACAAATTAATGGCTGTAAAATCTGGCTTTATGTTACCTGTTATTGATTTTTAGACCACTTTGGTCCTGTACTGGAGTGAAGATAATCTTGGTTACCTTTAAACCTACACTGAAAAAATGTTTTGTTACACAGGGTGAAATTTATATCATTAGCATCCTTTTAAACTAAGAGTCTACCCATCTAACTGGACAACTTTTACTATGGGAGCAAACCGATCGGAGCAAAAAAAGTCTGCTGTTCCATACTAAACTGCAACGCCTAGCTGATTTTTTTTGTGCTCCGATCGGTTTGCTCCCATAGTAAAAGTTGTTCAGTTTGATGGGTAGACTCTTAGTTTAAAGTTTCACCCTGTATATACCTAAACTTTAGTGACTACCGAACTGTTTTGTAGCACATAACCAAACATTTGGTTATAAATAGCCAATTGTTTAGCTATTTATAACAAATTGTTTGATTATGTGCTACAAAAGCAGTTCGGTAGTCACTAAAGTTTGGGTATATTTAACAAAACATTTTTTTCAGTGTATCTCCAACCACCATCTCAGCCTATACAGAGTGTTTTGGCAATTTTGATGGGCTGAAGCACCCCAGTATAAGTATGGAACGCATTTTAGTTTAGACCCTGTATTTTTCTCCCCTGCAGAGCGCTAATATCTCCCGAATAAGCTTGGGTGGTACTTAAATTAAGCTAAACAAAACCAAAATAAGCCGGCCGCGCGACGTTATACGTTATTCACCCTACGCGTGACCATTTATATTGGCTTTGTATAGCTTGATGTGTCCTGTATGAAATTTTTAAGTGCCTAAATTGTGTACGCTCAACACGGATGCACTCTCCATACTCACCTGAATCAGATGGAATGGGAGACCGATACGATCAGAATTGCGATTTTTGAACATCATACGAGCGAATCGGCAGTAGAAAGATGCATAATCTACATAGTAATTTTGACATTTTCTACTGCCGAGTCGCTCGTATGATGTTCAAAAATCGCACTTCTGATGTGGGGTCGGATGTGTTGCCTAAAAAAAATGAAATAATATAATTTCTCCTCAATGTAGGTACGGTATACATTCCCATTTAAAAACTAAACTAAAATTATAAAATTAAAATTATACAACGTACTTAATATTATTATGACTATTACCAGAACAGGGGTCTTCAATACAGGCAAGGCTTGAAACTTGAGCTTGGCTTGGCTTGGCTTGGCTCAATACTATCGATATTTGTTTTTTTCTTCTTTACTACCACATTTCTGTTTTTGGGTTACGTTATCTGTCTTCCTTCACGCTAAAGGTCACTAGGTACCTTAGTATGAAACCTATACCCACGATCTACAGCAAAAAAATAGTATAGGATGTTTAGATATATGTCTCTTTTTCATGAATATGTCGCATTAATGTAGACCATGGGATTCAGGCCAAAAAGTAATAAAGAAAAATGTTATATTTTGGTACATTTTTCTACATTTTCGTTCATTTAATACATTTTGTACATTGTAGTACATTTGAGTACATTTAGTACATTTTAGTACATTTTGTTAATTTTGTACATTTTCGTACATTTTGAACATTTTTGGACATTTTGTAAATTTTAGTATTATAGTACTTTTAGTACATTTTCTCATGATTTAGAAAATAAATAACTACATAAAATAGAATGTGGGTTAATACAAAACATTTTAAAACCAATTTGGTATTTGTAGGAAAAATTTAGTTAGCTGTGTCAGATTTCGCCCAATGACCTATCGATTCAATAGGTGCAATAAACGAGCGAGTAATAATTAAGGCGGGGCATACAGATAGACAGATAGAATGGAAAAAAGTCTAAGAGTCCTTGTTTGACAACGGAATCGTAAAAACAAAGGCACATCTCGATTTTTCTCTGTTTTGTCGGAGGTGTCATGCTAGGCCTACAGGTAATAATGAAACTTATCTCATTATTCCGACCCAAAACATCCCATTAAAGGTAAATTTTCAGATAGTAAACGGACATTTTCCATGGGTTTGGGTACGGAAATGTCTTCGTTTCCCGTTAGATTAGCACTATTCTAATCGTAAACTAAAGGAAAAGGGTTAAAATTAACTGTTGTTTAATGTTTTCTGTTTAGTTTTGTAATAGTTATTTAACTTACTAATGTTATGTTTTGTTGTATCGCCCATCTTTTAGGGCAATACAACATAGAGTTTGCACCATAAAAATATACCTACAGTTTTTGAGAGTGACGCGATTATTATTATTCTAATCTAGAATAAAGGGTGTTAGAGTAAACAGTTGCATTACTTTAAGGGAGATTGTACCCATGATACTGAACAACTTATCCAAAGAAACCATTATTTGGCGAAAAAAAAAATCTACTTTCCATACAAACGTTCGATCAGCTGATTGCATTTAGTATGGGGAAAACCACATTTTTATTTCTTTTGAGAATTTCCTCTAGCTTTCTTGGGTAAAGTTATTCAGTATCGTGAGTCATACACATTAGTTGCGTTAGTGGGTTCGAATCCCGTAAGGGACCAATATTTGTATGATGAATATAAATATTTGTACCCGAGTCACGGATGTTTGTATCTATTATGTATTCTATATCGTTGTCTAGTCATCATAATACAAGTCCAGGCTAGATTCTGGTACTTTAAATGTGACTAGATAATTTGTGTGACATTGTCCAAGATATTTATTTATTTATTTTATTATTAGCAACTAACACCCCGTATAACATACTCAAATATTTTGGTATAGGGTATATGAGTTCCCGATTATTACCAAAACGCGGCAAGAACCCGCTGAAATGTTTAATTCTAGAGCGTATGCAGATGTTTTCCCAGTTAACGTTTCCGTTCACTGTATTTTCCTTTATTGTCTCTAAAGCGGTGTAATAAAAAACTGCAGTACTGACTGGAAGAAATGTAGGTATTGGGACAGCAGATTTTTGTTCCCACTTTGTTTCCATAGCGAAAGTTGTCCAGTTCGATAGTCTAAACCACCTCTTTAAATAATTGCTAAGGTATTTTGTCAAATTATTGTATAGTTAACGTATAAAACATACAATGTAATTCACTAAGCGCAAATATCGTCACAACCTTAAATTCGTCGTTGACACATCGGTGATCTGACAATTCGGTATTCGCTATAGATAGATCATATTGTGTCAAACTCATACAGGGTGACATTGATAAATCATTAGGCATCCTTTTATAAACTAAGAGTCCACCCATGAAACTGAACAACTTTTACTATGGGAGCAAACCGATCGGAGCAACTAAACAATCAGCTGTTCCAAACAAAACTGCAATGCCTACTACTTGCTGATTTTATTTTTGCTTCGATCTGTTTGCTCCCATAGTAAAAGTTTTTCAGTTTGATGAGTAGACTCTTAGTTTAAAAGGATGCTAATTGTAGAATACACCTTTCTACTAAGGGTTGGTTGAGGTTGATGTATATAATGAAACACAGATATAGTCTTCACTAGTGAATGTGACTAGCACCCGTCCGCGCAGCACGGCGGTCGGTGCACGAATACCGAGCGAATGCACGATAGATATTCACCACAGACCGCGTCCGCCGATAGACGGCGCTACCGGCGCTTTCCACATTAACTACTCTTTATTGCTGTACACTACATCTCTTTCTTGTTTTAATTTATTTTTTACCTTTACTCGAATCTACCACCGCTTCGGAATGTATAGCCCGTGGAGAAGAAGCGGCGCAAGAAACTCCACAGTTTAGCTAATCTCTTAAATCTTATTACAATACAGTGTTGACTGTTATCAAAGCTATTACATCAAACAAATTACGAATTACTTATTGAGACTAAGTTGTTTACAGAAAATAGATATTTATCAAATATTGATCTTAAATTGTCAAACACCAAATTCAACGATAAACAATGTTTATGGAAATTACAATCTCATTGTATTAACACATTTGAGTTATTGTTACTTCTGTTCTATACTATCCCTTCCCTGTAAAAATATTTTTCTATTGATAGGTAGGTAAGTAAACCTACAAAAATAACGTTCCATAGATCTTTATTATCTCTTATTTATTTATTTTGGCTAACTACTAGTCAAAGTCACTGCTTCAAGATCGTATCCATTTCCGTTTTATCAAATTAAGGAGGTAAGGACAAAAGAGTGAATCTGTGATAAGCACATACACTTATGCATTCAAAATATTCTGGCGGGTGCCAGCCATTGCAATAAAGCACTCACAGCTATTTTATTTGCATGACCTTTAGCTTTTGCTAACAATTTGATAGTTGCATGGCTCTGTAACCCATATCATTTTATTGTTGCATGATATTTTAGCTTTCGCTAACAACTTCATAGTTGCATGGTCTTATAACCCATATAATTTTACAGTTTCATGAATGCTGATATAACGCTGACTGACAACAATATTAAGTAAGGTACACTAGGTCGCTTTCGTTACCAGCTATGTTCAGTAGTTACCTTTAGTTAGTCGACTAGACTAGTTTTGAGAAATCAGCAGTTTCAATTTAATGGACCCGTTTAATATGTAGATACTATTTTACGAACCATACAGTTATATCATTTGGTAGGCTTTAAAAAAATAATGCTATTTTTAATTACAATTTACATGAATTAAGTGCAACTGTTGTTTAAACTTAATTGCCTGGCGTCATATTATTACAGAACTGCAAATCATTTTGTTTTTTGACTTGCTTGCACTGAAATTATGTTCTTTATTTAAAATATTATGAATTTATGATTAACCGATTTGGTTCAAGTACAGTATAGTATACTTTAACACATACAAATGATTAAATTAACAGTGCAGTGCCTGCAGTGATTAGGTAAGATACAGATTTTATCTATACAAAGAAGAAAGTGCAGTAAGTCATTAATTCCTTTAGAGTTATTCATAGCGTAGCTACTCACAATAATTAATGTCAATGGAATGACCAACTACAAGCTGCTAATAATTACTTATTTGACTTGTCATCTGAATGACCAACTACGAGCTGCTTATAATTATTTATTTGACTTGTCATTTGAATGACCAACTACAAGCTGCTGATAATGAAATAACAGTTTTTTTTTCAATTGAATGACCAGCTGCAAGTTGCTAATAATTATTTTATTTATTTGACTTGTCATCTGAATGACCAACTACAAGCTGCTGATAGTAAATTTGATAGCATTTGATGCCCAGCTAAAAGTTGCAAATGTCAATTGAATGACCAGCTACAAGTTGCTAATGTCAATTGAATGACCAGCTGAAAGATGCTAATGTCAATTGAATGACCTGCTACAAGTTTCTAATGTCATTTGAATGACCAGCTAAAAGCTGCCAATGTCAATTGAATGACCAACTGTACGTTGCTAATAACTGTTTGTTGTACATGGCAAAGCACTAACCATAAACATTACAAGCTGACAATATGAGAGTAATCACCCTGACCATTTCAAACCTCTTAGCTATTAATTGGAGACATTTTCTCTTTATTAAGCACTAAAGCAAGGAGGTATGGTTCAATCGGCGCCTTAGCAGTCGTCCTGTTGAAGGCTGGTTTTTCTGTGACATCTAGCAACATACAATCTGCGAACAAAATTGTTAACCAGTATTATCGGTTTGGTTATGAATGTTATGATGCTTGAATATGATATAGTTATTAATCTTCTCTCAACTGAGATGAGCGTTTCTTGTTAAAATGTGAGTAGGTATTTCAAGAAATACTAAATTTAATATGAAATCACCTGATCATTTTCTGATCCTTTTTGATACTTTTTGTAAATAATTGTCTGAATTAACATTGATCCTTAAAATATAAAATTCCTTGCTCAAATAGCCAAAGAAACTAATTAGTTTCGCCTGGAGTGATTACATCCATAATTATGACATTAACAACAATGTTGCAAAGATAAGATCAACGTAATGTTACCGAATTGAAGTTCTATAAAGCATAGATTACGTCAAACAAGTTCCGGTAACAAATAGGATGATGATGATGATTGGCAATTATGTTGGTACTATTGATGTTTGTATTGAAATATTTTCATGAACTAGTACCACCAAATAAGCTCCGAATGTGTTGTATATTATTATTGTTCTCGCATACCTACACTGAGAATGTCCAATAAGTAAAACGTTTAAAACGTAAAACTTCGGATTTCAACTTAGTTTTTGCGACATCAGAATGTTCGTTACGCCGAATGTTCGTTACGTCGAATGTTCGTTACGCCGAATGTTCGTTACGCCGAATGTTCGTTACGCCGAATGTTCGTTACGCCGAATGTTCGTTATGCTGAATGTTCGTTACGCCGAACATCCGTTACGCCGAATGTTCTATACGTAGAATGTTCGGTACGCATAATGGTAATAAGTAACTTTTATTAGAGACCATTACAACTACGAAGTACGACAATTACTTAAAAATGACAATGCGTCAATATAAGTATAAAAAACAATTGGAATAAACTCACTTGGCATATCTTGGTTACCTAATCCTGTTCGTCTCGAATCAAGACACTATTCTTAACCTTTGGTATGCCAGAACGCGGATTAGCATGATGAAAACCATTTATTTCTATTGTGTCTGGTTTTTCCGGCATACGAGAGGTTAATGGGCGTATTTTGGATACCTATTAGGCCATAATGACGGACTACCAGCATGCATTAGTATATGCTCACGACTACACTCCCCGAGGAGCAGTCAGAGACTCCAAAACCCCAGGACACCCTTGCCCCACCAGCACCGAAACTCCGTCCAGTCACGTGTAACGGGCAGTGAAACTGGAGCTACGGACTACGAGGCCCTTTTATATTTGCGGAATGCTTTGAATAAATTCTTTTAATCGTGTAAAGTAATACAGAATGATTACGTGACCTTAAAGATTGATGTCCGCAGCTGGCGTACATTTGTCCATCCTAGGCGCCGCGCCGCGCCGTCACGTGTTGTCCCACACCTTATTCCTGTCTGGTCTACCCTCTTTCCTCCAGCATCAGCATTCGATGGTCGACATGTGGGAAAAGAAATACAGTATGTAGATAATTCCAAATAAACGATTTAAAATCGGGACAAAAAACTATTTTTCCTTTTCTTTTGAAATATATTTTTATCACTGTGAACTTTAGGCAAAAATAAAGCAACGCTAGCAGACACCAGATAATTAAGATAATTCCCAATAAACGATTTAAAATCGGGACAAAACTATTTTTACTTTTCTTTTGAAATATATTTTAACACTGTGTAACTTTTTAGGCAACAAACAAAGCAACGCTAGTAGAAACCGTCTTCGATTGTGTTTAAATAAATCGCTTAGCTTCCTTAAAGGAACAGTGTAATTTTATTTCGTAGGCACCGTTTGCATTTTTAAATTTTCAACTCTCAACAAACTGATAAGCACTTTACTCACGTGAATTTCGAATCCCGGCGTCGCCAATGTAGAATACACCTTTCTACTAAGGGTTGGTTGAGGTTGATGTATATAATGAAACACAGATATAGTCTTCACTAGTGAATGTGACTAGCACACGTCCGCGCAGCACGGCGGTCGGTGCACGAATACCGAGCGAATGCACGATAGATATTCACCACAGACCGCGTCCGCCGATAGACGGCGCTACCGGCGCTTTCCACATTAACTACTCTTTATTGCTGTACACTACACTAATGATATCAATTTCACCCTATATAAAAACTTAGACGATCTGAAGGATGCAAGGAGGATGCTACATTTGTGAGCACATCGATGTTTTTGACAGCGATGTGACGCTTAGTGAATTGCACTCCTGATTTAGAAAACTCATTTGAACTAATGAATGTTTTTTTACAGAAATAAAATCTTAATAAACCTTTATACAGCACCTTTACCAGTACCTTTCTATGCCTAAATAGCTGTAAAACAGCGAGAACCGTGCTGAAAAAAAAATTAATTAAAAAACCTTAATTAGACAGAACGCTCTCGGCCGGAATAAAATGTACGACAACCGTGAAATATTAACGAGGTTGTACGTACACCGTAACTCGGTCATTACCATTAGGCTACTAATTAAGATGTAAACAGAAAAATTTTACTTCGGAAGTATAAGGAAAAATTTTAACCCACTTCAAAACTAAACACATAATACAGGGTGTCCGTGACAGCCTAGCAAAGACTGAAACGGTGAACTCAGACCATCAAACTGAACAACTTTCACTATGGAGCCTATCTCAGGAAACGCGAAAAAAAATCAGCTGTCCCATACAAAACTGCTGTGCCAACCCGACTAAAATGTATGGGACAGCTGATTTTTTTCGTGTTTCCTGAGGTAGGCTCCATAGTGAAAGTTGTTCAGTTTGATTCACCGTTTCAGTATTTGCTAGGCTGTCACTTACACCCTGTATACAACCAACGTCTCTTAAAGGACCATGGGCAAATTTATATGGGTCTGGTTTAAGAGTGATCGGTGCGCGGAATGCAAACCTACTAGCTGGTAATGAAACGGTGTTTTATTTGGGCCATACAAAAAAATAATAATAAGTTGTGTTTGTCTTCTAGCCACCCAAACACCCACCAACCAATCACAACCACCACCCAAACACCAAACAGCACTACAAACGCACGCGTACACTACTAAGATCAGAAAAAAAAAACTGTTGTGTTTAATATTTTTACGCTATGATTTTTATGTTTTTTGAATCATTTTTTTTATGTACCAAAACACCATTTTCCTGTCATACGGCATGGGTTATAAAACTGTTGAGAGGTAGACCAATTTGCCCATGGTCCTTTGCATCAATACATTTTATTCATCTTATCGGAGTCGGTGTCAAGCCATTCTTGACTAGGCTAGAAGTAATTTTTTGGCTTGGCTTGTATGAAATTGCCAATGCGAAACCTGGTGCAATCGAAAATTGAGAATAGCAGAGAAAAGTCTTTCATTTTCTAATTCATAGCATACGAAAATAGAGTTCAAAACTAAATCCAAACACACCTGCCTCGCTCAATCCACTTAGAACCTTATTACCAAGTATCAAGTCCCTATCTCCCCCTCACACAGGTCACTCCAATGAGCAATTTAAATTCAAAAGCAGAAATCAACTGTTTATTCGTAGTGGAGCAGTTTCAGAAGTACAGCGAATGCTTTACAAAGGTAGGGATTACAAACGCTTCAGCCTAGTGCACTGGTTCTCAAACTGTGGGTCACGATCCCCTCGGGAGAGTCGAATTGACTATGTAATTCAAGGAGACGCTTCTGCGAGCTTACACGAGCCCGTTTTACATCAACTTTTCTAACGAGTGTATATTAGGGGGCGTTTCAGACCATCGAAATGAACAACTCTTTCACTATGAACCAAGGACCAATGTCAAAATCGCAAAAAAACTGCTGTTCCATAAAAAAACGCCAACGGCTACTCGACCCAAATGAAGAACAACAGAACAGACAGAACTGTTCTGATGAATTTCGTGTAGATTTTTTAAGCGGTTTCAACTCTGGCTCAATAGGCAACATTGTTCGTAACGTATTAAATTTTACAGCCTTTATAAATTATAGTAGTGACATTAATTACTTTATAGACGAGTAAATGTAGAGAGCGAGCTCGTATAAGCTTGCGCAAACTATAACCATAGTCCTTATTGACCATAGAGCGATCACGTGAACTGTTTGATCGCGGGTTCGTTCGATCAGTGCAATGTGATCGTAGGAATTATTCCGTCTATGTCGAGCCGCCTCAACGTCGATTCCCATTACGGTGCGTCTCTTTTCTGTCACGTCGATTCGAGCGATGCATGGCCAGTTAGGACAACGATTTAGGGTTCATAATTAAATAAGTTTGAGAAACACTGACCCAGTATAAATATACTAGGAGTCAAACTAACTAGCAAATGAAATAAAGTTACAGGCAACTGTGTATTTAATTATTTAGCCCGGCGAATCTCATATTTAGCTAGTGCCGTATACAATTTAATTCACACTCGCTGAGCAACTATGGTAACTCGATTTGTTTCACACCTGGCCTTAATTTATATGTACAGAAGTAGGTAACCCTTTTGTGGTCGACCACCTTCGATATGAAAAAGCCTGGTCTAGCACATTTAACTAACTATTAACTATCGCCGGATGACGCCCTGATTACGGCGGTACTGGGAGAGTGGGACGCAGATCGTAGACCGCAGAGAGCAGGCTGAGGCAGCTGATCTTCAGTGAGCAGGAGCAGGGGTTCTTCAAATGAAAGAGGCTTCAGGTTTCTTCGCTAATTTTCCCTTCCGATGTTGCGCTGGAGGACTCGTTGCGACTGATTGATTCTGCGCTGTTTTGCGCGCCATGTCCCTCCTAGCGCAATACCGTAAGGACAGCCGCTTTTTATTGTTCAAATTGGTTGTACATTTTCATTACAAAGTTCTGACATTTTAGGCTATATCTTAAAAACTATAAGAGGTAGTTCAAAGCTACGATATTCTACAGAAAGGGCTTACAATTACCCGTATTTTGACATATAACAATCTATACTAGGTGTGATACCCAGGTTTCCTAGTCAGAAAAAAGCGGAAAAATATCACAATTTTTGCCGCGCTATTCCAAACTATTCTATTTCTAGACTATTCTAGGCACTCTATCTATGACCTAGGGTTCTGACTAAGTACACCTGGGTTATCCTCACCTAGCCTACCTATTTCTATGTTTCTATCTATATATCTATTATGTAAAATTCGGGGTCAAAGTGCAAGGTGTAAACTGAACTTTAAAACTGCTATATTTTTCTATCTAACTACTCTAGTCTATATGTTGTGTGTGAAATAGGTAAGGATCATCTACTATTGTGTACCTAAGCTGTTAGATAGGATCCACCTATCTTGAGAAATAAGGGTATGAAAATATCAGAAATGAAACGCCTAAAAAACAACTCTAAACAATGCAAAAACTTATTCTAACCTATTCTAACTATGAGAAACGATCAATTTTATTTGGAAAACCTATAACTATACCTACAACTATAAAAACAATATCAAAAAACTATATTAAAGAAAACTTAAAACTACGACTCTAAAACATGACAAAAACTATACAAAACTATAACGAACTGTACAAATACGTTACCCCCAACATGACCAGTGCATTCCACAAGCGATAAGCTACAAATAAACACTAAAAACCCAATAATCTAATTGGAATTTGCACTGATCACGTTGGGTGTCTGAACTCGCGAGGAAAAACCGTAGCGGCCCGCGTCGACGCGCGAATCCGGTAGCTCGATGTCGCGAACACCTTTACTCTGTACCAAGTTACAGTAACCTTGCGTTGCTGTCAGAAATCGGCTACCGTGTACCTGTAGCTTTAAAAAGTTCTATTGCTTCGGAACCGGTCAAAACAACTCCGATTTTCATAATTTTTTTTAAACTTCTGTAATCTAAAATACTACAACCTCTATAGTTTAAAATTTGACGCTCTCAGTCAAGTAAACAGTTGTAACCCAAAAAATTCAAATTTTAAGAAAAAATGCTTCACAACTTGCGAATTTATGTAAGAACAGGACATTCTCTTTACGTTGAGGCAATTTTAATTGAGAATGGTTGACGAATAAACCTGTGTGAGCGCGCTCCATACAAACGATTTCACATTTCACGCTTTCACATTCCGATTTCCGAAAGTCTAGAGTTGTTGGGTCTCGAACTCACGTCGGACCTGAACTTCGGCCGCTCGATTGAGTCCAAAGCTAAAACCGCAGCCAAGAAACTTGGTATCCTGAACAAGGTTAAGCGGTACTTCTCGCCTGCACAGCTTCTTACTCTCTACAAAGCCCAAGTGCGATCTTGCATGGAGTACTGCAGTCACCTCTGGGACGGCTCCGCGAAATACCAACTTGACGCACTGGACTCAGTTGAGCGTCGAGCCAAGAGACTCATCGATGACGATGCACTCGTCGAGACTAAGTTACACGGTCTGGAGCACCGACTATTGGTCGCTTGTCTGTCGGTATTCTATCGGCTACACTTCGGCGAATGTGCCCAGGAGTTACATGACCTGATTCCACCATCCCCCTTCCATCATCGTACGACAAGACGTAGTGCGAGACTGCATCCATACGTTGTCGATATTCCAACAATCCGGACAAATAGGTTCGCATCCTCTTTTATAATGAGAACCGGTAAGGTTTGGAACTCTCTCCCTGCGTCTGTTTTCCCAAGCAAATACAATCAGGATATTTTTATAAAAAGAAGAGTAAATAGGCTTTTTCTGGGCGAGCGCGCTACATCCTCGGCTTCATCTACACTTTCCATCAGGTGAGCTGAAGCCAAGCGCAAACCCATTATGAATAAAAAAAAAAAAATAAAAGAAAAAAAAAACTAAGTTTGGTTCTATTTTGAATATTAGTCAAATTTTATTGATTTTTTTTAACACGATCCAGAAATCCTTTTGTGTTGTCCTTGTCTGTGGTTTATCAGATTTCCGTTATGTTATACATATAGTTTCAAAGTTACACTGGCTCAAAGATTTCTAACCTCCAGGAACTCCACTAGTAGGTTTCCAAGGCATAAGTGCAAAATAAGTGGAGAATTATGGACATGCTCGTAGGTTCATGCACTATGTACCTATACCTAAGTAGTGTAAGTAAAACATTAAAGGAATGCTTGTAAAAAACAATGTATAAAAGACTATGTGTAATTGTGTAAGTAACATTTAGTACCTATTTTACTTCGCGTTCCGGAAATTTTTAACACAGCTGTTTTTATTTTACATTAAGATTATGAAAAAGCTTTTAGTCGTAGAAATTGAGATTTACTTTTTCCAGTTTTTTTTAAATAATAATTTTTTATTCAGTCTACAGTTCCCGAAAAAGCAACCAATTTACAATACATTCTACGTTCACTAAAGTTATTTTAGTAGGTTGGAAGGTAAGGTACCTACTTTTATGTTGAACGGATTTAAATTTTGAACGTTATAATAATTCCATAAAAAAAATTGCACAAAATTTTTGAATAACCCCAAAAGAATGTGCATTACATTGAAAGTCGAATATGATCCGCATCAAAAATTATTAATTATAACAAAAGTCTTTGTTGTAAAAATGTGTACCTACGTACTTTTGGATGGATTCTGGCTATAGATGACTGACTGACTGACGTATTTTTTATGCAGATAATCAATCAATCAATTATACTTTATTTCACACCAAAAAGAAAAAACATAGTATACAGAGAGCAAACAATCAGGAAATACAAAAGGCACAAAAACAGGCGGTCTTATCGCTAAAAAGTGATTTCTTCCAGACAACCTTGGGGTAGAGGAAATAGTAAAAGAAGATTGGTAGGCGGTGTAGATCAGAATAACATAATATAGATAACATACACAAATAAAGTTATACAAATACAAACATACTGTTATATAAAATACATACATAATATAAATACCTATTACGAATACATATTCATACCTACAAACACAAAAGAATCATACATAAGAGAATTCTAAAACAACAATTACTTGTCAAGGAGAGGAAAACATGAACCAGAGGTTCCATCCCATCCATCCATCCATCCAACCATCAAGGATAGATAGTCAGTGCTCGAGGAAATTAGCTTAATACGTAACAAAGTGAATAAACCAACGGCAAAGGTCATGCACGGTCTTCATTTAAATAGGTATTGCATTGGCAGTGAGTTTCTTTGCTTTTTTATTTCCCTTAGAAAGAAAATTTTTATGACCAACGTTTTTTTTTGGTCTTCGCTGGATCATCCTATTGTCAGTGGCGTAGCGTGGATTTCTGTCGCCCGGGGCACATACAAATTTTGCCGCCCCTTATCATTTTAAGAAAACCTACACGAAAAATAACGGAGCGAGCGAGAAATTTTTCGCACACCTATTCGGGTTGTGGTCACACATCTTTTGGTTTATCCATGCAAAAACTGAAACTTAGAGCGAGTTAAGCGAGCTCTACTTTTCTACTCAAAACGAATCTTTTAGAGTGTAACGGAGCACCCTTTCAGCGCACGCGCCTGAATGCTCCGCTATCATAAATGGTAACCTTCTACTGGAGATGGGGTACCTAGAGGGTTGCAAAATGAAAGGTGGTAGGTACAAATAATAGACTCTTTAATAGTTCTCTCTTACAAAACATAACTTGGCTATTCTAGCCTAAAACTAAACCTATCTAAGGGTATTTCTTGTACCCTAGGGTGGAATGAGTTCCTACCCTTATATCTAAGCTATAATCCGAACCGCGAAGGGGTTGGGGGGCTGAAGGGGGAAGTCCCTAGCGATTTCCCGCCTGAAGCCCTATCCGACCACTCGGGTTTCCCAAGCCGTCAGACGATAGGACTACAGGGAGAGGGCGTCTTCCTGAAAACCCTATCCGACCACTCGGGTGTCCCAAGCCGTCAGACGATATGGTTTTCAGGAAGGGTTCCGTAGCTATTCCCACTGAAATCCTATCCGACCGCTCGGGTTTCCCGAGCCGCCAGCCGATAGGGTTTCAGGGGATTTTTCAGGGGCTGAAGACTTACCGGACCGCTCGGGATTCCCGAGCCGCCACGCAACAAGACTTCAGGTGAGGGAGAGGGGAAGGGAGGAGGAAGGTGAGCCGACCCTTCGTACAACTACCAATTGGCCAGAGATAGACTGCTCGAGGGCTCCCGAGCCGCCATGCACCTCTGAACCGACTGAGAGCCGGTCGAAGAGTGACTGCCCGCTACGGTGGCGGGCTGCCTTTTATATTATTCCGAACGGCCGGCCATGATGCGCTTGAAGTTGTGTGGGTCGTCGCCGAGCGTCGTACGCTGCGCCTCTCCTTAGTGTGTGTGCCTTGTGACGCGGTGTCCATAACACCGGCGTTACATCCTCCTCTCACTTGGGTTGATTTTTTTTTCCTCTGGAAAAAAAAATCATGGCTGTACGACTTGGTTGAAGAAAGTTCCCCTTCTTCCTCCTTAAACCTATTAACTTAACCTAATTATTACTATCTGTTATAATTATAATCTATGCTTAATCTCCTATATTGTACCCTTTATTAGGTTGTTGAAGCTAAGTCTCTGACTGTCTCTTTGAGATCATAGTCGTGAGTATATGCAAGTATGTACTTGGATAGCCCTAAGATTTATCTCACCATTCCGTATTTGGTTGTTGTAGCTAAGTCTCAGACCCCCGTAAGTAAGATACGGTGAGTATATGTAAGTATTTATTCGGCAAATTGGTACTCGTAATATTAGTTGCTGCTGCAATGATACCAAACACTTGCTTGAAACCTGTTTTGTGCCTGTTTACGCATAACTTTATTATTTTCATTCTAATCTATTTAGCAACCAAGTACATATCTCTGTCTATCTAAAAATATTGTTATAATTATGCTACTAAATTTAAGTTTTCCGAACTAGACAAGGATGATATGCAGTTTTACTTAACTTTTATGGCCGTCGCTTGTACTGCGGGAGACGCAACATGCTGTCACCCCTTCTGTTACCACGGCTGCGTGGTATGCCGGACCTCCTTTTCTTTCTTCTCGGAGGTGGTTGGAGGTAATTTATCGGAGCGTAGGCTCCTGCATAGTGTGCGTACTTGTTGTTTACTTGTGGAAATTTCTCTTCAACCTTTTCTTGTAGTTTTGGGCATCTTTGCTTTATTGGGTCCTTATGTTTCAGCTTGGTCTTGTGTTTTACCCCTATGTCTCCTTGCGGACTTTGGCCACTTTCTTTGAATTCTTCCTCTAATTTTATTGCTTGATCTCTTGATAATGTATTCTGTTTTATTTCTTCTTCTCTTTTACCTTCTTTGTGCTCCTCCCTATTTTCTGTCTTCTGTTCCTGCCATTGGATCTTACAGCCCGTCCTGTTCAAGATATCCATTCCTAATATAATCTCCGTTGCCTCAGGTAATACGCTTATTTGCTGTCTGATCTTCCTTCCTTTCAAAGTAATGTCTATTAGTACTCCTTTTGTTGTTGTTGTCCTTGTCCCGTCTGCCAGAGTTATTTCCTGTTCTCTTCTACCTATTTTAATATCGCATTCCTTGCAAACCTTTCTGTTTATGAATGATGCCGTTGAACCAGTGTCTACTAAAGCTGTAAACTTTTTCCCTTTTATTTCGACTTCGGTGAATATCCTGTTGTCTTTTTCAAGGTTATTTTTCGCTGTATATGTTTCCCTCCGCCTTTCTAGATCGCAGCTATATTGGCTTATATTTCCCATAGTTCCGCATTTGTTGCAAAATATTACTTTTCTTGACCTACATTCCCTGGCGCTATGTCCTGGTTTCGCACAATTCCAGCAGCTGGTTTCCTTCTGGTAGTTTGGGTGGACCTTTTGCCCCTTGTTTCTTAAATTTTCTTGTTGCGCTGTACCTCTCTCTTTGTTTGACCATGGTGGTTGGTAGTTCTGGTTGTTCCTAATTCTTTCTTCTGTAATTTTTTCGTATCCTTTAGCTAGGCTGATGAGTTCTCTTATTTTGCTGAAATCTTGTCTCTTTATGTAGTACTTGTAGTAATGGTTCATGTTCTCGTATATTCTCTCCAGTTTTTCTTCCTCTTTCATTCCTCCGTGTCTCCTCATCCCTGTTTGTATTTCTGTCAAGTAATCTGTGAAGCTTTCTCCGCCTCTCTGCTTTCTTGCTATTATTGATTCCATCAGGTTTCCTTCATAATTAATCGGAAAGTAATATAACTTGAAGTCTTCCGTAAAATCGTCCCATTTTTCCCAGTTATCGCAGTTGTTCCTGTGCCATAGGAGAGCTTTCCCTTTTAGTATTCTGGGCAACACCAGCAGTAGTTTATCTTTCTTTATTTCACTTACTTTCACTATGTCTTCTAGTCTCTCCATGAACTCGATAGGATCGTCCGATGTATCATAGCTTAAATTCCACGAACTTATGTTGGAGCTTTCTCTTGCTTCCTCTTGATCTGTGTCTCGTGTCTTGTCCTCCATTTTCAAGTTTTCTATCAATTTTCTGCGGAGTTCCTCCACCTTTAATTCTTCGGTTGGGAGTTTTCGCTTCTGTAATTCTTCTATTAATTCTACTTTCTTTAGCTTATAAATCCACGAAGTTGACATCTATTGAGTCAGTGTGTCCGGGGTGTTACGGTTCTTCTGTCGCGTTGGACTTTCCTAAATCTATTGGATCTTTGTCAAACGGGAAGATTAATACATATATTATTAAATACCTATTCAATGTGCAACCCTTATTTCTTTGAAATGTGGGATTTTTCGTTGGGCGCCAATGTAACGGAGCACCCTTTCAGCGCACGCGCCTGAATGCTCCGCTATCATAAATGGTAACCTTCTACTGGAGATGGGGTACCTAGAGGGTTGCAAAATGAAAGGTGGTAGGTACAAATAATAGACTCTTTAATAGTTCTCTCTTACAAAACATAACTTGGCTATTCTAGCCTAAAACTAAACCTATCTAAGGGTATTTCTTGTACCCTAGGGTGGAATGAGTTCCTACCCTTATATCTAAGCTATAATCCGAACCGCGAAGGGGTTGGGGGGCTGAAGGGGGAAGTCCCTAGCGATTTCCCGCCTGAAGCCCTATCCGACCACTCGGGTTTCCCAAGCCGTCAGACGATAGGACTACAGGGAGAGGGCGTCTTCCTGAAAACCCTATCCGACCACTCGGGTGTCCCAAGCCGTCAGACGATATGGTTTTCAGGAAGGGTTCCGTAGCTATTCCCACTGAAATCCTATCCGACCGCTCGGGTTTCCCGAGCCGCCAGCCGATAGGGTTTCAGGGGATTTTTCAGGGGCTGAAGACTTACCGGACCGCTCGGGATTCCCGAGCCGCCACGCAACAAGACTTCAGGTGAGGGAGAGGGGAAGGGAGGAGGAAGGTGAGCCGACCCTTCGTACAACTACCAATTGGCCAGAGATAGACTGCTCGAGGGCTCCCGAGCCGCCATGCACCTCTGAACCGACTGAGAGCCGGTCGAAGAGTGACTGCCCGCTACGGTGGCGGGCTGCCTTTTATATTATTCCGAACGGCCGGCCATGATGCGCTTGAAGTTGTGTGGGTCGTCGCCGAGCGTCGTACGCTGCGCCTCTCCTTAGTGTGTGTGCCTTGTGACGCGGTGTCCATAACACCGGCGTTACAAGAGCTAGAGCTTTTCAGATACAAAATATGTTAGCATGCGTGTGTGTGTGTGTACCTAAGTAAAAGCGAAGGAATTTTTAGCAGCACTTCTTAGCTATGGTCAGACCTCTTTAAGACTATGTGTAGACCATAGAGTACGAAGAGATGGCATATCGGCTTGTTTCTATAGAAAATGTTGTCGCCAACAAAGGGGGTGAAAAACGGGTGAGGGGAGGGTTAACATTTAAATACGCTACTTCCCGCTAGATGTGTATGATATGACGTCAGGCCCAGTTGAGTATCTGTGCACAGTTCGATACAACATCTCTTCCCCTAGGGGAGCGCGTTATTTTCTCTATGGTGTAGACACAGTAATCAGTGTGTGTTGCCAGTGATGACATATGGAACAGAGACGTGGTCGTTCACTCAAGGCCTCATAAAAAGGCTGAAAGTCACCCAAAGGGCAATGGAGAGGGCTATGCTCGGAGTTTCCCTGCGAGATCGAATCAGAAATGAAGAGATCCGCAGAAGAACTGACATAGGCCAAAGAATAGCTAAACTTAAGTGGCAGCGGGCGGGGCACATTGCTCGCAGAACCGATGGCCGGTGGGGCCGAAAAGTTCTCGAGTGGCGACCGCGTACCGGAAAGCGCAGCGTGGGTAGGCCCCTCACACGGTGGACCGACGACCGTGAAGGCGGCGGGAAAACGTTGGATGGGGGCAGCGCAGGACCGGTCGTTATGGCGATCCTTGGTGGAGGCCTATGTCCAGCAGTGGACGTCCATCGGCTGAGATGATGATGACAGTAACTAAGCGAAGTGAGCTCGACTTTTTTCTGCTCTACGAAGTGGTTATAGACAGAGCTCAATCAATCTATATTTTTCCCGAATTTGCTGCCCCTAGTAAAGTGCCGCCCGGGGCATTCGCCCCCTTGCGCCTCCCCCCCCCCCCCCCCCTCGCTACGCTACTGCCTATTGTATTATTCTTATGACCAGAACTACACTATTAGCAGAAATGATAGCGCTATTACACTAATTCGCAGAAATAGCATCTAGTTAGTGACATAATAATAAGTTGGCGTCGCCACTAAGTCTGGCTAGGGGGGTCAACACACAGATAAACGTGCAAACTGACTTGTTTGTCAATTGACGCTCACGACGTAGGAGGTTATTTTGAGGACCGTCTTCATAACTTACTCAAACTGAAACTCAAAATAATACACATACTCTGACGTAGTAATTTTTTGTTGACTCTACCATCTCGTCGGGAGAGAAGATGCCGCCAGAAACTCTACAACTTACGTTATTGTTTTCAATGTATCTCTATGTCATCCTACTATCCTACACTATCCTACTACAGGGTGTAACAAAACACCCTAGTAATAATTAAGGGGTGCGTCAGACCATCAAACTAAACAACTTTCATTATGGAGCCACAACATCGAAATCGCGAAAAAAAATCTGCTGTCCCATTCATTTGGGTCGAGTGTGTACTGCAGTTTTGTATTTGTTTTTTTTTTCTTCTTAAAATGATGACAGTTTGTTTAAGGGGATGACTGGACCATCAAACTGAACAACTTTCTCTACGGGACCAACATCGAAATCGTGAAAAAATATCTGATGTCCTATGTCCCATACATTTGGCTCAAATAAGTTTGCAGTTTTTTTTTTTTTTTTTTTTTTTATTGTCCATGGGTTTGCTCTTGACCTCAATCTAGTCCACAGGACAAAGATGGGGTCGAAGATGTAGCGAGCTGTTGTTTTGTATGGAACAGCGGAACAGCAAATTTTTTTCGCGATTTCGATTGTGGTGCCATGGAGAAAGTTATTCAGTTTGACGGTCTAATCATCCCCTTAAAAAAGTGTCAGCATATTAAGAAGGACCCTATTATAATAGGTAGACGAATTTTGACTAAATATTTCTACCTGAATTCAAAGAAACGTGGATTTTAAAATTCCAACACGACAAACAAAATAAACATGAAAATGCTTTCTTCCATTATTCTGCTTTGAAAACGCGTAATAGTTTTCTCTCTACGAGAAGTTGAATTTAAATATAAATAAAACTTGCTTAGAATATAATAGCATTTAGAGTTTGCTGGAATATCTTGCAATACTTATTGTTCCTTTCCGCGAACCACAAAGGGACTCTAGATGATAAACCTACTAGGGTTGACAGCCCATCAAAACTTCAGCATCTAAGGGTTCTCCCAAAAATGTATTTGTGAAGTAGAGGAAATGCCTATACAGGGTGTAAAATTTAATGCGTTACATATTAAACAGTGCTTCAGACCATCAGACATAGACAGAACAATTTTTTATGTAGATCCATGTAGAGTCAATAACGAAATCGCGATAAAAATAAGCTGTCCTAATTGTTCTATAAGTACAGGGTGAAATTAATATCATTAGCATCCTTTTAAACTAAGAGTTTTCAAACTGAACAACGTTTACTATGGGAGCAATTCAATCGGAGCAAAAAAAATCTGCTGTTGCTTACATTTGAGTTGAGTAGGCGTTGCAGTTTAGTATGGAAAAGCAGTTTTTTTTTGCTCCGATTGAATTGTAAAAGTTGTTCAGTTTGATGGGTAGACTCTTAGTTTAAAAGGATGCTAATGATATCACTTTCACCCTGTACATTTGGGTTGAGTATAGCCATTGACATTTTCCATGGAACTGCTGTTTTTTTCGCTATTTAAATGTTGACTCCATTGTGAAAGTTGTTCAGCTTGATGGTCTAAAGCTTTCTCGATATGTAACTGTACACCACAAATAATTATACATCCTAGGCACCTCCTCTTCATATACAAAACGCTCATTCAGAGCAGGAGTCGTCATCTAGGTGGATATTGTAACATCTTAGGGATCTTCAAGGCATAATACGGTTTAAAAAACCGTGAAACTTGGAAATGACCTTCAGGTCAAGGGTGATAGCTTCAATAGATCTATTCAGGTCGTATTAGTTAGCTGTACGTAGTATGGTTAAGAACACAAAGTAACATTTCACTAGGTGTCCCCCCGTGGGAATCCAACCCACGACCTCTCTGTCAAGAGCCAATGCTCACTCCGCTCATGAGACCTCCGTGGTCTTAGGCTGTCAAACATCTGCTCCCCTTTTGCGGCCTAGTCGAAATCGGCTATGAAAAACTTCCTAACTCGATGTCCCACCTTTAGGTCCCTACACATCATTTTCAGCTCTTCATCGACCTCATATTTTTGCGTAATAGCTCTTCTTTCTTTATTATTATGTAATGTCAGCTAATAACATAACAGTCGTTTCATTTATCCGTCTTAAGTGGGGTTTACACGGGTGACTAAAGCCGCACGATTTCTGCCGCGCGGCGAAAATCGACGCTCTAAATGGCAATTTGGCTAGATCGCAAGTGACTAAAGCCGCAAGCCCCAATGTTTGGTAGCATCCGACTTTGGCCGCGCGGCGACCGGCCGCATGCGGTTGGAGACTAAAATCGACCGTGAAAATGCTCAGTCGCTGGCGATCGCTTGCTGAAACTGCTGTGTCTGGCTCAATGCTAGTACGCAGCGTGACTGTGCCGATCGACATGTTGATGCAAAATGAACTAGTCACCCGCGATTTTCATCGACTCGTGTAAATGGTGTGGCGATTCGGCTTGGACAGGCGATGCGACTACTGACTTGCCGCACGGCGAAAATCGACCCGTGTAAACCCCGCATTAGTTCTATATCCAGAGATACGATGAACTGAGAATGAGATAAACCCCTAGTAACACAAATACTCAAAAGGAAGGCATTCAACTTAGTTATGAAAACATTTTTGAAAGGCTTCCCAAGTACCACTTAAGCTGTACAGTACAAAATGTATACTGTAACATCATTTATATTACCTGTGTTCACGAATAAATAATTTTGTATTTGTATTCGTATGTTTACATAACTAGCAGGATTCCTACACGGGGTGTAACAAAACACCCTAGTAATACTTCAGGGGGTGCTTCAGACCATCAAACTGAACAACTTCCACTATGGAGCCAACATCGAAATCACGAAAAAAAAATCCGCTCTTTCATACAAAACTGCAGTTCCGTCTCGACTCAAATGTATGGGACGGCAGATTTTTTTATATTTTCTCGACGTTGCCTCCATAGTGAAAGTTGTTCAGATGGATGTCTGAAGCACCCCCTTAAGTATTACTAGGGTGTTTTGTTACACCCTACATTCATAAAGTCACGACCGCATTCCTTTTCGGGGTGATCAGATATTTTGCTCCAACTACCAACCACCATCTTATAAAGTTGCAATTAAGACAAAGCTCACTTTTATCGCTTCAGGATTCAGCAATGGGCGGGTGATATCTGCCGAAGACAACCCATGTGTTGTCAGAGTTCTAGAGTGGAGACCACGAACTGGCATAGTGTGGGACGCCCTGCTGCCCGCTGGACAGACTACCTAAAGAAGGTGGCGGGGAGCGAGTGGATGAGGAAGGCCGAGGACAGAGTTTTGTGGCGCGACTTGGGAGAGGCCTATGTTCAGCAGTGGACGATGATAGGCTGATGATGATGATGATATGACACTTCATAAGATGAAAGGCTGTTAAGTATCCTTTCGTCATCCAAAACATTGCGTAAGAAACCCCATCCCTTAGTCGTGTCATACGACCACTGAAGAAATTGACCTATTTCCATCTTAGCTTCGTTTCGAAATTCCTATGCAATCTTCCACCCCATTCTCACGTCTTTAGAGATTGAATTTCGCGAAATCTTTTCTAACTAAACAGTAAAAACTCAGAAGCCAAAAGAAAAACAACATCAGCACAGCCTGCCTATGAAGTATTCTACGTTATGACTGCTATAATCTATTACATATAATAAAATTCTAAACTTGGCGTGAAGGTAAGTACATTGAAGAATCTGCGAAAACAAAAATTTGGGGGCGTTAAGGACACGTAATGGAATGCATTGAGATAATTTTTAGAATTTTTGTCTGTTTGTCTGTCTGTCTGTCTGTTTGTTTGTTTGTGCGCGCATCACTTCAAAACGGCCGAACCGACTTGGATGGGGTTTTCACTAAAGCATAGGGCATGGTTTGGATTAACATTTAGGCTTTGTTTCATCGCAATTGATTAACTCAATCAAAAGATATGAGTATTTAAAGACAGTGGTCCGCGCGTACGGAGTCGCAAGCGCCGATAGTAATTCAAATAAAGGAAAATAAACCTGTTAGCTGTGCTGTTAGTAATATTATAATAATTTTAAATAAAAATTGGGCCGTCAAAAGAGAGTCCAAGCCCATCAGAAAAAAGGCATCGCTAACAAAAACCGGTCTATCCTTTGCGTCTCCATCAGACCCAGTTCCAACACTTATCACCTTTACAAATAGACTTGTCTCGACCGTGCTATAAAACTGTAAAATAGTGTAGAAAATGTTCCGTACTACAGTGAGATGAGTGAAAACTATTTGCTCAACGTCGTGTAGTGGTAATGCTGGGTGTCGGGCGTCCGCGGGCGGACACACCGCTGTAACCGACGACACACATTGTGTAGTGATCGATATTTAGCAAGCAGTGCAGTTTTCCTTTCACGTCTCGCAAGTCTCTCACGTAGCACAATGACACATGTAATTATAGCACGTATCTTACACGATATAAACTGCACTGCCTTTAATAAAGTCGTTCCTTTCTACAACTACATTGCTGGCGTATCCGAGTCTCCCGATCCTGTCTGCATAAAATATAATGCACTACCTACCCTAGATGTGTTAAACTTGTTAAACCCGTCGATCAAATTCTTTATCATCGACGTTTTGTATAGCAGTCAATATCCCGAGAGGGTCTCGATGGCGCGTTGCGGAGAGGTCATGAAGGTTTAGTTTCGAATCCGCACGGACCATATGCCATGTGCCAATCGTCATCCTCAGCATATTCCCAGTGCAGGGCACAGGCCTACCCTCAGGGAGGGTGTATATGCATATATATACACTTATGAGAGAGAAGACCACCTTTGCTCAACGTTTCAGATCATTTCTGTTCCCCTTTCTATACAGCAAAGTTACCGGGATATGTAACCTAAAAGACCTTAGTGCCAGAGAGGTCAAACATAAAGTAACCAAGTATTTAAAGTCCCTCGATTATGTTGCCACTGAATCACTCTTAGCCGTTCCTTATTAAAACATCAACTCACTAACACACACATATATATATACACATACACTCACACACACACACCCACTCACATATTATTTTATAGCCTGCTATTTCAAAACTGTTAATTAAATGGGTAGGTTTTTGAATATCATTGCATGTCTTCGTTACCTATATATTAGTTTAATTTCATTTTCTGTTTATACGTAAAATTTCCTTGTAAAATTGTTTCAAATGTTAAATCTCATAATTATTAACTTCGCTCACTCTGTCCTAAAATTTGTAATTTTTCCTGATAAATCGTAGAGGATTCCCGAGATTCTGGCTTGCCGCATGCGGGGTCCATTGTATCATGTGTACTGAATTTCTATTTTGTTAATAAAGATATTTGTATTTGTATTTGTATTATTTTGTATATCACCTTTACAAATAGACTTGTCCCGACCGTACTATAAAACCGTAAAATAGTGTAGAACATGTTCCGTACTACAGTGAGATGAGTGAAAACTATTTGCTCAACGTCGTGTAGTGGTAATGCTGGGTGTCGGGCGTCCGCGGGTGGACACACCGCTGTAACCATAGAGAAAATAACGCGCTCCCCTGGGGCAGAGATGTTGTATCGAACTGTGCACAGATACTCAACTGGGCCTGACGTCATATCATACACATCTAGCGGGAAGTAGCGTATATTAAATGTTAACCCTCCCCTCACCCGTTTTTCACCCCCTTTGTTGGCGACAACATTTTCTATAGAAACAAGCCGATATGCCATCTCTTCTTACTCTATGGCTGTAACCGACGACACACATTGTGTAGTGATCGATATTTAGCAAGCAGTGCAGTTTTCCTTTCACGTCTCGCAAGTCTCTCACGTAGCACAATGACACATGTAATTATAGCACGTATCTTACACGATATAAACTGCACTGCCTTTAATAAATAAAGTCGTTCCTTTCTACAACTACATTGCTGGCGTATCCGAGTCTCCCGATCCTGTCTGCATAAAATATAATGCACTACCTACCCTAGATGCGTTAAACTTGTTAAACCCGTCGATCAAATTCTTTATCATCGACGTTTTGTATAGCAGTCAATATCCCGAGAGGGTCTCGATGGCGCGTTGCGGAGAGGTCATGAAGGTTCAGTTTCGAATCCACACGGACGATATGTCATGTGCCAATCTTCATCTTCAGCATAGTCCCAGTGCAGTGCACAGGCCTACCCTCAGGGAGGGTGTATATGCATATACAACGTGTTAATGAATTAGCGCAAAACCTCATACACCCCAACTGATTTATCACAAAATAATTAGATTGCAACAATAATTGCCTATTTTTTTAGCACGAGCACGGCACGTTTCGTTTACACGCTGCTAATTTCCAGCGCCAATTTGTTCGCATACGAATGGATTTGCTAGAGAAAATCGTGCTAACGATTAGCACGACGCGTTTACACGAGTCTAAAAATTAGCGAGGGACGCGGGTGGAGGTCACTAGCGACGCGTGCTTTTTTCCGTGCCGTAAAATTGTCGTGCCAAAAGTGTTTATACGGAGCTTTTTTTCAGGCGCCGCAGAATTGGCGCCTGGAAATTGTAATCGTGTGAACCTACCATAATGTGAATAGAGCTAAATAGCCTTATCGTTCGAAGTACACTGCTCGCCGTCGGAATAGTCCGTGTGTCTCAACCCAGCTCCCGTCTTCACCGCACAGGAATTTGTCCGTGACAGTCGTCCCATCTGCCAGCGAGCCCGGAGCAGCGAGCAGCGCTGCTAAATTGATTTCATTTATTAGTTAGCGCCTCGGATTATTTTCATAATAGCAGGGTTTTTACTGAAAATGGGAACGTTTATATATTCAAATGGGATGTTACGATGATTTCTTAATGGAAAAGAAAAGTTTGTTAGAAGAGCTTTCTATATCACTAGAGACTGGATGCATATTTACCTAAAGTTGAGTTGTTGGCTATTATGGAATGCACACACAAAATGTATGGGGCAACCGATTTTTTTTCGCGATTTTGACCGTCATCCTATAGAAAAATTTGTTCAGTTTGATGGTCTGATCATCCCTGAAAAAACAGTAAGGATATTGAGAAGGACCCTATACAGGTTGAAATTGATATCATTAGCATCCTTTTTTACTAAGAGTATATATACCCATAAAACTGAACAACTTTTACTATGGGAGCGAACCGATCGGGGCAAAAAAAAATCTTCTGTTCCATACTAAACTGCGCCTTCTCGACTCAAATGTTCTTATGCAACAGCAGATTTTTTTTGCTCCGATCAGTTTGCTCCAATAGTAAAAGTTGTTCAGTTTGATGGGTAGACTCTTAGTTTAAAAGGATGCTAATGATATCAATTTTACCCCATACAACGTGTTAATGAATTAGCGCAAAACCTCATACACACCAACTGATTTATAACAAAATAATTATATTGAAACAATAATTTAATTATTTTGATTGTTAAAATTTAAAGTTATTCGCATTTTAAGTTTTGTTGAGGCAAAAATGATTTGTTATCATTTCAGCACTGAAAGAAAGCGCTAACGTATAGTACTCATGGATACATTTTTATTATCTTGTTTTGGTAGTAAGTAGGGTGAGTGTGCCCGTGTGGTGGGTTGACATTCGGTTCAGAAAATTTTAAATTTTGCAAACAAATTATTTAATATTTTGAAAAAAATTACCTATGTTGAAACCATGATAATTCGACTCTGCTATCGATTCTAAACAAACTACTTTCTAGTTTTGCGTTAATTCATTAACATGTTGTATACGTAGGTGCCTATTCGGAGAGTACAACATACCGCATAATATCCCTCGAAGCGTTAATATCTCATCAATTCCCAAACAAAATTTACCTCTATTCCCTCTACTTATCGGTGCCAAAATATCTGGGGCACAAATACATAGGATTGGCGTGTCCCCCGGAAAACGGACCGAAATGATGTAGAGCGACAATTTATCACGGAGCGACTACCTGCGCGCCCGCGCTCGCGCCCTGGTCCCAACAAAACAAAAGACATCCTGTAATTTATAAGACTTTGGATCTGGAACGAGATTCAGCGGATCCGAGCTGTGCTAATTATTAATAATCAGCTTATACACCGAGATCTGACCGTAAAATTATGCACCTATTTCTTTTTTGAACGAAACTTGATTCTATTGTATGTTTACACATTCAACGCCGCCAAGATGCCTAGAAAAATCTTGCCGCAGCAAGTACCTTTTCCATTATGATTTTTGGTATAACTTTTTCCACCTGTCTGTTAGGGAAATAAATGAGGTGGTTGAAGGAGACGATCTAAAGTACTGGAAAAATTAGGGTTGCCACCTCTCAGTCTGCTGCAACTCTAGTGTTGGCACCTTCAATAACCCCTGTGTAATAGAATAAGCATAAGAATAAATTTATTGAAAAAAATAACATAACTTAGCCAATAGATCTATAACAAACAGTTGGGTCTTAAGGTTAAGTTTAACATAAAATGTATTAAGCACTTGAGTCTGAACAAAGTAACCTTAGTTAAAAGGCACCTATAATTCAGGCCTCAAGTTCCTTCCCTCATACTTGAGCTTAACTTTTTGCTTAAAAATGTGGTGTTTGTTGGAATATAATAAATCGTATACTTGTTATATTAGTATACATATATATATATATACAGGGTCCTTCTTAAATGCTGACACTTTTTTAAAGGTATGATCAGACTATCAAACTGAACAACTTTCGCGAAAAAAAAATCTGCTATTCCATACATTTGGCTCGAGTAGGTTTGCAGTTTTCTATGGAAGAGCTGATTTTTTTTCGCGATTTTTATGTTAGTGCCGTAGATAAAGTTGTTCAGTTTGACGATCTGATCATCCCCTTAAAAAAGTGTCAGCATATTAAGAAGGACCCTATTTAAATAGAATCACATTTCGTTCAAAAAAGAAAAAGGTGCATAATTTTACGGTCGGATTTCGGACTATTCGAATAATTATTATTTCCTTGGTTTTTAGCTCTCCGTTGAAAAACAATGATTTAGATACTTTATTGAGAAAATATCTGAATTTGATATGTAAAGTTTTTATTTCAGGGGGCTTATTTGAGAGGCCATTTCGAGATGATTAGTTTTACTAATAATATTCGCTGGCTTGGCAGTAAAACCGACTCGTATGCCGATGCCGTGACGGAAATGGATTTCACGGCATTTGACGGCTGCGGAAAATCTTTTTCTGGGATTGCGGTAGGTTGCAGCTGCGATCAAAAAAAGCGCACTCGGGTGAGTGCGGTATTTCGGTGTTTCACATCTGCCGAGCGTCCCGCGACTGCCAATTGGTTAGGACATTGCAGGTTGAATCACCTGATTGTCTGAAAAGAAAAATGATTCCGTGCTTCGGATGGTACGTTAAGCCGTTGGTCCCGGTTCCTATCTCAGCACTGGTAGCATGCACACCCGCGATAGCCGTGATACGGCTTTATGACGTCTTTTATCTCGTTCTTTCGCGCGCAAAAGAACGAGATAAAAGACGTGATAAAGCCGTATCATGGCTATCACGGGTGTGCATGCTACCAGCACTGGTGGTAGTAGTAGTTAGATAAAAACCACGTTAGAGGCGTAAGGCGGTCTGAAAAAACTCTGACAACAGGGCCCTGGAGTGCGATTTTTGAAAATCATACGAGCGACTTGGCAGTAGAAAGATGCATAATCTCCATAGTAATTCTGACATTTTCTACTGCCAAGTCGCTCGTATGATTTTCAAAAATCGCACTTCTGCCCACACGATAAGAAGAAGTGATTTTAAAATGAAAGGATTACAGAACTTTGTAATAAAACGTGTTCCTTTTCCCTTTTTGCAATTGCGAAGTTCGAATGTGCGGGTAGAGGCCCAGGGCCTAGGGCGCGCCACTTACTACGATCCTTACATACCTCTTTTGCCTCATGCACATCCATACATCTCTTCATACATGCCCGTCGGTTTCGAGTACTCCGCACAATTTATCTAAAAATAAGTATTCAACTTTTGTTTTCAAAAGGCCTTGTCTTTGATCAAAGCTTTCATTGAATTAACAAAACTATAAGTTTCACAGAAACAAAAGGTTTTCCATTACTTACTACAATAATGTCGTAACTTGTCGTTATTCCACTAATTAAATTTTCAAGACCTACTTCAAGATACCCGCTATAGGGTTACCAACTTTCCCTAAAATAAGCTTCAAAAAAAAAATTAGTCTCGGGCGGGACTTGAACCCGCACCCTTCCAAACCGGGGAAGTGCGTTATCCAATTTCGCTACCGAGTCCACGGTTTGGAAGGGTGCGGGTTCAAGTCCCGCCCGAGACTAAATTTTTCAATCTTTAATTTGATTCGACATGGCTGTAACATGTTTAAAAATCCATAATATTTGAAATTCAAAATGTTAATTTGTGCCTTTCTATTACAACTGCATACAAGACAGCTGGGCCCTGTTTTTAATAAACGTGACAAGTGACAATTGACAATGACAATAAATTCAGAGTACATTGCTGAGAATGCATGAAGCACTGCAAGTTTAACATCATTAGTAACCAGCAATGTACTCTGAAGTGTCATTGTCAAATTGTCACTGTCGCGTTTTTTAAACAGGCCCCTGGTAGTTGTAGCAATGTTTCTGATCATCCCGAAAGTTATTATGGTCGTGAATATACAGGGTCCTTCTTAATATGCTGACACTATTTAATAGGATGATCAGACCATCAAACTGAACAACTTTCTCTATAGGACCAACATCGAAATCGCGAAAAAAATATCAGCTGTCCCATACATTTGGCTCGAGTAGGTTTGCAGTTTTGTATGGAAGAGCTGATATTTTTATCGCGATTTAGATGTTGGTGCCATAGAGAAAGTTGTTCAGTTTGACGGTCTGATCATCCCCTTAAAAAGTGGCAGCATATTAAGAAGGACCCTATATGTATACAGGGTGGAAACTTAAATGCGTTACATATTTAAAGCGGTGCTTCAGATCATCAGACTGAACTATTTCCACTAAGGAGATAAAATCGAAATCGCGGAAAAAAATTCTTAACTTCGGCAATGAGCGAAGAACATTGGGCTGAAGAGGTCTCGAGAGACACAATAATATTACATACATTACAGAAACTCAGTACCGTAATCCCTTTCGGAGTGGTCAGAAACATTGCTACAACTAAAAGAAAGAAGAAAGAAAATTTCAGGAGGAAATTACGTACCTACACTTAATTAAATATTATCTTACTAATATTATAAATGTCAAAGTTAGGATGTTTAGATGTTTGTCACTCAATCATGCATAACGGCTAAACCGCTGAATGGATTTGGATGTAGCAAGCAGATAGAATATGTTCTGGATTAACACATAGGATATTTTAATTTCCAAACAGACGGAGTCGCGGGCAACAGCTAGTATGTAATAAATAATAATAGTAATAATTCCCCCGCGGGGGCAGCTTGTGGCGAGCTGACGGTGAGTGGCGACACCGCGGACCCCTATCCAGGGGGACCATACAGACATGCGCTCACACACACACACCCCCACACCCACACACACAGTAACACACCCCCCTACCTCTGGCTTGCCTTCATTGGCCGTCCAGAGTGGAATCGCAAGAGCAAAACCTATGCTCCAGGTTGGAAGTGTATTTGCACGTAATGGCGTAATAACGGGGAAACCCGCTCACGGGGGTAAACCCCGCGATGGTGAAACCGGAGCCGCACCTCTCGACAACCTTCAGCCGCTCAATGAGATGTTGCCCCATTGTCGCACTTTGTGCGTGCGGCCGTTTTATGGGGCCCACTCGACGAGTCGGCGAGTCACCGCCTGCCCTATTTACAATTATGAGACTAGTTGTCATGGCAGGCGTCCGTTAGTCTCCTCCCATAGCCCAGTATCCATCCATCCAACTTTCACCTCCATAGCCCAAGACCTTATTTTTCCATCGCGGCCATAGCGCCGTACTCCAATAGTCTTTACACATGGCGGGGACCATCCCCGTGGGTATCATGTTGTGCGCTCGGGGATGGTATCCGCCATTTGTGTATCCCTTACATTTAGATTAACTTGTCTTTTGAACGGGCCTCTACATGTTGGCTTCGGCCCCATGCACGCCTTCCAAAGGTCCGAACGTAAGACATACAGTAATAATTCTGTGACAACCCTAATAATTAGTACCTACTTACAAACAAAGCTACCTAATAATAGCTTACGACTGTTTGACTTTCAACAAAACGAAGTTACCAGATCGAGAATAATACAGACTTTTGGTAAATAATTAACAATTCTAATGGACTTTAAGAATGTTAAAAGCCAAGTTTAAGAGACTGCCTCCGTGGTCTAATGGTTAAGAGCATTGGCTCTCGATACGGAGGTTGTGGGTTCGATTTCCACGGGGGACCTATTTTAGATTACGGACGTTTTAAAAAACATCAGGAAAATCGGAGTAGTTTTGACCGGTTCCGAAACAATATAGACTTTTTAAAGCTACAGGTACTCGGTTAATGTGGAAGAAGGTCTTAGCGTAGCAGAACCCTATTCAGTTTTGTAATCTATCTTTTATATTTTGTAATCTATCTTAATCGGTTTTGTAAGTTTTAAGTGATGCGTGATGTGGCGCCCCCGTCTTTGTCTTTAAATACTCATAACTTTTAATCAAATTAACCGATTGTAATAAAATAAAGCCTACATATTAATCCAAACTAAGCCTTATGCTTTAGTGAAAACCCCATCCAAATCGGTTCAGAGGTTTTTAAGTGATGCGTGCACAAACAAACAGACACAAATTCAAAAAATTGGTCTTAATGTATTCATTCCACTGCGTATCCTGAACACCCCCAATTAGGTATTTTTTTTGCTAATAAATCTTCAATGTACCTACATCATCGCCAAGTTTAGAATTTTATTATTAGGTATTTAAATAGATAATTCATTTGTTAGATTTCTCTTCGATCTTCTTCTTATCGTGTGGGCAGAGCCCTGGTGTCAGAGTTTTTTCAGACTGCCTAAAATGGCCTCTGACGTGGTTTTTATGTAACGACTACTACCACCAGAGATAGTAGCCAGGACCAACGGCTTAACGTACCAGCACGGAATCATTTTTCTTTTCAGACAATCAGGTGATTCAGCCCGCAATGTCCTAACCAACTGGGGAAAAACGCACGAAGTGAGATATCACTAGGTGTCCATCGTGAATCGAACCCACGACCTCCGTGTCGAGAGCCAAAGCTCTTAACCATTAGACCACGGAGGCAGTACCTCTTCGATGATCATTTCAAACATAGATGTTTCAGTTTACCATCAAAATTTAATACTTACCTTAAATTAAGCAGAAATTCCAAATATTAAGTTGGTTCAAAACGTAAAATAGATAATTGAGTAAACACAATTTATTAACAAGGAAAAGCAACTGCTATCAAATAACTTCCTCTTTGTGAATCAATTATAGAAGTTTGTATCGTTTAACTTAATCATTTTGAGAAGTTAATGAAGGGATTTGAATTTCAGATGGCTTCTTTATTATATTTTGCGGAATTTAATCATTTTTAAGGTCAGATTGTAACACTGGGTAATTCCAGGTATTTTTACGATTATTATACAGGGTGTAGGTAAGTGACAGCCTGGCAAAAACAGAAAAAACAATTAAGGGTGTAGGTACAATGAGCGTCGGTGGCGCGTTGCGGAGAGGTATGGACTCCCAATCATGGGGGTCCGGGTTCAAATCCGCACGGACAACATGCCATGTACCAATGAGTTTTTCTAACTTATGTACGTAAAACCGACTGCTCTCAAACGGTGAAGGAAAACATCGTGAGGAAACCTGCATACACTGAAGAAGAAATTCTGATGTGTATGTGAAGTCTACCAACCCGCATTGGGCATGCGTGGTGGACTAATGCCTATACACCCTCCTTGAGGGTAGGCCTGTGCCCTGCAGTGGGACGTTTATAGGCTGATGATGATGATGATGATGTACAATGAAACTAAACAACTTTTCCCAAGGAATATGGGTCGAAAAATGAAAGAGAAAATTATTGAACTCCCATAGAAAGACGATTGGCTGATCTGCACTTTTGTATGAGAGGTCCAAAAAAAACTACTCAATTACGACCCATGTTCCTTTGGGAAAGTTTTTAAGTTTTATTATGTGAATACACCCTTAAAATATTGTTTTATTCTTATTCGTAGTTTGTAGGTAATTAAAAAATAGGGGTGTACCATAATAATAGAGGAACTGACAGCTGAGAGAGCGAGATGTACCTAGCGGCGCCACTGTATAATAGAAAGAGATACGTGACGCGAGGCAATAGAACCGTTTTTGGGAACTTGTCGGCCGGCACAATCGACAGGGTAAATATTCGTGCTCTGTGAATAATTTGTGAATCTAAAGTGATATCGTAGATTATTTTGTGAAATATGCTAACACTATTTCATTAAATTACCTACGATTTCACGTTAGATTCACAATTATACACAGAACTCGAAGTTTTAGGGTGCCGATAAGTGCCGATAAATTCACAAAAAACGGTTTCATGTGACAACTCTTGTCAGTTACTCTATTCCGACAGGTATAATAACTTTATGGGTGTACCTAAACCTATTAAGAATATAATTCGAAATAAAAATACGATCAGCTGCGGGGGATATCTCCTCTCATGTCACGAAGAGGAGTGGGCGATATTCCTCAAGACAATTGTCTTGACTGAAAGCAAATTGTATTGAACCAAGAATTTGGCGCTAAAATAATGTGATTTGTTATTTCAAGAAAGCCTTTTTATCCCAATATATGTTTTATCCGTGCATTAGTTCGGTGGCGGCAGGAACTCGTTGGGTGAGGGCAGCGCAGGACCGGTCATTGTGGCGATCGTTGGGGGAGGCCTATGTCCAGCATGATGATGAATGATTGATGACCATAGTTCGCGTTCAAGGCGAGACACCGCGAAAGATAAATAAATGTATTTTATAATTTTATGCAACGTGTTAATGAATTAAAGCAAAACTAGAAAGTAGTTTGTTTAGAATCGAGAGCAGAATCGAATTATCATGGTTTCAACATAGGTATTTTTTTTTCAAAATATTAAATATTTTTTTTGCAAAATTTATAATTTACTGAACCCGATGACAACCCACCGCACGGGCACACTCACCCTACTTACTACCAAAACAAGATTATAAAAATGTATCTATGAGTACGTTAGCGCTTTCTTTCAGTGCGGAAATGATAACCAATCATTTTTGCCTCAAAATTTAAAATGCGAATAACTTTAAATCTAACTATCAAAATAATGAAATTATTGTTGAAATCTAATTATTTTGTTATAAATCAGTTGGGGTGTATGAGGTTTTGCGTTAATTCATTAACACGTTGTATATTTCACTTCACATCACATCACATCATTCATCGTGATGCCTATTTTATTTATTTACCTAACACACCTCTTGACTAATGTTAGAAATAGAAACTAGAAAGTGTTTTTGCATTTTAACATGCAATAACACATCAAAAATATCTTAGAATTCGAACCCAGGACCCATAAATGGGTTGGCAGGTAAAACAAACTATATGAACGTCTATAAGTAAATTCCTACAGAACGAAACGATAGCGCGATTTATTTTCAACCAGCGCCATCTGTTTTTACATTGTTGAATTAAATTATCTAGAGTCAAGAATGTTTTATACAGGATGTTAGGGTAACCAGTTGCATTACTTTAAGTGGTGATTGTACCCATGAGACTGAGCAACCATGGATTAATATGTATATTGAGCAACCTTCCCTACGAAACCTATGGGAACTTCGAATTTTTTTTTTTGCTCTTTCCTTAGTAAATGCAATCAGCTGATCGCACGTTTGTATGAAATGAAAACCTAACCGATTGCATGAAAATGTATGAAACCTCTGATCAGTTTGATGGTCTGAACTCACTGTTTCAGTTCTAGCCAGGAGTGCGATATTTGAATCTCATTCGCTGAGATCAGCAGTTGAAAATGTCAAAATTACTACATATGGAGATATGCATCTTTCTATTGGTGATTTGACGCTCAAAAATCAGGAGTGCGATTTTTGAAAGTCAAATCAGCATTAGAAAGATGCGTATCTCTACAGTAATTTTGACATTTTCAACTGCTGAACTCAGCGAATGAGATTCAAAAATCGCACTCCAGGTTTACACCCTGTAATTCTGTACATTTTTTATTGTTTGATTAATACTTATTCATTTTGATAATCTTTATTTTATTTTATAATTTAAATACATATAATAAATGTCAGACATCTTTCAATTTAGTTTCTAATTATTTTATCTTTGTATTGTATTATTTGTCGACATCTGTGTTTTATTTGTAATTTAGGTACTTACACTTACATCTAACTTATATTTTATTTTGTAGGATACTAATGTAATAATCTATGTTTCATTTCATTACTCTTGATCATGATTCATGACAATTGTATATTAATGTATCTACCGTATCTTCTCTAGCTATGCCTTCTGGCTTATAATTATACTTAATTACCTGTAATTCACAATAAACTGAAATTGAAATTCATTTATATTTTTTATATTAATAGACAATACTCAAGTGTTAATGCACTTTTATGTGCAGAACCACTTCAAAAATACATATTTAGGGTTTCAGGATGAAATAGTTTTAGCAAATCTATACTATCTACATCTGAAATAGCTGAGAGCTAATGATAGTGCGTTTTATTTACGATCAGCGCCATCTGTTTACATACGGTTGAACTACAAGCATATTATTATGCTCTCGACTATGTTCCGTTAAGGTATAGTCAGAGATGTATTCTCATTATTAGTATAATGCTCACGACTAAATATTATTTGACTAATAAATAAAGGGGACTTTGACTTTTTTATATTTTATTTTAAGGTAAAGATTTAAGTACATTTTTAAATAATAATATTTAAAAAAAATAAGTAATTTATTATTTTTATGCCAAGCAACTCGAAATATCGACATAAGGTTTTTACAAGCTTATTATTATAATTTAACTTTTTTTTTTTACCTACTGTAACAATTTATTCAATACATACATTTAATAAATACTAAAGATAAAAAAGGTCGTCGGATGCATCCTCGCGAGACATGGTGCCAAGCATGCTGGCAGCGTCCCCCCTTTGAACAGCCAGGCTGAGTCGTTGGCCAAGGAAGCTGCCAGCTCTACGGTCACCGGTGGTCTCGCGGAGACGCATCGACAACTCTTTAATGAATTTCTTTGCTTCTGGGCCCCAAGGACCCAACGTTTCGAAGCCAATCGGTGCAAACATGAAGCATCCTGAGATTTAACTTGCCTTGTCAGTTTGGTACTAGTTGAAGACCACAAAAACACTGCATATTTATCCCTTAGTCGGCTCAGACGATAGGACGCCCACAGAAAATAAATGAGTGATCCATTCCCAGCTGTGGAACGACGGAACTGGAACGACTACTTGACGGCCACCACAAAACACATACGTGTAAATTCAAGACCATTACTTCATTTGGGGTGGTCAATCACTAACCTAGTGAGTGTTCCCGAAACAAAAAATTTGAATTCGGTAGAAGTAAGGTCAAAAAATCGGGAGAAATCGGGAGATTTTGAAATTTGCTGTAAATAAAGCTAATTTAAGGTTTTTTGTACAGATTCTCATCAAAGGTATTATTAGATGAAATTAGATGTAATTAAAAACTAATTTAAAAAACTTTAAAACTTATTTTAAATATAATATTTAATTTTTTCAAAATGTAATATTTTCTTACAATTTGAATTTGAAGTGTTTTGTCTTCTTTCTTTAAAAACCTGTAACTTAATCCGTATTGCAATAATTTCCCCACTTCTGCCGTACTACCTAAATCCTAATTTTATTTGTTTGTTTGTTTTGTCTGTTTGTTTGTATGTATTTTAATTTATCATTACCAAAAAAATACCAACCTTAAACTTTCTTACGGATAGAAAACAACTCAATGCATTAATGAAAACTTATTTAAAAATCCATAGATGCATTAATTATTAAAATTTTTAGTAGAAAGTTGGTTTTTATTACGAACTAGCTGTTGCCCGCGACTTCGTACTTTTTTTTCCGTCAATTTTCCAATGTTTTTATTAGTTATTCTGCTATTCGGGACGGAGACAAATACAACAAATCAAAAACCATGAAAATCGGTCCACCCGTTCTCGAGTTATAAGTGTTCGAACAAGCCCGACTTTCTTTTATATACAGGGTGGCCGGGGAGTTGACGTTCAAACGTAAAATTTAGGTCCGGTGTGTCGTGGGGTATCCGAATCACCCCCATGTATGTTCCGCGATTTTTTATAGTTTTCGAGTTATGATGATTTTTCCGATTTTTTGAGGAAACTCGACATGACCGGCTTAAACAACTTCTAAAAAAAAAAGTGTAAGACTTTTTAGAGATTCTTTTTTTGCAACTTAATCTTCATGAATTGTGCCTTTATTCATAACAACATCAGCATCGTAACTTTGATGAAAGTTATGAAAATATTGGTCTAAAGTAAAAAATTTGCGATCCGTTAATTATGACTTAATTTTCAACTTTAAATTAAAACTCTAAACAGGTGACCTTATGATTTTTTAGCCAATTTCAAAAATGCGCCCAACTCTCAGCTTTCATAATCATAAATAAAAAGTAGTACTTAAGAGGGCTAATTTGGCTAAAATTGATCTTCAAAGACAACAAGGCGGAAAATTCTTAAATTTAAAAATATTTCTTTTTGCCATAACTACCACGCCTAAGGCTAAATAATGATTAAAGAATGCTAGAAACCGAAACGGTGACGGGTTATGCCGGACTCTTACCGGCTAAAACCCCACCGTGTTCCACCCGTAGATCCTGAGGGCCCGTGAGGAATCTTCCACACTCTACGGCGCAGCGACTGACCTTACCAGGTCTCATCTCTATTGGCCTTGACAAGCCTACAGGCCTTTAGGTGGTGCGTGGGAACACGCACACAACCACCTCGAGTCCCTATGATCGGAACTGAACCTAACCTAACCTAACCAAGGAGGAGGGAGCCGACAGCCGGGTGCCACCACTGTGACGGCTGTCTCGACGTGACGGCGCAGCACGTGCTGCAGGAGTGCCCTGCGTGGGCGGGAGAGCGCAGTGAGCTCTCCCAGGTAGTTTCAGACCTCTCGCTGCCGGCCATGGTACGCGCTATGGTCGACAGTGAGGCGTCTTGGCGCGCGGTTCTCTCCTTCTGTGAGGCAGTAATGCTCCAGAAGGAGACGGCGGAGAGGGAGAGGGAGTCGACTTCTGAACTCCCGATCCGCCAAAGACGCACGGGGCGCAGACGGGCTGCGTTTGCTCGCGGTCTGCCTCCCCCGTAATTTTTGAGTCTCTGGGCGTCGGGCTGGGGGGTCCGGCGTCCGGTCATAGGGACTCGAGGTGGTTGTGTGCGTGTTCCAACGCACCACCTTAAGGCCTGTAGGCTTGTCAAGGCCAATAGAGATGAGACCTGGTAAGGTCGGTCGCTGCGCCGTAGAGTGTGAAAGATTCCTCACGGGCCCTCAGGATCTACGGCAATATGCGATCAGGTGGAACATGGTGGGGTTTTAGCCGGTAAGAGTCCGGCATAACCCGTCGCCGTTTCGGTTTCCAGCATTCTTTAATCATTATTTAGCCTTAGGCGTGGTAATTATGGCAAAAAAAAAAAAAAAAAAATTTAAGAATTTTCCGCCTTGTTGTCTTTGTAGATCAATTCTAGCCAAATTAGCCCTCTTAAGTACTACTTTTTATTTATGATTATGAAAGCTGAGAGTTGGGCGCATTTTTGGGATTGGTTAAAAAATCATAAGGTCACCTGTTTAGAGTTTTAATTTAAAGTTGAAAATTTAGTCATAATTCACGGATCGCAAATTTTTAACTTTAGACCAATATTTTCATAACTTTTGTCAAAGTTACGATGCTGATGATGTTATGAATAAAGGCACAATTCATGAAGATTAAGTTGCAAAAAAAGAATCTCTAAAAAGTCTTACACTTTTTTTTTTAGAAGTTGTTTAAGCCGGTCATGTCGAGTTTCCTCAAAAAATCGGAAAAATCATCATAACTCGAAAACTATAAAAAATCGCGGAACATACATGGGGGTGATTCGGATACCCCACGACATACTAGACCTAAATTTTTCGTTTGAACGTCAACTCCCCGGCCACCCTGTATGTATAGACTAGCGGCCCGTCCCGGCTTCGCACGGGTGGACGTCTAATCTTTTCTAGCAATAAATATAGCCTATGTTACTCAGGGTGAATGCAGCTTTCTAATGGTGAAAGAATTTTTTAAATCGGCCCAGTACTTTTTGAGCCTATTAATTACAAACATACAAACATACAAAAATAGGTACAAATCTTTCCTCTTTATAATATTAAGAATAGATTATTCAGAGAATCCTAAAAATCGGGAGAAATTGACCATGTTACGGCAGATCGGGAGATGGAGTCGGAAATCGGGAGGTTCGGGAACGAACACTGCTAACTCTTGATTCTTCATGTATCATGTATAATTGTAAATGTTTAACGTGTGTTAATGCACATTTATGTACAAATACCACTGCAAAAATGCCTAATTTAAGGTTAGGATGGAATGGACGAGACACTGTAAAAAATCCAACAACCAACAACAGTGTGAACCAAACGTTAGCGCGTTTTAATTTCGATCAGCGCCATCTGTTGTTATTTTGTTGAACTAATATACTAAACTGGCGTACTAAATAATATTATAATTATTGTATTATTGTATGTCTTACGTTCCGTAATCACGGGCAATTAAAACCCGTTGAAAAGACAAGGTAATCTAAATGTAAGTGATACACAAATGGCGGATACCATCTCCGAGCGCACAACATGATACACACGGGGATGGTCCCCGCCATGTGTAAAGACTATTGGAGTACGGGCGCTATTGCCGCGATGGAAAAATAAGGTCTTGGGCTATGGAGATGAAAGTTGGATGGATGGATACTGGGCTATGGGAGGAGACTAACGGACGCCTGCCATGACAACTAGTCTTAAAATTGTAAATAGGGCAGGCGGTGACTCGCTGACTCGTCGAGTGGGCACCATAAAACACAAAATAGTGCGGTAGAGAGCCTGCATAGACGCGGCTGCCGGCGCGGGCGCAGCGTGCTGTGAGACGAAACAACAACAACATACCGCTCCCTCCCGCACGATTCGCAGCGTTCAAGTTCAAAGTCCAAACAGGGTAACCTGACCTGTCGCCGTGTGTACACAAAATATATTTGCCCAAGGGCGCAATATTTGTAAATACATCCCTGACCGCTATGTATACCTACCTACATATTAAAGGGGGTTCTTCAGACTTTCAAACTGAACAAACACTATACAACGTGTTAATAAATTAGCGCAAAACCTCATACACCCCAACTGATTTATAACAAAATAATTAGATTGCAACAATAATTTAATTATTTTTATAGTTACAATTTAAAGTTATTTGCATTTTAAGTTTTGAGTCAAAAATGATTTGTTATCATTTCAGCACTGAAAGAAAGCGCTAACGTACTCATGGATACATTTTTATAATCTTGTTTTGGTAGTAAGTAAGGTGAGTGTGACCGTGCGGTGGATTGTCATCGGGTTCAGTCAATTTTAAATTTTGCAAAAAAATTATTTAATATTTTGAAAAAAATTACCTATGTTGAAACCATGATAATTCGATTCTGCTCTCGATCCTAAACAAACTACTTTCTTGTTTTGCGTTAATTCATTAACACGTTGTATAGACAAAATTGAAATAGCGAAAAATATCAGCTGTTCCATACATTTGGGTCGGGTAGCCATTGATTTTATGACCACATTAACTCATGTAAAACAAGATTTTGCAGCACCAGGCAACTGTTTTTGCGACAACGTTTCTAATCTTTAAAACTTTATTATTATTTTACTCGTACTAAATGTTGAGATTTAAACCCATTCTGTAAGAATGGTTTTTAATTACCCTGTAGAGCTTCTCTGCGAAGCCTATCAGGACACCAGAAGAAAATGAGAATAGAAACGTTTCATTTGATGAAATTGAATACAATATTTATTATTTACGGCTGTACGAGAGAAATGAAGTAATTGGGGAAGACCTACGACAAATTCCGATGATAATTTTAAAGGAAAATTACTAATTTTGTACGTGCCTTTTCGCAGAATGTTTCCCTTTACATTTTGAGCGTCCGTCCTGGCGAATTCTAAAGCTTTTATTTTATTAAAATAGCGGAAGATACGGTACAGTCAAGAGCACATCACGCTTAACACTTACAGTTCGATTGTAACGCTTATGGACTAAATAAGAACGGTAGATACAAAGTGCAAAGTGTCAAGCTTGACGTGCTCTTGACTGTACTAGCTTCTAGCGTGTATGGACCGCATAAATTGAGCCCCCGTCGCCTAATTTGACTCAGTGGCAATCCGAGCGGCCTTCGCATGACACGCGTGTATCGTACACACACGGTGTCAGGTCAGGTTACCCTGTTTGGGCTTTGAACTATTAGAAGTTGAACGCTGCGAATCGTGCGAAAGGTTGCGGTATGTTGTTGTTGTTTCGTCTCACAGCACGCTGCGCCCGCGCCGGCAGCCGCGTCTATGCAGGCTGATGCAGGCTCTCTACCGCACTATTTTATGTTTTGTACGTAGTGTAGTTATGGGTATATAGGGTGCGTAACCTGATGTGTCGCCGTGTGTACATCGTCTTGTTCGCAAGCCACCTGTTCGCGTAATTCAGTATCTTTCATTATTGATGCATAATATTAACAATCTTCTGTGGCATTAAATGTATCTGTGGTAAAAACAGATACATTGTTCGTGTACGTAATGTAAGAACGTAACGTATCTTCCCCTATTTTAATTTAATCAAAGCTCGCATAGATATAGTACAAAGTTAACAACACAAAATAAAATAGATACTACAAAGAATCTAAGCAGATTTCCAGCTACCGTATAAAACAGAAAATCCATGAAAATAGGCTAGATGTCCTTAGATAAAGATAATACAGGAAGAACCGGTACTCATCCATTCCCAGTAGTTCCGTGGAACTAAGAACCCAGTCACATTAGCGTTTCTCTGTGATCGATTTACTGTATTAAAGCTAGATACTGGAGGATTCACTGAGAAGTCGTTTGTGAGAAGCGAAAAGGCAGTAAACTTTACTGTAATGGTTACTTTATGCAACCAATCGCATGCAATGTAAAGTACTTTGCTGTCTGAGCGTGTTATGTTTCAAGTTTATATCTAACTTACCGGTTCATCATTATCTCAGTGAATAGGACGTAGGGACATTGTAGGACCACCCAAGGATCGCCATAACGACCGGTCCTGCGCTGCCCTCATCCAACGGTTTCCCGCCGCTTATGGGGGCTTACAAACGCTGCGCCTTCTGGTACGCGGTTGCTAGGTACTCAAAAACTGTTCAGTCCCATCGGGAAATCGGTTCTGCAAGCAAAGTGCGCCCATTGCCACTTTAGATTAGCTATTTCGGTTACCCCAGTTCTTTTTATTTCTTAATCTCCTTCTAAACACTTGCGACCGTATTTTCAGCTTGAAATAACGCTACCGCTATCTTTCTATATGCGCGCGAACGAACGAGATAAAAGGTGTGATATAGCCTTATCGCGCGCATCATATTACGGCTGCTGATTGATATAGGTACCTACTCCAAATTGCATGCAATAGGTTACATAATGTTTTAACTGAACTCTACATGCAACGCCGCATCTTCCCCCATTAGATTTTATCTATGTTCGTATTCTAGGAACTAGTACAGGAAACGTATGCAAAGCAGCCATAGCTCACAGGTCTCTTGTGAACATAAATTGTGTTGCGATCAATAAGTGTGTAACTTACGATGCGATTGGGGCACGGAATTTACGCTAAATGGATATAAGTTATACTTTACTTTGAATTTATATAACTGGGAAGTCTGTTTTGAATTTACTGGTCGTAAATGTGAGGTTTTTGAGATTGTACATTGAGTTTAACATCGACTTTGCTCTCTTATATCTCGTATGCAGTAAGGGGTTACAACCATGCAGGATATTTTGTGAAAAAGAAGATACTCAATCTCAGTATGGGAAATAGGCTAACATAAAAAAATTTGGGGTTTAGTTGGCGTATAGTTATGGAACACATGGCGATTTGTTTCTCATAATCTCTAGATTATACACCACTAGTTTTTAATTACTAACGTAACTTTAAGGGTGTCTTCAGACCATGAATCTAAACAACTTTCCCAAAGAAACATGGGTCGAAAAATGAGAAAATTTTTTGGACCTTCCATACAAAAGTGCGGATCGGCCGATCGATTTTCTATGGGAGGACCAAAAAAATTTCTCGTTTTTCGACCCATGTTTCTTTGGGAAAGTTGTTTAGATTCATGGTCTGAATACACCCTTAAAGTTACGTTAGTAATTAAAAACTAGTGGTGTAGAGGTATTAGTCATATTAGTCATACCTCATCTAAACGGAGTGTTGCGTAATCGCAGTTGGCGTACATCTTGTCGTGGTAAAAAAAGCTGGTTTTTTATTTTTATTTTCTTGCGTTTTGCTTTACATGTGCCGTTTTAATAGGAAAAAGAATCATAGCAAAAAAAGTCAAAACGGTGCATTTTTTATATTTATTTCATAATTCCGTTTGCATTTTTACCTAATCTTTCGTCCGATTACTATAGTAAATTAAATTATGTTTTTGGAGTGTAATTTGGTAATACCGTCAATAAACGTAACCGTTTGTCAGCCTAAAATAAATTGAGTCCTTTAATACCTAAACGAAAAAGAAAACAAAAAGATAAATATTATAATTATAGCGGATGTAGGGCAATCAAAGAAAGATAAAATATTAAAAATCTTTTCTAATAAATTTATTTTTATTTTCATGAAGGAAATATAAATGTTTATGTTATAATATGATTATCTTTATTTTTAAGGACAAATCTACACCCGTAATGCAATAAAGCAACTTTCCCTAAGGCACATGGTCGACCCATTTTCCATAGAAAAAGTTGTTTAGTTTTATTATCTGAATACATCAATACACCCATAGATTTTTTTAAATAGGATTTTAATTATCATCATCATCATCAGCCTATAAACGTCCAACTGCAGGGCACAGGCTTACCCTCAGGGAGGGTGTATGACCATTAGTCCACCACGCGTGCCCACTGCGGGTTGGTAGACTTCACATACACATCAGAATTTCTTCTTCAGCGTATGCAGGTTTCCTCACGATGTTTTCCTTCACCGTTTGAGAGCAGTCGGTATTACTACATAAGTTAGAAAAACTCATAGGTACTTGGCATGTTTTCCGTGCGGATTCGAACCCGGACCTCCATAATTGGGTGTCCATATCTCTCCGCAACGCGCCACCGATGCTCTTAAGTATACCCAAGTATTATACAATGGCCACGGAACCCTATCATGTCCGACACGCTCTTGGCCGGTATTTCTTGCTTTGTTACGCCCTGCCTGCCATGATGCTAGTCAGATCAACGAGGATAAAATAAATAAAAACTTAAAACAATATTTAAAACTTCAAATTTTTCCGCAGTGGTTTTATATGCGGGGGACGAGACGCAGTCTGGGTTTCCACTCTTATGTCGTTGACCTACCAGCAATTCGCACGAAGAAGTTTGCTTCTTCTTTTATAATGCGCACGGCTAATGAGTGGAATGCCCTGCCTGCGGACCTGTTCCCTGAGCAATACAACCTGGGCCTCTTCAAGGCGAGAGTGAATAGGCATCTTTCTAGGTAAGCATGCTACATCTTCGGCCTCATCATCACTCAACATCAGGTGAGATTGGGGTCAAATGCTTACCTATCACACATAAAAAAAAAAAAAAAAAAAAAAAAATTGGTAGGTACTTTAAATCGTATTCCATTGATTCGTCACCGTTGAATACATTCCTGACTAAAATATCATGCAGAAAACTGAAAAGCTAAGTTGAATTTATTAGTGAAGTGCGCATTCCGCTTCGCATAGTGCACCGAGTCGACGCAACGATCTCTTTTAGTGCTCTATCCTCTCAGACTATGCTATGGTTTTACATTTACCTATTATGTGCTAGACTACCTACGTACTAGAGTCGACACTGCACTTCATCTGACCCATTCAAGTGCTATTTAAGAGGCTCCCCATAGGTAAACGCTAGCTCGGGCCACATTTTCCTGGTTTTTAGAAGCTATCTTCTCGTTATTTGAAAGACATACAAATAATTGATAAGTGTAGCAATATTCTTCAACATCTCGGCCACGGCATCTCGGCTTTATTTGCTATATATCATATTTCTTATTTTTCTATAAAATACATTATGAAACCTGTGTTCACAGGAAAGCCTAAATATTGGAAAAAATCTGTATTATGTGCATCTACTTTTAAAGTTGAAGTCACATTTACTTGAGACACACACCTTTGTGTAGACAATATTAAGATCTAAAATTGCTATTCAGCAAATTTTTTTTAAGACCAATATTTAATGAGTTACTTAGATAATTGTTAAATTTGGGGCGAATTCTTATGATTTTAGAATGTGATTTCCTTGGATTAGAAGGCTCCACTGTGACATAATGAAGGACAAGCTAGTCAAAAAACGGTATACCTACTAAAATGACGTAGTTTAGTAGAGGTGAGGTGGCTCTGAAAGAGTCAAGGTCGTTCGGTCAGGGAAACCCCTTAAGTATCCCTAATATTATAAATGTGAATGTAAGTTTGTTTGTTAGGCTTTCACGCGAAAACTACTTAACCGATCATCATGAAACTTTGTACACATATTCTTGGAGGTATTAGAAGTAACATAGGATACTTGGAGTTTTCCAACGCGGACGAAGTCGTGGGCAAAAGCTATATTTTATATTTATTTGGTCATGGCAGGGCTGCAACTAGAACTGGATTTAAGGTATAGGATATAGGAAGTTCAAGGTAGGGAAAAAAGCGAGATCAAGACTTCGCAGTGACGTGATTGCGCCTAGTGTTTGAGTATAAAAATAAAATGACCATGAATCTCGAGGCCCCATTAGTCAGCACGGCTACACGGCTAGAATTTACTATGATGACATGATAATTTGTATTTATATGTGTCAAAATTTGAGTTACAACAATGCCAATAAATTATACATAAGACCGTAAAGTGGATGGGAAATTAAGGAGGGCATTACCCCACGATGCCCCCTAGCTACAGCCCTGGAGTGCGATTTTTGAAACGAATTCGCTGAGTTCAGCAGTTGAAAATGTCAAAATTACTATGGAGATACGCATCTTTCTACTGCTGATTTGACTCTCAAAAGTCATAGTCCACGAGTGCGATTTTTGAAAGTCAAATCAGCAGTAGAAAGATGCATATCTCCACAGTAATTTTGACATTTTCAACAGCTGAGCTCAGCAAATGAGTTTCAAAAATGTGTCCCCTGGTTCATGGAAATTATAAATGTTCGTGTCGTTGTTTTCCGATTTTGACCATTCCAAAAATTATCTAACAGTCTAATCAAAAAATCTTAGAACCAGTTGCTAGCTCTATTTAAATAAGTAGGTAAAAAAATAATACATAACACCCATGAAATAACTCTTAAATCAATGCAGTAAGCATACCAATGGGTTGATTTACGAGACTTCGATTGTGAAACTAAGCTGTTACTCTACTATAAGTGGTAGCTCGCTACCCCAATGGTCCAGTTCACAGACTACCCTATACTATAGACTATCTATTACCTACTGGGACTTACGTTTACAATTTTTGGAACAATTTAATTTTGATAGAGTCTAGGGTGATTAGATAGCTCTTCAGCAGCCTCGTTACCATCAATTCCACAGTGCCCAGGTAACCTAGCCAAGGTTAAAAGAGTTTGTCGTTTCTAGCAAATTAAGTTAATGGACACATTCTAATGTTAATTTGAACTCTACTTCGTCAGATCCTCTTTCAGATCTGGAGTAGAATTCCTGGCCGCATCTTTTCTACAGCGACAATATTCCATGGTGATGGCTTGAAAAAAAGATTTTGCATTTAATAAGTGGGTTTCAAGTTCCTATAATAAATAAAGTATTTTGACTTTGACTACCTGGCTGAATGATAAATTGATAATATAACACTACTTTGCAATACATTTTCCTTTTGAGGATTTTTGTAGATTCTGATGGACGCAGTCTATGAATAGCATACACTCATGTTGTTGACGTGCAAATAAAGTGTTTTCATGTTATTTTATGTTTATTTATCTGTTTTATGAACTTGCTTAGCGAATACCGACATCTGTAAACTTATTATTAAACTGTGATAAAGCTATTAACTGTCCCTGTGGTGTCGGCTAAGAATAGCACCACCCCATTTCCTCCCCTGGGTATCGTAAAAGGCGACTAAGGGATCTACCGGATTATGGGCAGCAGCATCCTCTGAGTACACATATTCAATCTAAGTGCGATCGCCAACCGGCCTGCCAAGCGTGGCGATTATGGCAAATCTCCCCATTTTGGCCTGTGTCCAGCAGTGAACGTCTATTGGCTGATATGATGATGATGAAAGCTATTAATGCCAGTATGGAATTTCATTAGGAGTCCATAAGTTAGTCAGTCTATGGTGCCGTCTTGCTTCATTAACGACTATTAATCACTTTGTCCGACCTTCCCTCGCCCTTGGCCCTTACTCTAATGTAAGCTGTAAGGTCTAAAGTTCCCAAGGGATTGGACGAGGACTGGTTGCATAGAAAATAACAGGGCATAGGCTAAATATAACCGAAAGCGGTTCATAACTGTCTGACTAGGAATATAACTTATACGAGCACGAACGATCTAGTAATACTTTTTACTACTACAGTATAGTAGTATGGGAGCAAACATGAAATAGCAAAAAAAATCTACTGTTCCATACTAAACTGCAATGAGTCGACACAAAAATTTATGAGACATTTTTTACGAGATCAGGTTAGCTACTAGGTATAAATATGGGTCCGAAATTGGTGGGCTATCCACAGAGGTGCTTCAAGTACAAAATTTCGACACTTGAAAGTAGACGGAAACAGCATGACCTTGTTTACCTACATAAGATACTGCATTCTTGCATTGATTCTCCGACTCTGCTTTCATTGTTAAACATCCACACCCTCTATAGATTTTTGGGGTGGTTGGGGATCTACCTCCTAGTGGTCCACCCTGGGCAACGCCGCCACAGACTACAACAAGTTCGTGGTGTCGGCTGAACGATCCCCCACAGCGGTGGTAGGCTCCGCAAGGAGCCGCCTGGCTCGCAACCACCCTCCTGCCGGAGTCCGGCGCCAAGCAGCTTGCTGCGTTCCGTCGGTGTGCAGGAGTCCCAGCGCCATTGGGGAATGGGAAAAAGTCAGTTGCGCTACTCAGAACCGGTCTTGACCTCTGAGCAACACTGTACCGGGAAACTCATTTTGGAGGGTAGCGGGATCCGAAGCACGGTGACAGTCGTTGGCCGACCGCAGTTAGTAGGGGGCCCAAGTAGTGCGCTAGCCACGTGTGAAAGGCTGCCCCACACAACTTGCGAAAAATCCCGCAATGCTCCACCGTGCCAGTTGGCGACTGGAAGGGAGGACCCGGTGGCCATTGCGGGGGGGTTCGGGCGTCCCCGCAGTCTCCAAATGAGTTTCCCACCAGTCAGTCGAGCTCATGAGGTCTTCTAGGGTACCTAAGTGGCATCTCGACTTTTTTTCCACCTCTCCACCACTCGACAAACTATGAAAAACAAAGTCACAAAAAAGAAAATGGTTAGACAACGGCTGCACTTCCTCCCACTCAAAGTGCACCTCAGTAACATACGAGGTCTGCACTCAAATCTCGATCCGGTCCACCACCACCTCGAGACCGAGAAGCCACACCTATTCTTTTTAACGGAGACGCAGATAGCAACCCCGTCTGATACGGCGTACCTCAACTACCCAGGATACTCGTTGGAACATAAGTTCAAGAGGCGAGCTGGGGTCTGTGTGTATGTTCGCGACGACATTTGCTGTCGGCGTCTCCGTTGCTTTGAGGTTTCCGGGTTCTCCGTATTATGGCTTTTTGTAGACACCGGAATGGAGAAATCTCTCTACGTCGGTGTCTATCGATCGCACGACGGTGACCAGGAGACAACCAGGCTCATGGAGTATCTCACTGAGACGGCAGAGACAGCCCAACGAAGGTATCCAACGGCGGAGCTTGTTTTTCTGGGGGACTTCAATGCCCACCATAGCGAGTGGCTGTTCCCGTTCCAGTTAACTGACCATGCTGGGAGAGAGGCGCGCAAGTTTGCATTATCGCTAGATCTCACCCAGCTGGTGAATCAAGCAACGCGGGTACCGGATGTTGATGGTCATACGCCCAATTGTTTGGACCTTCTGCTGACTTCAGATCCAGACAGGCACTCAGTATCGGTCTCTGCCCCGCTGGGAACGTCCGATCACTGTCTGGTGAAATCCGTGTCGATCTGCTCTCCTCCCGATGACAGCCCTAAGGGCACGAGGCGAGTCTGGCGATACGGGTCGGCAGATTGGGATGAGATGCGGCATTTCTTTGCGTCTTACCCGTGGCGGCAAGTGTGTTTTTCTTCGAGTGACCCTGCTAGTTCGGCTGATGCGGTTGCGGACGTGATACGACAGGGAATGGAATATTATATTCCTTTCTCCGACATCTCACTCGGTCACAAAGCCCAACCTTGGTACAATGCGGATTGTGCTCGCGCTGAGGCTAAAAAAGAAGCCGCCTACCAAGCATGGGTCCAGGCTCGCGACCGCAAAGTTAGAGCTCGTAGGGTTCGCGCGAGGAAGAGGGCCTTTAATTCTGCCGCCAAGTCCTGCAAACGGGTGATCCGGAGGGCTCGATTCGACCATGTCAGCCGCTTTGGAGCCAAACTGGCATCCTACCCTTCTGGTAGTAAACAGTTCTGGTCCCTTTCAAAATCGGTCGAATCCAACTTCTGCCGTCCCACTTTGCCTCCCATGCAGAAGCCTGATGGGTCGCTGGCTCACTCCGCAACTGAGAAAGCTAATTTATTTGCTTCTCTGTTTGCGAGCAATTCACGTCTGGACGCTGGTGCCAAACAGCCGCCAACCATCCCTCGTTGTGATTCTTCGATGCCGGAGGTCACAATACATACAAAAGAGGTCCGCAGAGCATTGCGTAGTCTGGATGTGAATAAGGCCAGTGGTCCTGATGGTATACCTGCAAGAGTGTTGAGATATTGTGCGCCTGAGTTGTCTCCTGTTCTAACACGCCTGTATCGCCTCTCTCTCAGAACAAGAACGGTGCCTAAATCCTGGAAGCTTGCGAATGTGCAACCGGTACCCAAGAAGGGCAGTCGTGCCGACCCCTGCAACTACCGCCCTATCGCCATTACTTCCATTCTCTGTAAAGTCATGGAAAGAGTACTTAACAGTAAGTTGCTGTCATACCTAGAAGACAATGATCTACTCAGTGATCGCCAATATGGCTTCCGCCGGGGGCGATCGACTGGGGATCTTCTTGTGTATGTGACGCACTGCTGGGGCGAGGCCATCGAGAAGCACGGTGAAGCACTGGCTGTATCACTTGACATCTCGAAGGCCTTTGACAGGGTATGGCACGCTAGTTTGCTGAGCAAGCTTCCCGCTTATGGCATCCCCGCTGATCTTTGCAGCTGGATATCTGATTTCTTGAGAGAACGGTCGATTAGAGTTGTCATTGACAGCTGCTCTTCTGACCTTATGGCAATTGATGCTGGAGTTCCTCAAGGGTCTGTTCTCTCCGCGACACTTTTCCTGCTGCACATCAATGACCTCCTTGTGTCAGGTATTGTTGGGTATGCAGATGACAGTACTGTCATGGAGAGATATGTATCTGGCGCAGGGGCCAGCGGGGATAAAATACGCTCGCAGAGGGAGGCCATGGTTGAGCGGACAAACTTGACTTTAAGTGTTGTCTCCCAGTGGGGTGACAATAATTTAGTCAACTTCAACGCCACCAAAACACAGGCTTGTCTGTTCACCGCAAAAAGGAGTCCGTTTAATCTGACTCCTACTTTCCGGGGTACATCTGTCCCTGTTTCCGACAGTCTTGGGCTTCTGGGTATAAGCTTGACCACAAAACTCAACTTCGGCGCTGACATCGAGTCTAAGGCTCAAACTGCGGCCAAAAAGCTGGGCATCTTAAACAAGGTGAAGCGGTACTTCACTCCTGGACAGCTCTTAGTATTGTATAAAGCTCAGGTCCGATCATGTATGGAGTACTGCTGCCACCTGTGGGATGGCTCAGCCAAGTATCAACTTGCCGCACTCGACTCGGTTGAACGCAGAGCCAGGAGGCTCATTGGCGATAGTAAGCTGGTGGAGGCCAAGCTTCATAGCCTAGCCCACCGCCGCAGAGTGGCCTGCTTGTCGGTCTTCTACAGATTGTACTTCGGTGAGTGTGCCCTAGAGCTGCATGAGCTCATCCCACCTTCCCCTTTCTACTATCGGACTTCCAGACGCACCGCGGGATATCACCCCTTCTTGGTTGACATCCCACATATCCGCACCAAGCGCCTTTCTGAATCTTTTATAATGCGCACAGCCAAGGAGTGGAATGCCTTACCTGCGTCAGTATTTCCGAGTACTTACAACCCGAATTCCTTTAAAGTACGAGTGAATAGGCATCTTCTGGGTAAGCTCGCTACATCTACGACCCCATCTTCGTCCTGAGGACTGGATTGAGGTCAAGAGCAAACCCATAGTTAATAAAAAAAAAAAAAAAAAAAGATTTCGTGCTCCACGTACTTTTGCGCTCCATGTGTATAGGAATAATACCTCGTTTTACAATCCCATTTCTAGAATGTGTCGTCTTTACAATGACCTCAGCTACGAACATATAGAACTCGACATTTTTGACAAAAGTCTTGCAAGATTTAAAAGATGCATCATTGCTGTTCTCAACCCACCACAAGTTATCAGTTAATTTTTGCATGCTATTTATTTTATTTATTTTAACAATTACTAACAACATAGTTTAATAGTTTTTTGTAATTCAAATTAACTTAATTATATCGCTTAATTTACTTCGTTAATGTAAATTAATGATTTCATTTTTATTTTTAATAATTACCTATTTTGGTTTAATACTATTTTCAATTTTTGATTGGAGCAAAATGCAAGTTAAGGTAATTGATGCTGATTGAAATTTGGGTGCCTACTGTATACCTGAATGTATTTGTTTCGTTTCTATGTTTAAAGAATTAATTAGGATTTTAATTTATGTAACAAACTCACTCCGCCATGTTTTAAAGATAGTGATGCTGTGTACATGTGTAATTGGATTACAATCTAGTTCTAAATATCTTATTGCAATGTAACTGGTTTCGTCTTGACTGTAATCTGTACGTGTACTTATACAATAAAATAAAATAAAATAAAATAAGTAGAAATTGTTCAGTTTGACGAACCATCCCTGAAAATCTCGACACAGTAAAAAAATGCATCCGGTTTTATAATTTCCGGTTACCACATACCTGCCTAATATGAGCAAGCTAAGATTCAGTGTACAAACGCCCTGAAATTCTGCCCATAACCAACGTACATCAATTTTTCTTCACAAACTCGACTCAAACAGGTACGTGGACCGTTACCGGTATCCAGTCAACGATATTTCCACAAAATACACTGTATTTCAAGAGTTTCCAGCGTTATATTTGTCAGACAGTTCATTCGTATACTACACGCCCGTGTGCTTTTGTGCAGTGGCGGTCACTAAAAGTGTACACTTCGTGTATTGAGGACACGGGAGGTACTAGATTGGTATTGATAGTGTGTGAAAGAAAAAATAAACGGTACTTACAACAAAGTTCTTTATTCGGCTTTGTGGTTCGAAATGAGATTTGTCACAAAAAAAATTATTTTGCCGGGGGCGCGTGGTAACACAAATCGATATTACACCAATGATAATAAGATTTTTATGTTACTTGTTAGATCAACGGACGCTACAGGCGCGTGGCAAACAAATTATTTTCATATCATCGTTAATAAATCAGGTAACACCTACCATAAAAAATTAAAAAATTAAAAAAATCGGGTAAATCAGGTTTTTTCATAAATTCTCAGGTCCAGCGGAGCGCACCACAAACCACGCCCCGGTTCGTCTTTGTTTTAGAACTCGGACTCCCCACCAGTCGTTAGTTCTTCGGCAGATATAACCAGTCCATTGCCTCTTTAGTTGCTGATTTTCAGAGCTAATAATAATAATCTCTCAGGGAAACATCGAGCATAGCTCTTTCTATAGTGACTTTGCATTGATGGACTAGTCTATAGGTTATTAATGTATCGTAGTTTATCCTTACGAATTCTGTAGAGTCACCATCATCATAATCATCTTTGCCGATAGACGTCTAATGCTGGATATATTAATCCTCCTCCAAGTTTCGCCACAGCGACCGGTTCTGCGCTGCCCTCTTCCAACGGATTCCTGCTACCTTCGACAAGTCGTCAGTCCACCTTGTGGGGGCCTACCTACGCTACGCCTTCCGTGACACGGTCGCCACTCAGAAACTCTTCGGTTCCATCGGCGATCTGTTCTGCGAACAATATGCCCCGCCCCTTACCACTTTAGATAGCAACTACTCTATCGGGCAGAGTCACTGTCATCAATTCCTCTTTTCTGTCGATTCGATGGCATATTTTTCCAGCCCCATATTTTGCCACATGGATAATTGGATAGTACCACCACCAGCAGCGTCCATAGGCTCTGGAGTGTTATTTTTGAACATCACAAGTTGTAATCAGCAGTAGAAAGATGCATAATTTCCATAGTAATCTTGACATTTTCTACTGCTGCTGATATACACTGTCTTCAAAAATCGCACTCCAGTTCACGTGCGGGTGTTCGGAATGGAAGCGCAAGGCCCTACTCTGAGACTGTAATTAATTAATTAGTGTATACTCCACAGTGGCTTTCAGTGTTTCAGTTAAATAATGCGTACACACATTTGGCTTAAACAAACGGTGCAAGTACAAGTATATGCGACTGTCTTAAGTTTTGAATACGAGAATTGTTTGTAATAAATCTTTTGTACTTTCGGTTTGTTCTTGCATCGTTCCCTTCCCGCAGACGTCGGAAGGATTTCAGAAGGATTTTGTGGTTATTTATAATGCTGGATGTTGATAATGGGGCAACAGGTTGATAAGGTGGTTCATAGTACCCATCTAAATTAGGTTTTTAAACACATACATCATCATCATAAGCCTATACAGGGTGTAACAAAACACCCTAGTAATACTTAACGTGGTGCTTCAGACCATCAAACTGAACAACTTTCACTATGGAGCCAACTGCGAAATCGCGAAAAAAAAATCAGCAGTCCTATACATTTTAGTCGAGTAGGTACTGCAGTTTTCTATGGGACAGCTGATTTTTTTTTTCGCGATTTCGAAGTTGCATCCATAGTGAAAGTTGTTCAGTTTCGTGGTCTGAAGCACCCCTTTAAGTATTACTAGGGATTTTTGTTACACCCTGTATACAGGGTGTAAGTGACAGACAAGCAAATACTGAAACAGTGAACTCAGACCATGAAACTAAACAACTTTGTCCTATACAAAACTGCTGTACCTACCTACCCGACTAAAATGAATGGGACAGCTAATTTCTTTTCGCGTTTCCTGAGGTAGACTCCATAGTGAAAGTTGTTCAGTTTGATGGTCTGAGTTCACCGTTTCAGTATTTGCTAAGCTGTCACTTGCTGTGTTCTCGGCAAGAACTTTCAAGGTAAATTACTACGGCTTACACCCTGTATGTCTCACTGAAGGGCACAGGCCTACCCTCAGGGGGGACGTATGGGAGTTAGTCCACCACGCATGCCTTATGCGGTTTGATAGACTTTACATACGAATCAGAATTTCTTCTTCAGCGTTTGCAGGTTTGTTCACGATGTTTTCCTTCACCGTTTGCGAGCAGTCAATATTACGTACAACATAATTTAGAAAAACAATCACATAAAATACATACAATATGAACAAAAATACAATTATTACCAGGTACTTTTTCTACCGGATGGTCAATTCAGTATCTTACAATTTACAGAGTGAAATTAATATCATTAGCATCCTTTTAAACTAAGAGTCTACCCATCAAACTGAACAACTTTTACTATGGGAGCAAACCGATCGGAACAAAAAAAAATCAGCTGTTGCATACATTTGAGTCGCGTAGACAGCGGCGGAGGGTGCAGTTTAGTACGGAACAGCAGATTTTTTTTGATCCGTTCGGTTTGCTCCCATAGTAAAAGTTGTTCAGTTTGATGGGTAGACTCTTAGTTTAAAAGGATGCTAATGATATCAATTTCACCCTGTATAAACTACTTTTTTATGTGTATGTAATTGTAGCTTAAATACCCGTTATTATGCTTTAGGACTTTGAAATGTATTTCGTCCACAAAAAAACTTTAACGGAAACCTTGTCACGTAGTCGCCTTTGGGTCGCCAGAGGGGAATTGAGGCATTGCATTCGAAGCAGGGAACCATACGGGAAGATCAACTCAATGTCCGTAATCATACATAACCATTAAAACTATAAAACTTTAAGTATAGGTACAAAGTAATTCCAGAAGATTATGAACTGAAAATGTCAGAACCACTAAATCCGAAAGCGCCACAATAAAGCACTCAAATCCAGTCTGCAGTTAACAAGACCTTACAAGCAATATCCGGGACTCATTCAAACAAGTGTCAAAGGTTTGTTGTACGAGGGGTTGTGTACAAGGCTGACCAGCTTAACTTGAGCCCTGGGAATTCCCTTAACGTCAGCTGCATAGTCTTGTTACTAGATAACGGGATATTAGTAGTTTCACTCCACGCCACGAGGGGCGCTAGTAGCGTTTAGTGGAATTTCCGTGTTAGAAATAGAGCCAACGAATAGATGTACCAGAAAAACTGCTTCATACAAGCTCGCGTAGGCCGGTACAATACACCCCTATATGCGCAGAGAGAATTCGAAATAAGTCTTGAAAAAACCCAGCCAAGAGCTTGTCGGACTCGCCCAAGATAGGGTTCCATGGTATTTTCCATTACATGGAAAGCTTAACATGATATAGCCCAATAACTTATAAATAATTTTCAAAAGCAAACAAAAGTGCGATTTCGTTTCGTTCAGCGCCATCTATTGACAGCCGTTGACTTTTTATTTTATTTCTGCGACACTGATTTTGCTACAGCGTTCGTTATCATTTTCATTAAAAGTACTTACGGAGATCTACATTGTGAAATAGTTTCCGATTTTTTACTCCAGTCTTTTGGAAGTTAGAGGGTACGCCCCATAGAGAATTCACACGCTCCCCCTGGTACGCCCTATTTTTGACTTTGAGTGCAAATATCTCGAGACAGAAGCATTATAATGTATCCAAAGACACCTTTTTTTTTATTTATAATTAAATGGACTCTTGCTTGTGCGTTAGCACTGCATTTCCGCCAGTGTCAAGTGTAGTTTATTGGGAGAATCTATCCCAATCTCTGGGACTGTTTTTGGACAAGAACAAGAAGAGATTGAGGAATGTGGAGCCTCGTGGCAGGCACAAACGCGACGCGCGAAACCACGCGAGACGTGTACTCGGGTCAGTTCCTGCAACGTGACTCCCAAAGACACCTTACTCGATTTATCAAAAAAATATTTGTTCTCCAACCCCCTTTTTGTTGCATTCGTTGGCGTGTTGGAGTTTCGGTAACTGGAAACTATCACCGAAGCACAGATTACCCCCAATAGATACCGCATACAGGGCCGCCGACGCTCGCCACACATCTATGGTTTTTCACTGATATAAGCAACGCGAGTGAGCGAGCTAGAAGTAGTGCGACCTTGAAATGGCTAATCACGTTGCACCCTTTCGTGCCCCGCTTCCCGCACCTACCGCCAAAAATGGTGACTTCGAGCGTGAACGAAATGTTCATTATGCGGTATCTATTGGGGGTAATCTGTGCACCGAAGTCAAGAAACGCCCAGTCAATAAGTCAGTCTTTGGTTGGACGACCGATTTATTGGTATTTCATTTCGTCATTAGTGCTTCGAAAGACAGTGGTTTTTTATCTGTAACGCCTCCGTGCTTCAGAATATAAGTAGCAGTTAGTCCAGGATAGTTATTAGATATTTAAGAAGTGAAGTCAGAATTTCAGAAGCTTGAAATAAAATCGATGACGATCGTCTCACAAAAAGGGTGCAGACCTCAAAACTGAAGATAGGGTTAGAGAACTTTACTATCATGACAGTAAACAAGAGGTTTGTGAGGATACGAAAATCTGTCACTTATAATGCCTACTCTACGCAGAAGAGAGCATATCGTTGTTTATTCCAAAATAATTGTGATGAAACTCATATTGACGTACTACAGATGATGGATTCCTCTCGTCCTTACCCACCTATGTCTGATGGAACGGGAGACCGATACGATCAGAGTTTCAGATGCAGTGGCTATAACCGGCAGCCACACGGTTTGGGCGTCAAAGCTGTCTGTGTAAGAAGTCTGAAGGAATAAGTCACCTCTCGCAACACCAGACTGGATGAAACTTATATTATTTAGGTGAAGTGTGTTGACAACTCAATTCAATCCTGTAAAAATTTCGTTCGACATGCCGTGGATCTTATAAAAATGGTCAATGCATTCTACAAGCAACTATATTTCAGTGTTCATGATGAAGGAAAATATGTCTTTATCTGAGGAAATAAGATCGAACAAGGCGGTAGGAGTAAAGTTGTGGACGGGACATCATGTCGGCCGCATTCCGTTTGTTACGGAACTCAATTTTACCGGAGACGTGCACTCATAGAGGACCAGGAACTAAAATGGTTCTAGAAATGTCTTATACATAAATAAACTGATGTCCATTTTCCCAGAAAGAAATAGGTTAGTCACGATAGCACTATATCACGCTGCCATATTGATATTACTGCTGTTGCTCTGCACGGCTAGCATGCCACCTACGCCAGTAATTTTAAACATCTTAGGTCGCAATAAATTGCACGGGGCTGCTTTTTTGGGAGGTTGTTAGGATAGATACCAGTAATATAAAACCAAGTTTGCAGCTTCGAAAGACCTGTTCTAAACCGAAACCGTGCTTGAAAAACATCGAAATTTTCGGTCATTTTTCAGGTTTTGACTTACTTGGTTTTGGTTTAACTTCTAAACGGTGCATTTCACATAAAAATTGTTTGGGACGTTTTTAAAGTAGACAAAATTTTCTATAAATTGAATTTAATTACAGCTCTGTAAGTTAAGTAGGTCTTGAGATACACCCACGACAAAGCGTTTAAACGAGAAAAACGTCATGCACGCTCTTTCTTGCCTGCGTAAAATTATAAAGATGGAGGCACATCTCGAATTTTATCGTTTTCTCGGGGGTGGCATGCGAGGCCTACTGGTAGTATGATGCACGCGATAAACAGCGATTACACTTGCAGTTATTCGGGCCCGATTTCGGCATACATTGCCCGATTTGTTCTCTCTATTTTAAAGTGTAGCGATCAAAGCAAGCAATGTATGCCGAAGTCAGCCCTAAATGTCGGCACGGAATATCTAAGATATGTTGGGTAATATAATCGCTGCTTTAGTGCTACATCACACCTTTTATCTCATTCCTTCGCGCGCAAATAGACAGGTAAGGTGCGATAGTCTATAAATCACGCCATACTAAGGCCGCTAGCCCACACGCACCATTGAGTTTTTACGAATTTATGGAAAAATTTGTAACACCACTGGCTTTTCGGTGTAGGAAAACATTGGGAGTCAGTTGCCTCCAGGTAGACCAGTTGCTGTCATGCTGTCAAGCTGGCCTAATTTGACAGTCAGTCAGATGTGCCCTCTTGTGGGGCAAAACAAGCAAACTAAATAAACTAAATAATTGTGAAGACCGCATGCTTCAATTTCGAACGAAAAACGAAGTATTCGAGCGACGTGCTCACTCCCCGTCACAATGGACAGAGTTCCGGTACTACTAGTGAAAATGTTCTGAGTTTTCAGAATATCTTTGATTAAATTAAATTAAAATTAAATTAAAAATCGTTTATTAGTCTTTCACATTCGTACACAAACAGAAGTAGGTAATATTAATACAGAAGGACATCCTCCCGTTGGGCATAGTAATGCATGCAGCCATACACTTCGGTTGAGCGTGCTACGCACTTGTTTATTTTAGAGAAGATTGTTAATTCGACCATGGTCAGTTTTCCTCTGATGCTACAAACTCTTAGGCATTTCCAGTTAGAAACACTATTCCCTTGTAAATGTTTTGAAGATTTTCAACAAATATCCGGCGTGAAGAATTCTTGGAAACCTTGCTAAACATTTTATAGTCATTCCAGATGTCCTGCTTTTGAACCTACCTACCTATAAAGTATAATTATATATTTTAACCTTTTTCTATCAAATTCTTCAATAACATTATAGATCTTAGAACAGGTTTACGGGTTGTAGGGTCTTTGAGTCACATCACAACCAACAACTTACAAATAAACCGTAAAGAAGGAATAAGTCCGTTATAAAGAGACAATTGTTCGACAAACTCCTTCCAAACTCCTAAGTCCCTGAAAAAACTAATAGTTTCTCTTAGATAGCAAAAGTTTCTAGAATAATTCGCAACAGAAAGGAAACTCCATATCCCATGCACCCACTGTCTATCGAAACAGGTTTCATTTGAAACCAACACGAAGGCACAAAAAAAAATTAAAAAAAATAATAAAGACCGACTTCAGAAGTAAAAAAGTACAAAATAACATTTCAGCCTATGAATTTTACGTTCGAATCTATAAGAAAATTAATTTGTTTTGTCGAAGTCGCTGTCAAGCCGGTAGGTAGTAGGTAAGATTCGCGACTGGGCTTGCAGTAATTTTCTGGCTTGGCTTGACACCGACTCCGTAAACGTAAATATACATAAAAAAAAATACATACAGCCGAACATAGAACCTCCTCCTTTTTTTTTGAAGTCGGTAAAAAAAAAACATACAGCCGAACATAGAACCTCCTCCTTTTTTTGAAGTCGGTTAAAAATCATTTTTACTTTACCTCAAAATGTACGTGAAAAATTGTCCAAGAACGTAAATCTTTAGTCTAGATTACCATTGTCTATGTGTGTGTATGTTACTTACATGCAAAGATTTTTTTGGTCTTCGCCCGACCAAAAAAAAATTGTTCGTTACCTACATGTTTGATTGCGCAGCGTGGGTAGGCCCCTCACACGGTGGACAGACGATCTGGTGAAGGCGGCGGGAACCTGTTGAATGAGGGCAGCGCAGGACCGGTCGTTATGGCGATCCTTGGGGGAGACCTATGTCCAGCAGTGGACGTCCATCGGCTGAGATGATAATGACATTTGTTTGATTGAATTCGCTGAACACCGAAGTGATTCCATATACTTCAATTTACCATATTGGTGACATTTTCTGACGAATTATTCCTCTTCCTCTAGTTGTATTAATACAAATGATGAGCTTGGTAATAATAGTTATCAGATCATTCGTTTTACCATCAAAAACATAATTATACAGGGTGTAAGTGACAGCCTAGCAAATACTGAAACGGTGAACTCAGACCATCAAATTGAACAACTTTCACTATGGAGCATACCTCAGGAAACGCGAAAAAAAATCAGCTATCCTACTAATATTATAAACGCGAAAGTTTGTAAGTATGGATGGATGGATGGATGTTTGTTCCGCTTTCACGCAAAAACTGCTGAACGGATTTTGATGAAATTTGGCATACAGATAGACCATGGCCTGGATTAACACATAAGGTACTTTTTATCCGGTTAACGCAGACGAAGTCGCGGGCAACAGCTAGTCCCATATAAAACTGCTGTACCTACCCGACTAAAATGTATGGGACAGTTGATTTTTTTTCGCGTTTCCTGAGGTAGGCTCCATAGTGAAAGTTGTTCAGTTTGATGGTCTGAGTTCACTGTTTCAGTATTTGCTAGGCTGTCATTTACACTCTGTATAGGTACGTCCCACTTTAGGGCACAGGGCTCCTCTCAGAAATAAGCGTGAGAAAATGTGAGTCACGGCAGGGTAAATACCTGCTTCCAACACGGGTTGCTTTTTGGTTGGTGAAGGCAAAGTAAGGTACGTGATCAACTTTCTAGGCCTTCGACCTGGATAAACGAATACGCCGCCATCTAACACAATTCTGGACCCACGTGCCTTCATTCTCTCAAACTAAAAATAATTCATACCCATTCATTTGTACCCTTACGTTCTTTTGATTCTGTTTTTGTTGCTGTATTTTTTTGGTGTGCAAATAAAGAATATTTATGTTATGTTATGTTATGTTATTCATGTAATATCGAAGGAGCTTAAAGCCCACTTATTAAACGTCAAATCTTTTGCAGCTACCATGGCGTCGGAACGTAGAGAAGATGCTGCCAGAAACTCTACAACATAACACGACATAATAACTATTAGTAGTATATACCATTCTTATGTAAATATTACTGTAAATAAAATAATAATAGTTGTGATAACTATTACAATATAAATTCTTAAGCCAAGGTTATGTGTACAGTAAAACATAGTCTATTTAATTAAATAATTGATACTGTACTGTAAACTATAATTTAGAGAATATCAGCTCCAAGCCCCAAGCATCCTATCCAAGGGCCTTCATCAGAAACCCATTCATTGCATTTCAGTCGACCTTCATACCATATCGATCGTCTCGGAAATCGTCCAAACGTCTTGCATGTGTGGTTTTCGTGTAAGGTTCCTCACTGTACCTACAAACCCTTATGTCCAATAGCACAAGTTTGTAGCACGTAAGTTTCCTTGAGTGAGCCCTTAACAAACACCCCGCCCCGCTCATTGCCTAAACAACCCCGTTTCAGTCGGAGTAATGACGGAAACCCTCTCGCATTATTTCACATTATTCAAGTACCACTACTACCTGTTTTGAGACGGTGGCGTAGTGGTCAGCTTTGGTATCGAAAACGGTTACTGTAATGTTATTCTCTGCGCAAACATCGTTAGCCGTAAATTTATCGTTGAAACATCGGCGAGCTGTCAATTCGGTATTCGCTAAGGTTATGTCATGTGTCAAACTTCGACTATCTGAAGGACGCAAGAAGGATGTTACATTTGTGAGCCCATCGATGTTAATTGCACTCCAGCGGGGCTAGTACGCCAGCGCGCGATAGCGACATTTAACACATCCATCAGTCTTTTATCTCGTTCGTTCGCGCGCAAATAGAAAGAGAGTGGAAGCGTGTTAACGCTATATCACGCTATCGCGGGATGGCGTACTAGCCCCGCTGAAGTTAAATGATTATAGTGTGAATTGGGGCCATGACAGACTTGCGTCTGTGCCACTACCATCGACGATCTTTTGTGATCGTACCTTCTACAGTTCCCCATTAATCCCCGTTGCAGTCAAGAATCACAATGGCCCCGATTCGGACTGTGCTACGACTTAACTAACTAAATTTATTCCTGTCACTTTCTAAAATAAGATTTAAAAAAGAGACCGAAAACCAACAGCTGACTTTAGTGCTGTCAAAGTGACGTTACACGCCCAAAAACGCCTTAAATAAGATGGCGTACATTATGATGGCATCTTATTTTGGGCGTGTAACGTCACTTTGACAGCACTAAAGTCAGCTGTTGGTTTTCTGTCTCTTTTCTTAATCTTATTTTAGAAAGTGACAGGAATAAATTTAGTTAAGTTATGTCGTGGCACAGTCCGAATCGGGGCCATTAGGTTTTTACGAGTAACATGCATCTTTTGTATCTCATCTGGTACCTGTCTACCAAGCTAAATAGGCACTTTGTTTATACATCAGTGTACCACATTCGCTATTGTGTTACTGATTAAATATCGTTTACAAGACCGGTAACGTATTATGACTGTACTAGGCAATTTTTGACTAATATTGTGTTTCTGTGATCATCATAATCCATCATCATCATAAATCGTATAACATTTTTTGGATCCGGGGGTCCATGTGGTAAATGAGTGCACTCTGCGCCGTTTCCCCGGTGGAACCCGGCAGCGGAAGACTGGCTAAAACACCTTGACTTTGAAATTTAAATATCAAGTAAGAAACTAAATATCAAGTAAGAAGCAAAATCGATAAGTACTGCCAAAAAACAGCAGACTTTTTTATTACACAGTTCCAAACTTCCAAAGTGATAGTTGTTCAGTTTGATGGTGTTTTGTTTTACACCTTGTATAAAGATAAGCAGTCACCGTAGTCGAAATCGACAGGGAATCCATCATAACAACGTTAGTAGGGCCTAAACTTCGGACGTTAGTGGCGCCGTAACTGCGTGTAATTTGTTCACTTCGGACCAAATGAGAAATGACTGGATCCCACGTTGGGGGGCGGCGAAAAGCGGCGATTCCGAAAAATAACTCAATGGGTATTACTAGCAGTAACTTACTTTCCTGGAATAAATCAACGTTGTCGAAGGTGTTAGTTTTAGAAGTAGGTCGAAGTTGGATCCTGATGGAAAGTGCACTTAGAGACAGGAGTGTGATTTTTCGCACGTTCTATTTCGTAAGCTGTGTGATTTCCAGCTTAGTGTAGTATATATCCTGTGGTTATACGAAGAGATTAAGGGAAACTGAAACGCATTACACACTAAAGGCGGTGCTTTCACAAAGTGAACTTCAAACGATTGCCGAACTAAATAATGCTGAAAGTTATATGTAATGTTAACTATTCTGAACTGAACATGACAGGTTTAAATTGGGTTTCAAAGCTTAGACAATTTATATAGGGACGAGTTACGCGTTTCATTTTACTAAGAAACATTTCTGCCACTTTTTGCGGGGGCGAGTTAACATGAAATCCGCAACTTTGGATTTTATTCCCCATAAGTTTAGATTCTAATAATGAATGTTAAAAATCATGAAAAGTAGTCTCGTGTGAACCCCAAACGTTCTAAGTTCAAAATTATTGTTTCGCTATTATAGGCTGTCTCGGTTAGTGATAAGGTATAAAATTGGGTGTAAATACACAAGATCAATTGTTCTTATACCTTGGCAGAGGGGAAATGCTACCGCAAGGCGAGTCCCTCTATAAATTGTCTAAGTTTCAAAGTATCACCGACTGACTTGGATACAGAGTGGTTTCGTATTTTAACTCCTGCAGTTTCGAAATTGAAAACGGGTTTTTACATTTCGACACACTAATCTAATCATATAAGGTAAGGGTAAGGTACCCATGCACGCCGATAGGATCCATACATTCTACTTACTGAATAAAACAAAGGTGGATCCAGTAGGGTAATCGAAATAGGAACTTGGAGCAAGCGAGCGAAGCGAACTCTACATTTTTCAGTACGATTTCCTGGCTGTGACCAGAACATATTTTATCTATTGTACAGGAAAATGCCTAGTTCAAATAGAAATAGCATACTTGGAGTGGTGGAGTGACCGAAGCGAGCTTGAAATTTATTAATGGTATTACACTCTAAAAACATATGGAGGTGCTACTTGGGAATGTTCCTCCATTGAAAAGGGAAGTACTTCCGCCAGGCTATGTGTGATGCCTGGGGACCGGCCGTGGTCCAACAGTTCTTAGTTGGACCTTGTATGTATATCGAATCTCTGTGATTATTTTTTCTCTTGCGCGATTTATGTCTCGCATTCGATTGTGAACCTTATGTGTAGTAGGTTACGAGTTGCGTATTTACGATGAACGTTGTCTTTGTATGGAGTATATTTCCGCGAGCGACGGTATCTCCATCTGTTGGCATCTTTGCTATAACTTGTGGGTGCTGACATCTGTAGCAAGTTCCCCACAGGACTCCCCCCTCAGACCGGAGGTCGTTGAGTAGTTCGAAGTGTGCAGTCTGTATCCATGTAGTGTAGGTGCAGGGCTCCAGTCAAGTGAGTCTGACGAGCGATGTGCTGCGTGTGTGTGCATCTGTCAGGGAGACCAGTCCTGATGTGATGCGGGCGAGTGACAGGCGTGGAGAAGGCGAGCAGAACTGCCACGTGGAGGTGAGCTCAGACACGTGGGCTGCGGGAGATCCTTCTATGCAGACGCTGACTGTCGTTGAGGAAGCTGCAGGCCCAGGAAGCGGTGTGAAGACAGCTGCGATGGACCTGGTGCGGCTTCGGGTTGATGGTGTGACTGCTGCTTGTTTGACCTGGTCGAGGGGTGTGAAGAGTTGGTTGAAGCTGGTTGCTGCTCTGTGCTGCTGGTGCTGCTCTGCGGTGTTCAGGTTGCGATGTTCTTTGTCGAGGGTCACCAATATGGAGGTGCTACTTGGGAATGTTCCTCCATTGAAAAGGGAAGTACTTCCGCCAGGCTATGTGTGATGCCTGGGGACCGGCCGTGGTCCAACAGTTCTTAGTTGGACCTTGTATGTATAGGTATATCGAATCTCTGTGATTATTTCTCTTGTGCGATTTATGTCCCGCATTCGATTGTGAACCTTATGTGTAGTAGGTTACGAGTTGCGTATTTACGATGAACGTTGTCTTTGTATGGAGCATATTTCCGCGAGCGACGGTATCGCCATCTGTTGGCATCTTTGCTATAACTTGTGGGTGCTGACATCTGTAGCAAGTTCCCCACAAACATAATTTAATTTACTATAGTAATCGGACGAAAGATTAGGTAAAAATGCAAACGGAATTATGACAAATACACCGTTTTGACTTTTTTTGCTAAGATTATTTTTTCGTATTAAAACGGCACATGTAAAGCAATGCATGTATTAGGAACATCTTAGATGTTAATAACAAAAAAAAATCTTACCAAGACAAGATGTGCGCCAACTGCGATTACGCGACAATCCGTTTAGATGAGGTATAGCTAATATTACCACTATAATCTAGAGATTATGAGAAACAAATCGACATGAGTTCCATAACTATACGCTAACATTTTTGTGTTAGTCTATTTCCCTTACTAAGATTGAGGATTTTTTTTTATACCTATACCAATGAAAAGCCTATGTATACGTATATAACTTTGTTGTTATTTAGTTGTATAATTATTTTGTAGCGCCTACTTTGGAGTAGCTCTTTTTCAATTTTTCAATTTGCACGCGCTTGCGTGTAGTAACTTATGATTAGGCTGCCTGTCCATTGATGCGAGCTGGCTGGCTAAGCTATGTAATGAGGAAAATATTAACCAATCAGGATTGCATAAAATCTCGGCCGAGCTCCTGATTGGTTAATACTTTCCTCATTACACAGCTTAGCCAGCCAGCTCGCATCAATGGACAGGCAGCCTAAATCTGTGCTTGCGTGCACCTGTTCTTGATAGAATCCACATAGCAAGGAAGACTCATTCATATTCCTCTGAAGTCCGGTCCGGTCCGACTAACGCAATTAAAATACAATTAACCTTTTAATGGCTTTCAATGTTCCGCAACATTGTTTCAAACATTTAGTGCCCGCGAGAATAAACAACTAAACAATAGTTTTAAACTGTTTCACACTAATGAACAGGCCTTTTAGCGTTTACAGACTTGCCCATCATCATCATCATCTTCCTGTCCTTATCCCATTACTTGGGGTCGGCGCAATATGTGGTCTTCCTCCATTCATCTCTTTTAGCCGTCATCTCAGCGCACACTCCCTTCTTACACATGTCATCCCTCACACAATCCATCCATCTTTTCTTTGGTCGTCCTCTCTTCATGCAGCCATCCACATTCATATCTAATACTCGTCTTGTAATATAACACTCCTCTCTTCTCATCACATGCAGACTTGCCCTTCATAGGTTAATCTACATGGCTTCGATTGTTAGGTACCTCGCCATCATCACCTCAGCCGATAAACGTCCACTACTGAACATAGCCCTCCCCCAAGGATCGCCACAACGATCGGTCCTGCACTGCCCTCATCCAACGGGTTCCCGCCGCCTTCACCAGGTCATCGGTCTACCTTGTCGCCTAACCACGCTGCGCTTTCCGGTACGCGGTCGCCACTCGAGAACTCTGCGGCACCATTGGCCATCGGCTCTGCGAGCAAGGTGCCCCGCCCATTGCCACTTTATTTTTGCAATTCTTCGGGCTATGTCGTTTACCCTGGTTCTCATGCGGATCTCTTCATGTCTGATTCAATCTCGCAGAGAAACTCCGAGCATAGCCCTCAACATTGCCCTTAAGGTGCCTTCCAGCCTTTTTAGTAGGGGGATAAACCGCTGCCAATACGGAACCGTAGAGCATCTATGCGCCAACGAGCCTCTCAACGATCAAATTGTCACCTCTTTCCCAGATTAACTGTTCATATTGATATCAAACCATAGGACGCCATTATAAAGAAGGATTTTATTTCCAACAGTTACAAATGTGGTGTATTTGGGTTCCGTACCCAAAGGGTGAAAACGGGACCCTATTAGTAAGCCTACGTTGTCCGTCCGTCCGTCCGTCCGTCCTTCCGTCCGTCCGTCCGTCTGTCCGTCTGTCCGTCCGTCCGTCTGTCCTACCTATTTAGGGCTGTAACTTTTGAACCGTAATAGCTAAATATAGTTGAAATTTTCTGAGATTATGCGTTATTACGGCGGATTTGTTAACAAATAATAAAAATGTCAAAAAGTTAAAAATTAAGGGGGGTTCTCCACAAGAAACTAGTTTTTATCAACGTTTTTTCTTTACGCTCTATCGTAAAAACGGTAATACATACAAGCGTCAAACTTAGTGTGATTATAGAGCAAACTCTACAGAATAACAACAAATACTAAAAACCGGCCAAGTTTGAGTCGGTCTCGCGCTAAAGGTTCCGGACAAAAAAGTTTTTTTTCTAAGTTAATAATGTTGTGATCTGTGGTGGTGTGGTACGGAGCCCTCGGTGGGCGAGTAGCCCGACTCGCACTTGACCGCTTTTATTTAGTTTTGAATTGCGAACTGTTGTTTTTCAATTGCATCCGTTTTCCACATTGCGTAGTTTCAGTTTTGGACACAGTATATTTCATGGACTTTATTAGTTTATTTTGTAACTTGCAATTTTGTCCAATTGCCTCGTTTTTAAATTGAGATGTATTGCAATAGATTTTGTATAATTATTATTCGCACCAATGTTCATTGGGGCAAATGAGTCTACGGGGTAAGATCGTCTACGCTTTAATATCTCGGAAACCATCGAATATTAAAAGATCCCTTATTTTGCCTTTTGAAAAAAATTATGATTCAATTTAAAGAATATCCACATTTCGCAAGCAGTGTCATAACCCTATTCAGCGTGACCGGTAGTGAACCGGTCGCCACTTTTAACACAATCGTCATCATCATCAGCGATGGACGTCCACTGCTGGACATAGGTCTCCCCCAAGGATCGCAGCAACGATCGGTCCTGCGCTGCCCTCATCTAATGGGTGCCCGCTACCTTCACCAGGTCGTTGGTCCATCTTGTGGGGAACCTACCTATGCTGCGCTTGCGGCTCAATCGGCCATCTATTCTGCGAGCAATGTGCCCCGCCCATTGCTACATTAGTTTAGCAATTCTTCTGGCTATGTCGGTTACGCGACCCACTACAATACATGCCTCGAAAAAGACGCATCTTCAAGTCCTCAACCCTGCTATTAATGATCCCTGGAGTAAAAGACAGCCATGCTTTTTCTATTGTTGTCTCTCGTTTGCGACGGAGAGGAAAAGGGTATTATTTTGTTTTTCCCAGTCTTTTAAATTGGGCATAGGCCCACCACACATTCCCACCGCTGTAACTCCTGTAAACCAGGATCGACAGCAACGACCATTCACAACACTAGACTATGAAGTCCAGCGAGCCCGGGAGATGGCTTTAATCGAGTGTTTCCCGTTGGTCAGATTGATGGTCAGACTAGTCTGGCCAACGGGAATTCTGTCTTGGAACCCGCAATGAATTATTCAAAGAAGATAGGATTAGTAGGAAAAAGACATATCCGACTTCCAATTCCAGAGACCATTTATGGCAGAGTTGAAGATCTTACTCCTATTTTGTTTGATGATTGAATTCGTTGCGGGGTCAAAGAAAAATAAGAGTCATCCCCCGGGCTATTTATTTCATGGCCCTGGATTTCATTGTATTGTGAAAGGTCGTCGCTGTTGATTTTAGTTTACAGGAAATGGTGGGAATATAATGGTGGGCTTAGGTATAAAGAAGTAAAATTTTTCGCTCATTATTTTCCTTCACCACGAAGTAAGAAACAAACAACAGCAGGAGCAAGGCTCGTGCCATCGTCGGAGCCCTCACTGGGCACTACGCCACAGGCACGATGATGCACAAGATGAAACTCACCCTGGATCCCAGCTGCCGAGCGTGCGGAGAGGATGAGGAGACCATGGAGCACATTCTCTGTGACTGTGATGTCTTGGCGGCAAAACGCATGTGCCTCCTCGGTGATGGATATCCAAAACCGGGAGATCTTAGGCTTCTTCCCCTCAATGGTATTGCCTCCTTCATTGACCATGTATTTGAAGGGTGAAGAAAGTAAAAAGTATTGGGGCTAACACAAAAGATCCCACTGGGTCGAAGTGTTGCTGGCTTGCCAGCCCCCACAACAAGATAAGATAAGATAAGAAGAGACAAATGCCGGCGCTTTTAGAACTAATTGAAAAGCTTTCTTAACTCTCCGGTAGTGTTTAAACTGTGAGGTAGACGAACTGTCCCCATTCTCCCCATTGAACCACTTGCTCCACTTAACCTTATTACATCTCTATGTGATAGAGACTTATAGCTCTCTGAATTTCTAATTCCTTTTATACTGGAATAACGTATACTGTGGTCGGGGTTAAACGCAAAAGTTTCCACTTGGCAGGTACGTAGTTTTTAACAGTCAATAAACTCTTTTAACTGTATGCATCCGCACCGCGTTTATTGTTTAACTTTTGTTAGAATCATGAGTTTTATTTTAAACCTTTTCATAATAAGATTGTAAGAGCGTTGATGGCGCATTGCGGAGAGGTATGTAATACTTAAGGGGGTGCTTCAGACCATCAAACTGAACAACTTTCACTATGGGGCCAACATCGAGAAAAAAAGAAAATCTGCAGTCACATACAAAACTGCAGTACTGACTCGACTAAAATGTATGGGATAGCAGATTTTTTTTTTCTCGATGTTGTCCCCATAGTGAAAGTTGTTCAGTTTGATGGTCTGAAGCACCCCCTTAAGTATTGCTAGGGTGTTTTGTTATACCCTTAGGGTCTTTCTTAATATACTGACACTTTTTTAAGGGGACTTTTTTACAGCAGATTTTTTTTCACGATTTCGATGTTGGTCCCAAATAGAAAGTTGTTCAGTTTGATGGTCTGATCATCCCCTTAAAAAGTGTCAGCATATTAAAATGGACCCTGTATATAGGCTAATGATGTTGAACAGGAATTGAATTACATGTAATTCACCAACAACAAATTTTTCCATTTACTGTTGGAAAAGGCGTCATTCAAACTCAGGACTCTACTTCACTCTAAAGCGTCCGGAATCGTGTGAATAAAACCCGGAATGATTAAAGGGGTGTACACACAGAGCTTATCTAGGACCCTTGTCACAGGATGACGGACGAGACAAAAAGCTCACAGTCCGTGTGAACGCGCCTTTTTGTCCCTTTTGCGCTTGCCCCTCTAGATTTTTGTTGTTCCGCTATTTGGTGCACGCCTCTATTCTGTAGCGTGTTTGTGGATTAGTGATGTGCCGATTCGTTTTAGTACTCGATAAGTCGACAGGATTCGCTTCTGGGATTCGATTTTCATAGTTCACTTCACTGCTGGATTCGAGTATCACAATTAGAGAAGTCGGTGATAAATATGGCACTAATTTAAAACATCTAAGTTCAATCTTAATCCAATTTCAGTTCTAATCATATTGCAATCCAATTACTATTCGACTGTGCTGAATTCCGTATACTTAAAACTCAGTAAACTTAACTTATTTAGTACTAGCTGTTTGTTGCCCGCGACTTCGTCTGCGTTACCCGGATAAAAAGTAGGTACCCTAAGTGTTAATCCAGGCCATGATCTATCTGTATGCCAAATTTCATCAAAATCCGTTTAGCAGTTTTTGCGTGAAAGGGGAACAAACATCCATGCATAGTTACAAACTTTCGCGTTTATAATATTATACTAGCTGTTGCCCGCGACTTCGTCTGCGTTACCCGGATAAAAAGTACCCTATGTGTTAATCCAGGCCATGGTCTATCTGTATGCCAAATTTCATCAAAATCCGTTCAGCAGTTTTTGCGTGAAAGCGGAACAAACATCCATCCATACTTACAAACTTTCGCGTTTATAATATTAGTAGAATATATACTATATATTCTATAATATATAGTATATATTCTACTATATATTATATAATATATAGTATGAAGTAGGATAGGATGTGGATGACAGCCTTTAACAGCTGAGCGATTTGTCAAAACATGTTGTCAAATGAATAGCGCAATACCGAATGTTTTAACAGTTCGCATTTATATACCGCAATTGCCCTCCTGGTAGATCAACCGAACCGCCAACCTACCCAAGGGCACCCCGAAGGGGTACGATATCAGAATTGTTCGCTGTTGGGACTATGTACATCTATAATGGGTAGCAGGGATCAGTGAGACAGGAACTCGGGTATTTGGTAATTCGAGTCGACTCTACTCGGCACATCACTACTATAGCGTTTGTTTGTTAAAATGTTACAGGGGTTTTTAAGGGTTTCACGAGGGTGTTTTATGGCTTTGGTAATTTATAATTTGTGGGCTAAAAATGTATAAGTGCGAAAACCCTACACACTTACCTATAAGCACCGATGATGATCGATTTCTGGTCAATTTCGACTACGGCGACCGCTAATCTTTATAAAAATGCAGAATATTTTGAAGTGCATAAGTATACCCATACGAGCTAAACACAGATGCACTCTCTCGTCTTACACTCCGTGTCTGATGACCGATAAAATCAAAGGTGGGGTACGGAATATACAACGTGTTAATGAATTAACGCAAAACCTCATACACCCCAACTGATTTATATCAAAATAATTAGATTGAAACAATAATTTCATTATTTTTGTAGTTAAAATTTAAAGTTATTCGCATTTTAAGTTTTGAGGCAAAAATGATTTTTTATCATTTCAGCAATGAATGAAGGCGCTAACGTACTCATGGATACATTTTAATAATCTTGTTTTGGTAGTAAGTAGGGTGGGTGTGCCCGTGGGGTGGGTTGACATCGGGTTCAGTTAATTAAAAATTTTACCAAAAAATTATTTAATATTTTGAAAAAAATTACCCATGTCGAAACCATGATAATTCGATTCGGCTCTCGATTCTAAACAAACTACTTTCTAGTTTTGCGTTAATTCATTAACACGTTGTATAAAAGTACAAGGTGGGGTCAGATCCAGGGGAGCGTGTAAATTCTCTATCGGTCAGATGCAGCAGCAGCACCCTTTTGCGAGTGCATAATAATTATATGGCATCGCGGAAGGCGTCTTAAAGCTTCCACACTCTCGTAAAACAATCTTGTAGGTACGTAGATATTGGTGAAGCTCAGCGGTCGCGACAGGTCAATCGAGCGTGGTGTGCGGGGGTCGGGAGGAGGACGTCCCGCCCCCCTCCTGCCTAAGCGCATACCCTAATGGCGAATTCAATTAGGGTACGTCCATCCTCCGCACAATCCCCCTGCTGCAGTGTTGCCACTTTAGCCACTTCTTAGCTAGATCAAGCAACATTTTTGAACTTGTCAGCTACTAAAAAAATATTCGGTGGCTAAATGTTTTAGCCACTTATTCTAGCCGCTTTTTTTGTTTATTTATTTATTAATAAATACCAATTTATTAAGCTAAAGTTAATCATTTTAAAGGGTTCTTAGAGCGTTTTTTACTGTTTTTGAGATCCGTTTACCTGAACGTAGAAGTCAAAAGGCTATTATCTACGATGAGAATTATAAAACATCAACATAACATCAACATAGTAATAGAATGGTAACTCACTCAAAATTCCATATTTCTATTCAAAAAAATATAAAAAAGTAAAATTTTACAGAATAAATGATTGTAATTCAGCATTATTGATCCAATTAAACTGCGTCTTAGCATATTTATGTATTTTTTAATACTTTTCTTTGTTCAGCCACTTTTAGCCACTTTAGCGACAGTGAAATTTCCAGTATCTAGCCACTTTTTGGGTACGGTTTAGCTACTTGGTCCAGAAGTTAGGTGGCAACACTGCCCTGCTGTCTAATACAAAGGGTTGAGTAAGATTGCTGTTTTGTATGGAGCTGCTGAGTTGTTTTGTTGTCCCCAATGTTGGTCCCATAGAGAAAGTTGTTCAGTTTGATGGTCTGGTCATCCTATTACAAAACCGTTAGCATATTACCTTGGACCCTGTTTATCTGTACCACAACACAAACTTCTAGAAAAATAAATTACCAGAACTAAGAACAAACGTACAACAAAATGGCAGTAGCAAGTGTTCAGTCGAAGCTATTTCGACAAGATATTTTTTCCTGCCACTGGAGCGGCTCGTGGCCAATAAATAACTCCGTGTCAATAAACAATGAAGGCGAGAAAATGAACGGAAATCAGACTGAGCGTACATTTGGACATAGAATAAGTAGCTATACCACAGATATTATTATTATTATTATCTGTGGTTTTGGGCCTTGACAGGCTTGCTAAGCCTGTGCCACGTAGACCATCGCTGGTCCTTTGTGATCGCCCTTTTTATAGTTCCTTACCAATCCCCACTGCGGCCAGAAATCGCAGTAGATTCTTGATCGGGATAGTTTGTATCTCATCTGGTGTCAGCACCTGCCTACCCAGATGAGTGCTGCGTTTGTACATCAGGGGACCACAATCACATAGGAGGTGCAGAGGAGTTTCCATCTCCTCCTTGCAAAATCTGCAGCCGGTCGTGTCACTTAAATTCAGTGTGTGCATGTGCTTATTTAATTTGCAGTGGCCTGTGAGTGACCTTGCTATTGTACAAATTTGGTCCTTGCTGAGGGCAAGGAGACCGTTCGCAAGTTTGCGATTGTAGCCTTTGATAAGTGCTTTTGAGTGGCCCATGCCTGGGGTGTTACACCAAAGCTTTATTGCCTCACCAAAGCTGGCCTTATTCAAAGAATCTCGCGTTAGACTATTGGGGATTCCGAGAAAGGGTTCGGGGCCTATGAAGTGGTTTTCAGTGCCTCTTCTAGCCAACTCGTCCGCCCTCTCGTTCCCTTCGATGTCTGAGTGTCCTGGCACCCATTGTAGCACAAGTTGATTGTTATTGCCTAAGGCATTCAGTTGTGATACGCAGTCCTGTACTAGCTTAGACCTTATGATCGGAGAGTCTATGGCTAGCAAGGCTGCTTGGCTATCAGAGTTGATTGTGATATATTGGTTGACGTAGCGCTTGCTTAAGTTAATTTCAGCGCAGGCTGTGATGGCGTAGACCTCCGCCTGGAATATGGAGGCGTAATTTCCAAGATTTTGGGTCTGTTGTAGTCTTGGGTTTTCGCCGTATATTCCGCTGCCAACGTCATTGCCTTTCTTGGATCCGTCTGTGAACCAGGTTAGGCAGTTGTCTTTGATGGATGTTTGGCCCTCAAGCCAGTCATCCCTCGAAGGAAATGTAACAGTATAGTTCTTGGTGAAGTTGTATACTGGCGTCATGGTGTCTGTGGTCATCTTTAGCACTGGGAGGCACGTGGCATCCTCCTGCAGGCCAATCAAACACCTCGACTGCCAGTTACGGTTCTTGTTTGGGTTAACTCTGAGTATGCAAGCCTTCGCTTCCCTTTGCGCAAAAATGTGCAGCGGTTGGAGGTTGAGTAATGCATTCAGAGCTAGCCCGGGGCTGGTGGACATAGCGCCTGTTATGATTAGGCACGCAGTCCTTTGAAGGCTATTGAGTTTGTCTATTGTGGTTTTTTGGAGGGTCTTTTTGTACCAGATAGCTGCAGCGTAGCATACGATTGGCCTAACTATGGCGGTAAAAAGCCAGAGGGCTATTTTAGGGGTTATTCCCCACCTAGTCCCTGCCACACGATAGCTGATGCCGAGCGAGGTCTTGGCCCTCTGAATGACGGTTTCAATATGCGTGTTCCAGTTGAGGCGTTGGTCAAAAGTTACGCCTAAGTACTTAACTGTTTTGGAGTAGGGTATAGTTTTGCCATTGAGACGGGGAACTTTTAACTTTTTGAGGTCCCGTTTGTTCGTAAATGGTACTATGACTGTTTTGTCTGCGTTTACAGACAAACTGTTTTCGTCACACCATCTTTGTATGATGTGAAGAGCTCTTTGCACAAGAGAGGACACTGTGTCTAGACACGGCCCTCTGATGATTACTACAAGGTCGTCGGCATACCCTTGTGTGGGTAGTCTTTCCTCGGCCAGTAGATGCAAGAGTTGGTCAACCGCGACTGACCACAGGAGGGGGGAAAGTACCCCTCCCTGTGGACAGCCTCTAGTTGTTCTGACTGTATGGATGTGACCGTTCAGTGTTAGTTTTGCAGACCTGTTGCGGAGCATCGATTCTATCCAACCTATAGTGGTCCGATCTACCTCTTTGGCAGTTAGTCCACTAATTATGGTTCTTGTCGGGGTATTATCGAACGCTCCTTCAATGTCCAGGAATGCACAAAGGGCAATTTGCCTATCCTCGATAGATTTTTCGATCTTGTCGACTAGATCTATCAAGGCGGTTTCTGTTGATTTGCCCTTTTGGTAGGCGTGCTGATCTTTATGCAACGGGTGTGTCAATAAAGCACTTTCCCGTATGTTTAGATCTAGTACCTTTTCCATGGCTTTCAGCATGAAAGAGGTGAGACTAATAGGTCTATAGGACTTTGGTTGGGCATAGTCCTTTTTGCCTGTCTTTGGTATGAACTTTATTGTGACTTTAGTCCATGGCTCAGGTATAACGTTACATGCAAAGCTAGTTCTAAATATTTTTATTAGAATTGGAGTTAGGATTTCCGCGCCTTGTTGTAATAGGCCTGGGAATATTCCATCATCTCCAGCTGATTTAAAGGGCTTGAAGGTTTTTAGCGCCCATTTGACCTGATTAGGTCTGAAGATTTTTGACGCTCTTCGCCAGTCCTCTGAGGACTACCACAGATAGGACACTCTTAAATAAGCGAAAAGACGCAGGAAATGTACCTACATACTCGATGCGTTTTACACAGGAGTGAATAATCTATGTCAGCTTGAAACAAATTTTCAAAAAAAAAAACATAACTGTGAGCGTCGGGCCTGTAACACTTTCATTACAGAGGGTCCACACTTTGATTACACAGCTCCTATGGAGCTCCTAGCTTGTATGCAAGCTCACGGCCGGCTGCCGGTATACCCCTACTTGCGCAGCGTGCGGAAATACGTGAACATTCACGTACGAGAATGAGCGGCGGTTTAGTAGAAACATCGCCGCGAAGTTTGCATCAGTATCACGGAATATAGCTGTTTTATAGTAGGATATATTATGTTCTATGGATGCAGGTCGCGCAATGGATTGTGATGTTAGAGCTCTTACAGACGAGCGACACTTTGCTGTCGCGGTGGGTCGCAGAGCGTCGCGCTCATACATTTTACAGTCGCGCGACCGCGACCCTCCGCGACACCCGGAGGCAGCGCTCATCTGTGAGAGCGCTTAGCGCTCGGGGAAAGTGGTAGGGATCTTTGCTCAAGATGAAGACGTAAAAGACGACTGATCGACCAATGGCGATCGCGCGACGACGCCTCCCGCTTCCCAATATTTTCCGCTAATTTCCGTTGCTAAATAGAGACCCGAATATGATTTCTTTCTGCACATTAAATGACAGCGCTCTTAAACTTTTACGTCACGTGACTTTAGCTTATTGTGTCTATCTATTGTAAACAAGTGGACCCTCTGTCACTTACTTCTTCTATAGAACACTGGACCTACATTTTCTTGATAAAAATATGTACGTATTGAACAAAGGGAGTGCAAGCAAGATTCAATAAGGCATGTAACCTAGAGTAGAACTAAAGGAAAGTTTTCTTCTGCTTATGTGGTGCTATTCGAAGCCGGACAAAACACTGCAACTCCGACTTTTTTTCTAAAATTAAGTAGTACCTAATCGAAACCGCGTACCGGAAAGCGCAGCATGGGTAGGTCCCCACAAGGTGGATCGACCGACGACCTGGGGAAGGCGGCGGGAACCCGTTGGATGGGGGCAGTGTAGGACCGGTCGTTGTGGCGATCCATGGGGGAGGTATAATATGTCCAGCCGTGGACGTCCATCGGCTGAGATGATGATGATGAGTCGAGTCCGGGAATCTTCGAAAAATCACAAGGTTTAGGTAGGTATTAGGTTTTGTAAATACACCGTATTTTCCTATGGGTAGGTATAATAGGTAAATGTGTACAGGGTCCAACTTAATTTGCTGACGGTTTTTTTATGGGGATGATCAGACCATCATACTGTACAACTTTCTCTTTGGGACCAACGTCGATACACAAAAATGGCTCAATTAAAGTATTCGAGATATAGAGATAGATAGGTACTGAAGAAACAGTTTTCAGGTGTTACGATTATTTGTTTAATAAATACTTAACTTGTGTTGTGTTGATAATCTCGCAAATACGAGGGGCACACTGAAAGTTTCAAGACAATAAAAAGTGTATAGAAGTAGTAGGTTGGGAATACTTTTAATGTTTTTAGAAGTGGCCTCCATTCCATTTTATGTATCGTCCCGTTCAATGGAACCTCTGTGAGAAGCAGTGGACCCCCTCTGCTTTACTATGAAATTATTGAAATCGGTTAAATTATGGGGTATTCATCTAGTACAAAGCTTCCCTACGCCTTAATATTCGTGTAGGATCTTTTGCACTTGACTCATATCAATGCTGAAGCTTGCCTGAATCTGCTGGTAGGTCACTCTCTTATCAGCCTCTCTCATGAGCTGCACAGCATTGGCGTTTTGTTCAGTTGTCGCCGTTGAACGACATCTCCCAGGTAGATCATCACTGAGATTACTCCGATCATGCCTAACCTCATTTAACCAGTTGTAAAAAAGTGTCAAGGGACAGGGCTTCATCATGAAATACCAATCGAAGTTTATCATTAACTTTGGTATGGACTAGGAACACGACGAAAATCGTAATAAATTGGGGAGAAAACATTTTTCCCTGCTAAATTCGTTTTGCCTCGCGACACGCACTTTTCAAATTGCCGCCAAATAGTTAAAACAAATGACAATCGAATAAAATTTTCGGCTATAGGTTGATAAAGAGTTTCTTATTCGTAATTAAAATAAATTTTTCATTGGCATTGTCACTAACTGGTCCATTCTTGAAACTTTCAGTGTCGCCCTCGTATTATGACTGTCACGGTTTCATCAATTGTAGTGCAAATCTATCCCGAACCCGGGATTCAGCTCATAAACTATTGCGCGCGTGACCACGCGTCTATTCCCGCGGGACCGGGGAATTGGCATTGATTCCAGTGCTGTGGTTTGTACGCGAATTAGAATTGTTGAGTTCGGACGGACGTTGTGACGTAATCGGAATATTTGATTTCGTATCGGTTTCTTTGTCGAAGCGAAATCAAGGTTTTTGTTTGGTTTATTTGTAACAGGCACATGATTGCTAGGTATACAGGGTGTAAACTTAAACGCGTTACATAGTTTGTGGGGTGCTTCAGACCATCAAACTACCACTTACGCTCTTTTACAGCTGGTAATTGAAATGTCATTCATTTGTTTCTGTTTCACCATGCTATGTAATATTCTCTACAGGGTGTTAGGTTAAACAGTTGCATTACTTTAAGGGGTAGTGTATAGCAATAAAGAGTAGTTAATGTGGAAAGCGCCTGTAGCGCCATCTATCGGCAGGTGCGGTCTGTGGTCAATATCTATCTATCGTTCATTCGCTCGGTATTCGTGCACCGACCGCCGTGCTGTGCGGACGTGCGCTAGTCACATTCACTAGTGAAGACTATATCTGTGTTTCATTATATACATCAACCTCAGCCAACCCTTAGTAGAAAGGTGTATTCTACACCCATGATACTGAACAACTTTCCCTAGAAACATACAGGAAATTCGTAAAAAAAAAATTGACTGTTCATACAAACCTTGGATCAGCTGATTTTGAAATTTTGTTTGGAATTTCCTATGGGTTTCTTAGGTAAAGTTGATCAGTATCATGGGTACAATCACCCTCTAAAAGTTATTCGCATTTTAAGTTTTGAGGTAAAAATTATTTGTTATCATTTCAGCACTGAAAGAAAGCGCTAACGTACTCATGGATAAATTTTTATAATCTTGTTTTGGTAGTAAGTAGAGTGAGTGTGCCCGTGCGGTGGGTTGACATCAGGTTCAGTAATTTTTAAATTTTGCTAACAAATCATTTAATATTTTGAAAAAAATTACCTATGTTGAAACCGTGATAATTCGATTCTGATCTCGATTCTAAACAAACTACTTTCTAGTTTTGCGTTAATTCATTAACACGTTGTATACTTACTGTATGTGTTTTTCTCCACTGATGGCATATTCGTATAATAACGAAATCGGGAGTAAACAAAGCCAGCTTAGTCTTAGTTTGGTTTCTTGCCTCAAAACCGCAGGCAGGATCCCGGTATTCCCGGGGGATTCCCGTTACTTTTGGCAACCATATCGGCACCCCAGGTGTAAACCCTTTAGCCATCATTTGGTGTTGGTAATTTTGTATTAACTATTAAATTTCAACTGGGTAAGTAAGAAACCGGCCAAGTGCGAGTCGGACTGCGCATCGAGGGTTCCCTAGGTACCACCACATAATATATTATTAAATAAAAAAAGAAATCGAGATAGGTACTTAGGGCGAGACCGACTCACACTTGGCTAGTTTTTATAGTTTACAGTGTTTATATTTGTTGTTATACTACTGTATACTGTAGAGTTCAAACCTACCTACATACCTACCTAATAAAAGTGAACAAAAAAGACAAAAAAAAAAAAAAGAAGCTACCTCAATAGCACTCCATAATAGATAATATTGTCATATGTAACATTTATGTATATCATTTATTTCAGACTTCTTTTGTCCATATGTGTTAATAACAAAAATGCACTTATAACTATTTATACCTAACTTATAATGTTAGCTCTAAATACTAATTTTTATAAAGTTGTGTAACTCACATCTCCTCTTCGTTGTCATAAATGTAAATTTTTAGATTTATAAAGAAATCGATATTGTAAATATTAAATTTTTAATACATTTTTTGTTGTTATAAAATACATAATGTCTGTATTTATATTGTATGTCGACTAATATGTTGAAAACGACATAACAATGGAAATTTATATAATTTTGTAAACCATATCTTAACTATTATAAAACTGTAACAGAAGTTTTATAATAGCTTATATAAGCATAAGCTTTTTATGCATTCTGAGTTAGCCTATAAGTATGACATGTATACACTCAAAATTATCATGTACCATTGTGAATGTAAAACTATATGTGTCATGTTGGCTTCCTAATAAACAAATAAACAAATAAAAATAAATAAATAATAGTTAAGTAACATTGAAGATATTTACAAAAAAAAAATTACGATATGATTTTTAGATGACCCTGATTCCAAATCACCAATTTTTGGATTTTTTGTCTGTCTGTTTGTTTGTTTGTTTGTTTGTTTGTTCGTTTGTTTGTTTGGGTGTTTGTTTGTTCGAGTATCACGCAAAAACTACTGAACCGATATTGATGAAACTTTTTTTGTTTGATAGCTTATCATCTGACTTAAAATCTGGTATATAATTTGTGCTTAATAATAATGAATGTATTCGCACGGGTATGCGCTTCACACAAACATCCGAGAAACATCCATGTATGTTTGTGTGAAGTGATGCTGATGCCGGTATTGGGGGATTGGATGGTACTGAGGGTCTACCCGCACATTCGATTCGAACTTTTGCGTCAATGTTTTCGTTCCAATCTCAACTCTATTAGTGTGAGGTTACACGGTCAGTATTTCATCAGTCTGGTCCATCAGTCTGGTCATGTATATTTGATTTGAAAGGAAACTGACTCGAGATTGACCCGACTAACATGGTGCTTCAGTACATCAGTTTCCCTTCAAATCAAATAAACATGACCAGACTGATGGACCAGAATGACGAAATACTGAACGTGTAACCGGGCTCTTACAATGAAGTGCACTGAGAGAAAACTTCATTTGTTATTACAAAAATTCACTAATTATTAAATAAATATTTGCAGATCCCACGACAACAAAAGTTTTGTAATAAGAAGGAGTGGTTTTTAGTTATTGTATTTAGTAATTAGTGTAGTGAGCGTTTAGTAATTTTTAACGCACAATACTAATCCTCAAACGATGACGTCATTATGACGTCACAGTTAAGACAAAGTTTTTTGTAATTTCTAAAATGAAACAGTAATCCTCCAAATTTTGATGTACAGAATATACAAACCGTTTTGTAAAAACATAGAGTCGTTCATTATCTACAAATAAAACGATAGCACTTACTAGTTGTCTTTAAACTGAATTTTAGAAACTACTTTACGATATCTACGATGTCTTACTTGATTTTACTAAACGATTATTAAAATGCAATTGAACATTTTGTAAATACTAGTTTGCATTTTATAATTACGAAACATAGTGCTTGTTCTTACTAAACAATTTAGTGTTTTTTAGAAAATGCAGTCTAATTTCTAGCTTGTACTTTTACAATTTCTAATGAGTTCCTACTTGATATTACTAAACAATGAGTAATTTTTACAAGATTGTAGCATTGTTACAACAAATCGTTATACTAGATATCACAACTTTCCCCTGTATTCTTTACATCATTATACAGGGTGTAACAAAACACCCTAGTAATACTTAAGGGGGTGCTTCAGACCATCAAAATGATCAACTTTTACTAAGGAGCCAACTTTTTTTTCGATTTCAAAGTTGGGTCCATAGTGAAAGTTGTTCAGTTTAATGGTCTAAAGCACCCCCTTAAGTATTACTAGGGTGTTTTGTTACACCTTGTACATAACATGTACATGTTTCTACAGTACTTTTTCAGTTGCTAGCAAGAACGTATCAGTATTCAGGTTATTGCGTTCTTTCCTAGCTACTGAAAAACACCTCGTATAAAAGTGTATATACATATTATTATGTATATGCTGTAAAGAAATACAGAATAAAGAATACAGGAGAAAGTTGTGATACCTAGTAAAACGATTTGTACCTTATAATTTAGTGGAGTTGTTATACAACTCCACTAAATTATAAGGTATAGGTAATTGTGTTCAAATGAAACTTAAAATAATAGTTAATGTAGTTTATTTTCATTTCAGTTTTTACAACAGATTACTATCTAAGTATCTACATAATTTAAAAGCCACAGCGATTTCTTTTTTTCCTTTAACGGCACGCTGAAAGTCCAGTACGGTAGTTGTGGCAGACTGGCGTTATTTAAAGCATCAGGCGCCGCGGGTTCTGAAAAAATAACGATTAAATAAATACATTATATTTTAATCTAGATATTGATACTGATCATGATGTCTGGCAGTTACTAGATCAGTATAGCCAAAGATGGCATCCAACTCCAAAAAATGTAGGTATGCCAACTTACAGCTAGGTACTAAGTATTCAGATTCACTACGAACAAAGTAACGCCTAAAATGGACGCTCTTACTAGTAATCTCAGATAGATAATTAAAAACACATTGATCATAAAAATTTCTATTCTTTTCTATTTAGGGAATATATGGGAAAGAACTCACATTTGGTGTTAAGTCCAGGGGTCTACGTTATTTAAATTGTCGATTGGTTGCTTCCAATTGGCTAGGTTAACTTTAAATCTAGCCTTGTCTCCAGGTACTGGTATAAGCTTAGATGTCTCATCATCTGATAGAAGCCTTAGTATCCCAGCATCTTCCTTGCCTTCTGCAATCATTAATAAATATGAAAGGGCGGTCAAGTGAATTTTTTAAACATTCATGTCAGGTTGAGAAGAAAATAGATATGACATGAAGGACATAGAAATATTTATATTTACTTATGCACTTTTGGCAGAAATGATATGGTTAGTAAGAGATTACATAGATCCTTTCCTTCCTTGATCTTGCCTATAAAGTTACATTAGTACGTACCTACCTATCACGCTATAAATGAATAAATACACACACTTTACTTACCACAAAAAGCTATGACATAAACATTTAGTCCCAAGTTTGTCAGTAAATCGCTAGTGAGCTGATCCATGTCCGTTTCCAGATTCATCTGGCTGGAAACTTTAGTTGCCATCATCTTATTATATAGTTTTTTAATATTTAGTTCAAGACAGTCAACGATTCCAAATTTAGGACACTTAATTTAATAAAATTAAACACTTCACTTCACTGTTACTGTTATGATCACTTTAGAGATGATAACGATTCGTCTAATCCAGCCGAGAGGTGAAAACGAAATGAAATTAATATGGCAATTCAGAAAGTCAGCAATCACAAATAGTTTTAAATATTACCAAACTGGTATTAAATTCAAAATTAGTTTGTTTAAAATCACAAAAATGGCTTATTGAAAGAAGAAAGGAGAAACTAAAAATGACAAAATTCCGTGCAGTTATTACGATGAACTGTTTGTAGTAAATATAACTAATCATAAGCTGGTTATAAAAGACAAGCGTCATAAAAAGAACTATGGGAACACTAGGAATTACAAAGGAGGTTGGTCAAAATTAATAAAAAATTGTTAATCGAAATAACAGGTAAACACTTGTTATTACAAACGAGTGTTTTAATTAACACGACGTTATTTATAGCAAAAACAAAGCAGTTGCAGAATTAACTATGCCTTTTGTTTCTCTACTTTTATTAAAACTGTCTATTAAAAATTACAATTGTGATTACTAATCATAGCTAATATGATTTTGGAAATAACTAAAGTAAAGTGAAACTTACACTATTTATGCAAGAATTACTTTATTATGTAATATTTTACTTTACTAAAACTAGTTTGTAGGGATTACATTTTAATAATACTAAACTATTGTAAAAAACTGCTTGTGCCAGTAATGACAGCAGAACTTTAGTATTCATAACTATAAATTAGTTTTAACGCCAGTAACAAAACGGTTTTTTAATTTCTGGATAAGTTTTTCTCTCAGTGCGGACCGAAACAGTGGCGATATAGTGAAGATTGAAAGTGCGGGTACGGGGGCTGGTGTGTGGAGATGTATCGAGCACTGAAGCAGTGCACGTTGTATCTTTGCACACTGGAGTGGTCGAGTTATCCAATATTCATGTCGTCGATGTTCAATATATAATAATTATAGTATGGTAATAATTTTATAGTCCCCTAATATCTACAACATATTTAAATCTATCTATTATATTATTTATTATTGTTAATAGTTTCCTGTGTAGTATTGCGTGTACGATAGAGCGAAAAGAAAAAAACGTTGATTAAAACTAGTTTCTTGTATGGGGACCCCCCCCCCCCCACCCCTTAATATTTTACTTCAAATCCAATACAGTGATTCTGCGAATATTTCAACTGACTATGTTTTTTTTATTTAGGATGGGTTTGCTCTTGACCTCGATCCAGTCCTCAGGACGAAGATGGGGTCGAAGATGTAGCGAGCTTACCAAGAAGAAGCCTATTCACTCGTACTTTAAAGGAGTTCGGGTCGGTTCGAATCACAGCTAAGACAGACGGACGGATAGCGTAGGTAGGTAGATAGGCTTTATGAATAGGGACCCATTTTCGTTCCATTGGTTACGGAACCCTAAAAATGCAGTATCGACGAATGATTTTTTTTACGTGTGATAGGTTAACATTCTTCATTAATCATTACATTATCTTATGTAGAGAAATTTTATTCTCGATACTTTTATAAACAAGCTTGTAAGTATTTTTTTATATTGCAAAAAAACTAAAGTTAAAGCGTCATCTATACTTTAACTCCATAAACTAAAAACTCCAGAGCCTTGGTAAAGTTACCGGGTTCGTTATACCTACTGTATCACATGATAGTCTAAGCGAAACCCAATAGATGGCGCTGTGTTTAACACGAAAAAAATAAAAAATACGAAAACTATTTTCCAAAATATAGGTTATAATAAAAAAAAACTTAGTCAAAATAAGGCTAATTGAAGAAGCAGATGTAGAATAAATTAGTCCTCCTACGTACGTAAAATAGTAGCTTATCTATGTACGTACCTAGGTAGGTAGTAGACCTAGGAGGAATAATTCTTTTTTATTTCATCAAAAATGTATGAAAATGCAGATCTTTTGAACCCAAATAAAACCAAGGACAAAATGTACCTACGCTTTGGTGTCGTAATAATAAATGTTTAGAAGGACAAGTCCTAACAGAATATAGCATTTTTTTTGCCGTTTCTCATTTTGGACCAAATCGGATGATGTCTTTTGCAGAAACGCTCATTTAAGTTACCTAATCCTCCATTAAATCTCTTGCTGCCACTTTTTGTCTTGTGTCAACAAGTAAAAGCTAGCAAGAGATTTAAGAATAAGCATAAGCATATGCTCACGACTATACATATTCCCCAAGCAAGAGATTTAAAGGAGGATTAACTCTAATGAGCGTTTCTGCAACTGAGTGTGAGGTTTTTACTAAGAGCAAGGATCTCCTTTATTCTAAAGGCATAGAGGGAGCTATAGCATTGGAAGAGTGTCCACTTTTTTGACGTTTGTGTTTATAGTGTGTGGTGTCAAGTACCTACTATGGACAAAAGAGACCAATTAGACTATAATCTAGTACAAAAGTGACAAGTAAAAAGTGGACAACAGCATAAAAAAAACCGGCCAAATACGAGTCGGGACTCGGGCAATTAGTGTTCCGTACTACCAGCTGTTAAACTTCATTGCAGAAACCACTATAAATTGACACTTACTTAGTATGTGGTCACATAGTAGGTAACTGAAGATCATTTTACACTGGTCGCATTGGTGTTCGTTTTTCCCTAAAAGAAAAAAAACTATCCAAGTTAGAGCCACCCTGATAATTTTCCCGCCATCTACACGTTATTTCTGATGTTAATGATTTTTTTCAGATTTTTTACGGCTATATTTTTGAAATAGAGATGGGGACAGCAATTCATCTGATTTAATAGAAAATTTTGTTAAACAAAGTTTTAATAAAAAAAATTAAAAGTATATTTTTAGACTCGTATTTTCATAAGCTTTCAATAATTGATACCCCACACCATAGCGTAGATTTTTTTTTTAATTTACCCTTTCTAACTCCCCAAATTGCCCCCCAATATAAAAATTAAGCTTTTTTTTACTTCATTTATGATATTGGACCAGCAATTTCTATATCGATACCGAGTTTCAACTTCCTATGTCCTACGGTCTCTGAGAAAAATGCCTGTGACAGACGGACGGACGGACGGACGGACAGACACCGAGCTGATTCCATAAGTGTTCCGTTTTGCCAATTTTGGTACGGAACACTAAAAAGATCTATAGTTCCATCTCCTTCTGCTATTTAAGTTACGTCATAAGACAAAAAAGAGATTTAACTACAACGGTAAATTGATGCGGCCTCTATGCTTTAGAATAAAGGAGATCCTTGCTCTTAGGGTATTTATAAAAGGAAACAATTTGCGCAATTGGGTACATTCAATATATTTTATTTTTATCTACTCAATAAAAAAAGGGTTAGAAAATAACGCTAAACTCCCATTTTCATAGATTTTTTAGCTTGAATACTATTTTTAATAACAAGATAAACTATAAAAAGTAATGAAAATGATGATGACGTCACAACTCAATATTTAGTACAAATCTTCATACAAAGCGCATGTTTTGACGTCCGATAAAGAGTAGCTGATTTGACTAGTTGTCAAGTAGCCTATCTTTGTAGCCTATTTAGAAAATTGTTTGCTACCTATTTATAGGTTCATTTTAAGTGTTCCCTTAAATATACCGATGAACAAAATTAACGAAGAAGCATCACTCGAGCTCGATCTTTGCTTCGTTCGTGATTCTACCATAAAATCTTGTTCTGGATCCAATTCAGGTAAGATGTGACTCTTGTGAAGCCCACGGGGAAGCGACGCTGGCAACTGTCACGGTGGTTGAAGGCGCCGATACCGATCTGAAAACAAATCATCATCAGCCCGTGTCCACCCGCTGCAGGGTAGCCTTCTCCCATTCTAATAAACCTAAACATTTTATCGAAGAGGAATGTCTTGGAAATCCAAACTTAGTGGTATAGTCGCCATCAGATATATCGTCGCATACAAGGTGTCCAAATATTTCTGAGCAGTGCTAATTTTCATTAAATTCTTTACAGTAAATGTTACCAATTATATCTAAACGTGTATTTTATTTTGTCATAAATATCTGAACAGCGAATTTTCATTAATTTCTTTACAATGTACAATGCTATTAAAATGTAAAACAACGGAGTAAGGTTTTTCCGAAACTGTTCAGATGTTTATGACCACCCTGATTGCGACGATATATTTGATGTTCTAGGCGTTCTGGAAAAAAGATTTTTTTTTTAAAAATCTTTGGTTCTGAAGTTATAATTTTCAAATAAGATGCAAAATGTAATTAAGAAAATAGATGTGGTAGAAAGTAGAAAATAGAAAGACAGACGAAAGTTTATGACCAGTGTGTACTGCCAATTATGACATGCGGAACTAAGACGTGGTCGCTCAGAGGGCCGAGAGGGCTATGCTCGGACTTTCCCTGCGAGATCGAATCAGAAATGAAGAGATCCACAGAAGAACCAGAGTAACCGACATACCCCAAAGATAGGGCTGCCATCCGTCCGGGTTTCCCCGGATTTGTCCTAGTTTGAAGGGAGTCCCTGGGCGTCCGGGCGGGGTCTTCACAAAAGTGTCCGGGGGAAACCCGGACACTTATTGTGTCAGGGTAGGTAAAACCCGATTACATATATAATTAATGGCAAAAAATAGTTTGTTTCATACACAAATCATAAATCAAATCGATTTCGGCATAATCTGTACAATCGAGTTGTTATGTGTAGCAAAATCATGAGCTCGTTTCTCTCGCTTCAGCTTTTATTACATATACAGAAGGCCTCGATTTCGGTATGAACTGGAAATACGCTATAATATGGCAAAATCTCGAGCTCGCTTCGCTCGCTCCTGGTTTTCTATTGTATTGAATCGATCTAGTCATATTGCGAATCGCGAGCTTGCTTTGCTCGCTCCAGGTTTTATATTGTATTGAAACTATCTTTTTGGTTGTCCGGGGAAAATTTCCGATTTTACTGAAATGTCCGGGGTTTTTAATGTCTTTGTCCGGCAACGGCGATTTTGGCGATGGCAGCCCTACCCAAAGAATTTGTACACTAAAGTGACAATGGCCGGCCATATTGCTCGCAGAACCGATGGCCGACGAACAGTTCTCGAGTGACGGCCGCGTACCTGAAAAGCGCAGCGTGGATAGGCCCTCCACAAGGTGGACAGAAAATCTGGTGAAGGCGGCTGGGAACCCGTTGTATGAGGGCAATGCAGGCCCTGTTATTGTGGAGATCCTTTTTGGAGGCATATGTCCAGCAATAGACGTATATCGGCTAATTTGTGACGTTTTCTAATCATTCATCATTCAATCATTTTAATAATGATGACTTGATGACGTTTATTAAAGCTTGTATACGTACCAATACAGACTGGCTTCCACCGAATATAGCAAAAGGTCCCCCAGAATCACCACTGCACGTGCTTTCTGTAGTTTGTCCTCTTGCGCATATCATAGAGTCAACGAAGACTGGCCCGTACAGGGATCGGCAGACAGAATTATCAACCACATCTAGGGTCACATGGCGAAGTTGCTGATTATTGAGGATTGTTGCAGCTACGGAATGAAAAAAGTTATGATGAGATGTGTATAGGTTTCTTCTTCTTATCGTGTGGACAAAGCCCTGGTGTCAGAGTTTATTCAGACCGCCTTACGGCCTCTGACGTGGTTTTTATGTGACGACTACTACCACCAGAGATAGTAGCCGTGACATAGAATCATCTTTCTTTTCAGAAAATCTGGTGTTTCAGCCTGCATGTCCTAACCAACTGGAGAAAACGCATAAAGTGACATATCACTAGGACACAAACAATGTCCTGAATGTGGGAATCAAACCCACGACCTCCGTGTCAAGAGCCCAATGATCTTGACCATTAGACCACGGAGGCAGTTGGTGGTACATATATGTGGAGTAGGTATCTTGAATTTTTATCGGATCCCTGTGGTGTCCGGCTTCAAATAACACCAACTTAATAATTCGTAGCGCGCTCCATTCAAACGATTATATTTTCAATACTAACCTATTAAAGTCATTGAATTTTTTTTAGGAATGTATGTTGCCAGATTGTCATTATCCTACAAGGTGTTACAAAAATACAAATAATCATTTAACGGGGTGGTTTAGACCATCGAACTGAACAACTTTCACTATGACACCAACATCGCGAAAAAAAATCAGATGTTCCATACTAAACTACAAAAATCTACTCGCGAACTAAATGTATTGGAACGTTGATTTTATTTCGCGATTCGACGTTAGTTCCATATTGAAAGTTGTTCAGTTTGATCAATATCAAACACACACACACAACACCCTTAAAAGTTTTAAATGTTTATTTCAATTTTTGTAACACCTTGTATACCTGCGCGTGCACTAATTTTAACACAGGCGTAAAACGCGGGAAGACAGAGAAATGGGCGCTATTTTTCACAAATATACAGGGTCCTTCTTGCTGACAATTTTTTAAGGAGATGATCAGACCATCAAACTAAACAACAATTTCTAGGAGACCAACATCGAAATCGTGAAAAAACATCAGCTGTCCTCGTGTAGGTTTGCAGTTTTGTATGAACGAGCTGTTTTTTTTTACGATTTTGAAGTTGGTGCCATAGAGAAAGATGTTCAGTGTGATGGTCAGATCATCCCCTTAAAAAAGTGTCAGCAAATTAAGAAGGACCCTGCGTCGGTCATTTCAATCTCGGCTCGTTAACAGCACTCGCCTGCGGCTCGTTCTGCAATCCAGCCTTTACTGCAAAGACCTTATATCATTATGTTCATGTCATATCCATGTTGGTATAGTTTGATTAAGTTTGGAAAAGGAGGAGATTCTTGCATTTGGTCTGCAGGTGAAGTACTTACTGTCTGATTGTATTCCCCAGCCCATAGCAATGGCTCTGTACCCTAGAAAGTCGTTTGTAGCTAGTGCGCCAGTCGGTAATTCAATGCTTCTAATGTTAGCTGAAATAGAACGATTTCAATTAATAAAACATACCTACTTAAGGCTAGGTATAGGCTAGGTATCCCTAGAGCAAGCCTCTCTTTCTAACAAGCAAACTTTTGCAATTAGCCATCCCGCTTCAATTGAAAGCAAGATTGCAAAAAAACGCATTTTTAATCAATATCTTTTCTCTTGGGTGTTTGGGGTTAAATCCGTCGGGTAGAACCACTGCTATAATTAATTACCTTTCAAATGATGGTATATTCAGAATAAATGGTGATTCTTGTAAAACTGGTTATAAATCTGAAATCGAACTTACTTTGCTCCTCTTTTCTATCGAGAAAATAAAAATCGGTTCGAAAACAGACAAAATAATGTAGGTCCTAAGTGCCCAACAGATAAACTACAAAAGCCTTCAAGCTATTTGAATACTTTGGTCTAAACATACAAATTTTGAAAAAAGAAAAAAAAACGGCCGCTTTTGTTTTTATTCGAAAATATCTAAAGGTGGAATGTTTAGAACCTATAAAAGTATTGTTAATTATTTTAGAAATATTAAAAATTACTAATTTCTTTTAGGGAAAGTTGTTCAGTATCATGGGTACAATCACCCCTTATAAATAGGGTTCCGCTGGCACCCTTTGAGTACGGAACCCTAACAATTTACCCAAGATAATATTTTATAGATAGAAGTCATACCATTCATAAATGCCCAGACATTAACAACAGCGTTGCCAGACGTCCCGATTTTGGCGGGACGTCCCGATTTTTACCCCAAAATTATATGTCCCGCGCGGGACAGGCTTAGTCCCGCTTTTCGGGAATTATTCATCCAATTCAATCTGGAGCTATCCTATGCAGAGTTCTTAAACTAGGTATATTAAAGAAAATAAAACCGGTCATGTGCGAGTCGAGCTACTCGCGCACCGAGGGTTCCGTACCATACCACCACAGAACACAACATTATTAACTTTAAAAAAAACTTTGTTTGTCCGGGACCTTTAGCGCGAGACCGACTCACACTTGGCCGGTTTTTAGTATTTGTTGTTATTCTGTAGAGTTTTCTCTATAATCACAATAAGTTTGACGCTTGCATGTATTACCGTTTTTACGATAGATATAGATAGAGAAAATGTCAACTATCTAGCTATTACGGTTCAAAAGTTACAGCCCTAAATAGGTAGGACAGACGGACGTACGTACGGACGGACGGACGGACGGACGGACGGACAGTCGGACGGATAACGTAGGGAGTCAGTTGCCTCAAGGTGTACCAGTTGCTGTCAAGCTGGCCTAATTTGACAGTCAGTCAGATGTGCCCTCTTGTGGGGCAAAACATGCAAGTAATAAACATGCAAGTAGGCTTAGTAATAGGGTCCCGTTTTCACCCTTTGGGTACGGAACCCTAAAAATGAAACTCTAACTTAACATGAAACTTAGATAAAAGCATAAGTAGTAAAAAACTACTGATTTTTTTATTATGTTCCGCTTTCGACGAAAGAATCCCGCTTTTTTACTCAAAAGGAAATCCCTATTTGCCCGAGAAAAAATCTGGCAACGCTGATTAACAATTAAGTGCTCGTACACAATATAAAACGCTTACTCGAATAATTAATCCAATTAAACGTAATGATAGCTAGATCATTCTGAGCAGTATTCATGTCCCAATTCTCGTGCATCTGAACCTCTCTTGTTGTGATCCTCGTGCCTCCAGTGAACACTGTCAGGGAATTGAAGACGATGACGAACTGGCGGGCTTGATTGCGGCCGTCCCACCAACAGTGGGCTGCTGTGATGGCTTTGGTGTTTGTCAGGAGTGAAGATCCACAGATCGATGTGAAGCCGGTTGTTAGAGTGATTACCAGGCCACCCTTTGGACACATAAACGGTTGATAGAGTGATTACTAGGCCACCTTTTGGACACATAAACGGTTGAATAGAAGGTTACTTTTGTAACCTTTTAGGTGATTTCTAGCTCTGTCAGGTTACTTTTTGGTTACACGATTCAAAAGTTTACTTTTAGGTGATTTTTCGGAATGTGTATAATCAATGTTAAAATTATTATTTTTCCATGAAACTGAACGCTTTTTCATATTTTTTGCAATGTTTTATAACGCAAAACGCAGTGAGTGCAACTCCAAAAAACTCGTTTTTCTCTCTCGAGACCAAATCATAAATGACTAAAGCGTCTCACTTACTCGCTCGATCAATCAATCGGATTAAAAATTCGCTTCCGATACAGTACAACCAAAACCCAAATCGTCTCTTTTCCATATTGACTGAATCAAACTTAAAATGAAAAACGCTACAATTTTTTTTATATTTCTCCTACATACTAATATGTAACATCTGTCTATCAACTTTTAATACTGTCTTATTACTGGAAAAAATATGAAAGGTTACTTTTCACACCAAAAGGTTACTTTTTCATGTATTTCCGGTTACTTTTGACAAGATCCGGCTGGCAACACTGCGGTTGATAGAATGATTACTAGGCCACCTTTTGGACACATAAAAGGCAGTAGGATGCGGATTAGGTGAAAGAAGCATGGCGACCCTTTGGTCTCTTCCTAGCTATGTGGGATAATAGGGTGCTCAAGGCTCATGTCCGTGTAAGGAGGTGGTTGATTTGAAAACATACGAATGTGAATCAACTTATTATTAATCTTTGTAATAACAACTACAGCAGACAATAATTTCACTTAGTTTCAATAGGTTCAGAACTTAAAATATCTGCTCAAAATATTTAATCTCTATTCAGGAATTCGAGCGACAAATGTAAACAACGGTGATACCAGTGTAGAAAATACCATCTGGAGACGGAAAAAAGCTTATCTCCGGATTGAATAATAGTAAATTATCTATTCTACTCGCAAAGGATTACGACAAATGATATGTTAATTTTGTATGGAAAATAATTGCGTGAAAAAAAACGCGTGTTATAATTTATTTTAGATTAAAAGAAAGCGTGACTGTAAATATTTTATTTCGTGCTCTGGCAACAATCAGATATTTTAGACCTTTGGTCCTTTTTAACAAAGTTCTTAATGAAAAAGATTTTTTACCGTACACAATAACGTAAACGCGTCTCTTGATTGTTTAATACCTTCGGAGTCCGTACGCTATGCGCGGATGCTACGCATAGCACAAAAAGCCCACACAGACAGAGTAGCGGGCTACATAACATAATTTAAAAATTTCATTCAAATGGTCACGATTGTTTTTATTATTTATAGATAGAGATTAGACAAAACATTTTTAATGTCATCGCAATTTATTATATGCCGTGCCGAAATAATTTTATTCCAAAATAAAAAATGCACCAAAGGTTTCTGACCACGTAATGTCACTTTGACAGTGACGTTTCTTTGTTTACATTTTGTCGCTCAAATTCCTGAACGGAGTATTGTGGGGTTCCAGCATAGAGAAACTGAGAAACACATAGGTACTCCGGCGCTTTCTAATTACACGTTTTTCTTTATGGGTTCCAGGTTCAAATCCGTACGGAGGACATCCCATGTACCAATGAGTTTTTCTTATATGTATCGACGGAATATTCTCAAACGGTGAAGGAAAACATCGCTTGGGGAGACCTGCATACGCTGAAGAAGAAATTCTGATTCGTATTCAGCCGACTAATCTGCATTGGGCACGCATGGTGGACCTACGCACATACACCATCCCTGAGGGTAGGCCTGTGCCCTGCAGTGGGATGTATATAGGCTGATGATGGCATTTAATGTATCTAATGCATGCATGCAATGCATTTAATGTAGCATCTGGAGGTAGGTGGCGCTGTCGTCACGGTCACATCAGCTCTGCTTAAATTTGTGTGTTAAAATTCGCCATAGGACTTAATCCACATAAAACCAAACTATCTAAATAAAAAAGTGTCTACGGGCTACGATCAATAAATTTCTTTTACCTAAAAATCAAGACAATTATCGTAAAATTAAGTATAACTCGATTCCACAAGTTAGTGTTTGGAGTGATGTTCACAAACAACAGAGACCGTGCAAGTAAAGCTAAGTGCAATTAAACTATTTTTATGTGAAGAGATGTGTCTATGAGTTGATAGATAAATTACGCAAATATTATAATAAAAACTCATTCATTATAGCTAACAAAAAATATGAAGGTGTCCAAAACTTTTTTCTATGTTCGAACACCGCCGCTCCAAATGGCATAAAAAAACTCTGAACTAAATAGACTCAAATATTCGCCAACTCGCCTAGAGTACACCGTGGCCGAGTGGTTAAGGCTTCTGCCTATACGATCGATACTTGTGACGCCGGTTCAAACCTCGGCATCGGTGTTAATAATTACCGTTTTTCATTTTTTCTTTTTTGTTTAATATAAAGTAAAAGGAATAGAAATGGATTCAGATAACATAACGTATCGGGTTCCATTGCAAAAAGCAAGATCAATGGGAAGCGTTGCAAATTCATCGCTCTTCGAATCAACAAATACAGGGTCCTTCTTAATATGCTGACACTTTTTTACACAGCAACTCTATAGGTGATAAGGATCACATTTCATTAAAAATATCACACGGAATTTACAGTTTTAAAATTATTTTCTAAAACGAAATTACTCTAAAAATTCAAATAATGTCTTTTACTTATAATGCATAACACTTACCACTTTGTGAAACCCGTACGGGGATCGATGAATGAAATACTATGGGTACGATGCGCGTACGCACACTCGTAACAAAACAACTACTTGTTTTCACACTGCACTGAGTTCGATTTAAAGTTCCCACCACACTTGTTCAGACTTTTGTATGCATGATCACCATCTAATAAATGTAATGTGATATGTGGTGTTTTTTATAAATTAGTACACAGCACAATAAGAAAACCGCTAGTTGGTATTCTGTATCGGTAACTACGGACACCGCGAACGCCAATACAGAAATTCGCACAAATTGTTACTACTGTTTGTTTACACGACACGACCATTTGCAGAGTTGGAAAAAAATAGACTAAACAGATCGGACTCATTTTTCCCCAGAATGGAGAGTTATTTTAACGTGCTTATCAGGATATCAATCGATACAATGCTTTAACGTAATGTAAATAAGAATAAATTTACCCGGGCGCATGCACCTTATTGCAAAATTTACAAAGCATGCCGACAAAAAATAGGCGGCTTTCTTTGCAATCGGCGTTTCTTTTATGAAAGGGGTTAAAATTATTGTTAATGTAATATTTCCACGAAGTCAATATGAGAAATGTTTTGTTCCTATTAGTCAAACTTTTTTTTGTCATGCCAATATGATCTTTATCGCCTACTCACTGAGTTCATGTTTACATTTTTCTACTGTGAGAATATTACTATTCCATTCATAAAATAAACAACACATTTTTTGATCTCCTTTGTCGGCCCGCACAAAGCCGTTTTGCGAATTCAGACATAAACCTGCGGGTGCGCAATTTTGCTTCTTATTTGTACCACGCTAAAGCGTTGTATCGATTGATATCCTGATAGTATGCAAACTCCCGACAAATGATGAGACCTCGAGTTCTCGGTCAGTTATTCATTTAAACAAATTAGTGAAAGCACGTGTAGTTGGTACAAAATAATTGTTTAATTAAGGGAGAAATGTTGGACTTTCGTCAACACCCTACGACCAAAAGATGCTGTTGGGGTATTTAGTCAGTGAAACATTGTGACATTTATTATGACACACTTCCGTCGGTTGAATTTCAAAAGAGTGCAAGAATTGTTGACAAACTAAATTATCACACGTTTTAATTAATTAGTCAGACAAACGAAACGCCCGAAGAAGTGTGTAGGAACTTGAAATCGTGCTCAGTGTCAGTGCAATGAATGAAAACAAGTGTAGTAGTTTTGTTACCAGTGTGCGTGGAATAGTACACCTAATCCATTCATCGATCCCATACGGGTTTCACAGAACGGTAAGTGTTATGCAGCAAAAGTAAAGAAATTATTGAAATATTTTTTAGTTACATTTTTTAAATAAATTTTGTATTATCATATTCCGCAAGATATTTTCAATGAATTGTGACCTTTATGACCAATAGAGTTCCTGGTTAAAAAAGTGTCAGCATATTAAGAAGGGCCCTATATAAGCTTGCCGGAAACTCAACTGAACGACAGCACTGTAATAAATTTGAACCAGAGAATTGAGAACCTAGAAGTTAAGTTAATGTCGGCTGAAAATGAAATTGATAATTTGCTTCTAGAAAACCAGGAGTTTCAGCGAGACCTGGAAAAATGCTATAAACTAATTGAAATATACAAAAAAATACAAGTACAAGATTGTTACGCCACTCCTAAGACGGGAAGAAAAACGAAACGTCAACGAACAGCAAACGTAACTCCAAGCCTACCTTTAAAACTAAATTTTTCCCCTATTCGGGTCCCAGATACTACTCCACCAAATAATAAGATAACTGAAAACATCGAGAAAGAAACGCAAACAGTAAATGAATTTGTAATTCGAAAAGGAGTAAATAAACTATCTGAAAATAAAACAAAAAGACAGATAAGAAAACTTAAAAATGTTAGGAAAAGTTTGGTGAGGCAGGCTACCAAATTACAAAAGCGAAACACTAAATTAGAACATGAAATTACACAATTACAAAGAAAACAAGAGATACAACAACAAGAACCAAGGGAAAATGACCTACAAAGTGTAAAGAAGACAATTAGCAACACAAATAGATTAAGTACAAACAAGGAAATTAACAACACTACTGAAGGCAACAGGAAAGAGAACAAAGGAACAAAAGGGAACACAGAGGAAAATAAAGGAACTGAAGAAAGAATAGATATCGATAAGACAACAAACCCTAAGAAAAACGTAAAACGGACAGATACTGCCGTAAAGAACGGTAAAGATGCAAATAATACATCACAAAACCGAAGTAATATTAATAAGAAGAAAATTGTAATATTCTCAGATGTTCTAGGAAAAGGCCTTGCATCTGATCTGGTGAAGAGTAATGCGAACGAGAACTATGAGATTATAAACTACTGTAAACCTGATGCTAATAGTGCAAAAATTTTAGAAAATTACGAGGAAGCTACCAATTTATTAACAGAAGACGATCTAGCCATTATAGTTATTGGCAAATTTTGTCAAGACATGACACACCCGACTACCGCATACAGTTTCCTTTTAGAAAAAATAATGCACAAGAATAGAAGATTTAAATTAGTTATAAGTGGTTTATTATATGACAAGTATAATAATTGTAACACAATTTGGACCATTAATAGAAGAATTTCACAAGTAGCCAGTACCTCGGAAAATGTAAAATTTTTTGATCTTAACTCAGATTTGTTTTTTCAAAGCCGTTCAAAAGTTCGAATATCTTTAAAGGGATATATTTCTATAGTAAGCAAAACTTTTCAAAGTGATTCATCACTAACGTTCATAAAACACACTGTCGAGGTAGGAAATAATGTAAATTTTCACGGGGAACTATGCTCAAACAAAAAGGTTTAACACTCTTGCATGCTAATGTACGATGTATAAATAATAAATACCTAAACTTAGAACTCTTGGCGCATGAAACTAAAAGTGACGTGCTATGCATAACCGAGACATGGGCAACCGATCTACAACTCCATACCATGACCATTGATGATTATAATTTAGCAAGTTACTACAACAGACAATTGTTTGAGCATGGCGGTACAGCTATTTTTGTAAAAAATTTCGTAGAATTTAAGGAAAGAAAGGACTTAAAAAGTTTGACATTCGAAATGAACTGTGAAGTATCTGCTATTGAATTAAAATTGCCTAAAGTTGTGATAATTTGTATGTATAGACCCGACCATGATATCCAAATATTTTTTGACATTCTTATAAAAATTTTACAAAAAATTTGTAGAGAGGGGAAAAAAATGATTTTAGCTGGTGATTTTAACTTAAATATCTTAAAAGTTGACAAATATGTTCAAAGATTTACTAACATTCTTAAAAGTTATAACTGTAGATTAATATTAAAAAGTCCAACTAGAACTGAGGGTAGCAGTGCAACTTGTATTGATAATTTTATTGTTAATTCAGATGAATGTTTTGAAGGAAAAGTTTTGGAATGTAAACTCTCGGACCATAATGCTATACAACTGAAATATTTTTATGAGGCAAATTATGTTCTTGAAGGGAATCAAAGTTTTATTTATAAGAGAATAATGTCACAAAGTAACACGAAATATTTTCATTATCTGTTTAAAAGAGAATATGACAATGTTGGACTTGAAATTTATCAAACTAAGGATCCTAATATGAAAATGTCAATTTTAAATGAAGCTATCAAATTTTGTTATAATTCAGCATTTCCAATCAAAAAATGCCATAAAAAAACATCTAACATAAAATGGCGAACCAAGGGAATAGAGGTGTCAAAAAATAATTTAAATAAAATGGAATTACTCCAAGATTCATATCCATGTAGTGATAGAAAAAATAGGATAAAAGTGTATCGGAAAATGCTACGAAAAGTAATGGCAACTGCCAAGAAAATGCAATACTCAAGCAGAATTAAAAATTCCCGTAACAAAATTAAAGAGGCATGGAAAGTAATAAACGAACAGGTCCATAAGAAAAATACTGTACATAAAACAATAGAAGCTATTGGCAGTGGAAAAGATGAAATTTTAAATGATTCCAAAAGAATAGCGGAAGCTTTTAATAACTTTTTTAGGACAATCGCCAAGGATCTCACCCGTGACCTTAATGTAGATATCGAGAAATGTGATTACTATTTGAAAAACTTAGATAAACCAGGTACAAAGGCAAAGTTTGATGCAGTGGGTATTAGAGAACTTAAACAAATCGTTAATAATATGAAATGCAAGTTGTCTCAGGATATATATGGTATGAATAGCAAAACAATGAAACAACTAATACTCAGAAGCAATTGCTTAATGGATTTGATTCTAACCGTGTTAAACTTCTGTATAGAAGTAGGTGTTTTTCCCGACCTACTAAAAAAGGGACGTGTAGTACCTCTATACAAGAAAGGTGATAGTTCAGAACTAAGTAATTATAGGCCCGTCTGTATTTTGCCAGTGTTATCTAAAATCTTTGAAGCTGCCATTAAAAAAAGGGTGGTCGATTACTTTGAAAATAATAATTTATTTACAACAGCGCAATTTGGGTTTAGAAAGGGAAAGTCAACAGAAATGGCAATTAGGAAAGTAGTGTACTTTATTTTAGAAACACTGGATGCGTCACAGAAGTGTGGAAGTATCTACTGTGACCTATCGAAAGCCTTTGACTGCCTAAGACATGATGTGCTGATACATAAGCTAGAATACTATGGTTTTACAGATATAGAACTAAATCTTTTACGAACGTATCTCGAAAATAGAACACAAGTAGTTACTGTGAACAAACAGGACTCTTCGCTGGGATCAGTAGACATTGGAGTTCCTCAGGGATCCATCTTAGGACCAGTTTTGTTTCTTGTCTATATAAATGATCTTGCCAGCTGTGTACCTGAATGGGCTGTCATTAATTTATTTGCGGATGATACGCATATAGGGATTAAAGATAAATGTGAAATAAATCTGGATGGTAAAACGGAGGCAATTTTAAAAATACTAAGGGACTGGTTTGCGGCAAACGGTATAATTTTAAATGCAGATAAGAGCTTGGTTATGAAATACCAATCTAGAAAAGGATTTAGTAGAGAAATAGGTAGCATAAATGAGACAACATTCTTGGGTTACACTATAGATTATACTATAAGTCATAAAGCGCATATAGATAAAATGTGCAAGAAATTATCAAGCGCAAACTATGCCCTGTTCAAATTAAAACCTTTATTAGATAGGAAAACTTTATTAACAGTATACTACGCGTACACACACTCTATTTTAAACTATGCTATAACAGTATGGGGCAATGCATCTGAAATAAATGAAGTTTTTAAACATCAGAAGAGATCAATTAGGATCATAAATGGATTACACAGGCGCACATCCGTGAAACAATATTTTAAGAAATGTCAAATAATGACAGTTATATGCTTATACATATATAACAGTTTATTAGAGGTACAAACGGAGAAAGATGCCTATATAAAAAATATGGACATACATAAATACAATTTGAGAAATAAAGAGAAACTACAACATCCTAGGATGAGACTAGACAAAGTGATGAAACAGGGAAAATTTATAAAAATAAAAATGTATAACAATCTACCATTAGAAATAACCAAACTCTCCGTCCCTGAATTCAAAAACAAAATTAAAAAATTTCTGCAGGATCACCCATTTTACGGTTTAAACGAGTACATGGACATGAATCTCACCGTAGACCTATTCTTAAATAATGATTAATGATAAGTGACAAACCTTGGGGCTATTTAATGTTGTGTGACGTGAAACAAATGATTTATTGTATGGTAGATAGAAATTAACTTATAGCATACTGACATTGAATTTGATATAATTATGTATATTGTTAATCGAAATTTCACAATCAATAGCTTATTTGTAATATTTTATTTGTTAATTTTTTTTTTCTTTTTGTATTATTGTGAATGTAAATGAATTTAAGTATTAATTATGATTATGTAAACTTGACGTACCTAGTGTAGCATTCTCTGTTACAAGGCCAATTATATTCTGATTTCTGATTTCTGATTTCTGATTTCTGTAACGTTCAATCCGCTGCCACAAAATCTTGTTAAGTCCAATCAAATCTAACAAAGGTGTTAAGATGGATTGTCAAGTCAGTAATTTAGAAAGTCTTACCAAAAAGGGATATTGACCGAGGGAAGCGAGGCTCCCTCCAACAATCCTGGACCCATCGAAATCCATCGCTTCCTCAGTCGCCTTGATACGCGCTGCTTCTCCAATTCCCACATTTTCATGATAGTTGAAAACGGGTAATGGAATCGGGTCACACACCACTAACCCAACGACGGTTGCGAAAGCAAGCAATAGCAACTTCATTTTTTTGCAATTAAGTTACAATCTTTGCATGTAGCAGCCTTAAATATAAAATTCGGTATCTTATACTGACCTGGGACTGTAAAGGGTTATGTGGGATTATCCAAAAATGTATTATAGTTTTTCAGTCATTTTACGGAATTTTGTTAGGAGAGGTGGGAAGTAATTATTAATTAGACTTTTAAACTGTAACTGGCACCATTTAGTGACAAAAAGACTATCTGAAAACATATTAAAAAAAAATCGCTACGCAACATAGAAATCGAAAGTTTGAAGTATGTATGTATGCATGCCTTAAATATGTGCAAAAAAAATATCAATTATTAATTAGTCCCGGCTCAAACCTTAAAATGACTGGGCTACCCCGTTGACACGAGATTGTAAGAGCTCGAGCATACAGCAACGAAAGCGTTAACTTTAGACCAGTCATTTTACGGAGTTTTGTTAGGCGGGGTAGGGAGTAATTATTAATTGGACTTTTAAACTGTTACCGGCACCGTTTAGTAACAAAAATACTATCCTAAACCATATTAAAAAAAAATTGCTACGCAACATAGAAATCAAAATTCTGTGACCCAGAAGGTTTGTAAATTAATAATATTAATACCAATGCACTCATTTGAGTTAGATTTAACAATATACACTATTTTTGATCAAATTTAAAAAATGAGGTATTTATTAGAAAATACGAATGTATTTTTCAAAACCTTCTAAGTAGACAAAAATATTTACACCATGTTTGAAGTATGTATGATGGTAAAGCCTTAAATATGTGCAAAAAAAATTTATCATCAGGTTATTTAAAACGAGATAATATCTATATTTTAAAATTGGAACTGTTGCTGACGTAATTTTTTTTTAATTTTTGTACATTCTTAAGCTCAAATTGGCTCTTCAATATTATAGCAAAAAAAAATGCAATTAGTAATTAGTCCCGGCTCAAACCGTAAAATGACTGGGCTACTTGGTGAACAGCGAAATAAAAAGACGTACCCAGTACGAAAAGACTAATCACGGACCTGTAAATCCTACATTACATCATCCTGAATGACAGTGTCCTGATTGGCTAACTCAGCATCCATTGCTTACTTGCTTGGTGGCTACACTTGAAAAATAGAGCTGATCAGGTATTGGATGCAGAATTTAATACAAAATCTCTGAGAATTAGTCAGGCAAGACGACATCTACAGTCTGATCATTGCAGTCGATCTTCTTAAAGAAAATAAGTGCTACGAGGAGTTGTTTGAACTCTTATAAACAGACTTTCTTTTTCATTCATTTCTTTTTTTTTTTACTACTCTAGGATAATGACTAATTTTAGGACTACTCAGAGCCTGTAGACTGAAGCCTCGTTTTCTTTATCTACTCAAACAATTAAAATCTCAGTTAGCGATACCTTCTTGAAATTAAATGAGGTAACCTGTGTGACTAGTTTATCGATTTCTCAAGTGGAAAGCATTAATTTATCATACTTTTTGAAATACTCATTCCAGAATTGATCTCTATTTTTTTCTCTCATCAGCTATCAACAATCTGAATGGCAGATTTCAGGCAGAATGAAATCACACAACAGATGGTGGCTTAGTCTTACACAAGACAAAAACAGCAAAGAAACATACCTTCTATGGCTACGTCAAGAATGGAGATGATCTCAAAAATTCAAAATTCAAAATGGGACATTAACATGGGACTTAAACTATCATAACTGATCTCATGCCGCTGAGCCGTACTGCAAAAGTAGGTTACTTGTACAAAGAGCTTATATCTTGAATTCTTTCATACGATACCACATTCGGGATTAAGATAAAATACAAATTATTATGGATGACAATATTTAATCCGTAGGTACTTTCCTTGCACGCAGGTAAACAATACACGGAATGCTATGTATAATCTTTATTATCTTTGGTTTACGACCGCATTATTAGGATTTAATCATTCAAGACGGCTATAATTATTTATTTCCTGATGCTTAAAAACAATTATACAACACACACTCACACACACATAAAATAACGTGTCCGACAAAAAACTGAAAAAATTACAAATTACAAAACTCAGGTTCATTTTCATTTTGTTATCTTCACCAGACGATTTGTTGTTGTATCCAAGGCAAGTGCGAGCTGACACTGGTGAAGCCGACTGGGTATCCAAGTTGGCAGCTCTGACGATGGTTGAAGGCAGCAATACCGACCTGCGAATATTTATTGCTGAATTAGTGTTAAGTCACCAATTTTGCTCAGGACTACTCCTCACTTTTTAAACGACTTCAAAAAAGGGAGAGGTTATCAATTCGTCTGTATGTTTTCTTTTATATAGAGCAAATGAAAAGTTGAACCACAAAAGCCCATAAATAATAGAAGATAGGTCATTTTGCCAAGCCATTCCGTAGAGCACGAAAGGGTCATTGGCGAAGCCAAATCTTGATCTGAAAGGATTTTCTTAGTATTTTTAAATTGTCGGAATCTGTTGGATTTTGTGTCAGTCCACATCAACCCACTCCTGGGTGTAGATCTCCTTTTATTTCACCATTATCTTGTGGTTTTTCTTATTTTACAGAATCTTTCAAATATCTAAGAGCAACAATCTCTGGTCACCGAGAGGAAAGTGCTAAAAAAATCCTAGATCCAGTACAAAACGAGGAATGTAGCAGGAAAGTCCGAAAAAAGTTGATGAACTCGCGGTTTTATCTAATATCATTGGCGAGGCAAAAGCACACCACCTCCGCTGGCTTGGCCACATTGAAAGAATGGGACAAGATCTATATGTCAGGAGAGCATACATTATCTGGGTAGATCTGAGTCTCAGCGGAGTTAGTTAATTTTAGTTTAGTTGTCAAATATCAGATGGCCGATTGTACCAAAAAGTTTTCGAGTGGCGACCGCGTACCGAAAAGTGCAGCGTGGACCCACAAGATGGACCGGCGACTTAGTGAAGGCGACGGAAACCCGTTGGATCATTCGGACCGGCAGGTCAGATCAGAACCGGTCGTTATGGCAATCGTTGGGTCAGGCCTATGTCCAGCATTGGACGTCCATCAGCTGAGATGATGATCATGTCATATAACAAAATAATCCGAACGGTTCCGCCGCGTCGCTTGAACTTCAATGAACAAAACTGTAAAGTTCTTATATAATTGGTTAAGGCATACTTACAAGAACAGGCTGGTCAGTTCTCAAAACAAGAGGACCACCGTCGTCCCCGTCACATGTACTGCGGCCGTCTGCGCCCCAAGCACAGATAGAGTCATATTGTACTCCTTGCCCGTACAGGTTTCTGCAGATCGTAGTGTTCACTATTGTCAGGTTAACGTTCTGGAGCGTCTGGGATGACGTGATGCTGCTCTCTACAAAATAACTTAATTTTGAGTTGTCTTACGAATGTGAAAATCTTCTTTATGACTGATTGATGTCTGTTCGACATAGCCCAAAGAATTGCTAAACTAAAGTGGTAATGGGTGGGGTACATTGCTCAAAGAACTGATGGGCGATGGGGCTGAAGAGTTCTCGAATGGCGACCGCGTACTGGAAAGCGCAGCGTGGGTATGTTACAAGGTGGGGCGGCGGGAACCCGTCAGATGAGGGCAGCGTGAGTTCGGTCGTTATGGCGATCCTTGTGGAAGGCCTACGTCCAGAAGTGGACGCCAACCGAACGATATGATGATGATGAGCAATCGGTCTCTCTGCAGAGTGGATTCTGAAAGGCTTAAGCTATCGTGCAATACTCCGTCACCGACTTCAATTTGGTAGTCGATTGTCTATAAGAGAATTTTCAAGACACATCAAATAGAAATAAGTCATGGTTTACCAGTCCATCGCCAATTCTCCTTGATTGAATGGTAGGTAAGGGATGACATAACAGAAAAATCTTCAGACAGACCTTATTTGGAGATTGTAGGTATTTATATAAAGTCCCGTGTTAACTTCGGATCCAGGGTTCCTTTTATTTATTGGTTGATGCTTGCGTTTCCTGGCGGTAGGTATCCTAACGGATATCTCCATATTGCAGCAATTATATAAATAAAAATTGTTCTTCTTGTAGTACTTACCGTCCGATCGAACTCCATAGCCAACAGTTTCAACTGTTGAACCAATCAGGTTGGTATTAATAAGTAAACCCGATGGCAATGCAATCGCTTGAATGTTAGCTGAAAAAAAAACGTTTTTTTTTCATAAATCCGCATGGACGATATACCATATACCAATAAATTTTTCTAACTTATGTTTATAATACCGACTGCTCTCAAAATGAAAACATCGTGAGGAAACCTGCATACGCTGAGGAAGAAATTCTGATGTGCATCTGAAGTCTACCAATCCACATCAGGCACACGGGGTGCCCGGCAGAGACCGATACCGATGCTAAAAGTGATCCTTGCTACATCACGCTTCAAAAGCCATTAAGAAGTTGATCTTACTGCCCTGAAATATAATATTCGTGAGCTTAAAAAAAGTATATGTCTAAAAAGAGCCTCATGCTTCTACCGTATAAAACAAAAGGGGCCAAATTTCTTAGGTTGATGTGCGTGAGCGTCATACAAATTATATCTGTGTGCGTGTATATGGATAGGGTATCTTTACCCTGGACCACTGAACACTGGAAGAACACTGGAGTGGAGGCCCAGTGAAACCACGCGAGGTAGAGGCCGCCCACCAGAAAGATGGGTCAATGACATTAGGAGACACGCGGGTCCCAACTGGATGCAGAGTGCGAGGGACAGAACGTTATGGAGAAATATGGAGCCTATGTCCGAAGACGAACTGATCAAGGGCTGTGATGGATGGATGGATAGAGGCCAGTAATGGTTGCAATTTGTTTCTACGCGTTCGTAGCGTCGACTGTCTATCTTGTATTATAACTTATCCAAGGTCGTGAGTATTTATGTACAAAAACCTTACTTGTATAAGAAGTCCAAGGAAATGTGACCACAGCCACGTCGTAAGATTTACTGGAAGCATCCCAACTAGGGTGCATAATGACATAGGTTGTAGGCTTCCTCGTGCCACCACTGAAGACATTCAGGGAGCCCAGTACGACCATGAACTGGCGGGCCTGATTGCGGCCGTCCCACCAGCAGTGGGCTGCTGTGATCACTTTGGTGTTTGTGAGAACCGATCCTCCACATACTGATTGGAAACCGGTCCTAAGGGTGATTAGTATACCGGCCTGTAAGAATAAGTATTTTCAAATTAATCAACTAACTGGTATTGGCATAAAGAGCGTTGGCGCGTTGTCCAGAGGTATGGACTCTCAATCACTGAGGTCTGGATTCGAATCCTCACGGTCGATATGCCATATAGGTACCAATATTACCAATTAGTTTTTCCAACTTATGTACGTAATACCGACTGCTCTCAAATGGTGAAAAGTGAGGAAACCTGAAGACTGATGAAATTCTGATGCATGTAAAGTCTAGAGATAGAGAAGTTTTTCAGTGGCGTGGCGTTCTGATGTCTCTGCCTACCCCAGTGGGAGACAGGCGTGAGAAAATGTTATGTATGTGCAATCTACCAATCCGCATTCTGCGCGTGTGGTGAACTAAAACGCCCTGAGGGTATAGCGCCATGCAGAGGGACGTATACAGGGTGTAAACTTAAATGCGTCAGACCATAAATCTGAACAACTTTTATTAAGGGACCAATTTAGAAATCGTGAAGAAAAAAACAAAATGTATCTTTCATTTCACTTCAATAGCTACTCGATCAACATGTAGGAAGCAGACTTTTTCACGTTTTCAAAGTTGGTACTACAGTAAAAGTGCCATTTGACCACCAGGTGCTTCAGACCATTAAACTGAGCAACTTTTAATATAGTACCTATTTTTTTTGTGTTGTTTGACCTTTGAGTATGTAACGTATTCGAGTTTTTACTCCATGTATAATTTGTTTCTTCTAAAAAACTTGATTATTCATGCCTTTCTCAATCGCACCCGTATAACTTCCCTCTTAGAAAGGTCTTAAAACCAAAAAAGATTAAATGGGACCATCATACCATGTAAGGATACTGTCCAAGAGCCACATTACTTCCACCAATGATCCTGGAACTGATACCGTTCCCTTCTTCTGCTGCCTTTATTCTTGCTGCTTTTGCGATCCCCACTTCTTCATGATAATTGTAACCTTTGTACGGTACAGGATCTGATACCGCAAGACCAACAAAAACAGCAAAGAAAAACACCTTCATAATTAAATCTGCTTATCACTGTATATCAGTTATCTATAATGTGATAGTTTGAACGTAAATCACTTTTATATTTATCGCTTATCTAATCTGATGAAAATCCTATTATCGAGTCTTCAATTGATTAGGGGAAGGACCGTGTAGTGTTTTGGTCTTCCGTGTTTGTTTTCAGGGTTCATGGCCTACTGGTGAATCATAGATTATTTTCTTTATCTTCATAAAAATACTTACGTCTTATCTAAGCTGCCTCCAGTATTCTACAGGTTGTGTCATATAGAACGAGGTGGTTTAGACCGTCAAGCTGAAATCACGAAAAAAATATCTGCGGGGATGTGCTTTTATTTCTTAGAAATTAGTCTTATTGACTTGAAATCTCAAACTTCAAAAATATCTGAAGTCTGCAAATAGGTAAGATAGACAGCGTTCCTTTTTATTAGGGTTCCGTACCCAAAGGGTGAAAACGGGACCCTAGTACTAAGCCTACGTTGTCCGTCCGTCCGTCCGTCCGCCTGTCTGTCTGTCCGTCCGTCCGTCCGTCCGTCCGTCCGTCCGTCCGTCTGTCCTACCTATTTAGGGCTGTAACTTTTGAACCATAATAGTTAGATAGTTGAAATTTTCTAAGATTATGCGTTATTACGGCGGATGCGTTAACAAATAATAAAAATGTCAAAAAGTTAAAAATTAAGGGGGGTTCTCAACAAGAAACTAGTTTTTATCAACGATTTTTCTTCACGCTCTATCGTAAAAACGGTAATACATACAAGCGTCAAACTTAGTGTGATTATACAGGGTGAAATTGATATCATTGGCATCCTTTTAAACTAAGAGTCTACCCATCAAACTGAACATCTTTTACAATGGGAGCAAACCAATCGGAGCAACAAAAAAATCAGCTGTTGCATACATTTGAGTCGAGTAGGCATTGCAGTTTAGTATGGGACAGCTGATTTTTTAGTTGCTCCGATCGGTTTGCTCCCAAAGTAAAAGTTGTTCATAGACTCTTAGTTTGAAAGGATGCTAATGATATCAATTTCACCCTGTACAGCAAACTCTACAGAATAACAACAAATACTAAAAATCGGCCAAGTGTGAGTCGGTCTCGCACTATGGGTCCCGGACAACAATTTTTGTTTTTTCGTAAGTTAATAATGTTGTGTTCTGTGGTGGTGAAGTACGGAACCCTAGGTGCGCGAGTAGCCCGACTCGCACTTGACCGGTTTTATTTAAATTAATGAGACTTCGATCAGACCACACTGAATATTATACCTTTAATATGACCACTATAAAGTTTATAAGCGGTAGGCGTCGATTTCTTCGAGCATCTATTGCGATTTGCGTCATAGATATTCTGATATTGCCGAGTATTTACTTGTAATTTTCTAGGAAACAAGACATATACGTAGTCGAGTGGATTAAAGTCTAAGTGGGTATTGAAACTGAAATTACAACTCATTTCCACATCATCATCATCATCCAGCTGCTGGGCACAGGCCGACTCTCAAGAATAAGCAAGTATTTAATTATCAAGCTGGCCAGGCTCCCTTGCTCTGCGGATTGTTGGAAGCAGGTTATTAGTAGTCAACCTGTGGAGACAAGATGTGGAGAAGAAGTGAAGGAGACTATTTATTTCATGAATGTCATTAAAATAGCCTGAATGATAATGATTTTTTTTTTCACAATTTTCTTTTATCTAAAATGGAAATGTTCAAAATTGGATTTTTCGACAGCATTGCTAACACCAGCCACTATTTGCCCTTGTGGTGTGGCCAGCAATTATCAGACTCCTTGCCTCAATCATACAACAACATTATGTCACAAACGACCTCGATTCCACTGAGGAAATTCTCAAGGAAACAACGACTGCGGGCGTAAGGCATTTATGAAGAAACAGGGAACGAACTACGATTGGCTCGGCTTGTATAATTTTTCATGGACATTGGACACCTCTTCATGACTATCGCTTTAAGATCTTATCTTCGTAGAAAAGAATCCAAATCGAACTGCAAAAAAGGTTCATTACCTGCCTTAATCAATTTAATAACGATCTGTGACCACGATAAGATAATTTGTTTAAATATAAATGTTTCCCAAATCGTAATCCACACAAATCCATCTACAAACAGTAAAAAGATGAAGTTGTTAGTTCTTGCTTGTGTCCTCGGGCTGGTGGCAGCAGACCCCATCCCTTCATACGGTGGACATAATTACCATGAAAGAGTAGGAATCAAAGAAGCGGAAAGGATTAAAGTAGCTGAAGAAGCTACCGATTTCGATGGCTCGAGGATTGTTGGTGGATCTGCAGCTACGCTTGGGCGGTTCCCTTATATGGTAAGAAAAGTTATGGAAATATCTTTGTACTAGCTTTTGCCCGCGAATTTTTGTTCGCGTGGATATCGAAATGGGAGCGTACCATGCTAGGCATATCACTAGTGGACCGCGTACCTAACGTTGAAATTCGACGAAGAACCAAGGGCGAAGACGTGCGTAACCGGACCACAAAGTTGAAGTGGAGATGGCCAGAACACTTGGCTACGAGTAGAAGGGAAAACGGTCGGTGGACCAGGGCTATATCAGAGTGGTGGCCATGAGAGGAACGGACGGAGGTCAGTCACCAGTAGGCAGACCACCAGCACGTTGGTCTGATGACACTGTGAGGGTGACGGTTTCGCATTGGATCAGATTAGCACAGGACCGTGAAGAATGGCCAATAAAAGGGAGGCCTATGCCCAGCAGTGGGTTGATGTGGGCTGATTTGATTGATTGGTTTGATATTAAAACTTAAAACCCCAGTTGTAGGTATCCCTTTAGGGGTGTTTTTTGAAAAAAGCATTTCTTAGTGCACCTGGCAACCCTATATGTATATACTATTTATCTATTTTATACCTCCTCAAGCCGGATTCTCCATCACTCTTCGAACACGACGCCTGTAATTTGGCCCTTAGCGTCAAGATCCATTAGACGCATCGGTTTTCTTTAGTGAAGAGCCATTCTGGTCTCATTAGCTCACGTTGCTCGGTCCTAGATCGGTATGTTGCATGTCAGGTGCCGTTTCAGGACATGTTTGTAACGCAAGGTACTGACCACCAGACTGCAGCGTTATACACGGCTTGCTCGGTCTTCAGCTTTAGATTGTTTGATGTCTAAACTCTTTGGTTCAGGCCTCCAAATGCAACAGTAGCCCTGGCGATACGCGTGGATAGCTCAGTCTCCAACCGGTTGTCGCTTTGGAACATGGTCTGACTTTCAGTTCTGATATAAAGTGCTCTTCTAAAGTGTTTCTAGAAAATGTGGGGTGCGGCATCTGAAGTCTGAGGGCAGGGAGTGACCATTTTGTATATATAACTATATTGTATGTATCCTATTTTATATCTCCTCAGGCCGGTCTCTCCATCACTCTCCGAACAGGCTTCCTCTCTGTCTGCGGGGCAACTCTCCTGACCAACACCAGGGCCCTGACGGCTGCCCACTGCTGGTGGGATGGTCGCAATCAAGCTCGCCAGTTCATCGTCATCCTCGGAACTGTTACCTTCAGTACGGGAACTAGGATCACCACGAATAACGTTCAGACGCATCCTAAGTGGGACGGCTTGTCTCTTGAACATGATGTCGCCGTTATTACGTTTGCTTGGGTTACTTATACCAGTAAGTATATTATATTATATGAAACTAGCGGCCCGTCCCGGCTTCGCACGGGTGGACGTCTAATCTTTTCTAGCAATAAATATAGCCTATGTTACTCAGGGTGAATGCAGCTTTCTAATGGTGAAAGAATTTTTTAAATCGGCCCAGTACTTTTTGAGCCTATTCATTACAAACATACAAACATACAAAAATAGGTACAAATCTTTCCTCTTTATAATATTAGTGTAGATGTAGATATATAAAGCGAGTGTTAATGGAACAGTCGAAAGAGGTCGCCCTAGACGTACGTATGCGACCCAAATTAGCAGCGTACTTAAGAAGGGTCAAATCAAATGTATCCGAAACTGATGAGCGTGTAAGTATATGGTCTAACTTTGTTTGTACCTATGTTTTATTTTATTTTATTTATTAGGCACATAAAACAGATTACAGTTATAAAAACACAAAATATAGACATTAAAAGGTAAAGCAAGCCATAATCCTAAGCATATGTGCATCGCTGTGATCTAACTACGCGTTCTACAGGGTGAAATTGATAGCATTAGTACCTATCCTTTTAAACTAAGAGTCTACCCAGCAAACTGAACAACTTTTACTAAGGGGGCAAACCGATCGGAGCAAAAAAAAAATCAGCTTTTCCATACTAAACTGCAGTGCCTGCCTAGTCGACGCAAATGTATGCAACAGATTTTTTTTGCTCCGATTTGTTTGCTCCCATAGTAAAAGTTGTTCAGTTCGATGGGTAGACTCTTAGTTTAAAAGGATGCTAATGATATCGAATTCACCCTGTATATAAGGGCTATTTTCGCAACAGAATACGTACCTACTTATATTTTTCAGACAACATTCAGAACATCGCTTTGCCAACTGGTTTGCTCACGGCATACGACTTCATCGGTTTTACAGCTGATGCTGTAGGCTTTGGACTTAGAACTGATGGTAAGTTAACTGCAATGAGCGTTTCTCCTCAGGTCAAAATTTCAAAATGAGTTTCTTTAAAAGAAGGAAATGATGATCAAAAAAAGAATCCAACGCGGTTTATAATGGAAAATTTTCATTATTTTAGGAGTCAGTTTGATGGTCTGTAGCACCTGTAATATGTACAGCATTGTCAATGACGGCATTAAATTGTCCCTGAAGTACGATTTTTGAAACTCATACTTTGAACTCAGCAGTGGAAAATGACTAAATTACTATGGATATATTCATCTTTTTACTGCTGATTTGACTTTCAAAAATCATACTTCAGGAGTGCGATTTTTGAAAGTCAAATCAGCAGTATCGGGAGACTGGGACTTAACAGTAAATGCAAAATGGTTGTAGCATATTACCTATGTCGTATATTACTGTTGAGGAAACAAATAAAAAAAATAAAAAATCTGAGTCAGAACCTTTATCATCGGCGCAATACAGGAGTGCGATTTTTGAATCTCATTTGCTGAGTTCAGCAGTTGTAAATGTCAAAATTACTATGGAGATACGCATCTTTCTACTGCTGATTTGACTTTCAAAAATCATACTTCAGGAGTGCGATTTTTGAAAGTCAAATCAGCAGTAAAAAAGATGCTTATCTCCACAGTAATTTTGACATTTTCAACTGCTGAACTCAGCGAATGAGATTCAAAAATAATGACAAGATACACGCCTCACGCTTCTAACGTAATAAAACAAACGGTCCAACTTTCTTATGTTAGTGTGCGTGAGGTTTCATACAACTATGTGCATGCAGTTCATGTCCGTTTTTGTATTGTTCACATAAGTTCACATAGCTAAAGTCAGGCTAAAGTGCATTCTAAAGTAAAATATTTTTTTCTGACCTTTAAAAATCAATAACTCCTAAACCGACTGGAGTTATGCAGGCAGACCTGGTCAATCCCCATCACAGAGATGCTCTACACCCCATAAACACTGAATCAGCCTTGCTGCTGATGGTTGCAAAAAGTACGCTTATCTACTACCACAATACCAAACCAATTCTTCCAGGTGGAAACGTTCCTACAACACAACCTCTCCACCACGTATCTCTGCAAGTGGTTGACAATAGTGTCTGCCGGTCCCTGTACGGTCCCAGGGTCGTGAACACCATCATCTGCGCCCGAGGGAACGAGGGTAGGAGTACTTGCGACGGCGACAACGGGGGCCCTCTGGTCATCAACAGCGGAGATCAGCCAGTTCTGGTTAGTATAAACTTGAAAAAAACGGTCAAGTGCGAGTCGGACTCTCGCACGGAGGGTTCCGTACCACCCCTTAGATCAAAGTAAAAGGAATGGATAGGCCCAAAGCGCTTTAAGTTGACGCACGCAAAACTAGGGCACCTCAATACAAACTAGGGTACTTGGTCTGTCATCTCGGTACAAATTCGAAGTAAAACTGTCAATTGTTTTGCCTCATTTTTCTGGTTTGAAATGTTTGCGTAAGGCCTGTCCATTCATTTTACTTTGGTCTAAGGTACCACCCCATGACATTCCATAGACATGAAATTTTCCGGGATCCTTGGCGTTCGCCTGACGCACACTTGACCGGTTTTTATTATTTTGTTTTTTCTTAAAGTATGCACTATAATCATACCTACCTAACCTTGCATGTATTACCGTTTTTACAATAGGGCAAAAAAACCCTTAAAAAGACACGTTTCTTGTATAGGTCCCCTTAAATATTAACTTTTTGTATTTTTTTTTATTTGTTGTCATTGACTATCATGGAATACCACATACAGGGCGGTGTTCGTGTAAACAGAACAGTTGCATTACTTTAAAGGGCATTGTACCCATGATACTAAACTAGGTACTCGCCTAAAGAAATCTAAAGGAAATTCATACAAAACTTCCATCAGCTGATTGCATTTAGTATGGGAAATCAAATTTTTTCCAATTCATAATGTTGACAGGCTCATGTGGATTCATGATGTATGATTATCATAAACAAGATCTTGGTTGAAGTAAACAAATTTTTTTTTCAATGTACATTATTAACGATAACGAAAATGTTTACCCATTTTTTTTTGCCGCTCTCCATTATTCCGAGGATTCCGTACCACCAAACATTACATAGTACTTTTTAACAAGGACAGTATGGGGAGGTCCACAACCACAGGAGATACAGAGAAATTGTCTTAGGAACCCTTAGGTCTATTTTAGTGAACACAATTTTGGCATAATAAATTTTTGGTCAAGCGTGAGTTGTCTATAAATGTGAACCAACCAACTTATGCTTTCCCGATTACGGAACCCTCGGAATAATGGAGAACGGCAAAAAAAAAATGGGTAAACATTTTCGTTTATAATGTAACTAACATAATGCAGAAGGTTTCATAAAAGTTTACTCAAAGTAATTGGGTTCGGAGGTCATAGCATTTTTAGCCCTCCATCGACTCGACTATCATGGGGTACAATCAACCCTTAAAGTTTGTCCTATAATTGACGAAGCATTTACTGACTATTCGTTTAATTATAGACATTTTAAAATTAATCAATGTTCCAGATTGGAGTGGCTGCCTTCAATCACCACGAGAGTTGCCAACGCGGATATCCGGTTGGGTTCACCAGGGTCACCACTCATTTGGACTGGATCCGACAATTCCTTCACTGGTGAAATGAACAACCAAGACCCTTCCCTACCTACCTATGTACAAAGGAAAATTCTTCCTATTTTCACTTTGAGTAAATAGCAAATTGTTACATGGTTTAAACCAATTAAAGTCAATGATTTTTTTTAAACAAAAAACTTATTTCTGTGCCTGTATTTTGTCAGATTTCCGTTAAAATATATAGTTTTCAAGGAAACTATGTACCATCTAGAAATACAGGGTGTTAGGGTAAACAGTTGCACTATTTTAAGGGGTGATTGTACCCATGATACAGGAGTGCGATTTTTGAAACTCATTCGGTGAGTTCAGCCGTTGTAAATGTCAAAATAACTACGGAGATACGCATCTTTCTATTTCTGATTTGACTTTCAAAAAACGGACTCCTGAAGTATGATTTTTTAAAGTCAAATCAGAATTAGAAAGATGCATATCTCCAAAGTTATTTTGACATTTACAACTGCTGAACTCAGCAAATGAGATTCAAAAATCGCACTCCTGATCAATTCTCCCTAAGAAAGCTATAGAAAAACTCCTATGCGATGCCTATTCACTCTCGCCTCTTCAAGGCGAGAGTGAATAGGCATCTTTCTAGGTAAGCATGCTACATCTTCGGCCTCATCATCACTCAACATCAGGTGAGATTGGGGTCAAATGCTTACCTATCAGACATTAAAAAAAAAAAAAAAAAAAAAAAAAATCTCAAAATAAAATTTGCTCTTTCCATACTATATGCAATCAGCTGTTCAAACGTTTGTATGAAAAATCGAACAATTATTTGTCGAATTTCCTATAGGTTTCTTAGGGAAAGTTGATCGTATCATGGGTACAATCACCCCTTAAAGTAATGCAACTGTTTACCCTAGCACCCTGTATATTGTATTTAATATCATCATCATCAGCCTATATACGACCCACTGCAGGGCACAGGCCTGCCCTCATGAAGGGTGTATTTTTGTATAATTAATAAAATACCTATTTTATCCAAAGGCTAGGTAGGTAAGGTACCAGAATAAAAAAATAATTTTCACATTACTAATACCTAAGTATGAAACGATGAAATATAAAGAAAATAGAATTAATTTACTAAAAACTTATTTTATTGTGTACTAAATAATAACAAAAAATTTAAGGCACAATTCATACTTTATTTAATTCGTTGTATTCTTGAATCAATATTTTCTAAAATAGAAACTTTTCTTGTAGGCAATGAACCTACCTAAGTAAATGGGACGGAAAATAGAAGTAAACTAAGTTAATTATACTTATTGTACCTATTTACATTTCTAACACACTATCATAGCTAGATAATTATATCGTACAATAGAATAAAGATTAAATTAATTTATTAACCATTAACAATAATTAAAGTTTAATTAAATGATTATTAGAGAAACATGTACAGAGACATCTAGGGGCAACCTTTGAAAACATTATGGGTAGAGAAGCTGCTGTTCTAAAAAAATATAAATTCTTTTTCAGTCATAAAAATTAAACAGTAAAGATATTACAGCGTAAAAAATAATGTTCTTTTTTAATGGGCATCATAAAACGCAAGTAATGTTTTTTTAACTGAAGTTTTTCTCTTGGTATCAAAATTAAGAACAGCGCCATCTATCGACAAATTAAAATACAACTCCTAACCGTAATACAATAAAATCTTAATAATTATGCATAGACTGCATGGTGTTAGCATAAATGCCGTGTTTTGACCTCGCCGTCCTCCCGGAGTAATGTGAATAAGTATCCATGTCCATGGGCGCGTGTGGGTGCATGATGAGAACTGGCTGCAAGGCGAGAGACTTCCTCGAACCTGACACAGATGTCGCGTCAGTCACGTATGCATTGTTCACTTCACCTGGAAAGAAAAAACAGGTTTGATTTTAGACTGGATTCCTAAGGCATGATAATTTTAAATTGATGACGTAATATAAGTAGGTACCGACACCGACAAGTTATAAATACAATGAGTTCTACATCCATAATCTCACTATAATATTCCTATTCTGTTCGATTAGAACTGCAATTCACAGTTTGCAATGCAGTTTGCAATTTGCAATACAAACAAAAATCTTAGTACAAACTACAATTTAACAATACTAACTAAAATTATTTAACCACTAGTTAACTACTAAGTCAACTAGTTAAGGCTCACTTTAAGGACATTTATGATTTCAGGATAGAGTTCCTAACACGTGCATTGCATTTCATAATATGTGACCAATTACTTACATATATTTTTCAGAAAGATTGTGAGGTTTTTGGACACTTTTTTAGGAATAGTTGAGCCTCATGCAATGTTCATGCTTATGTTTATGATCAAAATAACCTTAAAATTCTAAAATTCCTTCGCTGGCTAAAGCACAGCAAACGAAACCTTACAGCAAACTATTTTGAACCTAGCCTACTTATCACGAACCTAAGTATTTAAATATCAAAGTAATCCTAAATGTCTAAGGCCAGCCAGATCCTCGTGTTTTAACAAAAAACAAGTTCATAAGAGACCGAGAAGTTTTAGAATAACTCAGGTTAGGTAGGTACTGCAAGTGTGTCACAGATCCGTTAGAATATTCATGAAGTCACATTGCGTGCGTTTTGTTACTAATGGGATCCATGACGACGTTTGTTGTGAACTTTAGTTATAATCTGCCGTAGTTTGAATGTTGGTCCCGTAGAGAACATTGTTTAGTTCTATGGTCTCATCATCCCCTTAAAAATCATAAGCATATTAAATATTGGACCTATACAATCTACACCAAAAGTGCGTTATGCACTTAAAGCCAGACCCTCCTCGGTCTTCCAATAGGTACAACTATCTAAATGGGATATTGACATTGTAGCCTGTGCTACGGATGCACTTTTAAAGCCAAAATAGAATACTTCGGAATCCGACCGTAACAGCTAGCCTCAAAGAAGTCATTTTTGAACCTGGAAACCCTAGAGTTGCGTCAGACTAAGAGGTGGCAACCCTAATTTTTCCAGTTCTTTAGATCAGTCTCCTTCCGATGGCACCTCATTTATTTACCAAATAGATAAATGGTAAAAATTGTACCAAAAATCATAATGGAAAAGGTACTTGCAGCAAGATTTTTCTAGGCAACTTGGTGGCGTTGTACGCTGGCTAGAATCACATTTCGTTCAATACAGAAATCGGTGCTTAATTTTACGGCCGGATCTCGGACCATAAGAGCACATTCAACGAAGCTCTCAAAGTCAACAGCCATAACATGTGGTCGCAAACTGTCATTTCAAGCTTCATCATCATACAATCTAAAGCCAGACAAATCAAACACACGTTCCAAAAGTGTCATAAAAACATAGACACAACAACATTCGCTTTCGGTGCTCATAGCCCGTGACGTCGGCTTGGCAATGTATCTCTGTCACACACCTCATATTGTAACTATCAGGGTGGAAACTTGCTCTAAATGTTCATGAGAGCCTGGTAGTTGTGTAATTTAATTACGACATTTACTGGTCTATTGAATGGGTTTACTTAATTCGATCAAGGTGCTAAGATTCTTGGCTTCGCACTTCGATACAAATATTGGGAACTTTTTACAAGTCATCATCATCTTAGCCAATGGATGTCCACTGCTGGACATAGGCCTCCCCCAAGAATCGGTCCTGCGCTGCCCTCATCCAATGGGTTCCCGTCGCCTTCACTAGGTGTCGTCGGTCCGCCTTTTGGAGCGCCTACCCACGCTGCGGTTTCCGGTACGCGGAATATGCGCCGCTCGCTGATCTTTTACAATTTTGTTTGGTTTGATATCATTGAAGCTAGCATTGAAGCTTAAACCAGAATCCAGTTTTAGTTGAAAGATAAGCTTGAAAATAGATGGGAAACTTTAGGTCATATAAGTATATTTTGCTGCTTATGTTTTTGGTCATTGATTGATTGTACGTTAATGGAACAAAGAATCTTCCAGGAATCTACTTCTAGTTACTGCTAAAATTGCTAATAATTAGTTCCTGTGGGATGTTCCTTTGACACTCTTTTACTCAAGCCTCTATTTCATTGAGATAAGCGCCGTTATATCATCACCTGCTATGATTTCAATGCACCAATCTTAGCTCTTCAACACCTACCGCTTCAAAGTATGCTCCCGGTTTGATCCTACCGAAATTACTTGCTTTGGTATTGAAGTTTGGTATCCGGATTTGAATAGCACCAGAAGAAACGAGGTGTCGTAGGTAAGTGGTAAGTAATTCCTTCAGGTAACGTCAACAACTCACATGCCAACACCGTTTAGCTGCCTGTTATACTCAAAGCATCCGACCCCAGAGACATCCGTTCAGAGGTGTCTGATCGTATCTCACGTTTTCCAAGATTCAGAAGTGTAAGAACGTGAGAGTGCATAATTGTTTAAGGTGTAATGAGTTTAGGGACTCCCCTCAGACCCCGCACCTCACCCCCTTTATCGGAGCTTAGCCCTGCCTTGACGTTGCCTTAAGGTACTGTGGTGATGGGCATACTGCACCTTGCTTGGCTGCGAGAGGTATTGAAGACGAAACACACTTGATATCTTGTAGACGAGTATATTTTCTTTTAGATAAAATTACAATAATACAATACGTCCGTCTCTCGTTAATACCAGGGATAGAATAAAATCCTATCGCTTTGCTTATTTTACTATTTAACGGCGATGTGTTCCTAATTCAATCTAGCACAGTGGCCAGTGTTAAACCCCGTGATATACCATCTAAAACGTACCATCTCTACAGTACACACTTAGCTGTAGTTAGCACTTCCGTCCATTGAATCTGCTTATAACTGCATACTTGTATTTAATCTATAAACAAATTACCTTTGTACAATGAGGGTGGTAGATACCCGCTGTCTGGCTGCAGACGGACGTGTCTTGTAGCCAGAATGAAGGCTAAGGCAGCCAGAACTATGCCGTCGAGACAACCGATCACGGCGAGTAGGTAGGCCCAGCGTATGTGGCAGCGACCTGGAAAGTAGAGTTTTATTTGTCAGGGTTACATCAGAAAGGGATCAGAGTAATGTTTGGTTGAAATCCGAAACAACATAATGTATGCAAACCATTTCTCGCATGTAATCTAGAATTAAACATTTTAACGGGTTCTTACCGCGTTTTGGTATTTATGAGTTCCCGATATTTCGGCAGTGTTACAACTGCCATGATCACGGGATGACTGCAGTCATATCGGCATACAGGGTGTAACAAAACACCCTAGTAATACTTAAGGGGATGCTGCAGACCATCAAACTGAACAACTTTCACTAGGGAGCCAACCAATACCAAAACGAGGTAAGAACCCGTTAAAATGTTTAATTCTAGATTGAATAATAACCGCGTAACTCTCAAAAACTGTATTTCTCGCATGGCTTCTTGGTGCTTGCTAAGAAAGGGTTTTCCGAAATTCATCTCCTATTAAGTCAACATGGGAAGTAGAAAGTTGTATGCAAGCATCAACGTCATTCTCTTGCCGTAATCTTCCATTCATTTATTTTATATTTATTCATTATTATAATTTCAGCACTCAGTCCTTTCTTACACATAATCATCTTTCTCACAATCCATCCATATTTTCTTCGGCCTTCCTCTCCTACCACAGTTTTTCGGCATCATAACAATGTAGCTATGATGTTGGCCTTGCAAATTTAGCATCCATCGTCTCCCCTATACTCTACAGGGTGAAATTGATATCATTGGTATCCTTTTAAACTATAAGAGTCTACGTATCAAACTGAACAACTTTCACTATGGGAGCAAACCGATCGCAGCAAAAAAAAAATCAGCTGTTGCATACATTTGAGTCGAGTAGGCATTGCAGTTTAGTATGGAACAGCTGACTTTTTTTTTGCTCCGATCGGTTTGCTGCTCCCATAGAGAAAGTTGTTCAGTTTGATGGGTAGACTTTTAGTTTAAAAGGATGCTAATGATATCAATTTCACCCTGTATATATGTGTACTCTACTTGTAGGATTCCCTCGCTGAAGAAAACAAACCAACCAATTGTGTCAGACTACACAGTATACGGTTTTTGATAGGGTCCCGTAGTCATTCATCTTGACACGACAATTTGTCCAGCTGAAACTGAATAAATAAATACACAAACCTAAATTGTACTGGTCGGCTGTGGGTCCACAGGTCTCCTGCACAGATGTTTCGCTCCATCCAGCTGGATACACTGCAACTCCTGCCACCATGCACACAGCTGGAATACGAAAAATACATATAGTTAATAAAATCGTCTTGTTTTAACTGCATGGGTACCTTGGATATACCACACCTTCTTCCTGGTGTTTTAAGAGTTAATTAGGAAAACCTTGCCCGGTGGGTCGTTTACAAATTCATCGTACAAATTGGTAGTTGATATACGACAGTGTTATACGGAAGACAGACGTATTACGATAATTGGTGATTGTACTTATGATATTAAACGACTTTCCCAAACTTTGCATATAAACAACCAACTTAAGGCTATTCTACCGTTGGCGCGCTCCATACAAACGTAGTATGGTGATATTTTCAATACTATCCAATTAAAGTCAATGAAATTTTTCAAAAACAATCTAGTAACTAATTTCTATGTCGGTATGAAGTCAGATTTTCGATAAAATTTATAGTTTTAAAATTACAGTGCCACAAATATTCCCAAACAAATCTTAAATTAATCCTAGCATTGAAACTGTATATTTTAAAGAAAATCTGACTTCATACCGACATAGAGATTAGTTACTTGATTGTTTATGAAAAATTTCATTGACTTTAATTAGATAGTATTGAAAATATCACCATACTACGTTTGTATGGAGCGCGCCAACGGTAGAATAGCCTTAACTAATGGGAATAAAATTTCCCATTAGTACCTTCAAAGGAACTGTCAAAAGGTACTTCTGGGAATTAACCCTTTTAATCAGCTGTCTATATAGTATGGGAAGCTTTTTTTTGAATGAAAACTTCTTTAGCGGCGTTGTGCACTTTTTGGGATGGGTAGAAAATGTTAAACTCGCGTCAGGATTTTCTTTGCGTCAGGACCGTAACGTCACGTGACCTGATCGAAAATTCGTAAGACGTGACGTAAGATTTTGGGATGGGTAAAAAATGTTAAGCTCGCGTCAGGCCCGTGACGTCACGTGATCTGATCGAAAATTCGTAAGATCTCTTAGTTTTCTCATTCTCATTTTTCCTACCGGTTTCTCAGATAAAGTTGATCAGTATTATGGGAAAAAACACCATTAAAAATAATGCAACTATTTACCCTAAAACCATATAGATGCTCGTTGGCTTTTTGAACTTTTCGTACCTTCGTAGTTTACTACAGGGTGATATTGATATCATTGGCATCCCTTTAAACTAAGAGTCTACCCATCAAACTGAACAACTTTTACTATGGGAGCAAACCGATTGGAGAAACTTAAAAATCAGCTATCCCATACTAAACTGCAATGTCTACTCGACTCAAATGTATGCAACAGGAGATTTTTTTTTGCTCCGATCGGTTTGCTTCCATAGTAAAATTTGTTCAGTTTGATGGGTAGACTCTTAGTTTAAAAGGATGCCAATGATATCAATTTCACCCGGTATACATATAATGCTTAATTCAATTCAAAGTCGATTGCTATTAGTATCCTTGACACAATACAATGGTAACTAGGTACTATAAACACTAAACCAACACCTGTTTAGAACAATGCTTTACAATTCCCATGCCGTTTTGTTTTAGTCGTTTTCTTTTGATAATGTTGAACTGCGTTCAAATTACCCAGCTATTTTCTTTACAATAGGAAGAAATAAGCAGAAAAAACACACCATACATGCACCATACCGATAAGACTAAGTCAAGAATAATAACCAAATAAAAGCGGTCAAGTGCGAGTCGGGCTACTCGCGCACCGAGGGTTAGGTACTGCACAACCACAGAACACAACATTATTAACTTAGAAAAAAAAAACTTTTTTTGTCCGGGACCTTTAGCGCAAGACCGACTCACACTTGACCGGTTTTTAGTATTTGTTGTTATTCTGTAGGGCTTGCTCTATAATCACACTAAGTTTGACGCTTGTATGTATTACCGTTTTTACGATAGAGCGTGAAGAAAAAACGTTGATAAAAACTAGTTTCTTGTTGAGAACCCCCCTTAATTTTTAACTTTTTGACATTTTTATTGTTTTTTAACAAATCCGCCGTAATAACACATAATCTGAGAAAATTTCAACTATCTAGCTATTACGGTTCAAAAGTTACAGCCCTAAATATGTAGGACAGACGGACGGACAGACGGGCAGACGGGCAGACGGACACGGACGGACAACGTAGGCGTAGACGTAATAGGGTCCCGTTTTCACCCTTTGAGTACGGAACCCTAAAAACGATAGGGTTCTTTTTAATATGCTGACGCTTCTCTAAGATGATCAGACCATCAAACTGAACAACTTTCTCTTCTCTATATAGGACTAACATCACCAATTTTTTTCTCGGTTTCGATGTTGAGTTCCGATGTTCCCATAGATAAAGTTGTTCAGTTTAACTGTCCGATCATTCCCTCAAAACCATTAGCATATTAAGAAGGACCCTGTATTATAATTTCCTAACAAATCTGACATCACCGGATCTTCTAACACAGGACCATAGTCTAAAAAAACAAGGTCTTCTATTCCCAGAGTGACACAAGCCTACGTCACAAAAAAATGGCCGCTAGACATGGTAAAAGGGTATGATGACGTAGGCTTGTGTCAGTCACGTGGTCAGTCACGTGATCGGAAGAGAATACCAGGCGCAGTATATTATTGTACCATGCACAGGACTAAGGGCCCTTCCCTAGTACAAGAGCCTCCTTCCTATCCTGTACCACCTTCATGTGTTCACCAAGTTACCTATCTTTCATGGTTAGCATTATCAGCTCAAGGAATGGAACATCCTTATTTCTGTGTTCCCGAATGCAACCTTGGTGTCTTCAAGAAAAGAGAGTATATGCATTTTCTGGTTAAGTAAGTACGTCCCACACTGCGTCATGTTATGGATAGCACAGACTGAGGACAAATCAAGTCAAATGCAATAATGTGGCAATAATACTATTTAAAAACAAAAATTTGGGAGTGCGATTTTTGAAACTCTAACGTTGAACTCAGCAGTTGAAAATGACAATATTACTATGGAGATATGCATCTTTCTACTGCTGATCTGACTTTCAAAAATCATACTCCAGGAGTGCGATTTTTGAAAGTCAAATCAGCAGTAGAAAGATGCATAGTTCCATAGTAATTTAGATATTTTGTACTGCTGAGTTCAAAGTATTGACTTTCAAAAATCGCACTCCTGGAGTGCGATTATTGAATCTCATTCGCTGAGTTCAGCAGTTGTAATTGTCAAAATTACTATGGAGATACACATCTTTCTACTGCTGATTTGACTTTCAAAAATCCTACTCCAGGAGTGCGATTTTTGAAAGTCAAATCAGCAGTAGAAAGATGCGTATCTCCATAGTAATTTTAACATTTACAACTACTGAACTCAGCGAATGAGATTCAAAAATCGCACTCCTGGGCTGCAATCGAGGTTATTATTCTGTGATTGAACCGTTATAAGACTACGTACGAACCATAACTTTTGATACATTTGGTATTGCGCTAATCTGTTAGAGCCGTTTTGACACATCGCTCAGACGTTAAGGGCTGTCAGTCACATAGAGTTTAGTGCGATGCGGAATTCAGATCAGTTGAATATAAATTTGATTGCAATGTGATAAGAACTGTAATTGGATAAGAATAGAACTTCAGAAATAGATTAGTATTCCCACATTTTCGACTCAGTAAAGTCAACACATCTTTCATGGGGCACTGTATACGCTTTTATAATAAGATATCAGAGGATATTCTAAACTTACCAGACAAAAAGTTTAAGTCCCATGTTAAACAAGTCCTCTGTAAAAAAGGTTACTATAAACTCGATGATTGTTTGAACGACCAAAATGTCTGGTCTTGACAATTTTACACTATGTAATATGCAATATTGTATTTTAATTGTACTTTGTACATTTTGTTTTATTTAAAAGATGTGTGTTGTAGAGTTTCTGGCCGCATCTTCTCTCAACGAAACACCTTCCGACGCGGTGGTAGAGTCAACAATGACGTCAAAAAACTATCTAAGTATGATATTATTTTGAATAAAAAATTTTGAATTTTGATTTTTTTTGAATTTCTTCGATGTTTTAACTTAGCGCAATCGGGCTCCAGGATCAAACGAATAATAATCCGAAACACATATAGAACATCAAGACAGAGTGAAATGTCCTTTTATTAACAACTAAATACTAGGACTGATTGATTCAAATAACATTGATGCAGAAAGTTCAGAAACCAGAGAGGCATAAAATACTAGTTTCTATTTATTAGCGCTTGAATTAGGTGAAAATTCAAATTTAAATGCTTTCTTTCTCTTCCGATCGCGAAAGTCACCCGAGTTGTTCGCAAACTTTCGATTTGATCGCAGATATCGTTCAACGACACGGCTTAAGGCTCTTCCTCCCTAGTGCAAGGCTCTCTTTCTTACAAGCAAACTTTTGCAATTAGCCATCCCGCTTCAATTGCGTAGCCCCGGTCAGAATTTTCCGTTTTCTTTGAAAACCTGTATGATTTTAGATGAATTTAAAAAAAATAAGAAAACTACATCATTCTATATTGTATTGTGAAGAATATTGTAAATTCTCATATTCTTCTGATCAACAATGTAAGAGTAAAACGGTTACAACTGGAAAAAAAAGGGGTGACTTTGGATTCGTTTTTCTTCAGTTTTATTAATTAATATTGATTTCGAGAAAAACCACATCACTTCTCATATCCTGCAGATTGTTCAGTTTTGTTTTCTGCTTAAAAAGTGCCATAGTTAATGTATAAAATGGTTACAAAGTTACTCAAAACCGGGCGGACGCCCCTTAAGAGGTACCCAAAGGTAAACGCTAGCTCGGGCCATATTTTACTGGTTTTTAGAACCTATCTTCTCGTTATTTGAAAGACACACAAATAATTGATAAGTGTAGCAATATTCTTCAACATCTCGTATTTATTTGCTATAGACATAGATTTATATATTACTAATATGTCTTTGGCTATAGATCATATTTCTTATTTTTCTATAAAATACATATGAAACCTGTGTTCAAAGGAAAGCCTAAATATTGGAAAAAATCTGTATTATGTGCATCTACTTTTAAAGTTGAAGTCATTGTCATTACTTGAGACACATACCTTTGTGTAGACAATATTAAGATCTAAAATTGTTATTTTAGCATATTTTTTTAAGACCAATATTTGATGAGTTACAAATACAAATACAAATACAAATATCTTTATTAACAAAATAGAAATTCAGTACACATGATACAATGGACCCCGCATGCGGCAAGCCAGAATCTCGGGAATCCTCTACGATTTATCAGGAAAAATTACAAATTTTAGGACAAATTTTAGTTAGTTAGATAATTGTTAAATTTGGGGCGAATTCTTATGATTTTAGAATGTGATTTCCTTGGATTAGAAGGCTCCACTGTGACATAATGAAGGACAAGCCAGTCAAAAATAGGTATACCTACTAAAATGACGTAGTTTAGTAGAGGTGAGGTGGCCCAGAAAGAGTCAAGGTCGTTCGGTCAGGGAAACCCCTTAATTCCAAATCTAGGAAAACATATTGGTATAATATCCGTAAGGGACAACCCAACGGGCACAAATTTGCTGCATAAAGGCTTTAGAGCCAATGCAATTATTCCTTTAAGCTGCTAGGCCTAAGCTATAGAGCGTGCTCAGCAGGCCTTATGCAGCAGCACTATAGCCAAATAGGCACAATTTTATGCGGCCTTAAGCTTCAGAAGAGCTATAATAGTAGCTGCTTAAGAGCGCCATAGTAGCTGCAATGGAAGATTAAGTAATAAGATTCACTCATATAGCACTACATTCGTGAACGAATGACCGATTGAAATGAATGAATCTTGTTTTGACAGCACACCGTTCAGTTCAGTTGTTCCTATATTTGTGTAGGCGAACCATCAAAATATCGAAATCTTTTTATTAAAATGTGAAGTGCGGTGGCGGCCATCATCAAATTAAATAAGTAAGTAATTAATTCATGGTTTCTTGTTATTCAGTACAGTACATGCAATTAAAAACGCATATTAGTTTACTGATAATGTAAATATCACTTATTGGAGTAATTTTGATGCGCTCTTGATATAATCCAAATAAGCAATTAATTATGTGTATTAGAATACAGTCTTTTCAACTTTTTATGTAATAAAATCATTTGAGGTCGATTTAATGATACACTGGTTTGGAGAAACGTCCCAATCCTTAAAAATTAAGTTCTCTTTACGTTATTTGTTGACAAATATTTGCTCGGATAACCTAAAAAGATCATAAACATGGCGCTTGCTCGTGGGCAGCCTATAGCCGTAGTATCTTCCTCAATGCTTCCCTTAAGCGGCTTTAGGCGCTTATTTTAACTTTTGTAGACCTCAGAGTGATTTTTATTACTGTAATTGCAGTTCATAACTGCTAATAGGCTCCAATTTCATTCTTTATGCAGGTATAAGTTCAAGGTTACAATATGTCGAATTGTTTGGATTTCATAGTGCAGATTAATCTGATCTGATCCCGATCCTCGGGGGATGCCTATGTCCAGCAGTGGACGTCCATCGGCTGAGATGGTGATGATGATGATGATGATGATGATGATGATGATGATGATGATGATGTTTTCTCTAGTAAAAATTTTTACTTTTTACTAGAGAAAACATCATCTTGCTTTGAATATTTTTTTTTAGATATTCATATGTAACCAGTGATCGGAACGATGGGATTGTTAGAGTTGTTAAAACCACAAAATTTATTGTTTTATTTAATTTGAATCCCGTGATCCCTGGAACTGTCGTATTAGTCAGCAGTACATTGGATCGAATTAGTTATATCAATTTTAATGATCTGAAACAAAATTACAGTAGGTAATATATTTTTTTTCCGAATCCCGGGATTTTTTTTTCATCCCAAATTTTCATAGGTGGTTCAGACCATCAAATTGGACAACTTATGAAAATTTGGCACCGTCCAGTTCAGTTCCCGGGAATCCCGGGATTCGGAAAAAAATTATACTACCGTAATTTTGTTTAAGATCATTTAAATTGATAATAACTACTTCGATCCAATGTACTGCTGACTAATACGACAGTTCCCGGGATCACGGGATTCAAATAAAATAAAACACTAAATTTTGTGGTTTTAACAACCCTAACAATCCCATCGTTCCGATCACTGGTTACATATGAATATCTAAAAAAAATTATTCAAAGAGTAAAATTATAACTAGAGAAAACATCATCATCATCATCATCATCATCTCAGCCAATGGACGTCCACTGCTGGACATAGGCCTCCCCCGAGGATCGCCATAACGACCGTTCCTGCGCCGCCCTCATCCAACGTTTTTCCGCCGCCTTCACCAGGACATCGGTCCACCGTGTGAGGGGCCTACCCCCAGAGAGAGATCAAATATCGTTTATGTAAAATCAATAACAATGATTTTGACGCACAATAAAATAGAATAGGATAAGATTATGTAGTAACACAATCTTTGTGAATATGAATAATAATTAAATTAAACTTTTATCGATGATTCAAGTCTTTGCTGTATTTATAGAAATTCTTTTCCACGCCCTGTCCTATATCTATGACTACCCCCTCGGGACTATAGTCGTGAGCATATGCTATGTATTTCCACGCCGTTTATTTTTTTCATGTACTGTACTGAATAACAAGAAACCATGAATTAATTACTTACTTATTTAATTTGATGATGTCCGCCTGCGCATTTCACATTTTAAAAAGATTTCGATGGTTCGCCTACACAAATATAGTAACAACTGAACTGAACGGTGCCAAATTTTCATAAGTTGTCCAATTTGATGGTCTGAACCACCTATGAAAATTTGGAAAGAAAAAATCCCGTGATTCGAAAAAAAAAATTATATTACCGTAATTTTGTTTCAGATCATTAAAATTGATATAACTATTTCGATCCAATGTACACACAGCGACACATCAAGCTATACAAAACCAACATAAGCTGGCCTCGCGTAGGTGCGACCAGCAGCGCACCCGCCTCCCGCGACCATCTGTGTCGCGCCCACACACTGCTTCGGAGCCCGCCCACGTCCTCGACTCCTCAGCGAGTCGTCAGGACCGTGGGCCCCTCCTCAAGCACCCCGGATAACCACACTGCCGGCGTGTAGGTCGCTCACCGGGCCTCCCCCAACGGGGTCCCACTCGGTGGGCTTGAACTCACCGGCAGCACCTCAAGAAATACCACCGCATTGGAGCCTGCACACACCCTGGCATGCCGCCAGGTTCGTGTGCTCTCCGCAGCACCCCCGGACTGACGTCACTGCCGAACTGACCTCGGCAGCTGCACCCTCGCTATGGAGCTCTCCACAGACGATCCCCTCCCGGAAATTGACCCCCTGATGCCTGAGCCCTTTTAAGGACTCACCCCGCTGCGGAAACTGCTAACGGCCGTAGATCCCCTTGGACCGTGGGGCGGACCGAGGGTGAACCGCCGGACTGTAGGCTACTCCGCAGCACAAAACCCCCCTGATTGGCCACACTGCCGACCGCAGTTCGCTCACCGGGCCTCCCCCAACGGGGTCCCACTCGGTGGGCTAGACCGCGCCGGCAGACACCTGGACAACTACGAGGCACCACCAGGTGCCAACCCCAATGACCCGGCTGCTTCAGCAGCTGGCGCTAGAAACCATAGTAAAGAGGCCGTTGCCGCGAGACTGATTGATTGATTAGGCCGGGACTCGATAGTTGGCGTCCGAGAGTAGAAGCACGGTGGCTTGAGGTATTAGGCGACTGGGCAGAAGCTCAACCACAGAGGTCTACTATCGGGTGTCCCTCCCCTCCTCCTCTCCCCAACCTCCCCTCATTTTTGAACACCTCGACCTGAGGGGTCGTGGACGCAGCTGTGTCCTAAATCAACCAGGACGCAAGTAGCTCCTGAAGATCTGACCAGGCGTGGCTCAAGGTTCCTCGGGTAGTGTTGTCAGGTCTTACAGTTTGAGCCAATTCTCCTGAAGGAAATAACCCTTCACGATACGTCCCCCCCTCGTGCCGGGTCCTTATTCCCTCTTTTCAGCTCGGCTTGGGTTGTAAGTAAAAAGTGGTAGTGAATAGGAATTAAGTTAGCTAGGGAAACAACCTGTAAACGAGATTAGGTTATTCAGTAATAAAACTTGTATGTTTATAATTCTATCTTTTTATTAGCAACCTCAGAACTACAGACATTCTACCTAAAGATAGGTCAACCCATCTAAAGGGATTTATATATTTTTACAACGAGGCCCTCTGGCCATCCCGCCACAGGGGCACTTCGTTACACAATACATTTTGTGGTTTTAACAACTCTATGTTATACCCACACGGCAAGTTTAGGTATTTACAATCCCATCGTTCCGATCACTGGTTATGAATATCTAAAAAAATTATTCAAAGAGAAAAATTATAACTAGATCAAACATCGTTTATGTAAAATCAATAACAATTGTTTTGACGCACAGTAAAATAGAATAGGATAAGATTTTGTAGTAACACAATAATTGAAAATATCAATAATAATTAAATTAAACTTTTATCGATGGATTATCAATGATTCAAGTCTTTGCTGTATTTATAGAAATTCTTTTCCACGCCCTGTCCTATACCTCTGATTACCCCCTCGGGGACTATAGTCGTGAGCATATGCTATGTATTTCCACGCCGATTATTTTTTTCAATATTTATATTTATATTGAAATAAATCCAATATAAATATTGAAAAAATAATCGGCGTGGAAATACAGTATAGTATACAACTATAGTCCCCGAGGTGGTAGTCAGAGATATAGGACAGGGCGAGGAAAAGAATTTCTATAAATACAGCAAAGACTTGAATAATTGATAATCATCGATTAAAGTTTAATTTAATTATTATTCATATTTTCATAGATTATGTTACTATACAGGGTGTAACATAAAATGGGACAGTTACTTAAAGGGGTGCTTCAGACCATCAAACTGAACAACTTTCGCTATGGCACCAATATTGAAATCGCGAAAAAAAAATCGGCTATCCCATACAAAACTGCAAACTTAACTCGACTGAAATGTATGTTACAGCCGATTTTTTTTCGCGATTTCACTATTGGTCTCATAGAAAAAGTTGTTCAGTTTGATGGTCTGAAGCACCCCTTTAAGTGACTGTCCTATTTTATATTACACCCTGTATAATCTTATCCTATTCTATTTTACTGTGCGTTAAAATCATTGTTATTGATTTAACATAAACGATGTTTGATCTAATTATAATTTTACTCTTTGAATTTTTTTTTTTAGATATTCATATCTTATAACCAGTGATCGGAACAATGGGATTGCAAATACCTAAACTTGCCGTGGGTATAACATAGTTGTTAAAACCACAACATTTTTTGTTTTATTTAATTTGAATCCCGTGATCCCGGGAACTGTCGTATTAGTCAGCAGTATATTGGATCGAAGAAGCTATTTATATCAATTTTAATGATCTCAAAAAAAATTATGGTAAAATATTTTTTTTCCGAATCCCGGGATTTCTTTATCTTGAACCCTTATAGCGTTGCTATGCAACTTAAAGTTGCAAGACAGGCTGCAATTTTCACTCTGGTGCTCGTTGGGAAATCCATCGATAAAAGTTTAATTTAATTATTATTCATATTACGGTAATATAATTTTTTTCCGAATCCCGGGATTTTTTTTCTTTCCAAATTTCCATAGTTGGTTCAGACCATCAAACTGGACAACTTATGAAAATTTGGAAAGAAAAAAAAATCCCGGGATTCGGAAAAAAAATTATATTACCTTAATTTTGATTTAGATCATTAAAATTGATATAACTACTTCGATACAATGTACTGCTGACTAATGCGACAGTTCCCGGTATCACGGGATTCAAATTTTGTGGTTTTAACAACTCCATGATAAACCCCCACACGACAAGTTTAAATCCCATCGTTCCGATCACTGATTATAACTCATAAGCAACTAAAGGCTGCACTGATTATTTTATTATCTCTGTAATGCAACTGCTAATAGTAACAAAGTAGTGCCTATTTTAACTCTTAAGCAACTGCTTTAAATAGTCTAAAAATATATCCTCTTTACAGGTATAAGGCGCTTTAGAGTTCCAAGTATATACCATACACAGCTATTAGTGTCAAAATGCACTTTCTGGTTCTCACTATAGACTTAAGTGGTAAATAGGTTCAAGAATGAACTTATATGTAGGCATAAGCTGTATTCTATTTCCTTACTGCAACTATAAGCTCCCCGTGCAGCTATAGGAGTTTGCGGAAGATGTTATAGCTCTTAAAACTTTATCTTGAACCCTTATGGCGTTGCTATGCATCTTGAAGTTGCAATGACAGGCTGCAATTTCCACTCTGGTGTTCGTTGGGAAATTACGACTTTAGGAAATAAGAGCTTTACCCGCGACTTCGTCCGCATAAATTATATACCAGATTTTAAGTCAGATGATAAGCTATCAAACAAAAAAAGTTTCATCAAAATCGGTTCAGTAATTTTTGCGTGATGCTCGAACAAACAAACCCACAAACAAACAAATAAACAAACAAACAGACAGACAAAAAATCCAAAAATTGGTGATTTGGAATCAGGGACACCTAAAAACCACATCGTAATTTTTTTTTGTAAATATCTTCAATGTACAGACACACTTCTGTTACAGTTTTATAATAGTTTAGATAGATGAAGAAACATAATTATAGCCATTTATTTCCTGATGCGCGAGCGTCGGGGGGTAAAAGCTTACCTAATCTTGGGACAATATCTTGAACATTCGTCCTACAATATGCCATGAACCAATGAGTTTTTGTAACTTATGCACGTAATACCGACTGCTATCAAACGGTGAAGGAAAACATCAAATAGAATCATAAGGATACACCCTTGTATACATCATCATCACAGCCTAATATACCTACGTCCCACTGCAGGGCACAGGCCTACCCTCAGGGGGGGTGTATGGGCGTTAGTCCACTACACGTCCCCAATGCGGATTGGTAGACTTCGTATGCAGGTTTCGGATCAGGATTAGAGAGCAGTCGGTATTACCATGTCTAAACAGTTTCATACATTTTAGATTTAGTCTTGGCGCAAACAGATGTCGATACTGGCCTGAACGAGAGATAAATCTTAATTAAACGTTATATTAGACGTTGAATTAAACGTTTTAATAACAAATTTAATGTGTTTAACACTTCTTCTTATCGTGTGGGCAGAGCCCTGGTGTCAGAGTTTTTTCAGACCGCCTTACGGCCTGACGTGGTTTTATGTAACGACTACTACCACCAGAGATAGTACCCGGGACCAACGGCTTGACGTGCCATCCGAAGCACGGAATCATTTTTCTTTTCAGACAATCAGGTGATTCAGCCTGCTATGTCCTAACCAACTGGGGAAAAACGCACAAAATCACTAGGTGTCCCCCGTGGGAATCGAACCCACGACCTCCGGGTCGAGAGCCAAAGCTCTTAACCGTTAGACCACGGAGGCAGTCACACACTTATTTTAACGTAATTAAACATTGCTGTAGTACCGGTTACTCACCACCGTCGCTGTACTTGCGCGAGTTTTCATATAAGAAGGTGGCAACTTTCTTTGTTATGGGCATATACCCTCTGTTATGTATAATTTATTTAATCTATGGTATTATGTACAGTTCGTAGGTACATTATTGCATGTCTATGCGGATTCGAACCTGGACCTCAAGATCGAGTTTCCATAGCTCTCCGCAACGCGCCACCGACCGACACGCTCTCACGTCGCTTGTATACAAGTTGTATACATACGAAGCAACATTCTAGTTAATAATTTCTCACAGTGAAGCTAAAACGACCGTAAATATGTTCCCACGAAGATTCACCAAGCGTGACTGTAATGCGGTAATATACTAATTAATGTTTAATTATAACAATTTTGCAACAAACTCTCTACACATTATGAATTCTACTGCTATGGATATAAGGTTGTGGGTGTAAAATAACAACCTATAATTATAACCTATATTATTAATTACCATAGTAGGTAATAGGTATACAGGGTGTAACAAAACACCCTAGTAATACTTAAGGGGGTGTTTCAGCCCATGAAACTGAACAACTTTCACTATGGAGCCTAGTTCGAATTCGCGAAAAAAATATCGGCTGTCCCATACAAAACTGCTGCACCGACTCGATAAAATGTATGGGACAGCTGGTTTTTATTTTGAGATTTCGAAGTGGTCTCCATAGTGAAAGATGTTCTGTTTGATGGTCTGAAGCACCCCCTTAAGTATTACTAGGGTGTTTTGTTACACCCTCTACAACGTGTTAATGAATTAACGCAAAACCTCATACACCCCGACTGATTTATAACAAAATAATTAGATTGAAACAATAATTTCATTATTTTTATAGTTAAAATTTAAAGTTATTCGCATTTTAAGTTTTGAGGCAAAAATGATTTGTCATCATTTCAGCAATGAATGAAGGCGCTAATGTACTTCTGGATACATTTTAATAATCTTGTTTTAGTAGTAAGTAGGGTGGGTGTGCCCGTGGGGTTGGTTGATATCGGGTTCAGAAAATTTTTAATTTTACAAAAAAATTATTTAATATTTTGAAAAAAATTACCTATGTTGAAACTATGATAATTCGATTCTGCTCTCGATTCTAAACAAACTACTTTCTAGTTTTGCGTTAATTCATTAACACGTTGTATATTTAAAAGTATTGTTTAAATCTTGATGGCAATATAACGTACATTGGTCAGGCACAGTGTTGCCAATGCTACGGCAATTACCGTGTTCTACGGCTTTCAGGCCAAAAACCTGAGTTCAACGAATTCAAAAATCGCAATCCATAACAAAAAAATTTTTGCTGTTCCATTATGTTTGACTCAAGTAGGCATTGCAGTTTATTATGCAACAGCTAAGTTTTTTTCCATTTTGATAGGTTTGATCCCATAGTAAAATTTGTTCAGTTTGATGGGTGGAGTATGTGGTTTAAACGTTATTACTTTTCCTTACATCCCTGTATTATCTTTTATCTACTAAGTACAGTTGCAACTCATGGGTAGGTTCATCAGGGTTGCCAGAAAAAGTAAAAGAAAAAGTTGGGATTTTGGGATTACCTTCGGGACAAATAAATATTAGGCTACCTGTTATAAAGCGAGAAGCATATTTGTATTTAGTAACTTTATTTGTAAGCGAATGCAAAAGACATAAACAGTACGTTTTTCACTCTGACACTTGACAAGACATTTTCTAAAGGCGTAGAGGTCTGACGACCAAGAAGATGTTATAACATTTCTCCCTTCCTAAGTGGATTGCATCAATTTACATCTCCTCGATGAGTCTGCGGGGCGGCATGCCCAAACGTTTGCTGCGCCGGGGTGGTAGGGGTACGTCCGTGGTTTCTGTTATCATAGCATTAGCTTCGGCCGATGTTGATGGTGTTTGGAACGTAAGTTGGTTGGCGTCTGTAGATGTTGATGGCGTTTGGAAGGCAGGTTCAACGGGCTGTTCCTCTCGTTCGCGAGATCGCACGTCCACAGGTGGTATGTCTTGTGGCCTCTCAGGTGTGCGAGAGGGGGTCAATAAGCGAGGCCTTATGTGATCAGCATGCCGACGCTTTTCCTCCCCACTGGGTGTAGTAACAACATATGAATATCGGTGCGTGCGTGCTGAAATAGTAGCCGGCTGCCAAGCTTTTTCTATGCGCGTTTTGATATAAACGCTCTCTCCCAGCCGATAATCGGGCGAAGCCGCAGCGATATTTTCTTGTACTTGTTTGAATTGCACGACTCTTCGACTGTTGGGCCGGATATTTGACAGAAGGCAGTTTAATTGTCGCCCAAACATCATCTGAGCTGGCGACTTCCCTGTAGTAGTATGAGGGGTGTTTCGGTATGTGAACAAAAATTCACGAAGTCGATTCTTAATATCCCCAACGCCAGATGACATTCGGTTCTTGAACGTCCGTACAAGGCGCTCCGCCAAACCATTTGTCCTCGGGTGATAAGGTGCTGATGTGACGTTTACTATTCCTTGGTTTCTACAGTACTCTTTGAATTCATGAGATGTGAATTGAGGCCCGTTGTCGGACACAATCATCTCTGGGAGACCAAATGTGGTGAAAATGTCGTCCAAAACACAGCAAAGGTTTCTCGTAGTGATATGTTTCATAGGTTTGACGTCGATCCATTTGGAAAGGGCATCACACAGTACCACCCAATACGTTCCTTCAAACGGCCCGGCAAAATCAACATGCAGTCTTTCCCAGACCCTTTCCGGAATGGACCATGAGTATACTGGAAGTTCTGGATTGCATGGTCGGGTTGATTGGCACTTACGGCACCTCTTGATGAACGCATCGATGTCTTCGTCTATTGCAGGCCACCATATGTAGAAACGTGAGAGTGCCCTCATCGCGGATATTCCTGGATGGCCCCGATGAAGATAGGACAATGTAGCATCGCGAAGGGTTTCCGGTATGACAATTCTGCCCTGCCACATGATTATTTTGTTTTCGATCGATAGTTCATTTCGCTTGCGGAAGAATGGTTTCAAATGACTGTCATATTGAATGTCCCTCCACCCAGTCTTCAAACAGTGTCGAATTTGTGAGAGTACTGGGTCTTTTGAAGTTTCCTCTTTAATTATCTCTTCTGTCAATACGAGGTCTGTTATTTTAATGCTCTGGGCACGAGCGGAAATTTTGTGAACCGCACATTCGGTGGGGGACGGCTTTTCTCGGATGTTAGGCAGCCTTGACAGGCAATCTGCAATTATGTTGTTTTCCCCCTTTCGGTGGTAGATGTCATAATCATAGCTTCCTATTATTAACGCCCATCTTATTAGGCGATTGTTTACAAGTTTAGGTAAGTTCCGCTGGGGCCCCAAAATGTATAATAAGGGTTTGTGGTCTGTCACTAGTTTAAATTTCGTTCCTCGTAAATATTGGTCAAATTTTGTGATACCAAATAGGATGGCTAACGCTTCTCGGTCAATCACAGAATAGCTGCTTTCCGCTGTGCGTAGCTTCCTGGAGGCAAATGCGATGGGTTGTTCAACGTTTTTGTCTTTGTGGAATAATACTGCTCCAACTCCCTTTTCCGAGGCGTCGCACGCCAAGAAGAGTTCTCGTCTTTCGTCAAATGCTATCAGCGGTTTTGATGCTGGGATACACGCTTTGGTCTTCTCGAAAATTTGGTTCTCATGTTCTGACCATCGCCATGGTTGTTTATTGCCAGTTAATGTATGTAGATCTGCACAGATGCTATGCAACTGTGGGATAAAACGTTCGTAAAAATTTACCAGACCAAGAAAAGAACGTAGTTCCTTCATGTTTGTGGGCTGAGTGGCGTTTGTTATTGCTTCAATTTTAGTTTTTGTTGGGCGTACGCCGTTTGCGTCAATCGTATGTCCAAGGTATTCTATCTCCTTCTGAAGGAATGCGCACTTCTTCAGGTTGACCTTGAGTCCTGCTTTCTCCAATCGGTCAAAAACAGAAGACAAAAGGTGTAGATGTTCTTTTAGGTCCTTGCCAGCAACTGCTATGTCATCGAAGTACACAGCTACATTAGGGAGGTCACCAAGAAGTTTATCCAGGTAATGTTGGAATATCGACGGTGCCGTTGTAATTCCAAAAGGCATCCTGTTGTACTGAAAATAGCCCTTGTGTGTGGTTAACGTTAAGTATTTTTTTGATTCTGGTGCAATCTCAAACTGTAGGTATGCGTCCTTAAGGTCTATCTTTGAAAATATTCTTCCGTTTGCTAGCTGTTGTCGTAACTGATCAAAAATGGGCACTGGGTGTAAGTGTTTAATAAGTACCGGGTTTATGGTACTACGATAGTCGCCACAAATTCGAATTTGTCCTGTTGGTTTAACTATGTTCACTGTTGGTGTCGCCCATTCGATGGGTGTTATGTTCGGGTCAATTGGCTGAATTACCCCTTCTGCGACTAGGCGTTCTAGTTCCTGTTCAATGTTCTTCTTTATGTTGAATTTGATAGGTCTAGCTGGCATGTGTACTGGTTCTGCTCCCGCCTTTATGTGCATGTTCACTAAATAGTCCTTTACTCTTCCCAGTTTGTCGTCAAAAAGGGAAGTATGTGCACGTAGTACCTGTTCTAATGTGGTTGGTCCCGTCTTTATTGAGTAGACAGGTTTCGGAAATTCCATGTCGAACTTCTCACTCCAATGTAGGCCAAAAAGCATTGGGTTGGCGTCCTTCATCACCACAACAGGGAGCGTCATTTGTTTGTCCCCTACTTCCACTGTCACGTCTGTTACTCCTTTAGGTTTAAGTTTATTGTTACCGTAGGCTGTCAGCCTCGGCGCTTTCGTTAAGGTTGGTGTTCCAATCTTTTCCCAAAATGTCGTGTTGATAATAGAATACGTCGAGCCTGGATCCCAGTCCATAGTGCATCTATGACTGTTGATGTAAACGTCTATTCTCTTACAGTCTTTGCTCCCCCTTATAGCACATACTATATCGTCGTCGTCGTCGCTGTTCTCGCTACTTGAGAGTGATGATTGCGAGGAGGATTTGCTGGTTCTTATTTTCTGTAGCTTAGTTCTGTGCTTTCGGTCGTTGGTGTCCTTCTTTTGTCCGGTAATGAAAGCTCTGCCGGATTTAATGCAGCAGGATTCGAAATGTCCTTCAGCGCCACATGCCTTACAAGTGTGGTTTCGAGCGATGCATATCTCGACGCTATGTCTGTCGTGTTTCCCACAACGTAGGCATTGATCCGCTTGTATTTTCCGTGGGGAGTTACTTCGCCGGTATGTTGTGTCTCGACTCACATGTTTCCGGATTCTTTGCACGCTTGTTCCGGGTGTGTCATGTTCAGCTTGTTCTCGTGACTGAGCTACCGAAAAGATTTGATAAAATGTGACCTCTTTTGTTATACCGTCGTCATGTAGTTCTTGGAGGTCGGGCCATTTCTGTTTTAAGTCTGTTTCTAACTCCGTATGGTTCAGGCCCGTTGCAAACCGGTCTCGTAGTTGGCGCTCTAGGAGTTGGTCATCGTATCCACAGTCCCTGCTTAACTGTTTTAGTCTGTTAGCGTAGTGTTCCATCGATTCGTTGTTATCTCTCACACAACTCCAAAATTCGGTCAATGCTCTGTACCTTGTTTTTTTTATTCGATAAATGTCCAGTAGCTTGTTTTTAATATCCGTAAAGGTGCTACTATCGAAGTGTGGTATCAGTGCCACTTTTACGTCTCGATATATCTCAGGTGTAAGGCAACTAAGCAGTAGGTCTTTTTTTATATTGATGTCAATTGAAAGTATGTGGCATTTTGCGTCGAAGTAATCAATGAAATCTTCAACTCGACACCTGTCGGGGTCGAATTTTCCTGCGTCAAAGTTTTTGAGTATGGCCATTTTGTTTGCCGTGTTGTATGTTTCCGCTTGGGATGGTGTTCCATCCCTTGTTGTTGCGGGTGTTCCGTCGTGTAACTTCGTTGCGAGTAATTGTAGGATCTGTGTTATTTGTCGTTGTTGCGCTTGCTGCACGCGCAAGAATTCATTAAATTGTTCTTGGTTCATTTTCGTCGCCACTTGTTATAAAGCGAGAAGCATATTTGTATTTAGTAACTTTATTTGTAAGCGAATGCAAAAGACATAAACAGTACGTTTTTCACTCTGACACTTGACAAGACATTTTCTAAAGGCGTAGAGGTCTGACGACCAAGAAGATGTTATAACACTACCTAAATCAAAATTTTACTATTAATTATTAAAGTTAAAATTATGACAAAGAAACTTAACTTTTTTGGTAAATTAAGAGAATCATTCATGAGCATGACATAGGTAACTTATGTTTATGCACATTACTTATTTATTGTTTAAATAAATAAATAAATAAATATCTTGGACAATGTCACACAAATTATCTAATCACATTTAAAGTACCAGAATCTAGCCTGGACTTGTATTATGATGACTAGACAACGATATAGAACGTTGCCACATGCACTAACTTGGCATTTAATTTCACTGAATCCACCAACACCAATTTTTATCCTTAACTCTTTCGCGGACACTGACCGGCTAGCAGTGATAACAATAAAAGTTATATTGTATCCCGTTCAGTGTCCGCGAATGTGTTAAGAAGTTTCAGAAAAGTTTTAAAATTCAAAATTCCAAACAGGCTACATCTTAGTTCAGTCTAATTATTAACTCTGCTTGACTGAAGTAATTTTGAAACCGCGCTATGATTTTAAAAGCTGTTTGTCGGGACATTTTGTATTTTGTCGGGATTCTGGACATCATCATGTGAAATGTCGGGACAATCCAGACGAATCCCGACCATCTGGCAACCCTAAGGTCTAGGCAGGTAGGCCTACCCATTAATGTCTATGGGCCTACCTGTTTACGAGAAACAAACGCAAGTGGTCAGTTTTCTCTTCAATTACTAGCAAATAATCTACAGACAGACTTGTAGAGAAATCTTTAATTTACTAGTTTTCTCTCAGTCGGTAGGTACCTACTCATTACTCAAGTCGTAGTAACTAGTACTGGATTTACTTTCTATTTTAGCACTTTGTGTGTTTATTTTGTAATGGTATTTACAGTTGTCACTGTCTGTACTCTGTAACCTATAGCTTCTGAGGCAGGAAAGAGCCTATTTATGTTTCAGCGATTTCAGCACCATAATGGTTTTACAGTGGCGCCCTCAACACAATACTAATTATTTCTGAATCAAGAAAACGTAAAATCAAGTAGCGTAAAATCATGACCGACAAAGAATGGAAAATCTATTGTTATTGTGACCCAACGGCGTTCAACGTGTTAAAGTGTATGTAACTCCAACTTAGGTACTACAAAAGACTAAAAGTTATTTTATACGATACTTTTATAGGTTTTTAAACATAGGTAAGTATAGTACAAAGAAAAAATAGAAAACCACAACTATACTAGGTAAGGGACTATTTATAACAACAGATTTTCTAGTAGGAAAAGTCTGCTAATAATATTTTTTATAGTTCTCACAAAGTAATACTGTTAAGTCTACCAAAATTAGTAACGTCTACTAATGTTAATTTTTATAGGTAAGTTAGGTACTTAACTAAGTTGTCACATAATGTTATTATGCCTACTATACAAATACTACTAGATATATTTTTATCCATGCGAAGTTGCCAATAAATGCCGTTATTCTATAAGATATATTCCGAGAGATAAGTGTAATTTTTGCAACCATCAGCAGCAAGGCTGATTCAGTGTTTATGGGGAGAAGAGCTTCTCTGTGATGAGGATGGACCAGGTCTGCCTGCATAACTCCAGTCGGTTTAGGTGTTACTGATGGTGATGATTAAATTAAATTGTCCGTATGGTGTCGGCTAAGAATAGCACTATCCCATTTCCTCCCGTGGGTGTCGTAAAAGGCGACTAAGAGATCTACCGGAGGATGGGCAGCAGCATCCTCTGAGTAAACACATTCAATCCAACTGCGATCGCCAACCCGCCTGCCAAGCGTGGCGATTATGGCAAATCCCCCCCTTTTGGGGGAGGCTTATGTCCAGCAGTGGACCTCTATCGGCTGATATGATGATGATGATGATGATGATTAAAGGTCTGTAAAAAAATTTACGGTCAGCTGCAAGGCTGATCGTATGTTATTGTTGTTGTATGCACTGTAGCTATGTGAACAGTACAAAAACTGTCAAGTTCTGTCGGTCGGTTTAGGAGATACAGCCAATACAGCCAGTCAAAGTTCCGACCTTTGACCGGCTGTATGTCCTAAACCGACTGATGAACCATGTCAGTTTTTGTACTGTTCACATAGCTACAGTGCATACTACAACAATATCATACGATCAGCCGTGCAGCTGATCGTAAATTTTTTACAGACCTTTAATCATCAGTAACTCCTAAACCGACTGGAGTTCTGCAGGCAGACCTGGTCCATCCCCATCACAGAGAAGCTCTACACCCCATAAACACTGAATCAGCCTTGCTGCCGATGGTTGCAAAAAGTAGATACACTTATCTCTTATACTAATAGGTTGCCTCATTATATTCCGTAAAAAGTATAACTGTATAAATAAGTAGGTACGCTGAACCTTACAAAATTAGTATACATGTAACTACAAGTAAGTAGGTACCTATTCGTACTTTGATTGAAACTTGCAACATTAACAAGTCAGCACTTTTAATATTCACTACGTAATCTTTTTATTATCTTGAATCTAGTGTTATTTAACACCATTACAGCATGACTCCATTTTGTTAAGTAAGTAAGTACCTACCTACATTGATACTTCCCACAATTTTAGTCAAGTGTAAAAACTAACAGAGTATCTGTTACAATCTGTATTGTTAATATTTTGTTATTGAGGCCATCTTTAGTACGCTCTTGATGAAAAAAATGCAATAGTAAAGAATTAGAAAGACGTATTGACGCTACTAGGTTCTACTAGAAAGGTCCTTATGCTAAGTACATAGTATGCCTCCGTGGTCTACAAGGTCGTGGGTTTTATTCCCACGGGGGACACCTAGTGATATGTCACTTTATGCGTTTTTCCCCAGTTGGTTAGGACATTGCAGGCTGAATCACCTGATTGTCTGAAAATAAAAATGATTCCGTGCTTCGGATGGCACGTTAAGTCGTTCATGCGTCCCGGCTACTATCTCTGGTGGTAGTAGTCGTTACATAAAACTAAAAACCACGTCAGAGGCCGTAAGGCGGTCTGAAAAACCCTGGGGCTCTGCCCACACGATAACAAAGAAAGAAAATAGGGAATCTTATCCGTTTATTCCCAGTAGTTCCATACATTCGAACTAGAAAGACTTTTTTTTTAATTCTGTTTTATTTTTATTTTTATTGGAGCTTTTAACCCTGAGGTTATGTCAGCCCCATCGTGCCTCAACCTTGGCTCTACAAAAAAATGAAAACCTAACACTTCCTACCGAAAACACAACCATACACTAGTACTATAAATAATAAAAAGGTACACCATTTTAGCCTCTCCCGACGAAGGGGCAGCTAAAATGGTGACGAAAGGGCCTACATTCACAATATTTCAATATTTAGATTTAACTATTATAGAGTAATCGCCGTTACCAGTAATTCCGCGGAAATACATACGATGCTGTGTGGTGTCGGCTAAGAATAGCACCACCCCAATTTTCCTCCCGTGGGTGTCGTAAAAGGCGACTAAGGGATCTACCGGAGGATGGGCAGCAGCATCCTCTGAGTACACACATTCAATCCAACTGCGATCGCCAACCCGCCTGCCAAGCGTGGCGATTATGGCAAATCCCCCCGTTTTGGGGGAGGCCTATGTCCAGCAGTGGACGTCTATCGGCTGATATGATGATGATGACATGCGAAGAAACATTTCCTTATTCGTAGTTACCTAAATTGGGAAAAATTCCCAATAGTTCCGTGAACCACCCCCCGGAACTCCAAGCTAAGATAAAAAAAAACATCAAGACCGGTCACGTGCCAGAACAATGGGTTAATTTGTCACTTCCCATGTTCCCATCGGTTCCTCGTCATGTGAACGTGGAGACAATGTCTTGTTAAATATTACTGTTATGATGTGGGTTCTCATCTCATGGTTGTTTGTGGTATTTTAATTTGTCTCACATACATGCACTACTTACTAGGTAACTACACTTAAAATTATTTTAAAAGCGTGTAGCTGATGTTATGATCCTGTTTATGAAAAAAAGCATCACAAAACGAGAATCTGGTACCTAGACGTTTTTTGACCCATGTTCCTTATGGAAAGTTGTTTACTATCACTGTCTGAATAAATCCTTAAAATTTATAAGGGGTGTAATCTGCATACCTAGTGGGCTAGGCCTTTCGGAATTTTTGGCACCTTCAATATAAATAAATAATAAATAAATAAATATCTTGGACAATGTCACACAAATTATCTAGCCACATTTAAAGTACCAGAATCTAGTCTGGACTTGTATTACGATGACTAGACAACGATATATAATACATATATAGATACAAACATCCATGACTCGGGTACAAATATTCATATTCATCATACAAATATTTGTCCCTTACGGGATTCGAACCCGCGACCCTCGGCACAGCAGGCAGGTTCACTACCGACTGTGCTACCGGGCTGTCTGCTTATTATAATAACTTTGCAATTTGATTACAAAATATAACATAATATTGAGTATTGAACCTTTTATATAATATTCATCAACTTTTTCTTGTTATGAAAATAATTGAGTTTTAATAACAATTTGATTCGATTCGTCGTCTACACTACCAACACAAATGCTTCTATTTTGAAATCGGTCCAATTTAAGTTACGTAGCGTAGCTACCTATCTTTTGTAAAGACTCTACATTGGTAATATTTGGCAATAATTATTTTCGTAAGATCGCAGCTATAAAATTAAAGTCACAGTTCTTTACGGTATGGAGTAGTACTAGATACTCTTTCTTATACTGTGGTTACGGTCCATTTTTATCAAACTTACTCATCAAAGTTAGAATCCTCTTTCATTTCATAATATAATGAGATCAAACGTGTGTCACACCTTCATGCTGACGGTTTTTAAAGGGGATGAACAGACCATAAAACTGCAAAATTTTCTTTACGGGACCAAGGTACCGAAAAAAACCGAAAAAAAATCTGCTGTGCAAAACTGTGAAAAACTGCAATCCTACTCCACCCAAATATATATGAGACAGCAGATTTGACTCCACCTTGTCTCAATCTGCCGTTTTCACGAGCTGTCGAGTGTTGACCTGCAACTTCTTCGTCCACGCTCCACGGGGATTACCCTGGTATCAATAATATTCATTTTTCTGGTAGATGCGTCAATTTGGCAGTGTCATCAGTCATCACACTTAGGCTTTATTTCATCGCAATCGGTTTATTCAATCAAAAGTAACGAGTGTTTAAAGTCAGTGGTCTGCGAATACGAAGTCGTGGTTACTTGCTTGTAAATAATAATAATACATGTAAGAAGAAGATAGATATACGTGATATATGTGATTTGTCCAAGATATATATACTTAAGAATGCTTTATTTAATATACGTAATAACAAATCTTAGCATAAGCATACAATAATTATAACAGGAACAAACAATATAACTACATAGAACATAAGTCATTATATTTAATACAACTAAGATATTTCGTAACCAATTACATCCATAAGAATTCAATGACCAGCCAACTCTGAAGCCGACGGATAGTGCGACCTGACCATCCCGCATCTATCCCTATCAATACTCAAAGTATTCCTCTTCGATGCTATATCCCTTTCCAACTCGACCCTTTTCTTACACAAGTCCGATCTCACTCTCTCCGCATTACGCAACTGTCCAAGCAAAGCTGTTACAGTTTCATGTATCTTCCTAACTTCGTCTATCAATCCTAGATGAGGCTGATCTCTTACGCTTTCTCCGTGAGGTCTCCAGTTGTTTCTGTTGTCAAGTCTCGTTTGAGCTAACTTCATCGCTGCATCCATTTTCATTACAGAACTTGTTAGTTCGTCTATCAACGATTCCATGTCTGCTATGCGTTGTAGCGTGTTTCTGAGAGTTTCTTCCAGTTTCGTGCATAGTTCTTGTGTTATAGTGACTGTTTCAGCTAAGGCCATATCTGTTCTGTCAGCTTGAGTGCGAAGTTTTCGACCACCGTTTACGAGAATAGCGTTAAGACTACCACGCAAATCTGCTGATTTCTGCCTAGCTGCTTCACAATTTTGCACGTTTTCTCTACAAAAGTATTCCCAGTATTCCAAAGGTGCTGAAAAGTCGCCGAATCTTGTTGCTCCAGGTCTAAAAAGAATCGTTGTAGATTTTGGATTAAGGCTCAAATTGATAGATTCTGTGTTGTAAGCCATAGTTTTGTCACACCAGTCGTATTCAATTCTATGTTTAGCTGCCTTATTGATAGTCATTTGTTCTTCAATTTGCTGTAAAGTTATCTTAAAAGTTGCTCTTACTTCAGACACTAAGTTCATTTCTTTGATTAACTCCTGTTCAGCTAAATCAGCAACTAACTCTGGTACGAACCTTTTAGAGCGAAGGTCTAAACATTCTTTTGAAATTGTTTCTGGTAACATTAGAGTCCTGGAAGCCCCTTTTAAACGCTGCCTTTCCATTTCCAGCAATTCTACTTCATCAGTTATAGCTTTGCAAGCTTTCTCAACTTCGACTTTCCATCTGAATATGTCTCTAGCTTTTTGTTTCAATCTCTTATTATTTTCACGTTGCTGTTTATCAATGTTGCCAAAAGCTTGCATTATAGCTGTCTTGGCGTTGTAGTCTACTATATTAGATTCAGTTATAGTTTCAGGGTTAAGAACATCTTCATTGTGTTTTCTCCACTCGTTCAAGGAGTATCTGCTTAAGGAGTATCTATTTACTTCAGGTCTTGTGCCTGTCATATCTCCTAAAGGAGTCCAGTCTACCTTTCCATCTGGTCCAGGTATTAGCTCTGGGAGGTACTCTTCTCCTGACGGCACTGGTCTAGAAGAAGTCATTTCTTCTTGAGGTGGTTGATAAGCAGCATTTGCTTTGTCTTCTTTAGCTACTTTGATTTCTTTCATAATATTTTCTGGATTTTCTGGAGATTTTACGAACGCCCCGATATCATTACATATTGGTTCAGGACAGATGTCTTTTTCCGGTAATGATGTTAGATGTTCCATGGTGTTTATAAAATAGTCAAAACTGTTGCAAAAATTGTCTAAAGTACGTGGTAAATCTTTAAAAATAATGGAGGCGAGTTGGTTTTAAAAACAAGGAACATAAAATTAAATTATGACTCCCTGCTGCGTTACAAAAACTTTTTTGACAGATGTTTTAAATTCTCTTTGAGATCCATTTTGACAAAAAAAAACTATGAAAATTTTTATTGTTCAAAAGAATATTATTTTGACCAAAGAAAATGCATGTTCTCTTTTGTTTAAATAATGTATTTTCAGCATAATTTTTAGCTATGAGCCAGGATCTCCTTTATTCTTAGATTTTTAGGTTTCATAGGTAGTAGGGTGTCAACCAAGAACATTGTACTTACTAATATTATACGAAAGTTTGTAAGTATGGATGGATGTTTGTTCCGCTTTCACGCAAAAACTGCTGAACGGATTTCGATGAAATTTGGCATACAGATAGACCATGGTCTGGATTAACGCATAGGGTACTTTTTATCCGGGTAACGTCGACGAAGTCGCGGGCAACAGCTAGTATTCTATATAGGGTGCAAACTGGACCACCGGGACCCATTCACAGACTTCAGAAGTCTGCGAATGGGTCCCGGTCTTAGTTTCTTTTTTTCCTGTCATCCCTACATGCACGAAGAAATTATTTTTCGAAAATTAACGCCTAAAGGGCAAAAGCTAAGTAGTACATAATATTTTAGGTCAAGCGAAAACATAGTGTATGTGTGTATATCCTGCCACTAATCGCCCCGTTCAACTAGTTTATTGCAAGCTGCAAACTGCGGTGCAAGTAGTAAACCACTTTCTAACTAGGTGATCATTGCTCATATCATAAGCGAAAAGTTTTTAATCTAAGTTGCTCATAATAATGTCTCATTTTCATATCTTAGTTTAAAATTAAATATGAGGACTCGTGTTTTATCTGCAATCTGCATAAATATCAAGGATTTTAGAATCATAAAGGATGCCACTCCTTACAAGCATGGAAACAAGAAAATTGGCCATGGCGGTCGGTAATGTTCGATCTTCTTTCGTACGTCTTCGTCATACATAACAAACACCTTACAGTTAATAAGATGAACGTGTATCAGGCATGCATTCTTGTACGGTGCGGAGACCTGGACGTCGTACGCAAAACGAGAGACGAATTAACCATTTCCACATGCGCTGTCTTCGAAGCATTCTTGGCATAACCTGGAGGGATCGAGTGACGAACGAGAAAGTGCTAGAAATGGCGCAGCTGCCCAGCGTGACCGAAATTCTCAAACAGAGACGTCTACGGTGGCTGGGGTATGTGCATCGCATGGATTACTCTCGTTTGCCGCGTCAAGTTCTTCTAGGTCAAGTAGCGCATGCCAAGAGAAAAATCGGGAGACCACGACTCGGTTACAAGGAGTGCGTAAATCGAGGCATGTCCACGTTCTCAATCGCCACCAGCAGCTGGGAGGATCTTGCTAAGAACCGCGACTTGAGGGGGAAACATTTAGCGGAGGGAAGATCTATTCTGTTCACGATAGTGCCTGGTGAGAGCGATGATAGCCCATACGGAAGAGAGCTAGCGCCTCAATCCTGAGGACGCGGTTCGATTTCTGGCCTGTACCACTCACTAAGTTCTTCGGAATTTATGTACGGTTGTATTTATCATTTACTAGCTCGGCGGTGAAGGAAAACATCGTGAGGAAACCTGCATTCCCGAGAATGAAAAGAAAATACTATAATTTCGAAGTTATGCGTAAATATGGGTGAGCTTGGGGCGAACACAAAGGACCAGCGCTGGTCTCTGTGTTACAACGACCCTTGCTTGCAATAGCCCAACCACAAATAATATAATAGTGCCTGGTGATAGGTGGGATTTTATGGAAATCATGGACTCAAACCAATCGTTTCAAATCTAACATCGATTTGTATCGCAAAAAAATCATTCGATCGAGACCAATCGAGATTGAATCGGCAAAACGGAACTTGAGAGATTTCGCCATCGAACGCAACATGTTTACATGGCTAGCTAGATCACATAAGTGGTAATATTTTTTTTTTTTTTTTTTTTTATGTTCGATAGGTAAACATTTGACCCCAATCTCACCTGATGTTGAGTGATGATGAGGCCGAAGATGTAGCATGCTTACCTAGAAAGATGCCTATTCACTCTTGCCTTGAAGAGGCCCAGGTTGTATTGCTCAGGGAACAGGTCCGCAGGCAGTGCGTTCCACTCCTTAGCCGTGCGCATTATAAAGAAGAAGCAAACTTCTTCGTGCGAATTGCTGGTAGGTCAACGACATAAGGGTGGAAACCCAGCCTGCGTCTCGTCCCCCGCAGATGAAAGGGAGACGGAGGTATTAAATCGTGTAATTCCGTCGCACACTCTCCGAAATGTATCCTATAAAAAACAGATAGACAGGCTACCTTGCGACGATGCTCAAGACTTTGTAGCTTCGCCACAGAGGTTGGATCACCTATGAGCTTCCTGGCACGCCTGTCGATTGAGTCCAACGCGGCCAGCTGGTATTGGGCAGACCCGTCCCAAAGATGGCAGCAGTACTCCATACACGATCGGACTTGTGCTTGATAAAGTTGTAGAAGCTGTCCCGGAGTGAAGTACCGTCTGACCTTCGATAGGACGCCCAGTTTTTTCGCTGCGGTTTTCGCCATGGACTCAATATACCGCCCGAAATTCAAATCGGACGATATTATTAGGTATATCTTTATTGCACCAAAAAAACGTGTGTAGGTTGTATTTGGTAATGCACTTTGGGATCCCTGCGTGCGCTCTATGCGTGCCTCTAGAGCAAGGAATATAATACTCCCTAGGCGGGAGCTCTAGAGCTATACTGAATTTCTTTGAGCATCAATTCATCCCCATATCCCATGATATCCTATGTCATGGGATGTCTACGGGCCGCCCCCCTTGGACTGGCCGCCCTTAGCACTTGCCCATTTTGCCCTTAGGATAATACGACCCGCACAGATCTGAAAAAAAGGCCTGAGGTAGGTATTGTACCTATATTAATTTGCAAAAGTGGGCTGCGGCTGGCTGCGGTAAAAACAAAATAAAAGTCTCAAAAATAGGCAGGATGCGGGTTTGACTTTGAAGGCCACTTGCGATAAAAATTTTCAATATTTAAACCGTTTTGTAGGTCAGGTCTGCATGCCTGAGGCATGCAGCATGCCGAGTGTGAAACATGATAATAATTTAGACAAGTAAACTACTAATAGTACATTACTGCAGAGGCCAGCAACAGAGGCATTGATGGACGAACGTGTAAGTCCATCAATGCCTAGTTGTGGCCAAGGCTTGTATAGTACTTTTCTCAAACAATGCGCGGAAATTAAAACAGTAAATTTTCTCAAATAATTCGCGAAAATTAAAACTCTTTTTATCAAAATCAATGATGAACAACCAGCGAACAACGAACAACATTTTTTTTTTTCAATAAACAGCTTTCTATTTCCAAGCTAGTTCGAAATTTAAATAAAACCTTTGATGAGTTACCTCCTTGGTCGCCATGTTTCGGAGAAAAAGATCGTTCCATTTTTAAATTACACGACAGATATAAGTTTAGTATGTAATTTATTTGGTCGCTAAACACGACAGATATGGATTTTCATACAACATTGCCGGCCGCTGCGCGCATGTATTTGGCCAGTACAGCAATTTCGATTTATCTCGAAGAAGGTTGTCAAAATAATGCTCACATTTCCAAGCATGTTTGAGAAAAAACTTTTTTACGCTCAAATTTTTGGGGTAAGCGTGCAGGTTTTGGAACACTTTCTTAATGATCGTCGCAGTAATTGGTATACTGGTAAAAAAATTTCAATAGGACCGGACCATCGAGAAAAACTTGATTTAAATAAATTCAAAAAATCAACTATATTAAAGTACGCTCCATTAACCACGGCACTCAGAATACTAAACGCGATATCTAAGGAGGTAGATATATTCCAGTGTTCATTGACAAAATTCACAGAGGCCGCTTTAGATTATTTAAGCAAAGGCAAGTTAAATAATAAGTAATTATGTTATCAATTTGGGTGTAAACCTGTAAAGATAATGTATTTGTATTCTTTAGTTTAAATAAATAAATATGAATGAATGAATATGAACTATGTAAGCGTTTCAACTCGTTAATTCAACCTACAAAAGTCAAAGCCGGTTCTCCCATCAAAAAATTCTCGTAAAATTTTTAGAAAGCAAAAATCTCAATCCCACGAAGAAAAGCTTAATTTTTGCATCGCAATAAATGAGAAAGTCAAAAATTACTTTTTTTAAATTTAAAACAATGACCGCAGCCTTTTCCTATGGCCGTTATGAAAGTGCTCTAATTGGAGTGATTCTGAATCATTACACAAGAGTTTCTAAAGAGGCGAGGAAGTTTCTCTGATGATTATAGGTTTTTTCATATCAATTTCACCTGAACAGCAGCAATGTGTTTTTGTTTCAATATCATCATTCATATCATCGTCTATGGGGCAGGATACAAATGTACAGAGTGTAAGGAGAAGTCATTAACCTGTTAAGCCACATACTCTACCCATCAAACTGAACAACTTTTACAGTGGAGCAAACCGATCGGGGCAAAAAGAACCTGCTGCTCTATACTAAGCTGCAATACCCGACTCTTTAAAAAAGGTTACTGTAAACTCGATGATTATTTGAATGACCAAAATGTCTGGTCTTGACAATTTTACACTATGTATTTATATTGTATTTTAATTGTACTTTGTACATTTTGTTTTGTTTCAAAGATGTGTGTTGTAGAGTTTCTGGCCGCATCTTCTCTCAACGGAACACCTTCCGACGCGGTGGTAGAGTCAAAAAATGACGTCAAAAAGCTATCTATATGATATTATTTTGAATAACAAAAATTTGAATTTTGAATTTGGAATACCTACTCGACTCAAATGTATAAGACAGCAGATTTTTTTTTTTGCTCCCATAAATCCCATATTAAATGTTATTCAGTTTGATGGGTAAAGTATGTGGTTTAAAAGTGAATGATACTCTTTGTTCCTGTACAGGGTGTAAAGAGTCCTTTATTATAATATGCCGACAGATTTTTAAGGCGTATGTATATTCCGATCCGATCAGTCAGTACGGTTAAGTACCTACCTACGGTTATGATTTTTTTTTCTTGATCTTAAATTTATTCCACTACTTTTAATATTTTACTGAACCATCATATGTATTGGTATTGGTATAATTTGTTAGTAGTTTGGTTCTGCTTTCTAAAATTTCATTCTTTCACAAATCCCACCATTTGGATGTTTTTCAATCTATAATTTTCAAAAAAGAAAACTAGAATGATCTTCAAATTACATAAACAAATTCCTACCACAGCGACAAACAAACCATAGTTAACTAAGCTTTCGACGGGCACGTAACTGAAAATAACTGTCGTCCATTATATCACGGTTACTTGGAGCTTTTACTTTTCACGCCGATATAGTTAACTCGATTTACACTAAAAAGAATCAGTTTACGTGCACGCAGCGACTAAAGCATTGTTATTACACGTTACGTTCCGTTAAATTGTAAACGCTTCTAAAAATAATGATCCGTTATCTTGTAAAACTTGGAAACTAAATCATAGTGAGAGCAGTCGTAGATAACTCCGAAATAATTATGAAGATTTGTTGCAGAACAATCAGACTTGCATTTTAGCCACCTCCGTAGATCCAGGAGGCTTTTAAAAGACCCCGTAAATGAACCCCGGAACCCCGGAAGACGATGTAATTTCTTTCGCCATCGAAGACCTATCCCGTCATTTAGTGGCGGCGGCTGGCGGCATGGTGTTTTCGGATGCTAAAGGTGATATGCATTTCTTAAGTTTTTCTCTTCGATAAAATTGAATGAGACGAGCTCTGAAGAACATGTTTGGGCTCACGGCAATGCTCAAAGGCGGATCGAAGGGGGAATGCCTTAAATATAAGATGAGCCCTCCCCAAATGAAAGCCTTGCTTCCGCTGAAATGATCTACATGCGAGAAAACTAAATAGGTAATGTCTTGACGGTCTGCTAAAGGAATGGCTAAAGGCTACAAATCCATACTTAATGACAGGGTGGCAGGATGCATAAACTGCCTGCCTACCTCCGTGGTCTAATGGAGCATTGAGCTCTCGCTCGACACGGAGGTCGTGGGTTCGATTCCAACGGGGGACACCTAGTGATATGTCACTTAGGGCGTTTTTCCCCAGTTGGTTAGGACATTGCAGGCTGAATTACCTGATTGTCTGAAAATAAATATGATTCCGTGCTTCGGATGGCACGTTAAGCCGTTGGTCCCGGCTACTATCTATGGTGGTAGTAGTCGTTACATAAAAACCACGTCAGAGGCCTTAAGGCGGTCTGAAACAACTCTGACACCAGGGCTCTGCCCACACGATAAGAAGAAGGGTGCATAAAGCTTTCTTGGATCAAGCTACAAGATTAAAATTATTATATTTAGCAATGGATTTCGTGTCACAACCTTGACCTTTTATAAAAATCATACATAGGCAAATATACACGTAAACAAATATTACCTACGTGTATAGTATACAATAGCTAAAGTTATTTATAGAAAGGCGACAATGTGACCTTGCAGTAGACCTGCTCCGACGGTTCCGATGCAATATATTTTTTTACTTCTGTTGTTCGCAATCGACCATTTAGTACCTGGAGTGCGATTTTTGAATCTCATCCGCTGATTTCAGCAGTTGAGAATGTCAAAATTACTATGGAGATACGCATCTTTCTACTGCTAATTTGACTTTCAAAAATCGCACCCCTGGAGCATGATTTTTGAATGTCAAATCAGCAGTAAAAAGATGCGTATCTCCATAGTCATTTTGACATTTTCAACTGCTGAACTCAGCAAATGAGATTCAAAAATCGCACTCCTGAATCTGTTATTACTTCATGACTAAAATTTTAAGCGGTAGACAATAATAATGAGCCAAATTATACCTATATTTTTTATTACTTAACTTTTGTTATCTAGGTAAGTTTTTAGGTAGGTACCTAAAGTCATTTTATGTGAACTTCAGTATTCATAAAATCGATTTCTTGGAATTCTGGCATTAGCTTCTTTGTATCTTTCTTTCGCCCTTTGTTTTTAGGGTCAAATTAATACTACTATTTCAATAGGAACTTTTAGGTGAAACTATTCAAATAATAAAATCTATTTAACAGCTGTTCCCTCATTCCATTCTTCTTTCTGCTTTCGTAATTAGCACACAGTAAATCTGGTTCACGACTGTTAGTTCACGGATGCCAGCGAAGAACTTTTTCCGGTCATATAGCGGTTTGGTGAACTCACGCACATGCGTACGAGTAGATGGGGTCACACGTTTGTTGGCTTCACTTCATTGGATCATAATAAATTCATAATCCAGTATCGAATTACGTAGTATAATATATATGACACAATTTATCTTTTATTTTATTATATTAATCCACGGAATAGTGAACTACTTTACATACTAAGTTTGCTTCTGTAATTTTACTATTATTTCAGAATAGTTGTCAAAAACTATTTGCCAGTCATTCTATCTTGATCCTGAAACCTTCAATATGATAAAAGTAAGCCTTTCTCCAACAAAAAATTTGGTAATTGGTAGTTGTTTCAAAGTTTCTAACTACCCCAAATGAGATTAGGGTCGTTAGTATATGTATATTGTCTGTCAATATTGTCTCTCTCCTCGGCCTTCCTCATTCAGTCCCTCCCCTTTTCAGCGGGCCGTAGGGCGTCCCACACTGGCGTAGTGGGTTTGAATTACAATTTTCTACAAGGATACATTATTTTAAAGTAGGCAGCAATGTAGTGCAGATCTTTAATGTAATGATTATTATTATCATTAGGGACCTATTATGAAAATCATTGACTCCAAAATGTCATGTAAAGTACATTATTCTTGCTAACGCTGCCAATTCCTTGCTTAGGTATTTTGTTTTTATTAACAACACGTACTCAATTTTGAAACGCCTTATAAATTATTAATGGTATTAAAAACATGCTTCCTCATTGAAATCGGAATGTATTTTCGACGTGCAGTGCATCATTTCTTTCGCAATCTTTGTTGGAATTTATGTTTCGTTTTGTTGGTTATGCTGTCTGCGGTCTACCTTTATTACCTATCCTTTCAAGGGGATTATGATTACTGCGAAGCCCCATGTTGTTACGCGTAACGTAACGCGTAACTTTACCACCTTCTCAATTCAAGTGTTGGGTTGGGTTCGTTATAAATCGTGATTCAGATGGTACATTTTGCATTAAGCTCCTAATAATAATTATATAATTTTTATGTCATTCTGAATTAGAACGATCGAGGTCCATTTCAATTGCTTTTCTGAATGTATTATTGGACAGTTTTTTTATAATGCCATGTGTTATGTTTATGTATGTTATTATATTCAATACGTGAAATATATCTTAAAATTTTAATATAGCTATGTCAGCTGTAACAATTATAGTAGGCTCGATCATCCTTTCATCATACGGTCGTATTTTCTTTTTGTGTAAGTAGTCGAAATCACCTGCTCTTGTTAAACATTGTTAACATTATGTTATGGGTTTCGGTTTTTGATGGTATGAACCATCCGTAATGCTACCGTATCGCCACAAATAACATACATCATCAAAGTGACATAACTCTTTGCGACTAGAAGGTATTATCGCTACTTATTTAGTGTCGTTACAACAATCCTTGTTTCATCAAATTGCATTCAACCCATTCTCTGCATTCCTTACCGTTGCACATAACATGATCTTTATCATCACGACGTGTTGCTGAATAGGCCCCATCTTTCTCACGACACTTTGCATGGTCTCAAGACGTTCTCTTCCATTGTTTCTCCATTGTCTCAATCATCTGACCATGAAGCTTGTAATCCAGCTTTAGTTAAAGTTGACAGATTTTGGTTAGCCTAGCTTTTTGCCTATTCGTTGTATTTCTGTGCAGAACTATGTGCGTTGATCGTAATCAATAATGTTTCAGTCAATTACCAGATAAAAAGGTTTATACTGGAATTTTACGATGCTCAATCAACTAAATAGTAAGTAATAGTAATATTTATATACCAGTCAAAGATTACAATTGCATAGTATTACTTGGATCACTGCACTTGGCGACGCAATAGCGGGAATCAATCAAAATAGTAGTATGAATTAATTAACTATTAATTATAAAACTGTAACAGAATAGTGTGTTACATTGAAGTTATTAACAACAAAAAAAGTTACGATATGGTTTTTAGGTGTTCCTGATTCAATATCACAAATTTTAATATTTTATGTCGGTCTGTTTGTTTGTATATTTGTGTGTTTGTTTGTTTGATCGAGCATCACGCAAAAACTACTGAACCGATTGCTGATTTGTTTGATAGCTTATGATCTGACTTAAAATCTGTTATATAGTTTGTGCGGACGAAGTCGCGGGTTAACTCTAGTTTACTATAAAAAATAAAATTAAGAATAAGATTGTTTGGCAAAAATTGGCTCGACTTACGTATATCTTTGAGAAATAGGATAAAAATACTCATAAACACAGACATTATTCTAATTTGACCCAACTGAAAATATAAGGCTGTTATTTTTTTCTTTTCTATCCTTTCGCAATCCTTTCGTAACGTCTTTCTGTTTCTCTTAGACTAGAAAATCGTAATAACTATCATTATTGTCTGTTTACAGTTAGTCTTTCTCTCTATCTATGCTGTAAATACTGTAATGCAACACGCAATAAGAAATAATTGTGTAATGAGTAGAACCACAGTCATTATTATGAACTGTAAGTCTGTTTTTACAAACTACGTACATGACGTGAAAGTGTCCACAAGGTATTACCTACCTGTAATTATATTGACTGGTATGTGATTCATTTGATTGGCTAAGTAATCCTATGTAATCCAATAGCTTTGATAAATAAAAACTATCGGTACTAGAAGGAAAAGATACGAATCCGAATTGCAACAGGACCAGTCATCAACAGATTGGTCAAGTCAATTAAGTATAGAGCAAATATAAATGATAACTAAATTAGAAACCAATTTGTTCTTAAGTATCTCATTGATGAAAAGCAATAAGGAACATTATTCTTGGTTTCTTAGGCAATGTTCTTCAGTTCAATGGCCTCTCATCTCAATCAAGTTTCTTCACCTTTTGTTTATTTAACTTTTATTTAACTGATCTCTAGATTGTGACTTGTGATGTGATGTTCATAAAATATTGTTATTTTTATTTATCTTCTGTTGAAACTGCTTTCAATGTTGAAACAGAAATATCGTTAGTGGCGTTTTGAAGACGAACTCTTAGTGACACACCCTCGATTGATTCTGCAATAAAATTGCAACCTTATTATTATTTCAATTGAGTAGTTCTCATTTCTCGAGTAAAACTCTTGAGTTGTGACATTTAACAGCCACAAACAAGCACCTTTCATTTCGCCGTTGGCAGATAGCGCCGGGAAAGGAAAATTGTTGGAATCTAGTATCTTGCCCCACCTGCTGTTTCGTACCGGATGTTTGGGGCATACACCTTGCTTTTAGTACTTGTACATCGATACGTCTACATTCGAAGATGAAATAAAACCGTATCGAGGCTGCGGCTACTAGCTAGGTAGCCTTAATCAACCTTTATAAGCGAGACATTAAAAAATGTAGAGAATCTTTAGATTTTATTATTTTTTGAGAAGGATTCTGGATGTTTGAAAATAGGTAGGCTTAAATACACCATTATTTTTAAATTATAAATTGAAATTTATGATATTGGTGTCATTCTCGTTACCTAATCCTTATAAGTAAGTAGGTACCATCCATAAGTCACTGTTTTGCAGACTACGGACTTCAAAGAACGAATTTTTGCTATTTCAACATTTTCAACCTGTTGTCAATTTGTGGAAACTGAATGTATCGGTCAGATTTTACGATCTTGATAAGTATAGCAAGGCCAATGGGAGCTATTAAATAAAACTTTCGCTTGCGACCACAATGCTGTGGTGAAGTTAATGATTGCTTAACTGTTCCATGCATTGTTTGACATTTTTGTACTGCATTTCGTTTATAAGGCAATAGGTAACCATGTTTCAAGATTTGGTTTGTAAGAAAATGTGGTTTATTGTGTTTGGTGTGGATCGCGATCCAACATAATATTGTGATCCTTTAAATTTTGAAGTAAAAGATATGACCCTCCTTCTGAGGTCTCCAGTTGGGTAAAAATATGCTTTGGGAAAACAATCCACTAAAGCTTACAGTAGTAGATTAGTTTGAATAAGAACTAAGCAATCTTAATTTGGATGTAAGATTACTTATTTGTAAAGATGGATTAGTGTAGCAAGCCAACATTGGTTTGTTTCAAATAGTGTAGGTAGTTGAAACAAAAGACAATGCAAGGTTGTTGCTAATCATAATCTCTTAAGCTATTGGCTATGAATGAAGGTACCACTTCTTGGATCACTTTAATTTTTGTGGCTATAATAAGCTAGAGGCTACAAAGAACTCTTTGGATAATATGTGCTTATGTCTGAATACTCTCTTCTTCCTTTTTCTATTTGCTGGCGAAAACACTTCAAATATTCCGAACATTATGTAAACTCTTCCTAAAGTTAAAGAAGCAGAGAAGATGATTATCTTCCAGTCATTTCTTTATTAGTTGGTTTAGTAAATACCATAAGCTTGTTAGATTTGTTAGGTATTAGTCTCAAAGCTTTTATCTTCATCCGCCTTACTCACCGGAAAATAATTGCATCCAACCGCAAATGTGAAATACAGTGGTCGATTGGCAGAAGAAAAACAACAACATAGCGCATATAGTGAACAGTGCCAGAGCGACCGCTATGCCCACTAACACAGTGGCAATCTTGAACACCAGCCCATTTATTAACATAAACTCATCGAGTCTTCCTTTACAGTCTTCGACAGCTTCGTCTGCTCTGCAGACCTGCCACAATCCAAACTTCCTCGGATATTCAGTTTCCAAATCGCCAATCCATTCTGGAGTCACGAAAGCGACAACGCTTATAATCGCATAGCAGATCGTAAATATGGCCCAAAGCACACCTATAGCTTTCGAATTACGGACGTAGTTCGTAGCGTAAAGATGTGACGAATCCACGTACTCGATTTTTGAACCCATCTTGTTTATATCCGGTTGGTTTTACTTTTTAACACTTCACTTCTTCACTCATTCACTGCACATTTTTGTTTTTATGTCGGTTTAAGTTGTTTTATTTCACGACATTCATGTCTCAAAAGTAAAAGTATTGTTTAAATTGGAGGACGCGAGCAACACGACATAAAGCGAAGGAAACTTGAGAGCGTGAGCGACACGACAACCTCCCGCCGCGCGCCATTCGGCAAGTAACATGGAGTGGGGATAAGTAATCAAGCCACAAGTTTGACCCAATGCCATTTGCCACTGTTTTATTATTGTTTTATTTTCCACGTCATTTCACTTTTTAATGACATTAAACTTGAAAAATGTTTCAAAATTAATTATGATATTATTTACAATTTGAAATCCAATGCTTTGATGCTTATAAAGAGCGTAAGCATCTAAAAACAGCTGACTTTAGTTTATGAAACTGCTAGCGGCATCTAGTGGTAAGAATTTGTGAAAATTGAAGTACCTTTGTAGAACAGTGACATCTAGTGTCAACTTATAAATTGTTGTGGTCAACAACCGCGCTATTTACCCTAGTTTTATAAGTCCTATTCCAGAAATTTAATCACTCTACCAGAAATTCAATAGAGAATATAATTGATTTACCAAATTCTTCTTCCATCGAAAAAAAAGTACAAAAATTGCGAAATCAAAGTTTTGTCAGAAGTTAAGAGGTAAAGTGCGAACACTTTGAGTAGGTTATAAATTACCATCATCTATCGCAGAACATAGGATCATTTTAATATAGCAGCATTATATCTTCGAAACGTCAAAAGGCGCGCTTTTTTTTTGAGAATATTCATTACGCCTGATTTGATAGAAAGAGAAAAACATATGCAATGTTGGATTTGCCCTCACTGTCTAAGAGATTAGTGTACACTGATAACATTCGTCAAAAACATTCTCAAGTGAAGTGTCGATTTTTCCTAGAATATTGTATAGGTATTTTTTTGCTTGTTTTACGGGAAAACCTCGTTAATATTCCTCTAAAATTATGTCCAAAACCATCTATATTTATCGCAGTTTAATCCTATAGTGTTAACATGTGGCGAAATTGTGTTTAAATCGTGCAAAATGTCATCCAAAGATAAGTGGGTTCGCCGGTTTTCTGTGAACGAAACGGCAAGGCACAAGAATGGATTCACTATTTACAAGATTACTTCTGTTGTAAGTGTTTATCTTATGTTAATTTATCTTGTTTTAATACTTAGTTACAAAATTAGCCGTGTATATTCAGCCGGTATTTAGTAGGTCAGCCAGTTTCAAACAAGTTACTACAGGTACTTATTGTTTATTTATATTTTAAATCGATAATGTTTATCGCTAGATTACTAAGTAATCTGTGCTTTTATAATGAAAAATCAAAGTCCCTTACTCAATTATACCTTGATTTATTTTGTAATCATTTAAAACTAGATTGTTTCCCTATTCTTTCACTTTTTATTTCTTTTTATTGTGTAAGAGATTTGAAACAGTGCAATACGTTAAAAATTACCTATTGATGACTCATAATAAGTTGCACAATAGTTTCTGTTGGTTACTCAAATCTAGATTAAAATTGTAAACAAGAACTAAAAAGTTTATTTATTTAAGTATTTACAAAACAGGCGAGTTAACTTGGCACCTGGCTCGCACGTGGCTCGGAATAAAAAACTCGGAAAGAATAACTCGAAAATGCTAAAGCGCAGGGACATGTGCAACGATAACTGAAATGCTATGCTACGGCCTCGCACGGTGACCGCGGGGGGTAGCAGGAGGGGTGTCACATTCTGAGGTGCCAAGTTAATTCGCCCGGGTTGTACTAACATGAAATCTGAAAACAATGCATCACCTAGATATACATAGATAATTACAAAACCACTAGAAAATAGTGTAGTGTCGCCACGGGTGACAAAAACCAATCTATTGAATTCAATTTTTTGTTTAATGGCGTGCTGTGTTATATCACAATTATGCCAATGTCCTGTTATGTGGCGATATCTTGTAGGAAAATGATCGGTAGTATTCTTATTTTAAAGGAAATGGCAATTCTGCCAATGTCAAGTAGTTTATTGTAATGTCAAGTTAACGTTTTATAGTTAAAACACAAAAGAGTTAACAAAATGGCGGAGCCGTGTGGCCAGTTAAATCGCGAGCCGAACATAGGACGTCTACTCGAGACCCCTCTAGCCACGTGACTTCCCGAGCACCAATCTATAAAAAAGCCTTAAGATAAAAGAAACCCTTCTTTTTAATAAGGTATAATTTAGCCTTTGGCTTTAGCCTACTTTTTCGACCCGTACGGTTCTACCGGAGCTCGACGGGTTAAGGAAAATTTGAAAAAATATATATTTAAGGCATGTTAGTTGCGCTGCAGGAATGTTACGGGGCGATCAAATATCGAGTGCCTGCTCTCTCCAGACTGCCACCAAGCTATGCCATTTTTTTTAAATTTATATTAATGAACTCCTGCTTGTGCGTTAGCATTAGCACTGCATTTCTACCACTGTCCAGTTTTTTTTTTGTGGGAGTATCTGTTAGGCTTCATTGTGTTTTTATTGACAAAACAAACCTTGAGAACACTGAAATATCAATTACTATACAACATCAAGCACATTTCATTGGCAATATCATCAAAGATTGGAGATTTATATGTAGTAGACTAGTAGAGTATCAATAAAGAACCTCCAGAAACTTATATGTCCAACCCCCCTCCCCCACCCCATCCTCAAAACAAAAGTATATTATTTTATTTATTAGCGATGCACTTGTATGAATTCTGCCACTTGCTCCAGATGGCAACGTCACATGTGTCGCGCGCTCTACGAAATAATAACAACGCTGTGTCAAGCGCTATTGGATACATTTTCGCCCGTATCGTCTGGCTGTAAATGATTAAATCTTGAAAACTTATCGTTTTCTATAGAAGTACCGCATAGTCTAAAAAAACAAGGTCTTCTATTCCCAGAGTGACACAAGCCTACGTCACAAAAAAATGGCTGCTAAACAATGTAAAAGGGTATGATGACGTAGGCTTGTGTCAGTCACATGGTCAGTCACGTGGTCGGAAGAGAATACCAGGCGCAGTATATTATTGTACCATGGAAGTACTGTACCTGTTACAAAGCGAAGTAACTAGTAATAAGTGGGTGGAGTCTTTAAGGCCCAGAATCCACAGTGGAATGGAGATGTGTAAAATCAACCAAATAAAATATTTGATTCTGTGAAGCAAGGAGAACTTTAGCAATTCAATTGGTTCATTTTACACAGCTCTTCGCATCGCAGCTCTGCATTTGTGGTTTTCAGGCCTAATAGAGGGTGGCATGGAGAGTCCATACTGTATGTAATGTATACAAAACCCGTTCTTATACTGTGTTTAGACAAGATTCTGCTGCTAAAAATGATTCCTTTATCTTCACAGTTGTTCCCCATAGACTCACCGGAAGCACTGACAGTAGTGTCGGTGTGGAAACGGTATAGTGACGTGCAGCGGCTTCATGCCAGCATGCGAGCGCTGCACTCCGGGCTGCATCTGCGAGGTAACTTCGTTGAGCTCACCAGGAGTAGTTACTTCAAGAGGTTTCAACAAGAGGTATGATGATTTAACTTCATTCTTTGAATGAAAAATAACACAAATTATTGCCAAATGTCCATGCAGGTGATGGCAGCATATAAAGCACCACCACAGCCCATAATGGGTTTCGTAAAAGGTGACTAAAGGGATTAACCGGAGGATGGGCAGCAGCGTTCTCCGAGTATATTAACACCCAACTGCGATTGCCAACCAGCCTGCCAAGCGTGGTGATTATGGCAAACCTCCCTTTTGGGGGGAGGCCTATGTCCAGCAGTGGACGTATAAAAAAGGCTGAAATGATTATGATGAATTGATGTCCAAGCAGTAAACTTTTTTTTATTATGGAAATTTCGTCAGCGGGATAATTATGTGAAATGGCTATAATTTTTTTTCTTTAAGTTATTATTCTTTTGTAAGAATTTTTAAATTATATTAGAGTAAATGCATGTAACAGGTAATAATAATTCAAACTCCAAATAATGTCATTTTTAGGGTTCCGTACCCAAAGGGTGAAAACGGGACCCTATTACTAAGCCTACGTTGTCCGTCCGTCCGTCCGTCCGTCCGTCTATCCTACCTATTTAGGGCTGTAACTTTTGAACCGTGATAGCTAGATAGTTGAAATTTTCTCCGATTTTGCATTATTACGGCGGATTTGTTAACAAATAATAAAAATTTCAAAAAGTTAAAAATTAAGGGGGGTTCTCAACAAGAAACTAATTTTTATCAATGTTTTTTCTTCGCGCTCTATCGTAAAAACAGTAATACATACAAGCGTCAAACTTAGTGTGATTATAGAGCAAACTCTACAGAATAACAACAAATACTAAAAACCGGCCAAGTGTGAGTCGGTCTCGCGCTAAAGGTCCCGGACTTAATAATGTTGTGTTTTGTAGTGGTGTGGTACGGAACCCTCGGTGCGCGAGTAGCCCGACTCGCACTTGACTGCTTTTATTTATAAATGTTTAATTATAATTTAATCACAAATGATATATTAATGACATAACGATGATGATTCAGATTTTATATTAATGATATATTGCAAAATGGAATTATGTTCGGAAATAAAAGGCTGTTTGATTTGATTTGAAGTTATTATTCAGCAGGTTGAGAAAAGGCGTATATTTCTTCGATAAATACCTACCTGCACTAGTCGTCGCTGCTGAATAAGAGCTTATAGAACAACATTTAATTTTATAGCCTTTCGTAGTAATGAGCGTTTTTCTTTTCTTTTTTAAATTTAGTTCCTAAGAAACTCAACAGATGACATGCTTATCGCTCCATAGAGACGTAGGCGAGATCCTGTCAAAATCATGTCATGACTATGCCTGACTTTTTTTTAAAGGCCAAGGGTTCGAGCCCATATAACCATGTCAGTCGTAAACAGTTTCATATTTTCGATTAAAATGATTCGTAAATAATGAAATATTCTATCAAAAGATGCGTTGACATCTTTTTGATCATCTTCTCCCTCTTTATAATTTTAAAGAAACACTTTGAAATTTTGACCTTTATTCGCACAGACCGTAACGCCATCTATCGATCCACTAGAAAACTAAAAGAAAAACGCTCATTACCCCGCTGACGGAATTGGCCTATAACTATAATTCTTTACTTTTAGGGACTTTTTTACAAAAATGTCAGGGTTAGAAAGGATAATTATCACTATAATAAAATTATCGGTTGCACACCTCTCAGTCTGCCGCAACTCTAAGGTTGCCAGGTTCAGGTTTTTTGAGGTTTTGTGAACACACACTAGAATCACATTTCGTTCAAATAAGAAATACCTAGGTGAATAATTTTACGGTCGGATTACGGATTACTGGGATTATTTCATAGATTTGTAGTAGACAGTAGTCCCGTGGGGATGTACCCGGTGACCTTTATAGTGTTCCGTATCAAAATTTGCAAAATGGAACACTTATGGAATGAGCTCACTGTCTGTCCGTCTATCTGTCACAGGCATTTTTCTCAGAGAACGTAAGACATAGTAACCTGAAACTACACAGATATAGCAATTAATGGTCCAATATCATAAATGAAGTCAAAAAAGTAAATTTTTATATTAGGGGGCAATTTTGGTAACTAGAAATAGAAAGGGTAGCTAAACAAAAACAAACCAAAAAATGTCTACAATATCGTGTGGGGTGTCAATTCAATTGGCACCCCACACGATATTGTAGCATACAAAAATGCGAGTCTAAAAATACATTTTTTTTAAGCTGCTGTCCCCCCCCCACCTATTTAAAAAAATATATAGGCATATAAATACTGAAAAAAATAATAAACATTAGAAATAACGTGTAGATGGCGGGAAAATTATCAGGCTGGCATTAACTTGAATAGTTTTATTTCTGTACCCAAAAAACTACCACCAGTGCGTATAAAATGATCTTCAGTTACTATTTTGACCACATACTTAGTAAGTGTCAGTATAAAGTGGATGTTATCAACAACCCATGTTAAAGAACTGGTAGTACGGAACACTAATTTCCCGAGTCCCGAGTCGCACTTGGCCGGTTTTTTTAGCTATAAGTAATGAAAGAGGTAGATAATAATATGTAAAAGAGAATGCATGTAATATTTTTCAAACCTTAGATTAAAAACTTTTCGCTTACGCTGTTTCAAACTATAGTTTTTTTAAAGAGAATCTGTCAAAAAAATGTTTTTGGAACGTCAACTTTAATGTTTTAAAGATTTTTACCATTATAAGTATTGTATTATTTATTAATTTTGACTACTTGTTTTAATTCTTTTTTACGTATATTTATAGTTTGTTTTATAAAATTATAAGCTAATACAAAACCATGGACGTTCCAACAACATTCCCAGAAAAAGTTTCTTGTATCAACCCAGGAAAAATCTGCGATGATATCGGAGCTTTTAAAAAATCTCCAAAAAGCCCCGAACAAGCTTTGGAAGAGATAAAAGAAGCTAAAGACGTCAAACCGAATGCTGCTTATCAACCACCTCAAGAAGAAATGACTTCTTATAGAACAGCGCCGTCAGGAGAAGAGTACCTCCCAGGGCTGAAACCTGGACCAGATGGAAAGGTAGACTGGACTCCTTTAGGTGATATGACAGGAACAAGGCCTGGAGTAAATAAATACTCCTTAAGCAGATACTCCTTAAACGAGTGGAGAAAACACAATGAAGATGTTCTTAACCCTGAAACTATAACTGAATCTAATATAGTAGACTACAACGCCAAGACAGCTATCATGCAAGCTTTTGGCAACATTGATAAACAGCAAAGCGAAAATAATAAGAGATTGAAACAAAAAGCTAGAGACATATTCAGATGGAAAGTCGAAGTTGAGAAAGCTTGCAAATCTATAACTGAAGAAGTAGAATTGCTGGAAATGGAAAGGCAGCGTTTAAAAGGGGCTTCCAGGACTCTAATGTTACCAGAAACAATTTCAAAAGAATGTTTAGACCTTCGCTCTAAAAGGTTCGTACCAGATTTAGTTGCTGATTTAGCTGAACAGGAGTTAATCAAAGAAATGAACTTAGTGTCTGAAGTAAGAGCAACTTTTAAGATAACTTTACAGCAAATTGAAGAACAGATGAGTATCAATAAGGCAGCTAAACATAGAATTGAATACGACTGGTGTGACAAAACGATGGCTTACAACACAGAATCTATCAATTTGAGCCTTAATCCAAAATCTGCAACGATCCTTTTTAGACCTGGAGCAACAAGATACGGCGACTTTTCAGCACCCTTAGAATACTGGGAATACTTTTGTAGAGAAAACGTAGAAAATTGTGAAGCAGCTAGGCAGAAATCAGTTGATTTGCGAGGAAGTCTTAACGCTATTCTCGTAAACGGTGGTCGAAAACTTCGCAATCAAGCCGATAGAACTGATATGACCTTAGCCGAAAACATCGCTATTACACAAGAAATATGTACGAAACTGGAAGAAACTCTCAGAAACACGCTACAACGCATAGCAGACATGGAAATGTTGATAGACGAACTAACAAGTTCTGTAATGAAAATGGATGCAGCGATGAAGTTAGCTCAAACGAGACTTGACAACAGAAACAACTGGAGACCTCACGGAGAAAGCGTGAGAGATCAGCCTCATCTAGGATTGATAGACGAAGTTAGGAAGATACATGAAACTGTGACAGCTTTGCTTGGACAGCTGCGTAATGCGGAGAGAGTGAGATCGGACTTGTGTAGGAAAAGGGTCGAGTTGGAAAGGGATATAGCATCGAAGAGGAATACTTTGAGTATTGATAGGGATAGATGCGGGATGATTAGGTCGCACTATCCTTCGGCTTCAGAGTTGTCTGGTCACTAATTCTAATGGATTCAAAATCTCTTGGTTAGATTAAAATAGGACTTTTGTTATAATTTTATTAAGGAAAGAAAAGCAATAAATATGTATCCGTAACAAAATATTAATGGACTCCGTAACTAAACTGTACTACAAAACTGACTCAATCTATCTTTTAGAATGGGAGAAAACTGGAGCAAAACAAAAATCTGCTGTTTTATAAATTTGAGTCGAGTAGGTATTGCAGTTTAGTATGGAACAGCTGATTTTCTTTTCGCTCTAATCGGTTTGCTCCCATAATAAAAGTTGTTCAGTTTGATAGGTAGACTCTTAGTTTAAAAGGATGCTAATTATATCAATTTCACCCTGTATGTCGTATCAATGCCTTGGAATGATTAGTGCTCAGACTGTGGGGATAGAAACGGTAATTATTTTTGAGGCTAGATAAAGGATATCCTGGGTCATTTGAAATATATTATACAAAAATCCATAGTATTCAATCAACAGCGGTTCGAAGTCAACTCTGAATATTTGAATTCTTTGACGATTTCAAATAATTTGTTAGACCAATTAGTGAAAATGTTATACTATGCTGTATATATAGATATATATGTAATCTTCTCATAAAACCCTTTCTTTTGATACCCCACATGGTATTTCTGAAAGAAAATATATTTTGCTTTGTATGGCCATCTTTATAACGTCGCAGTTTCTACCCCCACAGTCTGAGCGATTTTAATCTCACATATTCGTAATCAGGAGGCCATACTGACCACATTGACACCAGATGACACCACTTTTAATCTCACATATTCGTAATCAGGAGGCCATACTGACCACATTGACACCAGATGACACCATATGCGAGATGTCTTGAAAGAAATCGTACGGAAACCCCTTGTGGCTGACCTACTATATGGAGGAGACAAAATATAATGAGCATGCCCCAACTGCCCCCAACCCTACCCCAACCTGCCCCAAATTTCCCCCAACGTACCACTGGATTCCCCCAAATTTCCCTGACTTGCCCCAATCTGCTCCAACTTTGTTCCAACATGCCCCAAACTGTCCCAACTTTGTCCCAACATGCAACAAAATGCTCCAACGTTTGCCTAACTTTGCCCCAATATGGCCTAACTTTGCCCCAACTCTGCCCCAAACTGCCCCAAGGGTGCTTCCCTGCACCAACTTGCTCCAACCTGCGCTGCGCCAACTTGCCCCTGGCTGAACCATCGATCCACTACGTGCACCAATCTGCCCCAACTTACACCTAATGGGCCCCTAATGTACCCATAATGGACTCCTGAGCTCCTCCATACAAAACTGCAAACCTACTCGAGCCAAATGTATGGGACAGCTGTTTTTTTTTTCGCGATTCCAATGTTGGTCCCATAGAGGAAGTTGTTCAGTTTTATGGTCTGATCATCCGCTTAAGGGTTGAGACACCGACGGCGGGCCCATACAAAACAGTCATTTAGTATGGGAAGCTGTCCTCCATTTTCGCCGCGTCGATAGCGGACGGCTTCCATACTAAATGACAGTTTTGTATTGGCCGGCCGGCCGCCGCGCCGGTCGCCGTCGGTAAATGTGTCTCAACCCTAAAAAGCGTCAGCATATTAAGAGGGGGTCATACCTATTTTGTCTGTTTTCGAACCGATTTTTGAGAACCAAATTATTACATTTAATATATATAGTTCACATAACAGTGTAGATACGTTCATTCTGCAGGGCATCTAACCGTTGAAAACACGATTCTATTAAATTTTCTCGATAGAAAAGAGGAGCAAAGTAAGCTCGATTTCAGATTTATAACCAGTTTTACAAGAATCACACTACACCATTTCTTCTGAATATACCATCATTTGAAAGGTAAATAATTATAGCAGGGCTTCTAACCGATGGATTTTTCCCCAAACACCCAAGAGAAAAGATATTGATGAAAAATGCGTTTTTTTGCGATCTTGCTTTCAATTGAAGCGGGATGGCTAATTGCGAAAGTTTGCTTGTTAGAAAGAGAGGCTTGTTCTACTAATACCCAGCCTTAAGAAGGACCCTGTATTCTGGAACAAAATGGACTATAGTGCGTCCAAGATAGCTTGGTGATTTTGAAAGGCGGTTTTCGAGATTTCATTTTACTTTTTAAAGCTGTTTGAGCCGTCATAGCCTTATAAAATACACTAAAAATCTAGAGCTAAAAATATACAAGACTACAACATTTAACATAAAATTAAAGGGTTTACGGCTCAAACATTTTCAGAAATTAAATTAATCGCTTTAAAACAAAGACATTCGATAATGTTAAATCTCTTTCCTCTAAAACGATCTGTCAAAATCACTTTCCTATGTTGGACAAACTATAGTACAACCCGGGCGAATTAACTTGGCACCTGACTCGCACGTGGCATGGAATAAAAAACTCGGAAAGAATAACACGAAAATGCTAAACTGCAGGAACACGTGCAACGGTAACTGAGATGCTATGCTACGGCCTGGCACGGCGACGGCGCCTGTGGGGTCCCGCGGGGGGTAGCAGGAGGGGTGTCAAATTCCGAGCCACACGTCCTTAGATTAAAAACTTTTCGCTAATCAAACCTTTACCAAGTTTCTGAATTTTATTGTTTTTTTTTTTTTCAAAGAAAATCTGTTAATCAGAAATGTTTTTGGAACGTCAACTTTTATTATTTATATTTTAGAGATTTTTAGTATACATTTTAGAAGATTTTGACTACCTACTTACTTGTTTTACATTTTTTCATATTATATATTTATAATTTGTTGTATAAAACACATATTATAAGGTAATACAAAACCATGGAAGCTCCAACAACATTCTCAGAAAAACTTATTTGTATGTACCCAGAAACGGTCTGCGATGATATTGGAGCTTTTACAAAATCTCCAAAAAGCCCCGAAAAGGCTTTGGATGAGATCAAAGAAGCTAAAAAAGGCAAACCGAATTCTGTTTTTCAACCACCTCAAGAAGAAATGACTTCTTCTAGACCAGCGCCGTCAGGAGAAGAGTACCTCCCAGGGCTGAAACCTGGACCAGATGGAAAGGTAGACTGGACTCCTTTAGGTGATATGACAGGAACAAGACCTGGAGTAAATAAATTCTCCATAAGCAGATACTCCATGAACGAGTGGAGAAAACACAATGAAGATGTTCTTAACCCTGAAACTATAACTGAATCTAATATAGTAGACTACAACGCCAAGACAGCTATCATGCAAGCTTTTGGCAACATTGATAAACAGCAAAGCGAAAATAATAAGAGATTGAAACAAAAAGCTAGAGACATATTCAGATGGAAAGTAGAAGTTGAGAAAGCTTGCAAATCTATAACTGAAGAAGTAGAATTGTTGGAAATGGAAAGGCAGCGTTTAAAAGGGGCTTCCAGGACCCTAATGCTACCAGAAACAATTTCAAAGGAATGTTTAGACCTTCGCTCTAAAAGATTCGTACCAGATTTAGTTGCTGATTTAGCTGAACAGGAGTTAATCAAAGAAATGAGCTTAGTGTCTGAAGTAAGAGCAACTTTAAAGCAAACTTTACAGCAAATTGAAGATCAATTGACCATCAATAAGGCAGCTAAACATAGAATTGAATACGACTGGTGTGACAAAACTATGGCTTACAACACAGAATCTATCAATTTGAGCCTTAATCCAAAATCTTCAACGATTCTTTTTAGACCTGGAGCAACAAGATTCGGCGACTTTTCAGCACCTTTGGAATACTGGGAATACTTTTGTAGAGAAAACGTGGAAAATTGTGAAGCAGCAAGGCAGAAATCAGTTGATTTGCGAGGAAGTCTTAACGCTATTCTCGTAAACGGTGGTCGAAAACTTCGCAATCAAGCCGACAGAACTGATATAGCCTTAGCCGAAAACATCGCTATTACACAAGAACTATGTACGAAACTGGAAGAAACTCTCAGAAACACGCTACAACGCATAGCAGACATGGAAACGTTGATAGACGAACTAACAAGTTCTGTAATGAAAATGGATGCAGCGATGAAGTTAGCTCAAACGAGACTTGACAACAGAAACAACTGGAGACCTCACGGAGAAAGCGTGAGAGATCAGCCTCATCTAGGATTGATAGACGAAGTTAGGAAGATACATGAAACTGTGACATCTTTGCTTGGACAGTTGCGTAATGCTGAGAGAGTGAGATCGGATTTGTATAAGAAAAGGACCGAGTTGGAAAAGGCTATAGCATCGAAAAGGAATACTTTGAGTATTGATAGGGATAGATGCGGAATGGTTAGGTCACACTATCCTTCGGCTTCAGAGTTGTCTGGTCACTAATTCTTATGGAATCAAAATCTCTTGGTTAGATTAAAATAGGACTTTTGGTATAATTAAGGAAAGAAAAGCAATAAAGATGTATTCGTAACAAAATATTAATGGACTCCGGAACAAAAATGTACTACAAAACTGACTATCTATCAAATGAAATGAAATTTTTAGTGTTACTACTTACCTAAGTACTTGTCAATAAGTTGCTTAAATACGATTTTAGCAAAGCCATCTCACAGGTATACAGGGTGAAATTGATTTCATTAGCATCCTGCTAAACTAAGAGTCTACCCATCAAACTGAACAACTTTGGAACAGCTGATATTCTTTTTGCCCCAATCGGTTTGCTCCAATAGTAAAATTTGTTCAGTTTGATGGGTAGACTCTTAGTTTAAAAGGATGCTAATGATATCAATTTCACCTTGTATGTAGTATCGATGATCCTCCTGAACACTAATATATGGGATGATTAGAGCTCAGACTGTGGGGATAGAAACTGTAATTATTTTTGAGGCTAGATAAAGGATATCCTGGGTCATTTGAAATATATTATACAAAAATCCATAGTATTCAATCTACAGCGGTTCAAAACTCTGAATATTGGGTATTTTTGACGCTTTCAAATAATATGTTAGACCAAGTAGTGAAAATGTTATACTATGCTGTATAGATATATTTGTAATCTTCTCATAAAACCCTTTCATTTGATACCCCACATGGTATGTCTGAAAGAAAAAAATATTTTGCTTTGAATGGCCGTCTTTATAACGTCGCAGTTTTGCGCGTGACTATGAGAAAGCCGGGCAATTACCTTGCTTTTTTTTGCCATTTTGAAGCGCGGGCAACGCATCTACATAATTATGAACATCTTAGATTTCTATAACATATTTAGTAAAATTATCGAAATTTTTAACAACTTAATTGTATTCAGATGCTCAATTTCAATATTCTTGGATAGTTCACTCAAACTTAGACTTGTCAGCCAGATATGTTTTCAGAAAAATTCAAAGAAAATTTATTGGGAAAATACAAAGAAAGGTACATTAAAAAAATAGGAGCTTTCATTATTTAACTGAAATTGAAAAAAATGAAATTGAAATATTAGATTAATCAATCAATCAAATATACTTTATTTTACACCAAAACATAAACAGTAAAATACAGAGAAAAAAATACAAGAGGCACAAAATAAGGCGGTCGGTATTAATTATTCAATACATCGTCAATTCTAACCAAATCTTTCTTATAATGTTGTACAACTATAATCTTCTTAAAATTTAACGTCGGCGTCAAATTGGCTGCTTTTAATAGCGTATTTATATCGAGCTTCCAGTTTTTAGTTCCATTATAAGTTTGTTTAAAGATGCATGCTACATACTTTTATTAATCCTTTAAGGCCAGAGAGCGTGGCTACAACCCCTTCACCTGGCTGTAATACAGCTTTTACAGCATTGCTGGAACCTAGTGTCAAGGTGTCCGATTTAATTTTTTCACCTGTATTCGTCTTACTGTAAGTGATGCCCATTTTTATTGATACTACTTTCAATATGAATGCTATTTGAAAAGGCATCTTCAGGTTTACTTCTAGACCTCCCTGGTATAAATTTGTTTTTCAATTCGAATCCATAATTGAAACTGTATTTTCGACGGTACGCGTTAATTTAAAGGTAAATATGTGACATTAACTGAGCTATGACTTATGAATTCTTGAGTTTGTATTTGTTCCTTTTCCTCTTTATTCATAAGTATTCTAGCCGATTTTGGAAGTACAATACATCGGATCTCTTTCCAGTCATATTGAGCGTACCAATCATCAGGCGTAAGACTGTGTACGAAAACTTCATCAGGGATTTTGCCTAAATAATCTTTCACTGCGTTTTTTAATGGGTTATCCTGGATTCCAAATTGTATCCTTTCCTCATCTGTAATAATATTGATGTCGGAACCAAATAAATTAACACGATCTTCGTTTTTTTCTATCATCGGTAAACTTATAATTGCAACTGAAGCTCAGTTGCAATTATAAGTTTTTCTTTTCCGAGTACGATTGCAGGACAAATTAAGGACATTAATAAATACCATTTCATTTCATATTTGTCCAGAATTTTGACATTATGCCATTTTTTTACCGCCAGTGGTAGACCCAAATAACAGTTTGATTCCATACTGATTCCATTGATATTAAATTGGCATCGAATAAATAAATAATAAAAAAATAAAAATAAAAAAAGCCTTTTATTTCTTGCATAATAGATAGATTGACATTTGCATTACTGTACAATTAGGTATTTTAATTATACTAAACTACTACATTTTATATTAATAAAATTGTTAGTTTACAAAATACTAATTATGAAATTCGCAATATGTAAGTATTATTAATAATTTGATATTACATTAAATCTAATTTATTCAGGGCCGGATTAAGCCATGCAGAGGCCCCTAGGCACTGCAAGTCTCGGGGCCCCCCTGCCCATGGGCGTAACAATGATTCTTTTCCAGTGTGGTCCAGATTAGGTGGTCGCAATAAAACAGCACATATCTACTAAAATCGAGCTTCTACTACATACAATATGAATATGAATAGGATGTTGCAACACGATCCAAAACCTATCCTATTTAAATCATGCGGCGACGATCTAGACTAGTTGTTACTACAATATGTCATAGGTATGCCTTGGTCGACGCCACATGATTTAAAAACAGGAGCGAATGAACCGAGCTCGAGATTTAATCACAGAGACTTTACTTGCAACATGAAAGGTAGGTCTCTAATATGTATACTTCATTTAAAATAAGGGCGACAAGATTTTCTGATTCCTAATTAGCTTTCTGGCCAATTCTGAGCACCAAATTTCATTTATTTATTAGAAAGATATACTATACGTCATATCTTGGATGGTACAGTCAAGCTTGACACTTTGGACTTTGTACGGTTCTTATTTATTGCGCCATAAGCGTTACAATCGAACTGCAAGTGAAAAGCTTGATGTGCTCTTGACTGTACAAAAGCTGTTCTAAGAATAAGTGAGAGTATGTGTTTCAAATCTCTGTTTCGGTATTGCAAAATAGCTTTAATATTTCGCGGCTATTTTAAATGGAGTATAGGTATGCAAGGTTTTCGGCATCGTCGTCTAATTGTGAACCCTGTAGACTGCAAAGCTTTCTGAAAACTGCTGTAACCTTTTGACAAAGCCTTAGTTGCATCGGCCCTTGCAAGTATAGTATAGTCTGTGTAGTGTTCCATAGCAAAATTGGGAAAACGGAACACTTATTGAATCACCTCGGTGTCTGTCCGTCCATCTGTCTGTAACAGTAACACTCGTACACTCGTTTATCTCGGAGATAAAGATATTTAGATAGGCCCAATTAGAAGAGTGCAGTCAAAAAAGATTTATAATTATAATTGAGCTTAGGAGTCAAAAGTTTTTTATTCTAAAATTATCATGTGGGGTATCATTAAAGAAAACGTTATGAAAATGAAAAAAAAATTTTCTTTCATCTTTTCTTAATTTTTTATTCAATTCAAATACGAAAACGATTTTTTTTTCTCACGAGCCGCGGGGCCCCTTGGCGGTGGTGGGCCCGTAGGCCCGTGCCTACTTTGCCTATATGGTTAATCCGGCACTGAATTTATTGCATGCTTCTCTTAGTAACTAGTAGTTTTAACTATTTCTTAATATCTAATGTTTTTATTAATTTTTACAATTGCATTTCTAATAATTTGATATTCATATTAAATTTATTTTTTTATTGCATGCTTCTATTTTGGCATCGAATACAAAACAATAACTAGGTAGGTACTGTGTTATGCTTATAGGTGAAAATAACTTTGCAGTTTCTACCCCCACACTCGTAGCGCTTGTTATCCCACATTCGTAATCAGGAGGTCATACTCAATGACGTTTTATAAACAGACGCGTCATGCGCTTAAAAATGGCGCGATATAGTGACGTGTAGCCCGTACACTAGACGGCGCGTGACTATGAGAAAGCCGGGCAATTACCTTGCTTTTTTTTGCCATTTTGAAGCGCGTGCAACGCATCTACATATAAAAACATCTTAGGTCATACTGAACACTTTGGCACCAGATGACACCATAATTATGCGAGATGACTTGAACGGAATCGTATGAAAACCCCGTGTGGCCAACCTACTAATATGGAGGATAACTAAATATATGAGCAAATCCAGACAAAATAATTTTTTTGGGACCTTCGCGAACGTCTTTAGTTGCTAATATTACTTGTGTATTTGGTACAAATTGATCTTGTAAATGTGGATTTTAGTTTTGATGAGGTATTTGATAAAAATTTCCGTGACACCTGTGACTTTTATTTCTTTTAGCGGATACTCGTTACGACAAGACTATAATTACCAAATTATAGTAAAAAATTTTAATGTGGTTTTAGTCCATAAAAACGTTTGACGCACAATACGCGTAGACGGAATTAATAATAGTAATATTTTATATATGGAAAAATTGTTTAGAAAATCTAGATGTAGCGTATCAAATAACATTTGCAATTTATAATATAGTTACGAAATTATAAAGCTTGAAAATTTTGTAGGAAAAATTTCAAAGCTTTATATCTGCGATGCTGCCAGATGATGTTCAACCCTAATAGTCCGAGATCCGACCGTAAAATTATGCACCTATTCCTTAGGCGAACGAAATGTAATTCTAGTGTAAGTTTATACAGGGGTTAATTCAACGCCGCCAAGTTGCCTTGAAAAATCTTGCCGCAAGTGCCTTTTCCATTAACATTTTTGGTATAACTTTTTCCACGTGTTTGTTAGGGAAGTGAATGAGGAGCCATCGTCGTTCGTCAGATGTGGACGCACCCTTAGACGTGCCACACATATACGGAATTCCGATCCTGAATTCCGAATCGTAGTGATTCCATTCTCTTTGTTCTGAATCAGGATTGTGATTTTGTATAGGATTAGATACCTCCACAATTCCGAACGCAATTATGGAGGTGGAAAATCCATACGAAATTGTAATCCTGATTCAGAATTCCGATCCGGAATTCCGTATGTTTGTGTCGGACCTTATAATACTGTGTTGGTATTTGCAAACCACGTAATATTAGAATATCTCTTTTCCTAATCAAATTAAAGATTGAAAAATTCAGTCTCGGGCGGGACTTGAACCCGCACCCTTCCAAACCGGGGAAGTGCGTTATCCAATTTCGCTACCGAGGCCACTAGCCAGAGAACGAAAATGATTGATTTGATTCGAAATAGCACAACATGGCTGTAACATGTTCAAAATCAATAATATTTGAAATCTCTTTTCCTCATTTGAATATCAATGATATGCACATACCTGCATGCATGACCTTGATTGTGGAATTCCTCTTACTGCAGTGTCTTACTGCGAGAAATCTGATCATTATGGTAGGTTTAGACGATGACAATTTCGCGGCGCCTATTTTTTAGCACGAAAAAAAAAGCACGGCATTCTTTCGTTTACACGCTGCTAATTTCCAGCGCCAATTTGTCTAGTAAGAGTTAGTTAGTTTGCTAGAGAAAACCGTGCTAACGATTAGCACGACCCGTTTACACGAGTCTAAAAATTAGCGAGAGACGCGGGTGGGGAGGTCACTAGCGACGCGTGCTTTTTTCCTTGTTTTTTTCCGTGCCGTAAAATAGTCGTGCCAAAAGCGTCTAAACCTACCATTAGACAATGACAATTTCGCGGCGCCAATTCTGCGGCGCCTCAAAAAAAAATCCGTATAAACACTTTTCGCACGCGTCGCTAGTGACCTCCGCCCGCGTTCCTCGCATCCCCCTTGCTAATTTTTCGACTCGTGTCAACGCGTCGTGCTAATCGTTATCACGGTTTTCTCTAGCAAATCCATTCGCATGCGAACAAATTGGCGCTGGAAATTAGCAGCGTGTAAACGAAAGCGTGCCGTGCTTTTTATTCGTGCTAAAAAATAGGCGCCGCGAAATTGTCATCGTCTAAACCTACCATTATTGACAAGAATGTGGAGGAACAAATAACTAAGGTACCTATTTATAACTTACTAGCTGTTGCCCGCGACCCCGTCTGCGTAGGCCTTAAAAAGTATCCTATGTGTTAATCCAGAACATTTTCATACTTCAGGAGTGCAATTTTTGAAAGCCAAATCAGCAGTAGAAAGATGCGAATCTCCATAGTAATTGTGACATTTTCAACTGCTGAACTCAGCGAATGAGATTCAAAAATCGGACTCCTGGGCGCCAAACATCCAAATTCCTTTAGCCGTTTATGCGTGATATCTGACACACATCCAAAGATCCAAACTTTGGCATCACTACATAGTATAAAACAAAGTCGCTTCCCGCTGTCTGTCTGTCCCTATGTATGCTTAGATCTTTAAAACTTCGTAACAGATTTTGATGCGGTTTTTTTAATAGATAGAGTGGTTCAAAAGGAAGGTTTATATCTGTATTGCACCCGTGCGAAATCGAGGCGGGTCGAATAATTTTTTTTTATTTTTATTTTTTTTTTAATTTATTTAATAATAAGTTACAAAATTACATGTTTTAGTTGTAGTCCTACAAAACCGTATTTTACGGTTTGGCTGTAGGAACCGAGAATCAGTCTCGCATTACATAGGCGCAATAATATAGACTATTTTTATACACATAACATGACTGGCGTACTGAGTACGTACTTACTAGCTATTCATTGATGACATTCGATAGCAACAGATCCTTCAACAACCCACAGAATTTCGACTTCTTCACCTCATTTCGGATATCGGCTGGTAGCTCGTTGTACAGCTTTGGAACACACCTACTTAGGGTCCTATACCCGAAGTAGTTGTTCGCCCGCGGTACTTCGAACTTACCAGCCGATATCGCTCTCGTTTCGTAGTTGTGATTCAAGTGTGACCTATAGTGAGGATTGCCATGATTATTAGTGGCCAGTAAGTATTTATGTTTTAATGATGCTGGGAGAATTTTACAAATATGAAACAATTTTTTATAATTATCTTTACAACTATTTTTTGTTTTATTGTTTACTAATAATTTTAGAAACCGTATCTGTAATGATTCAATCCTATCTATATGAGTTTTAAAAGTGAGCCCATAGCTTTCCAGACCATAGCTCACTATTGATTCCACAAGAGCCAAATACAATGTTTTTAAGGTGCTTGCCGGTACCTTATATCACAGATGATAAAACCTACCCAACAGTATCCTCAGCTTATTACAGATATAATCTATGTGATTTGACCATCCAAAATGTTCATCAATTTGCATCCCAAGGTATGTGACGCAGGGTACTCGTTCTATAGGCTTACAGTTACAATTCTTTAAATGGTTATGGAAGCACGAAAAACTGTGGGTGACAACATTACATTGAGTATCCGAGATACTCGAATAAGGCGATCGGATGACCATTAGTTTTGTTTTATCCCCATTAAGGGTGATGCCATTATCATGAGACCATTTGATTACGTTGTTGACATCCTCCTGCACGAGACGACTAACCTGTTGCACATCGCTACCAGCTCGCAACGCACAGAGATCATCAGCAAACATGTATGTAGTACAGTGCTCCAGAACGTCACAGAGGCTGTTGACATGCATCAGGTAGCTCACTGGTCCACATCCTGAGCCCTGGGGCACCCCACTTAATACGGTCTTAGGGTTGCTGAGTGCGTCGCCTATCTTAACGCGGATCGTCCGCGCGGTGAGATAATCTCTGAACCATTGTTTCAGTGGTCCTCTCACCCCGCATTCGTCCATTGCCTGCAGGAGCGTATCGTGCTGAAGGGTGTCGAACGCTTTTTTAAAATCAAAAAAGACTGCTATCACAATTTGTTTACGATCCAGAAAGCTATTGATATCATTACAAAACTTGGCAATCAGAGTATTAGTACTTTTAAATTTTTGAAAACCATGTTGGCACTCATTTAAAACACCATGCTCTCTCAGAAAGTCTCCTAACCTATTAACAATATATTTTTCCATTACTTTTTCTACACTTGAGAGTATAGCTATGGGTCTATAATTTAAAAAAAATTAGATTACCATACTGCCTATCACAGATAAATTACCGGTATTTCCTCGTGGACCCACTAATTTGTCCCACTGGTGGGTCCACGAGGAAACCTTGTTCCCCGTGGACCCACTACTACGTTCCGGTGCAAAAAATAACAATTCGTTATCTGACTTTAAAGGACAAACCATAAGAAATTACGCGCTCCCCTAGGCTACCTATAACTTGTTTTATAATTAAAATTAAACATACATAGATAAACTCACGACCATAATCCCATACGGGGTGGTCAGAAAAATTGCTACAGCTGAAGTAAGCCTCACTGTCTCTTACCCTTATTCGTAAGAGAAGGCTTTTGCCCTCCAGTTGGATCCTTTATGCTATAACTTAAGATTTCTTTTTTACTCCACCTCAAAATCAGCTCCAGTATAAGTATTTTAATATCCTTTTAATTTTAATAAGCCGTGGTGGTCCAGTGGCGAGTAACCTTGCCTGCTGCGCAGGAGTCGATGGTTCGATCCCCGTCCAGGCTCCTACCAATGACTTTTTCGGAATTTATGTCCTATTTGTAACACAACTGGCTTTTTGGTGAAAGAAAACTGAGGAAACCTGCGTGCTTCAATTTCGGGGCATTTATAAGTACCCACTGTCCATTATAAGTGGCGACGGGCTCACTTCCCGTCACACTGGACAGAGTTTCGGTACTACTAGTGAAACGTGGATGTTCTGAGGTTTCTGAATATCTCTGACTACCCCGTCGGGGAATATAGTCGGAAGCATATTATGCTACTTTAAATTTTATCAAAAAAAGTAAACTTAACATCTCCAATCTCTCTTACATTTCAGGTGATTGAAGAGAGAGCTAAAACAATTAAAGTTCTTCTGGAATTCATAGCCGAACACAAGTTACTCTTCACTAGTACCGACTTCGTTAACTTTCTGCAGGTATGTATGTAGTATGAGTAAATAAAAAAATACAACTCGAACCGCAAGGAAATTATTATTTATGGATATTTAGAGGAAAATATCCACAAAATAAAATATTTTTCCATAAACAACGTGTTAATGAATTATACAACGTGTTAATGAATTAACGCAAAACTAGAAAGTAGTTTGTTTAGAATCGAGAGCAGAATCGAATTATCATGGTTTCAACATAGGTAATTTTTTTCAAAATATTAATTAATTTGTGTCTAAAATTTAAAATTTACTGAACCCAACGTCAACCCTCCGCACAGGCACACTCACCCGACTTACTACCAAAACAAGATTATTAATATGTATCCATGAGTACGTTAGCGCTTTCATTCATTGCTGAAATGATAACAAATCATTTTTGCCTCAAAACTTAAAATGCTAATAACTTTTAATTTTAACTATCAAAATAATGAAATTATTGTTTCAATCTAATTATTTTGTTATAAATCAGTTGGGGTGTATGAGGTTTTGCGTTAATTCATTAACACGTTGTATATACAACCATGTCAGACGTAAAAAGTTTCTTATTTTCGGTTAAAATTATTCGTAAATAATGAAATATTGAATTAAAAGATGTGTGAAATCTTTACCCGCTTTATTATTTTAAAGAATCACTTTTTGAAATTTTGACTTTTATTCGCACAAACCGTAGCGCCATCTATCGATCCCCTAGAAAACCAAAAGAAAAACGCTCCTTAACTTTATGGGCACGCTCTCCACACATAAAGTTTAAACCCATCTATCAACAGACTGGCTATCCAGAGCCTGAATCCAGTACAACGACTGGACTCATCAACGCCATCAGATCATCACTACACCTGCCTATTGAAGAAACGCCGCCTTTGGAGTACCAGACCTCGGACGATGATTCCAGAAGTCCGGCTCATAGTGGTCAGTATTACCATAGAGTAAATAAATTATACACAACAGAGGGTCAATGCCCGTACTAAGAAAGTTGCCACCTTCTTATATGAAAACTCGCGCAAGTACAGCGCCGGTGGTGAGTAACCGGTACTCCAGCAATGTTTAATTACGTTAAAATACGTGTTAAACACATTTGTTATTAAAATTTTTAAGAGCGGATTATATAGATTAATTATCTATATAATTTATTTCCGTGGAACAAAACTCAAATAATAGTGATCTAATAACGTTTAATTAAGATTTATCTCTCGTTCAGGCCAGTAGCGACATCTTTTTGCGCCAAGACTATACTAAATCTAAAATGTATGGAACTGTCCAGACATGTTATTACTAATATTTGTGTCATTTAGTAATCAATCAATAGTAATGGTTAGTAATTTATGATATAAAAGCATCTGCCTAAAAAACAGACACCGTCATTGAATTGTAAAGACTTGTGAAGATCTATGAGTTACCACGCGGGCAGAAGTCCTGATTTATTAAATTCATTGTTTTCTGGGAATGAGACGTTTCTGAAATAATGTACCAGACTTCTATAAATATTCAGCTCATACATAGTGTTACTAATGTTTGATTCAGTTTGTAATCGGCGTTATAATTTTTAGGGTTCCGAAGTCAACAAGAAACCCTTATAGTTTCGCCATGTCCGTCCGTCTGTCCGTCCGTCCGTCCGTCCATCTGTCCGCGGCTTAGCTCAGAGACGCTTAGTACCGGATAGCTATAATTTGGAATGGGTATACATATTAATCACGCCGACAAAGTGGTAAAATAAAATCTTGAAAAATATATTTCTTTAGGGTACCTCCCCTACACGCGAAGTGGAGATGACGTTTTTTTTCTCGTCTATCCCATATTGTGGGGTATCGTTGGATAGGTCTTTTAAAAATATTATGGGTTTGGTAAAACCATTTTTCGATTTAGGGATCCGTTAGCGAAATATTATTTTATTTTTAAGTATATTTATACTTTCATTGTCATTCTGGATTTATTTCTTCTCTTGATCTACACCGCCTACCTATTTTCGTTCTTGTAATTCCTCTACCCTAAGGTTGTCTGGAAGAAATCGCTTTTTAGCGATAAGACCGCCTTATTTGTACGTAATTGTAATTCTTTATATTTATTCAAATGTATGTAAACAAACAATGTATGTATAGAGCGTCGGTGGCGCGTTGCGGGGAGGTATGGACTACCAATTATGGGGGTCCGGGTTCGAATCCGCACGGACAACATGCCATGTACCAATGAGTTTTTCTAACTTAACTAAACTAAAACCGACTGCTCTCAAACGGTGAAGGAAAACATCGTGAGGAAACCTGCATACACTGAAGAAGAAATTCTGATGTGTATGTGAAGTCTACCAACCCGCATTGGGCACGCGTGGTGGACTAATGCCCATACACCCTCCTTGAGGGTAGGCCTGTGCCCTGCAGTGGGACGTTTATAGGCTGATGATGATGATGATGATTCAAATGTATATTTTGTTTTGGTGTGCAATAAACTATAATTGAATTGAATTAATTGAATTGAATTAAGCTTTAAAGCGAAAATTTTGGTTAGAGTCAAGTGTCCCCCCCCTCTCCCAGTTCAACGTTTGTAGTTGGAGATGTGAAAAAATTCATGACGAATTTAAAAGGAAAACTATCACCGCTAAGTAGGCTTTACAAGTTTACGAGTAATAGTCCATCAACTTATAAAATGTACTTTTTAGACTTTAAAAGCCGTTAAACCGTAGTATAAAGCAAAAAGCCTCCTTCTAAATCCATATTATATTGTGACGGGCAACTACGGAACCCTAATCCTGCGCGTGGTCCGACATGCACTTGGCCAGTTATTTCACTTCATCCGCCTTAAACGAACAGATCATTTCACTTAAACACGATTATGAGTACATAAACTACAATAATACAATAAAAAAAATACTAATACTTAGGCATCGTCCTAATAGAACGTAAATGCGCGATCATCGCGCGAGAAAGCGATGCAACCATCGCATGTTCGCGCGATGGCAAAAACTAGGTGTCCTATTATCGCACCAATTGACCGTGGACTAGGACAGTGGTGCGCGCGGTGCCCCGCCGACGCAATTATCTCGCGAATTTCAATTGGAAAACTTAGAGTTCAATATGTTTGATCGCGCGTTCGAACGAGTAAAATTCGCGCGAACCTACGATGATCGCGCATTCGCATTCTATAAGCACGATGCCTAGTCTTCTGTTCCCAAGGATAAAGTTATCAGGTTATGGGCCTTACTTCACCACTAACCACAGTGCGAGTTCAATGCCAATTTTTAGTAAGCTTGCAGTTTTAGTATACCGCCAATAATGTTGAATACTATAATATACTTACGAAGCATTCAAAATAAAATATTATTTTTCATTTCAGGTCGCCAAGCAAACCAATCAATAGACGAACCCGACTTCATATCGCAAATACCCATCTACGAGGCCGCGGAAGTAGAGTTACCTCCAAAAACAGTGACAAAATCCGACAGTTTCGAATCCATTAACTCTTTGGCAAGCATAGACAGCGACTTATGCAGCGAGCTAGACAAAGTTATCATAGACAAAAGTAAACCATTAGTCAAGAAGAATGTTTTACCTGACCTGATAAATTTCGACGCACCATCAACTTCAAAATTCGATGATTACCACACCATGCCAGATTCCGAAACAGTGTCTTTGAATTCTACAGTCTATGATTCGGAAAGAACAAGTTCTCGGATGTCGCACGTGACGTCTCTGTCTAATGTTGAGTGTAAGACAAGGACGGAGGATAGTTACGTGTTCGAAGCTGGTTATATGTTGAATTTGGCTGCGAGGTATGAAGATATGAGGGAGTATCGGAGGGCCTTTGAGTGCTATAAGGCTGGGATTGAGAAGATGCTGATTGGTGTTCAATGTAAGTACCTAGATTAGACCTTAGTTTCCAAAAATGGCAGAACCAAAATAGGTCCTAACAGCTCTTTTTATTTGTACTAGCTGACAATAAACATGCCAAATACGACTGTTTATGAATCAAATATCAAATAAAATGGATATGGGTTGAACCTCATCTGCCAGCACGGAATCGCATTTTTTCATGCGCTATCCTTTTCTGTCGCCCAGGACCGTCACTTGCTAGAGCGAGAAAGATAGTGGGAATGCGACAGCACCGGCGGTGCTGCGACCGTTCTTGCTCTAGCAAATGACGTTCCTGAGCGACAGAAAGAGATGGAGCGTGAAAAAATGCGATTCCGTGATGCCAATACAACTCAACCCTTAGTGCCACTCAACAGCATGCATGATTGATTTGTGTAGGTAATTGTGTCAATTCGGACAAACATTTAATAAGATTTTATATGAAACTTGGGACTTGGGATTATAATATAATAGGAGTCTTAGGTCGTAGGTCTTGGAGTATTTATTTCAATGTCTTACCTATCATCAGTCATTACACGTGCCACTACCAAATATTGGCGTTAGTCCAACACGTGTGCCCAATGCGGATTGGTAGACTTCACATACGCATCGGAATTTCTTCTTCCGCGTATGCAGGTTTCCACACGATGTTTTCCTTCACCGTTCGAGAGCAGTCCATTGACTACTTATACAACGTTTTAATGAATTAACGCAAAACCTCATACACCCCAACTAATTTATAACAAAATAATTAGATTGAAACAATATAAGTTATTTGCATTTTAAGTTTTGAAGCAAAAATGATTTTTTATCATTTCAGCAATGAATAAAAGCGCTAACGTACTCATGGATACATTTTAATAATCTTGTTTTGGTAATAAGTAGGGTGAGTGTGCCCGTGCGGTGGGTTGATATCGGGTTCAGTAAATTTAAAAATTTTGAAACCATGGTAATTCGATTCTGCTCTCGATTCTAACAAACAACTTTCTAGTTTTGCGTTAATTCATTAACACGTTGTATAGGGTTATTCTTCTAACAAACATTTCTGCCACTTTTTGCGGGGGGCGAGGTAACAGGAAATCCGCAACTTTGGATTTTATTCCCCATAACTATAGATTCTAATTTTGAATGTTAAAAATCATGAAAAGTTGTCTCGTGTGAACCCCAAACGTTCTAAGTTCAAAATTATTGTTTTGGCATTATAGGCTGTCTCGTTTAGTGATAAGGTATAAAATTGAGTGTAAATGCACATGATCAATTTGTCTTATATCGTGGCAGAGGGGAAATGCTACCGCAAGGCCAGTCCTTATAATAAGTAGTCAAAGGAGCAGTCGGTGTTTCATACATAAGTTAGTAAAACTCATTGGTACATCGCATATCGTCCGTGCGGGTTCGAACCTGGACCTTCATGATTAAGTGTCCAAATCGTAGTACTACGCATTTTCCGCTGCGATGCGGTCCCGGGCAAAAACCACTTCATTATTTTAATTTATCGGTACAATAAGTTTGTTTAACAATAAAATTCAACGAAGCGTTGGATTTCTCATGAAAGTCGCAAATAAACGATCAATTTCAACCATATTTACACTGTCTTGTTTTCTCTTTAATTTTGAGCCTTAGAACAATAACAAATTTAAACTATTATAAAACTGTAACAGAAGTATGTCTGTACATTGAAGATATTTACAAAAAAAAAATTACGACATGGTTTTTACCTGTCCCTGATTCCAAATCACCAATTTTTGGATTTTTTGTCTGTCTGTTTGTTTGTTTGTATGTTTGTTTGTTTGTTTGGGTGTTTGTTTGTTCGAGTATCACGCAAAAACTACTGAACCGATTTTGATGAAACTTTTTTTGTTTGGTAGCGTAACATCTGACTTAAAATCTGGTATATAATTTATGCGGACGAAGTCGCGGGTAAAAGCTCGTAAATTATAAAATTGTTTGTTATCTTAAGTCTTCGACCGATAGCTTATCACACTTTGATTAAATTAAAATAGCGGAAGATAGGTGATGTTCTTGCATTACGCACTCGAAAAATGGACCTGCTTTTCATGCACTTGACAGTGAAACGTTATGCCGTATGATTTGTTTAATGATTTGTGCAACTAGTTTAAACTTTTAAGGAAACGATGGCATTGTGGTACCTTTATTTTATCCCGCCCAAAATTGTATCTCTATCACGCAATGCCGCTCTAAGTAAATTAGGCGACGGGGGCTCAATTTATGCGGTCCATGCGCAATAGGCTAGTCACCTATCTTGATATTTTAATCAAAGTTATCATTAACACATAAAGATATCACCTCCAATCACTAGTTTAATGTGTCAAGTGCTTGTGAAAAGACATGTTTAAAGTAAAAAAACTCGGGAAGAAGCAAAAATTAGATCGTTTTTATAGGTTCCGTACGTGAAATCACATAAATAGGAAATAAAAGTTTGATATTGTAGAAAGGAAATGGATTTGTTATTTTTGTGCGATTTCTTTCAACATGGTACCGGAAGTGATGAAATAGTTATGAGTAAGTGATGTTTATTTTAGCTATCTCTACAGGGTGAAATTGATATAATTAGCATCCTATTAAACTAAAGGCCGGTATTACAGAACGACACTCAAGTGGAGATCTCTTCTTAAGTAAAGATAGACAAGGGTGCATGTATACGTTGTATGTATTTGCATCTTTTTCTATCTATACTCAAGAAGAGATCTCCACTTGAGCGTCGTTCTGTAATACCGGCCTAAGAGTCTACCCATCAAACTGAACACCTTTTACTATGGGAGCAACCAATAGGAGCTAAAAAAAAGTCCGTGTAATCTGAGAAAATTTCAACTATCTAGCTATTACGGTTCAAAAGTTACAGCCCTAAATAGGTAGGACTGACAGACGGACGGACGGACGGACAGACGGACGGACGGACGGACAAACGGACGGACGGACGGACAACGTAGGCTTAGTTTTCACCCTTTGGGTACGGAACCCTAAAAATGAAGCCTCTATAATTGACTATTTTTGCTTCCCAGCGGACTCGGATCCTCAAAGGCGAGCGCTGATCAAGGAGAAAACAAACAAATACCTCTCTTACGCTGAAATTATCTACACAACACATCTGTGCGATGTTCAACCGAGCGTAAGTGATCCACAATTATTTATACATACATACATACATATGCTCACGCCTATGTCCCACTACTGGGGTAGGCAGAGACAACAGTTTGCCACATGCTACGATTCTGACACACATCTCTCGCCTCCTCAACATCCATAAGTCTCTTCATACAAGCTCGTCGGTTCCGGGTACATTTTATTTGGCCCTTCTTCAGTACGCATCCTATTTGGTCAGCGTACGTGTGCCTAGGGCGACCCCTTTCAACCATTCCATTCACACTTGCCTTGTAAATTTCATACGTCTACCTACTTTCGCTCATTCTTTACACTTCACAATTATTTATGTTTGTAATTTAGACCACGAACTGACATGGCAGGCGTACCACAGTCACAGAATAAGCAGAGTACTATAATTACTATAGATCGGTAACTATTGTGCGATTCCCGGCATTTTCAGGGTTGGTAATAAGGTAGTTTTTTGTGGCCTTGAGTTTTTATTATAACTGTTACAAGTCATGTTAGTATAATTGTACAGTCGAGAACACGTCAATACGTATGCCGTTCGTATAACAAACAATATCGCACTTCAAATCTCAAGCTTGACTGCACATGGCTGTATGGGTTAGTTCCCTTTGCCTTTCACAAACAGGAAAAATTAAAACAATAAGAAACATGAAAATAAATCTAATTTGGGGCCGTATTAGAAAAAACCTTGAAAAAACTAAAAGAAAACGATAATTATGATTTCATTTCATTAACCAATGATATATTGTTGCAATATGTTAATTTGTTGTAATACTTATATTATGTTAATTTCATATAGAAATAAATAAATATGATAATTTTATAAGTAAATACAATAACTTACTAGTAGATACCATATCAATAAAATACTATTATTTAAAATAAAGAATAAATATATCTTGATAACTTCTATTCAAGTCCTCCTCTCTTTTCAAATCGCTGTGCCCTCCTAACAGGGTTCACAATGTTGTACTTTTATAAGATTAAACCACCTATTGTATATACCATTGTGAAACGCAATAAAGCATTGAGTATTGAGTATTAAATGTTACAATTTTCACCCCTAGAGTTTGCCGCGAGAATTGCACAATAGTTACCGATCACTAATAATTACTACCGTTAGTATAAGAAAGAGATTCTAGTACTACATACAGTACGAACACTCCCTGCCTCCCACCAATTTATTACCTCACCCCCTCTGGGAGGATCGTGGCGTAAAATGTAAGCATGCGTATTCCTGTCTCGCTCGCACTCGCTCAGTATCGCACATGCTTACCTCTTTGCCATTTTTCCCATTTGTATGAAATAACAGCTAAGTGTTAAAGGTGTGGCACAGTGCCACAGAATAACTTAATACTGTATATTTCTTAACTAGAAACAGAAAAATTAAATTAAATACCAACAATTCTTTTGTTTGTTGAATGACGAAGTTTAATTATAATTTTGGATGTTATTATAACTAAAATGTCAATGAATTTTTTAAACTCAAACTAGTAACTAATCTCTGCCCCTGTGGTTTATCAGATTATCGTTAAAATGTATCATTTCAAAGTTACATAAAGTGGCTCAAAGATCTCGTTTTGTCTCATTCTCTCTCTCTCTATCTTTCTCTCTCTCTCATAATAATTTATAAATCATGCAATCACATTTCGTCCTGTCATGTCTGCGTAACATGACAGATGTGAGAGCGGCAAATGTCGGCTAAATTGGCGGTCATCTCCATATAATAAATAGTAAATAGTAATAGTAATAGTAAATAGTAAAATAAATAGTATCTTACTTAAAGGACATCTGGCTCATAATACCAAAAAATTTATAACCATCCTTCTATTTTTATTATGGACTATGGAACACTAGAAACTAACCGCAGGCATTAGTTTATTTTATAATGATTTATTAGTTTTTATCATTTTTGACTGCCTCCGTGGTCTAATGGTTAAGAGCACTGGGCTCTCGACACGGAGGTCGTGGGTTCGATTCCCACGGGGGACACCTAGTGATATGTCACTTTGTGCGTTTTTCCTCAGTTGGTTAGGACATTGCAGGCTGAATCACCTGATTGTCTGAAAAGAAAAGTGATTCCGTGCTTCGGATGGCACGTTAAGCCGTTGGTCCCGGCTACTATCTCTAGTGGTAGTAGTCGTTACATTAAAACCACGTCAGAGGCCGAAAGGCGGTCTGAAAAAACTCTGACACCAGGGCTCTGCCCACACGATAAGAAGAAGATCATTTTTGTATAAAAAAAACATTGTGCTTGCAACCTATTACGTCTGTGCTTGCAACACATCCTACCAACTCCTACTAAACAACATTGACAGCCATTTTGGGGTTGCTGCTTTTTGAGAATTTATTAATAATAAATTATTAAATAACTCGTTAAATAAAAGTAAATGATACTATCTGAGTAGTTTTTATAAAACCTCATAATTTATTACACATTTGACTTCAGTCAAAACTTCTATACATTTTAAGGTATTTTTTCAAGGGAGAGCGGCGGTTGTCCTTTGACGTTTCGAAGTGACCTGTGTCGCTCTCACCTCTGTCATGTTACACAGGATGGTCATTAACTTTAGTCGCGTCTTGTGTTGTTCTTCAATCTTGCGACCAAATTATGCCATCATCATCATCAGCCTATCATCGTCCACTGCTGAACATAGTGCCTCTCCCAATCCGCGCCACAAAACTCTATTTTCGGCCTTCCTCAAATGATGCAATAGTATCAATTAATCCAATTAGCACTGTAACTCATATTTAATTGGGAAATAATCACTAAACAAGATATCATAACTATTTGTCTATTTCAACACTGAGTGACACCTCGATTTTTCTTTAATGTATAATCATTGACTTACCAACTAATGGACGTCGGGTCCGCGCTTAAAAGTGTCCGAACCAAAACAGCATCAAAACGTATAAAGTAAACCAATTACGCGGCATGCTTCGTTTGGTCCCGCGACGGGGTAAAAATAACGCAAGCAAAATGAAAAATAATTTCAGCATTTTCAATGTTTTTAGTTGGTTTATATCACTACACACGTACTTAGGCTTGTTTAGGTTAGCCTCGTACACTTTTTTCTTCGAGAATTTTGTACTAGACCCGGCGTCCATTATTTTGTATGTCAATGCTTTGTCAATGTGTATAATCATCATCTTATTTAAGAGCTACGCTCTTGTCGGTGGAGTATTCGCCAATCCTGTCTCTTTTCCGCTAGTATCTTGAGTTATTTATACGATACGACATCAACAAACAACCATTCCCACCATCTAAACTAAACTATTATAAAACTGTAACAGAAGTGTGTCTGTACATTGAAGATATTTACAAAAAAAAAGTTAACCATATGGTTTTTAGGTGTCCCTGATTCCATATCACCAATTTTTGGATTTTTTTATCTGTCTGTTTGTTTGTGTGTTTGTTTGTTTGATCGAGCATCACGCAAGAACTACTGAACCGATTTTGAGGAAACTTTTTTTGTTTGATAGCTTATAATCTGACTTAAAATCTGGTATATAATTTGTGCGGACGAAGTCGCGGGTTAACGCTAGTAATTTATAATAACCATGTAAAATTTCTCATTCCAGCTGCTCCCAGAACGAGATACAGTTCGTCCACTGCACTGCCCGATACCGATATCAATGCTAAAGCGACCCTACGAGGACTTGTCTCTGTACAGGGTGATCGCTGTTTTGGGATCCAGTATTATGTTGGTTTTGCACAGGGGAGAACAGACTTGCTATGCTATGAAGGTTAGTAAACATTATTTATTCTTTAGTATATTATGTTTGGGCCTCATAAAAAGGCTGAAAGTCATCCAAAGGGCAATGGAGAGGGCTATGCTCGGAGTTTCCCTGCGAGATCGAATCAGAAATGAAGAGATCCGCAGAAGAACCAGAGTAACTGACATAGCCCAATGAATTGCTAAACTTAAGTGGCAGTGGGCGGGGCACATTGCTCGCAGAACCGATGGCCGATGGGGCCGAAAAGTCCTCGTTTGGCGACAGCGTACCGGAAAGCGCATCGTGGGTAGGCCCCTCACACGGTGGACCGACGACCTGGTGAAGGCGGCGGGAAAACGTTGGATGAGGGCAGCGCAGGACCGGTCGTTATGGCGATCCTTGGGGGAGGCCTATGTCCAGCAGTGGACGTCCATCGGTTGAGATGATGATGATGATGATATTATGTTTGAGTTGGATTATGTCAAACTCGGCTAGGCAACGTTCGGGAAACTGCGTAGTGTCTTCTCGTCCGAAATACCGCTGTGTCTCAAGACCAAAGTCTTTGACCAGCGATGATATGCGGAACACAGACGTGGTCGCTCACTCAAGGCCTCATAAACAGGGTGACTTACAGCCTTTGCAGCCCAAGGGCTATGCTCGGAGTTTCCCTGCGAGATCGAATCAGAAATGAAGAGATTGGCAGAAGATGGGCGATCTTTGGGGAGGGGACAGTGGACCTCCATCAGCTGATATGATGATGATTTAATGTGAAAAAAATCCAAGACTGTTAAAATATCTGGTGTTACAATAGACAATTTCAATTTCACTACCAATAAAATAATCTATAACACCAAAAATTATATTTTGACTGCATAACAAGTAGATCAATTCAAAGCATCGAAACAAAAAATTTTTACCATCATAATCCTTTTTATGAACTGACAAATTTTCCCCAAAAATTTGGGAATCGTGAAATACATGCACACTATCGATCTAACAGGTAAATTTCTAAGATCGCAATGCTGTCCATACGAGTGTCACTGAAATATGTTTGTTTTTAAATGTAAGCCCTCCATTGAAATATTACCCTGATATAATTTTGGAAGGTGCGGAGTACTCGAAACCGACGGGCATGTATGAAGAGATGTATGGATGTGCATGAGGCAAAAGAGGTATGTAAGTAGCGGGCCCTGGTCTCTGCCTACCCCACTGGGAAAGAGGCGTGACGTTATAGATACAGGGTGTACAATAAAATGGGACAGTTACTTAAAGGGGTGCTTCAGACCATCAAACTGAACAACTTTCTCTATGGGACCAATATCGAAATCAGTTTGATGGTCTGAAGCACCCCTTTAAGTAGCTGTCCCCTTTTATTTTACACCCTGTATAATTTTGTATATTATTCTTCAACTATAATTTTCTTTCCATTACAGGTCATACAGAAAGTACCGAACAATCTCACTGAATTCGACGAATATTTCCTTCAAAATACAAACGAAACTCGCCAACCAATCCTACCAACAGACATCCCATACATGGTTCCATTAAACTCATACATAGAAACAAACAATCTTATATTTCTAATACTATCATACGCACCGGGCGAAAAACTATTTGATTATATTAAAAACTACGCGAAATCTGTACCAAACACTCCAGCGAGAGAAGTGAATCTAGAAAATGTATTTAACGAACCAAAAATAAAACATATTGACTTCGAAAATGATAATATTAATAGTATTACAACTGACAATTCGAAGGAAGCTACAAATATAGAATTAAACACAAGTATTATACATAGAATAGAAGAAAATATAGAAAATAGTGATAATAATAATCATGAAACAGAAATGAAGACTGATAAATTGGAAAATACGGAAATTTCTGTTAATGAACTAGTGATAAATTCACAGAAATTGCTACTGAATGTCGATAAAGCCTTAAGTGATGTACCCAAAGTGATAGAAGTTAGTGAGGACCAAGTGAAAATAGAAATTGTTGAAGAAGTGAAGAAGAAAAGTGTGGAAATTAGGCCGGTTGAAAATATTGAAAGGAGGATAGAAATACCTGCTTATAATAGGGTAAGTCAAATATTTTTGAACTTTATAGTTTACTAGCTTGAGCACGCGACTTCGTCCGCGTGAATTACCCCTTTAGAGGGTAGATTGTCGAAAAATCTTCGTATCTTCAGCGGTGCATTGTATGTCATTCAGTCAGTCAGTTACGGAACTCTTTTATAATTATAGTTTACTAGCTGTGCCCGGAACGCGTTGCGATGCCCTTTTTTTCCGACACACACTTTGCAGTTTTTCTACAAAACATCCTAGTTAATAGGGTGGTTTAGTTTAGACCATCAAACTGAACAACTTTCACTATAGATACTATTCACTAATGTCGAAATCTAAACTATTATAAAACTGTAACAGAAGTGCGTCTTTACCACTAAGTCTTTACATTGAAGATACTTACAAGAAAAAGACTACTATATGGTTTTTAGGTGTCACTGACTCTAAATCAATCTTTTTTTAGAATTTTTGTTTATCTGTTTGTTTGTCCGAGCATCACCCAAAAGTTACTGTTCCGATTTTGATGATTTTTTTTGTCTGATAGCTTATGATTTGACTTACAATCTGGTATATAATTTGTGCAGACGAAGTCGCTGGTAAACTCTAGTAAAATATAAAAATCTGAAGAAACCTATAATCTCCAGTAGGCCTCGCCCCCTAGAAAACGATAAAAATCGAGATGTGCCTCCATCTTTATTATTTCACGTAGGCCAGAAAGAGCGCGCATGATGTTTTTCTCGTTGAAACGCTTTGTCGTGGGTGGCATGCTAGCCGTGCTGGTCTTGGATATCCTCATTTGGATATCTCCAATGCTTTCCAATGATTCCGTGCTTCGGATGGTACGTTAAGCCGTTGGTTCCGGCTACTATCTCTGGTGGTAGTAGTCGTTACATAAAAACCACGTCAGAGGCCGTAAGGCGGTCTGAACGAACTCTGACACCAGGGCTCTGCCCACACGATAAGAAGAGAGGGCTTCATACGCTCGGCAGCTGGGGTCTAGGGTCTATGTTTCCCTAAAAAAACGCTTGTTTAATGTTCACAGTTGTCCCCTCGTGAGGTGTTGCCCCCATCGGCAGTGTGCAACTGGGGTGCGGAGATACTGACTGCATTGGAGAGCTTACACAACTCTGGGGTCATATGCAGGTATGTTTTATTTCACTATATTTCATTTCAATACAGATCGAATTTGATCACTATCTTCAGTGTAGATTCTACACATGGAGAAAAGAAAGGACGGAGTTGAGGCAAGGCAGTGAGGTCAGTCGCCATTCGATGAGGTCGTGAGGTCACAGTGGGCGTGGCCTATGCTGCTCAGTTCAAATCGGACCGCCATTGTTTTCGTACGTTATTATTTTGTTTTCTGAGAGGTGTTTTGTCAATAAAAAATATTTAGAACGTTGAAGTGCGCTGTTCCTGAATGTAAAAATTGTTCAGGATCACAGACAAATCTTGCAGATGGCATAGCTTTTCATAGGTAAGTCCAATTTAATTTAATAAGAGTTGTTTTATGAAAATAATTCTCTCATTTGAAGGAACATAAGTTTTTCTACTAACCGCAAGATGCCGCTCTTTATGATAAAAAAATCGATTTTAGTTAAAGTGTAAATGATAGATGCAAATAACGATACAAACAAAGAGTGTAACTCGTTTATATCGATTTACCCTTTATTTCTTTGTTGAATTGGTCAATTACTAAAAAAATTGTAAACATTTTACGTTCCAAAACGACATCTACCGGCAAGTAGATAACAGTCACTACAGACGGCAGCAAAATTATATAGTTGTACTCTTCTAACACGTGCAAAATTACATAAGCACTTGTAAGACGAGAGAGCAACGATATAAATTAGGTCGATAACAGCGACGAGTAGATGAACTAGTTGGTTGTCATGTTACTGTGCATTTGTTGTAGATACTCCTTTCGCCGCTAGATGGATTTGTTTTTTTGGGGCGGAGCCTACTCCCACCTCTTACCTCTTCCCCCGCATTTTGGCGACACTTACTTGAATAGAAAAATTGCCTTGCCTCACCTCCGCTCCCTTCTTTTCTTCGTGATTCTACACTATACAAGGTCCAACAAAATTAGCTGAAACTATTTTGAGGGCCTAAGTCAAAATCGCGAATAAAAATTGGGCTGTCCTATACATTTTGGGCAGAGTAGGATTACAGTTTTGTATGAAACAGCAACAGCTGGTTTTTTTTGCGATTTCGAACTTGGTCCGCTTGATGGTCTGATTATCCCCTTAAAATCCGTCAGCATATTAAGAAGGACCCTATACAGGGTGTTGGGGTAAACAATTTCAGTACTTTAATGGGTTATTGTACCCATGTGATACTGAACTACTTTCCCTAAGAAACCTATAGGAATTTAGCAAAGAATATTTTGGATTTTTCATACTAAATGAAATCTGCTGATCGGACGTTTGTAGGAAAAATAAATTTTTTTTTGGTAATTTTCCATATGTTTATAATAAGGTTAATAAACGGAGTCACGTTGCAGAAACTGACCCGAGCACTCTTCTCGCGTGGTTTCGCGCGTCGCGTTTTTGCCTGCCACGAGGCTCCGCATTCCTCAATCTCTTCTTGTTCTTGTCCAAAAACAATCCCTGAGATTGGGATAGATTCTCCCATAAAATACTTGACACTGGCGGAAATGCAGTGCTAACGCACAAGCAAGAGTCCATTAATTATAAATTAAAAAAAAAAGTTAATAAACAATAATATTTAAAATTATAACTTACTTTCTTTTATCCTTCCAGAGACCTAAACCCATCAAACATCCTGCTAGGTGACAAAGGGCAAGTGATCCTCACCTACTTCATACACTACCCCGGCCTGGACATGTGCCTCTCTAAACTGCAGACGGACGGACAACCGAACATGTACATATCGCCGGAGATACACGAAGCCTGCATGGACGTGGCTGAAGCACCTGTTTGTGACTATTGGAGTTTTGGTGCTGTTATGTACGAATTGCTGTGCGGTGTGGTAAGTTTTTTTTCGAAACTGACAAATACAGTACCTATACTCTATAGCATAGAGTAAATAAATTATACACAACAGAGGGTCAATGCCCATACTAAGAAAGTTACCAACTTCTTAGTTGAAAACTCGCGCAAGTACAGCAACGGTGGTGAGTAACGGTACTACAGTAATGTTTAATTACGTTAAAATACGTGTTAAACACATTTGTTATTAAAAATTTTAAGAAAATTAATATATATAATTTATTTCCGCGGAACAAAACTCAAATAATAGTGATCTAATAACGTTTAATTAAAATTTATCTCGTTCAGGCCAGTAGCGACATCTGTTTGCGCCAAGACTATAATAAATCTAAAATGTATGGAACTGACCAGACATGCCTATAGCTTAGGGCTGAGGCCATATAACTATGGACGAATTATACATGTTTTACTAACAAACTTTTCTGTCACTTTTTCCGGGGTACGAGGTAGAATGAAATCCGATACTTTGGATTTTGATTCTTAAAATAGTCTCGTGTGAACCTGGTTTGGAACCCCAAATGAGACTAGTTTGAAGTTATTGTTCTACAATTATAGGCTGACTTGTTTAGTGATAATTGATAATCGGTTTGCACAAAGTGCGCATGTGCAGACGCCATTTCGAAATTAAAAAAACGTTCTATTGAGTGCCGGACCTGTGATAGACTGATAGTACATAAACGAAACTGAACAACATTCACTATAGAGTCTATAGTGAAAGTTGGTATAGCATAGACCCTATTACGAAACCGTGAAAAATAACAGCTGTCCCACTGTCCCATATCTATGGGACAGTGGGACAGCTGTTATTTTTCCAGCTATGGTCGCAGTGTTACATAATATTACAAACCTTGCTTGCGATACCCCAACGATAGGTTTCTGAAATAAGGATTTTTTTTTTAATTTGCAGCCACTGTCGTACTACCATCGCAGCGTGTTCACGAGTCACACAATACTGCACTTACCTGATGGACTGTCCCTCGAAGAGCAATCTTTACTCACACAGGTAAAGGCCAGAGCCTAAAAATTGTGTTTTTTTTTAATTTTCGTCTTTTTTTGTCGTGGCCAACCTTGAATATTTTAGTTCAGAATAAAGTATATCTATCTAAACTATTATAAAACTGTAACAGAAGTGTGTCTGTACATTGAAGATATTTACAAAAAAAAGATTACGATATGATTTTTAGATCCTGATTCCAAATCACCAATTTTTGGATTTTTTGTCTGTCTGTTTGTTTGTTTGTTTGTTCGTTTGTTTGTTTGGGTGTTTGTTTGTTCGAGTATCACGCAAAAACTACTGAACCGATTTTGATGAAACTTTTTTTGTTTGATAGCTTATCATCTGACTTAAAATCTGGTATACAGGGTGTAAAAAGACTACTCCCGAAAACTGAAACTATGGATTCAGACCATGATACCTAACACTTTGGCACTGAAATTTATTTTTTTTATTTTCACAAATTTAATTTTTTTTCGGGCCTTTATTTCTACAATTATGAACATAAAAGCCTACCAGTGACATAATGCAATACAATTTTAATTGTTAAACACAAGCATTTCGAAAATAGCAAAAATCCGCAATGTAAAACGCACTCATCAAACTCGTCGCCAAGCTACGGTCGCGCGCCACACAGCTGTAAGGTCACTGCCCGCTCACCTTAGCGATGTACGCTTTACATTGCGTGGCAAGAAAATGGAAAAATCACGAATAATTTTTTTAAATTTAAAAGGTTAGCGCCATTAATTTTTATATAGGTTCAGTGATATGTTCTTAAAGTTTTCGGGAGATGTCTTTTTACACCCTGTATAATTTATGCGGACGAAGTCGCGGGTAAAAGCTCGTAGTAAATAAAATTTGTTATGACAAGTAGAGCGAGAGAGAGAGAGAGAGAGAGAGAGAGAAAGCGTCAGGGTCAGAGTTTCGGTACTACTAGTGAAAAAACGTGGATGTTCTGATGTTTCAGAATATCTCTGACTACTCCCTCGGGAAATATAGTCGTGAGCATATGCTTATGTTAAGTAGATAGACTTGAAGTAAACGTAATTAATATATTTTCACCTCACAAACTTGGAAAGATTCTGTTTATCATTAGAAATATGAGTGCAAAAGTTGTGCATTTTATCCGCTAGTGTGGAAAGACTTTTTAAAATTATATTCTACGAGCTTTTACCCGCGACTTCGTCCGCATAAATTATATACCAGATTTGAAGTCAGATGATAAGCTATCAAACAAAAAAAGATTCGTCAAAATCGGTTCAGTAGTTTTTGCGTGATACTCGAACAAACAAACACCCAAACAAACAAACAAACAATCAGACAGACAAAAAATTCCAAAAATTTGTGATTTGGAATCAGGGACAGGTAAAAACCATCGTAATCTTTTTTTTGTAAATATCTTCAGTGTACAGACACACTTCTGTTACAGTTTTATAATAGTTTAGATATTTTTCTATAGCACACCAGTCCTAGCTGCACTGATGTGAATAATTGTGTGTGCGGCAGCAAAGTTATTCTACGTCTCGTACGTTTGAAACCCTCGCCACGCTCAGGATTCTATATTTGCATCTCGCTCTCGACTTTCGCTCGATTCGCTCGTGGTTCAATTCTAGAATCCTTCGCTTGCTCAGGTTTCAATTCACGTACTCGCGCCTAAAAACAACTTGCAGCCTTGCACAACAAATAACTATTGCACTTCAAGCCTTTATATTTCTGTTCGGACTGGGTGTTAGCTAATCTCAGAAAGCTCTTTAGATATTTTGAAACGGTTTTAAATCTAATAAACTATTATAAAACTGTAACAGACGTGTGTCTGTACATTGAAGATATTTACAAAAAAAAAAGATTACGATATGATTTTTAAATGTCCCTGATTCCAAATCACCAATTTTTGTCTGTCTGTTTGTTTGTTTGTTTGTTCGTATGTTTGTTTGTTCGAGTATCACGCAAAAACTAGTGAACCGATTTTGATGAAACTTTTTTTGTTTGATACCTTATCATCTGACTTAAAATCTGATATATAATTTATGCGGACGAAGTCGCGGGTAAAAGCTCGTGTGTAAATAAATTAATATTTTTAAACGACAATATTCCTTGTTCTAGCTCCTCACATACTCGCCGACAGACCGCCTCGGCGCCGGATCGTCCGGCATCACGGAAATCAAGCGACACCCCTACTTCAAACACATCAACTGGACACACGTATACGAAAACTGTCACAATCACGACTGATCTAATCTGTTCTATAAGGTCCAAGTCTTATTTAAAACTAATAGCACAGATTATACTTCGCAACCATAGAGAAAGGAAGTTAGATAGTGCCACAAACAAAATTCATGCGCTATGTGCGGCAGCCGGTGAGGGCAACGGGGAGGGGAGCGTGTGCAAGAAGATTGCAGAGAGAGAGAGAAGAAGTTAACAAAAACTAAACGCGCGAGAAAGACAAAAATATACATAGCTTCGTGCATACTATTGTCTTCTCTTTTTCGCCTATAGGTTTGTCCTTCACTATCATTTATATGACTGACAATATCTATTGTCTTCTCTTTTTCGCGTATAGGTTTGTCCTTATTTGCTTTTGCTTAATATTTATTATTTTCGAGGGCGGGGAAAAAATATTGTTTAAAATAATATTTTTAATTAATTATTTTTAAATAAAAATTATTTTTAATAATTAATTCATCTTGCTTACCTATGAAAAATTATTCCTTTACATTTGCTTACATTTCTTGAATTGTTTGTGCAGTATCTCAGTACACACCAAGGCATTTTTTGTGCAGATTAATTTGTTTTCAATGTAACTGCTACACGTGACCGCAGTGAGAGAGCGACTAAGTGCCAGAGTACTATATCACCGCAGTTGAATGGGACAGCGTCATAAAGCGCGATGTTCACTCTATACATCCTTCCTCTATGTTCGCAACAGATACATCACTTCCTTAGAAAACGATAAGTTTTCACACTTTAATCACGCGAAAATGTATCTAATGGTGCTTGACTTTGCGTTGCTATTACTTCGTATAGCGCGCGGCGTATGCGACGTTGCCGTCTAAAGCGAGTGGCAGAATCATAAAGGTATTACGGAATAGCGGAACTGACACCTGAGAGAGCGAGATGCACCTAGCGGCATCACTGTATAATAAAAAGGGATACGAGACGCGAGGCTATACAGGGTGTAAAAAGACTACTCCCGAAAACTGAAACTATGGATTCAGACCATGATACCTAACACTTTGGCACTGAATTTTTTATTTTTTATTTTCACAAATTTAATTTTTTTTCGGACCTTTATTTCTACAATTATGAACATTAAAGCCTACCAGTGACATAATGCAATACAATTTTAATTGTTAAACACAAGCATTTCGAAAATAGAAAAAATCCGCAATGTAAAACGCACTCATCAAACTCGTCGCCAAGCTACGGTCGCGCGCCACACAGCTGTAAGGTCACTGCCCGCTCGCTCGGGTGAGCGGGCAGTGACCTTACAGCTGTGTGGCGCGCGACCGTGACTACCGAGTCTACCGAGTCTACCTACATAACCGCAAACGGTCGTGTGACGTAGTGTTACGACAGCAGCGTGTTGTACGCTTTACATTGCGTGGCAAGAAAATGGAAAAATCACGAATAATTTTTTTAAATTTAAAAGGTTAGCGCCATTAATTTTTATATAGGTTCATATATGTTCAGATATGTTCAGATATGTTCTTAAAGTTTTCGGGAGATGTCTTTTTACACCCTGTAGAACCGTTTTTGGGGATTTATAGTTCTGTTAAAAATTCGGTTTCTGTGAATAATCTGTGAAAATTTTGTGAAATATACTAACACTATTTCATTAAATTATCCACGATTTCACGTTAAATTGAGAATTATACACAGAAATCGAATTTTTACCCTGCCGATAGAGTCCTGAAAACGTCCAAAAACGGTTTCATTTGATAACTCATGTCAGTTCCTCTACTACTGTAAGGTATGTGGGGAACTACTACAGATGTCCAGCACCCACAAGTTATAGCAAAGAAGCCAACAGATGGCGATACCGTCGCTCACGGAAATATGCTCCATACAAAGACAACGTTCATCGTAAATACGCAACTCGTAACCTACTACACATAAGGTTCACAATCGAATGCGAGACATAAATCGCGCAAGAGAAATAATCACAGAGATTCGATATATACAGGGTGAAATTGATATCATTGGCATCCTTTTAAACTAAGAGTCTACCCATCAAACTGAACAACTTTCACTATTGGAGCAAACCGATCGGAGCAAAAAAAAAATCTGCTGTTGCATACATTTGAGTCGAGTAGGCATTGCAGTTTAGTATGGGACAGCTGATTTTTTAGTTGCTCCGATCGGTTTGCTCCCATAGTAAAAGTTGGTCAGTTTGATGGGTAGACTCTTAGTTTAGAAGGATGCCAATGATATCAATTTCACCCTGTATAGAAGGTCCAACTAAGAACTGTTGGACCACGGCCGGTCCCCAGGCATCACACCTAGCCTGGCGGAAGTACTTCCCTTTTCAATGGAGAAACATTCCCAAGTAGCACCTCCATAGGTATAATACCTTTATGGGCAGAATTCATACAAGCGCATCTCGGTTCCTACGGCCTGCTAATAGCACCATTGTTTTGTCAATGACGACCTTGAAAATATGTAACATCGATATGCTGTATCGTTAATTAAAAAGTGAAAACACTATTGACGAACTGCATTACTGTCAACAGTATCGGATAAGGGTTGAACCTCTTCTGGCCGCACGGCATCGCTTTTTCCCGTCGCTCCATCCTTTTCTGTCACTCAGGAACGTCATTCGCTAGAGCAAATAAGATAGACGGAACGCGATCGCGCGCGTCGGTTCTGCGGCTATACACCCCTAGTTTTTAATAACTAACAAAAATTTAAGGCCATAGTCAGATAATGAAACTAAACAACTAGAAAATTTGAGCTTCCCATTGGAAATCGATCGGCCGTTTCGCACTTTTGTTAAAATTTTCTAGTTTTTCAGCCCATGTTCCTTATAGCCTAGTAAATGTAAACATTTTACCTTGCAAAAGGTCCGATATCCACGATTTTTTTATATGTTATACGGGTATAGGTCCTTATTAAAAATCCAAGTTTTCGACCTTGAGGTGCTGCCGCGGGCTCTGCCATGTCCATAAAAGAACGAAAATTTCGAAGATTTTTCAGTTTTCATTATTTAAAATCTAAAGCTTAGGTTTTAGAGTCAAATTATGTTTTAGAGGAATTAAGAGCACTAAATGCGCTACAGTTTGGTTTTTGAATCATCTTTTTATACTGTATAGTTACCGAGATACAGCACTTCAAAATAAGGGCAGTTAGGGCTAATTCCTAACTGCCCTATGCCTGTGGGTGCAGAAAAGCTGGGCTCAAGAGGGTTTTTTGTATGTAGGTAATCTCTGGAAGTACCAAACCGATTCGTAAAATTCTTTCACTGATAGAAAGCTACACTATCCCTGATTACCATTGGCTACATTTTATTTTGTAAAAAAAAAATTCTGTTCGATATCTAAGTATTTGTTTACCAATTGACATTTGCTGAAAATTTACAAGTGTCGCATCTTATGGTTCAAAAAACATATTGTAGCGCATTATTTATACTTCTTCTGAACACCTTCACAGTGAAAACTAAAGTTAATAACATATTTAATTAAAAAAAAAATGAAATTTTAAGGAATTGGTCATGACTCTCCATACTTTGAGGTGTTGTATCTTGGGAACTATTCAGTATATAAAGATGATTCAACTATCATATTGTAGCGGATTTGGTCTTCTTTAAAGCTTTAGTAAACAAGTTTGCTCTAAAACCCAACGTTTAAGTTTTGCTGAAAAAGTCTCAAAATTTTCTTTGTTTTATGGTATGCCCGCGGCAGGACCCCAAGGTCGAAAACTTGTATTTTTATTAAGGACCTCTACCTGTATAACATATCAAAAAATCCCGGATAGCCGACCTTTCGTAAGGTAGGGTATCATTTTCCAAACAGATTTACTGAACTATTAGGGAAAGTTGTTTAGTGTCATTAAAAGTTTTTGTAACAATTAAAAAAAATTGTGATGTATTTTACTACAGTCACTAAAAACAAGAATCAGGATCAGAAAAATCACTTAATGCACTTAAACATTTCATATTTATCAAAAAGTCTGGTAGTATAAAATTTAGATCTAGTATTTGAGTCTCTCGTATTCTCAATAGAATATAACATATACTTAGATGACTAAAAATAATCATTCCTATTGTTTTTATATTTAAACGAGCTTATGACCCGCGACTTCGTCCGCGTGGATTACCCCTTTAGGGGTCGATTTTCGAAAAATCCTTTCTTAGTGCACCCCTAAATCCTCTAAGGATTTCATGTTTCTGTGCGTTGTCTATCAGTCAGTCACGGAACTCTTTTATATAAGTATAGATTAAAAATAAAAAGTGTAAAGTTGATAAAACCAATCCGTAATGGGTACTACTTTTACACGGTGTAAAATTAAATGCGTTACATATTAAATGAAATGCTAGAGACCATATTTCTTTTTTCAGTTTTTAATAAACCGGCAGTAGAAAACGAACCCTCTAGGGTAGGGTTGCCATTCGTCCCGATACGTCGGGACATGTCACCGTTATTAACAGTGGTGTCCCGACGTCCCGACAAGCTATAAAATGTCCCGACATACGTAATCAAGCTCTTACTTTACTTATAGATCGTATTGCAGTCATCTGATTATATTAAAGTGAAATCTCGAGCTCGCTTCGCTCGCTCTTGGATTTAGATAGTATTGCAGTCATCTCATTATATTGCAGTGAAATCTCGAGCTCGCTTCACTCGCTCTGGGTTTTAGATCATATTGCAGCTATTTCATTATCTTGCAGTGAAATTATGATCTATATCGGTTTTAGTTGTACATTGGTACCGATTCGGACTGTACCACGACTTAACTTAACTAAATTTATTCCTGTCACTTTCTGAAATAAGATTAAGAAAAGAGACAGAAAACCAACAGCTGACTTTAGTGCTGTCAAAGTGACGTTACACGCCCAAAATAAGATGCCATCATAATGTACGCCATCTTATTTAAAGAGTTTTTGGGCGTGTAACGTCACTTTGACAGCACTAAAGTCAGCTGTTGGTTTTCTGTCTCTTTTCTTAATCTTATTTTAGAAAGTGAAAGGAATACATTTAGTTAAGTTAAGTCGTAGAACAGTCCGAATCGGTACCATTGTACATGTATATGAACTGAAACTCCCGCGCACCGACGAACACAGTAAATGCTTTAAAAAAAAGACCCCAAATTGTTAATGTCCCGACGGGGCCTTAGGGATTTATGGCAACCCTATCTAGGGCAACAATGATAGCTTGAGGCGTTACTAAAAGTTTAAAATTTTAATAATCGCCGATTACGATTCATCTAAATCGTAATCGTTTCATCACTAAATACAATATAATATTTTAGTAGTTTGGTGTTTTCTAGTCAAGAAATTATTCTGTAATTTAGGTTTAAATATGTGTTGGTGTGATTCAATTATATTAGTTATATCCCATAATTAATAACGATATTTAGGAGCATTCCATGGAAATCGGTAACTTTTTATTTAAAAAAAATTACTCTTTTAATAATTTTGCAAGTATGTATTAACAAGGCAGTTAATTAGTTATTGTGTATACATCAGTAGTTTTTCTTTTACTTTTAAACTTCTCATAAAATCCGGACCAATACACACTACTCTCTTAGTCTAATGTTCAGTATGAAAACTTGACCATATTCGAAGATTGATATTTCCTTTTTTGTAGAAATTCTATTGTTATTTCCTGTTTGACAATAAAGCTGACACTCTTATTTACAATATAAAAAGTGAATTTTGTTTTTGGGACGAAAATCTGTAAAAATGTTTTCAAAAATTACATCGCATCTGGATCGCGTCGCTTACGTTACAAATAAACTCATTAAGTCTCGTAAAAACTAAACTTACGGGTAGGTGTGATTTTAATTTTATTTATAAACATAACCCACTAGAAGTATCAGTTTGCGGTGGATTATCAAGACATTGTGCTTGTCTGAATAAATTTATTGGGCTTTACGTGTGTTGTCGCCTACGTGACGAATTTATTGAAAATCGTAGATACCTAACGAAACACTAGAATTATGATGGATCCACCACAGCCTAGTGCGAGTGCTTTACGGATGCGAAAATTTGGCAATAAAAGAAGGATGATCCGGAGTACAAAAAGAAGGAAATTGAGAGGATTAAAAGGCTTCAAAAATAAAAAAGGGAAAAAATGACTAAAAAACAACTTGAAGAATTACGAATAAAGAAACAGAATGATAAGAGGCAAGAAAGGGAAAGAAAACGACAGCAACACCTAGATTTGAACAGATCAGATAATTCGGAAGCATCAACTGCAGGTGATTCTTCAATTAGCCCTTATAAATGTAAGCAGACTTATAAGTCTTATAACACCGCTTTGCTATAGCAAAGCAGTGTTAAAATGCATACGAAGCCTACCATCCTGCCCAATTAAACAAAAAGTTGTTGTTCACGGTGTATACAATCGATTGAGAATAAAACTTGCACAAGAGATGGAGAGGAATCTGAATCTGATCGATAATCAAGAACGCGAAAATGAACAGACAGTGAGAGATTTCTTCTTCAGATCCGATATACAAGGTGAAATTGATATCATTATCATTCTTTTAAACTAAGAGTCTACCCATCAAACTGGACAACGTTAACTATGGGAGCAAACCGATCGGAGCAACTAAAAAATCAGCTGTTGCATACATTTGAGTAGAATAAGCACTGCAGCTTAGTATGGAACAGATGACTTTTTGCTCTGCGATCGGTTTGCTCCCATAGTGAATGTTGTTCAGTTTGATGGGTAGACTCTTAGTTTAAAAGGATGCTAATGATATCAATTTCACCCTGTAGTGTACACTTGTCCAGGCATGAATGTTAGCATGGCGTCGAAAACGTTCATGGGAAAAGGTGGATGCTTGCGCTGGGATATCAAAATTACATGTCTTGAAATGAAACGACCTGGTGAAGGCGGCGGGAAAACGTTGGATGAGGGCAGCGCAGGACCGGTCGTTATTGCGATCCTTGGGGGAGGCCTATGTCCAGCAGTGGACTTCCATGGCCTGAGATGATGATGATGATGATGATGTTTTGAAATTGTCGCATTTCGAAGAGAGAAGTCGTACGAAGGCAAAAAAACGCCCTGTGTACAGAAGAAACAGTATTCCAGCCAAAAACGACTAACTTTATATTTTAAAATCGTACGTGTCGCCTTACGTGACAAGCCTGTCGCCTACGTGACACAACGTTTTTGTTTTGATTTTCTAAACTTGTAATTGTAATATTCATAAAAAGCGTGTTCAATAAAAATTTATTCTTTATTTTAGTGTTTACATATAAAAATATGTCCCTTGTTTTAATAGGTTCGCAAAAAATTACAAGATTATCACATAGCTTACGACTCCGTTTGACTGAGTGTCGCTTACGTGACGCTTTTTATTTGAATTATAAGTCTGATAATTTCAAAATTTATTAAATATAAATTACATGTATTTGTTAAGCTTTACCTAAACTATATGTAGGTACCATTGATTATTTTTTGCAAGGTTCAGTTAAAGTGTTAAAAAGGAGTAAACTTCAAAAAACGCGTACGTTTGTCGCTTACGTGACCATGGAATGCTCCTTTAGCGAATAATTTACCCTTTCATTATAAAAATTAAAACTTCCCTAGTTACATTGCAGAAAATCGTATTCCCTTAAGAGCCTACCGAGCCTATTGTGCTGCCCCCAATCGTTTTTTTTTAATTTCTGAACAATTAAACAACATTTCCAAAAAAGAAGAATGTCACATTGTAGTCCTGATAGGCTTTCTAAATATCGAAACATTACGGATTATTATGTTTTATGCTTGTATCGTCAAAAAAGTGGCCACTTTTGGCGATTTTAAAGATAGTAATTTTTTATTTTTCTTAACAATTAAAAATTAAACAATATTTCGAAAAAACAAGAATGTCACATTGTAGTCATTGCTCATTTTCAATCCGATAAATTGAAAATGAGCAATGACTACAATGTGACATTCTTGTTTTTTCGAAATATGTATTGTTTAATTGTTAAGAAATAAAAAAAATACGATTTGGGGCAGCACAATAGGCTCGGTGCAGCCTTAAGAGGATATGCTTTCTAGTGCGCTCCTTCCAAAAAAAGTTTAATTGTATTTTGGAAATTAAACAATTAAAGTCAATGGTTTTTTTAAAATAGTATCTAGAAAATAATATCTGTGCCTGTGGTTTACCAGATTGTCGTTAAAATGTAGCTCAAAGATTTCCATACAAAACCATTTAATATTTACGAGCTTTTACCCGCGACTTCGTCCGCATAAATTATATACCAGATTTTAAGTCAGATGATAAGCTATCAAACAAAAAAAGTTTCATCAAAATCGGTTCAGTGGTTTTTGCGTGATACTCGAACAAACAAACACCCAAACAAACAAACAAACAAACGAACAAACAAACAAACAAACAGACAGACAAAAAATCCAAAAATTGGTGATTTGGAATCAGGGACATCTAAAAATCATATCGTAATCTTTTTTTTGTAAATATCTTCAATGTACAGACACACTTCTGTTACAGTTTTATAATAGTTTAGATAAGACAAAACTTAAATCTAGCATTCTTCTTCTACCGAGTCGAGACGGCGTGTCATTTTATATTTTTCCAGCCAAGTATATTGAAATTGTATATTTTAGCGGAAATCTGACAAACAACAGATGATTATAAAAAAGTAAAATAAATAAAAAAATAGTACCTATATTAAAATCTGTATTTATTCAATATATGTACACAAAATAAATTAAATGATAATAACGGATAAAGAAAAGAAAACAAACAAAACAAGTGGCTCTGAAATATTTAGGTATTTGACTTTAATCGGTTATTAATGTTATTATTTAGATTAAGATCCTACTTCGTTTATACAGCATGTAAACTAACTAAAGGCAAACCTTTTAAGGGGATGATCAGACCATCAAACTGAACAACTTTCTCTAAGGGACCAAAACCGAAATCGCGACAAAAAATCAGCTGTTCCATACATTTGGGTTGAGCTAAAGTCAAACCCTATGAGGGGATGATCAGACCATCAAACTGAACAACTTTCTCTATGGGACCCACATCGAAATCATTAAAAAGAATCTGCGGTTTTGTATGGGACAATAGTTTTTTTTTTTTTTGCGATTTCGATGTCGGTCCTATAGAGAAAGTTGTTCAGTTTGATGGTCTGATCATCCCCTTAAAAGGTTTGCCTTTAGTTAGTTTACATACTGTATAGGGTCAATATGCTGACACTTTTTTAAGGATATGATCTGGGGCTAACACAAAAGATCCCACTGAGTCGAAGTGTTGCTGGCTTGCCAGCCCCCACAACAAGATAAGATAAGAAGGAGATGATCAGTCCATCATACTGAACAACTTTCTCTATGGGATCAACAACGAAATGGCGAAAAAAATATCTGCTCGCCAATACAAAACTGCACACCTACTCGAGCAAAATGTATGGGACAGCAGATTTTTTTTCGCGATTTCGATGTTGGTTCCATAGAGAAAGATGTTCAGTTTGATGGCTGATCATCATCATCGCCTTAAAAAAGTATCAGCATATTAAGAAGGACCCTGTATGCAGCGCGCTGCAAGGACTATCCTCTTAAATATTTTGTATGGTCACAGATATTAGAATACAAGTAGTATGGTGAATAATAATTTATGTTTACTCTATTTACTGGAAAGTTATTCTCGGAATGAGTTTTATTGTAAAATTTTGGTACAATTATAAGCATTTAATGGAATTTTAAATTTCTTTTTAGTTTTATTCAAATGGAACGTATTTAAAAATGATCTCGTTGGCGATTATGTGATTTCGAAATACATTGTAACAATTTTTTATGTATGTTTACGCAATGTTCGCTAGATGGCGCCACCGCTTCAACAGTAGGAAAGTAACAAAGGTCTAAGATCTAATGCGCCCGGAGGGGTGAAAAAGAAGTTTAACTGTAACAGAACTGTGTCTGTACATTGAATATATTTAGAAAAAAAATTACGATAATGGTTTTCAGGTGGTGTCCCCCGACTCCGAACCAAAAATTTGCTGTCTACTACTGGACCGATTTTGATTAAACTTTTGGTTTTTGAAAGCTTATAATTTGACTTAAAATCTGGTAACTAGGTATATAATTTGTGCGGACGATGTCGCGGGTAAACTCTAGTTTTAAATAAAATTATTCTCGCAGTTTCATTCTGAACTACGCATCACAGTGGCGCCAACTAGTAGCATTTAGCGTTAACCGTATCTAAAACTCTTTTGATTTTTGTATATTTTGTTTTGAATTATATTTTATTATGTAGTAAGTAAAATAGAATTGTTAAATTTATAGAAATAAAATGGACAAAATTGAATCTTAGTACTTTTATTTTAAACGTCAACCGGTGATAAACGTAGTTAAACCATAGATGAATTAAAGTAGGCAAGATTGCTCACGTCAAACAAAGAACAAAGCTCTCGTAAAACTTATTATTGTCGCCGGTACCTCGTAGTTCGACTTATTATATTAGATGGCGTTACTATACTAGCTGAAGTCGCGCCTATAAGTGGAATACCTAGTACCATCTATCGAAAAATTTGATGAAACTCAACTTCGATGCAGGTGTGCGTAGACCTAAGATGACATAGGAGTGTGTGTGTCTTTTAGCTTCTCGAGTTGAAAGAAAGATTACATTCGCAATTTTATAAAGTAGGTAGGTAAAAGGTACCTTATGAGTACACCTTGGCTTAGTGGTTAAAGTGTCTGCTTGATAATTCTTAATACAGCAGGGGTTTGTTTTTATGAATCACCACGACTTACCATGTTTTATCTACATACAAAAATGTACTCTGCTGCTGTTTACCGTTGAGGGTACTCCTCAACGGTAAACAGCATTGGCTTGATATTTTTCTGTTCACGTTCAGTTTTGATAGCAAAACAAATATTTAATCAGGATCTGGTGCAGAAGCAAGGAATGACTCCGTACGAGGGTACTCCTCAACGGTAAACAGCATTGACTCGCAATTTTCTTGTACACGTTCAATTTTGATAGCAAAACACATATTGAACCAGGATCTGATGCTGAAGCCAGTAATGTCTCCGTACGAGGGTACTCCTCAACGGTAAACAGCATTGGCTTGCACTTTTTTTTTCACGTTCAGTTTTGATAGCAAAACACATATTGAACCAGGATCTGGTGCTGAAGCCAGTAATGTCTCCGTACGAGGGTACTCCTCAACGGTAAACAGCATTGGCTTGCACTTTTTTTGTTCACGTTCAGTTTTGATAGCAAAACACATATTGAACCAGGATCTGGTGCTGAAGCCAGGGATGTCTCCGTACGAGGGTACTCCTCAACGGTAAACAGCATTGGCTTGATTTTTATCTCTTTCTGTTTAGTTTTGAAAGCAAAACACATATTTAACCAGGATCTGGTATTGAAGCCAGGAATGTCTCCGTACGAGGGCACTCCACAACGGTAAACAGCGTTGGCTTGATTTTTTTTTGTTCGCGTTCAGTTTTGATAGCAAAACACATATTCAACCAGGATCTGGTGCTGAAGCCAGGGATGTCTTCGTACGAGGGTACTCCTCAACGGTAAACAGCATTGGCTTGATTTTTTTTTGTTCGCGTTCAGTTTTGATAGCAAAACACATATACAACCAGGATCTGGTACTGAAGCCAGGGATGTCTTCGTACGAGGGTACTCCTCAACGGTAAACAGCATTGGCTTGATTTTTATCTCTTCCTGTTTAGTTTTGAAAGCAAAACACATATTTAACCAGGATCTGGTGCTGAAGCCAGGAATGTCTCCGTACGAGGGTACTCCTCAACGGTGAACAGGATTGTCTTGAAATTTTTTTGTTCACGTTCAGTTTTGATAACAAAACACATATTGAACCAGGATCTGGTGCTGAAGCCAGTAATGTCTCCGTACGAGGGTACTCCTCAACGGTAAACAGCATTGGCTTGCACTTTTTTTGTTCACGTTCAGTTTTGATAGCAAAACACATATTGAACCAGGATCTGATGCTGAAGCCAGGGATGTCTTCGTACGAGGGTACTCCTCAACGGTAAACAGCATTGGCTTGATTTTTTTTTGTTCGTGTTCAGTTTTGATAGCAAAACACATATTCAACCAGGATCTGGTACTGAAGCCAGGGATGTCTTCGTACGAGGGTACTCCTCAACGGTAAACAGCATTGGCTTGATTTTTATCTCTTCCTGTTTAGTTTTGAAAGCAAAACACATATTTAACCAGGATCTGGTGCTGAAGCCAGGAATGTCTCCGTACGAGGGTACTCCTCAACGGTGAACAGGATTGTCTTGAAATTTTTTTGTTCACGTTCAGTTTTGATAGCAAAACACATATTGAACTAGGATCTGGTGCTGAAGCCAGGGATGTCTTCGTACGAGGTTACTCCTCAACGGTAAACAGCATTTGCTTGTTTTTTTTTTGTTCGCGTTCAGTTTTGATAGCAAAGCACATATTCAACCAGGATCTGGTACTGAAGCCAGGGATGTCTTCGTACGAGGGTACTCCTCAACGGTAAACAGCATTGGCTTGATTTTTATCTCTTCCTGTTTAGTTTTGAAAGCAAAACACATATTTAACCAGGATCTGGTGCTGAAGCCAGGAATGTCTCCGTACGAGGGTACTCCTCAACGGTGAACAGGATTGTCTTGAAATTTTTTTGTTCACGTTCAGTTTTGATAACAAAACACATATTGAACCAGGATCTGATGCTGAAGCCAGTAATGTCTCCGTACGAGGGTACTCCTCAACGGTAAACAGCATTGGCTTGCACTTTTTTTGTTCACGTTCAGTTTTGATAGCAAAACACATATTGAACCAGGATCTGGTGCTGAATTTAATTTAATTTAATTTATCTTTATTGGATATCATACAGCAAATTACTTAATTTCTAATACAACAACATTTAAATTATACAGCGCCAATTACATGATAACACGTTTAAAAAACTGTTTAAGGTACAGGGGACAAAACTAAAAAAAAAAAAAAAAAGAAAGTTCGGAGAAATAAAAAGATAACCTAACATTTAAACTAACTGCTTCTACAGGATACATTATCCCGTTTTAAAAACTGTTTGAGGTATAAAAAAAACAAAACGTACCAAATATGAAAATTTGGACAAATAAAAAGACTAAGTACCTACCTTACATTTAATCTGCTGAAGCCACGGATGTCTTCGTACGAGGGTACTCCTCAACGGTAAACAGCATTGGCTTGATTTTTATTTCTTCCTGTTTAGTTTTGAAAGCAAAACACATATATTTAACCAGGATCTGGTACTGAAGTCAGGAATGTCTCCGTACGAGGGTACTCCTCAACGGTAAACAGCATTGGCTTGATTTTTTTTTTGTTCGCTTTCAGTTTTGATAGCAAAACACATATTCAACCAGGATCTTGTGCTGAAGCCAGGGATGTTTTCGTACGAGGGTACTCCTCAACGGTAAACAGCATTGGCTTGATTTTTATCTCTTCCTGTTTAGTTTTGAAAGCAAAACACATATATTTAACCAGGATCTGGTACTGAAGTCAGGAATGTCTCCGTACGAGGGTACTCCTCAACGGTAAACAGCATTGGCTTGATTTTTTTTTTGTTCGCTTTCAGTTTTGATAGCAAAACACATATTCAACCAGGATCTTGTGCTGAAGCCAGGGATGTTTTCGTACGAGGGTACTCCTCAACGGTAAACAGCATTGGCTTGATTTTTATCTCTTCCTGTTTAGTTTTGAAAGCAAAACACATATATTTAACCAGGATCTGGTACTGAAGTCAGGAATGTCTCCGTACGAGGGTACTCCTCAACGGTAAACAGCATTGACTTGATTTTTTTTTTTTCGCGTTCAGTTTTGATAGCAAAACACATATTCAACCAGGATCTGGTGCTGAAGCCAGGGATGTCTTCGTACGAGAGTACTCCTCAACGGTGAACAGGATTGCCTTGAAATTTTTTGTTCACGTTCAGTTTTGATAGCAAAACACATATTGAGCCAGGATCTGGTGCTTAAGCCAGGGATGTCTTCGTACGGGGGTACTCATTAGTACGAGGGTAAACAGCATTGGCTTGATTTTTATCTCTTCCTGTTTAGTTTTGACAGCAAAACACACATTTAACCAGGATCTGGTGCTGAAACCAGGAATGGTCCGTACGGAGGCACTCCTCAACTGTAAACGGTATATGCAAGTCAATGCTGTTTACCGTTGAGGAGTACCCTTGTACGAAAACATTCCTGGCTTCGGCATCAGATCTTGGTTAAATTTGTATTTTGCTATCAAAACTGAACGCGAATAAACAAAATTCAAGCCAACGCTGTTTACCGTTGACGAGTACCCTCGTACGAAGCCATCTCTGGCTTCGGCATCAGCTCTTGGTTAAATATGTGTTTTGCTATCAAAACTGAACGCGAACAAACAAAATTCAAGCCAACGCTGTTTACCGTTGAGGAGTACCCTCGTACGGAGACATGTCTGGCTTCAGCATCAGATCCTGGTTAAATATGTGTTTTGCTATCAAAACTTAACGCGAACAAACAAAATTCAAGCCAACGCTGTTTACCGTTGAGGAGTACCCTCGTACGAAGACATCTCTGGCTTCGGCATCAGATCCTGGTTAAATATGTATTTTGCTATCAAAACTGAACGCGAACAAACAAAATTCAAGCCAACGCTGTTTACCGTTGAGGAGTACCCCCGTACGAAGACATCTCTGGCTTCGGCATCAGATCCTGGTTAAATATGTGTTTTGCTATCAAAACTGAACGCGAACAAACAAAATTCAAGCCAACGCTGTTTACCGTTGAGGAGTACCCTCGTACGAAGACATCTCTGGCTTCAGCATGAGATCCTGGTTAAATATGTGTTTTGCTATCAAAACTTAACGCGAACAAACAAAATTCAAGCCAACGCTGTTTACCGTTGAGGAGTACCCTCGTACGAAGACATCTGTGGCTTCAGCATCAGATCCTGGTTAAATATGTGTTTTGCTATCAAAACTTAACGCGAACAAACAAAATTCAAGCCAATGCTATTTACCGTTGAGGAGTACCCTCGTACGAAGACATCTCTGGCTTCAGCATCAGATCCTGGTTAAATATGTGTTTTGCTATTAAAACTGAACGCGAACAAACAAAATTCAAGCCAATGCTATTTACCGTTGAGGAGTACCCTCGTACGAAGACATCTCTGGCTTCGGCATCAGATCCTGGTTAAATATGTGTTTTGCTATTAAAACTGAACGCGAACAAACAAAATTCAAGCCAATGCTATTTACCGTTGAGGAGTACCCTCGTACGAAGACATCTCTGGCTTCGGCATCAGATCCTGGTTAAATATGTGTTTTGCTATTAAAACTGAACGCGAACAAACAAAATTCAAGCCAATGCTATTTACCGTTGAGGAGTACCCTCGTACGAAGACATCTCTGGCTTCAGCATCAGATCCTGGTTAAATATGTGTTTTGCTATTAAAACTGAACGCGAACAAACAAAATTCAAGCCAATGCTATTTACCGTTGAGGAGTACCCTCGTACGAAGACATCTCTGGCTTCGGCATCAGATCCTGGTTAAATATGTGTTTTGCTATTAAAACTGAACGCGAACAAACAAAATTCAAGCCAATGCTATTTACCGTTGAGGAGTACCCTCGTACGAAGACATCTCTGGCTTCGGCATCAGATCCTGGTTAAATATGTGTTTTGCTATTAAAACTGAACGCGAACAAACAAAATACAAGCCAATGCTATTTACCGTTGAGGAGTACCCTCGTACGGAGACATTCTTGGCTTCAGCACCAGTTCCCGATTAAATAATGTATTTTTCTTTCAAAACTGAACAAGAATAAAAAAAATCAAGCCCACGCTCTTTACCGTTGAGGAGTACCATCGTACGGAGACATTCCTGTCTTCAGCACCAGATCCTGGTTAAATATGTTTTGCTATCAAAACTGAACGTGTAGGGAACAGGGCGGGTGGGGCGTTAGTCCACCACGCGTTAAAATATTTTATTCATTGATATTTTCTTTTTTAAATGTGTGAGTATATACGCAAGCTTAACAATTTCAAATTTAGTTTTTTTTTCAATAGCCTGGAGTATGATTTTTGAATCTCATTCGGTGAGTTCAGCAGTTGAAAATGTCAAAATTACTATGGAGATAAGTATCTTTCTACTGCTGATTTGACTTTCAAAAATCGCACTCCTGGAGTATGATTTTTTAATGTCAAATCAGCAGTAGAAAGATGCACGTCTCCATAGTAATTTTGACATTTTCAACTGCTGAACTCAGCAAATGAGATTCAAAAATAGCTCTCCTAGCAATCTTGTTTAGTATGAATTTTGAAATGTGCGCCATCTACCGGAATTCTCTATAACTGCATGCTACTCCCGCTTAGTATTATATCGTATTGTAGATCAATGAAAAAAATGTAAAAAAACCTGCTTATGAAATTGTTATTTTCAATGTGATGTTATGAAAATAATATATTTTGTTGCTCAAAATAAATAAATATGATGAACCAGAACAGTAAAATGCGATATTTCGTCGATTTCAGACAAATTTTACTTCTAGCGGACCAAGTAATGCCATCTAGTGACATTTTAAAAATTATTGTGAGTTATACAAGGAAATAGCGTTCTATGCTTTTCCATCTTCTTTGGTTAAACTAAAGAAACAAACTTTTGAAAACATTTATTTTTTTCAAAAACTATTGATACCCTGGAAACTTCAATTATTTTCATACAAATGACGATGATGTGGTCTAATTGGGCTCTTGACACGGAGGTTGTGGGTTCGATTCCCACGGAGGTGTCCGAGTGATATTTCACTTAGTGCGATTTTCCCCAGTTGGTTAGAACATTGCAGGCTGAATCACCCTGATAGTCTGAAAAGAAAGATGATTCCGTGCTTAGGATCGCACGTTAAGCCGTTGGTCCCGGCTACTATATCTGCATGGGTAGCATGCCAACTCGCGATAGCCGTGATATGTATCGCGGGTTGGCGTACTACGACTTCTGGTGGTAGTAGTCGTTACATAAAAACCACCTCAGAGGCCGTAAGGCGGTCTGAAAAAACTCTGACACCAGGGCAAGTAGCATGCCAACCCGCGATAGCCGTGATACGGCTTTATCACGTCTTTAATCTCGTTCGTTCGCGCGCAAAAGAACGAGATAAAAGACGTGATAAAGCCGTATCACGGCTATCGCGGGTTGGCAATACCAGTGCTGGGCTCTGCCTACTCGATAAGAAGAAGATGAATCACCTTGCAGGTTCTGACACGAGCACTTGTTTCGCGTGGCGTTTGCGCGTCGCGTTTCTGCCTGCCACGAGGCTCCGCAATCCTTAATCTCTTCTTGTTCTTGATCAAAAACAATCCCTGAGATTGGGATAGGGATCCCACAAACTACTTGACACTGGCGGAAATGCAGTGCTAACGCATAAACAAGAGTCCATTAATCTTAACTATTATAAAACTGTAACAGAAGTGTGTCTGTACATTGAAGATATTTACAAAAAAAAGATTACGATATGATTTTTAGATGTCCCAGATTCCAAATCACCAATTTTTGGATCTTTTGTCTGTCTGTTTGTTTGTTTGTTCGTTTGTTTGGGTGTTTGTTTGTTCGAGCATCACGCAAAAACTACTGAACCGATTTTGATGAAAGTTTTGTAGCTTATGATCTGACTTAAAATCTGGTATATAATTTATGCGGACGAAGTCGCGGGTAAAAGCTAGTTATAAATAAAAGAAGAAGAAGATACAAATGACAAGAGATAAGCACGTGCGAGTGAGAAAGGACTATACCTACCTACCATTGCCTACGGTCGTCTTCCACGAGGAGTGACTAGGTAAGTTACAATAATGTCTAGGGTCAGGGAGTGTCCGTACTGTAGGTACCTAGTCCCTATGTACTCTTTCTTATACTGTGCTTATACCAGTTAGGTACCTACCTAATTAATAAATCAATGATGCCAAAAAGCGAAACACGATCGGAATCTGATAATTTGTACGATAAGTCACGTAGGAATATTGACGGAAGTGGTGCCTTTTGTACGTGAGTGACAGTTGCATTTCTAAATAATCTAGCTGCCTAGATCAAGAGGCATAAATTATATAGATATACTGTCCATTTAGCTAAGTTCTTCACAACAATCTTGTAAAATAAATCCATTACTTTATGTTTCATCGACAAAAAATTATTCAGCTGTACATATTACAGCTACTCACTAATAGATGGCGCTGCCATTAAGTAATCTGACGCTAAAAAATAAGATGCAAATTAAACTTGTAAAACCACTATTCTATAAGAGATGGCGTTGTTGGTTCAAAAATTATCTGCTGTTCTAAAAGATAAGTTTATTTTGGTCCCCATTTTCCATTTCCATCATGATTAGTGTTGTATCATTGTTAGCTTTTGCTGCCCTCCTTTTAACACAATATTTACCTACCTACATTAACACATAAAATTACTTATGTTGTACCTAGTAGTATCTAATAAAGGTAGGTAGAAGCCTACTTCTAATACCTACTACCTCTAATAATTGTGCCTACACAATAAATTCCTTCGCATTACGTAGGTAAGTAGAGGTAGGTAGGTAGGTACTTCATCGAGATTCTGCAAAGGCTTTCAAGCATACTTGACGAGGCCATACATTTCTTCTGAGGTGATCAACTTCAATCCGACACACATGCACCAATTTAATCGTTATCTTAAGGCTATAAAGTTGAATTTCCTTTTTAATAGCCACTACATTAATCGCCATTGACAACTTTACTAATTTAACAAAAATATGTCCTATGCGACTTTACTAGAAAGGCGAAAATTCTTCAGCAAACGTTAAATAGAATCATAAAAGCTGTTAAAATAGTACGCACTGCATTGCAAACTTTAGTAAACGCCAATAAGATCGAAAATAAACAAACATAGGAAATAGACAAGATGTAACCCTATTATAAAATGTAGTGTCAAAATCAACAGGTGGATACTCCGAAGCATGTGACTTCTGAAATTAGTCGGGTGTAGTCACGATCTTTGGAGAATGCAAGACGCTGATTGGCCTACGCAAGACGGCAGTCGTTCGAATCTTTGCCGAAGCGAGCACGTATTGTACGCATGCGTGAAATTCTGAGTTTGAAAACAGAACTTTCGAAGTGAATTCGTTCAAAAATTCAACAAAAACTTTTATAACTTTTTCCTTTTTAAACAATATTTAAGTTTTTACGAATTTTCTCTGTGAAGTTTATAAACTGTTGCATAAAACTTGTGCCAAAGGAATTTCTTAACACAAAACGGGTTTGCCTCCAACTGTTTATATGGATTTTGTAACTCGCATAATTTTATAATATCGATTGAATATTCAGTGTGCTCTTGAGTTTGAATCTTGGAGTTGTTTGTCGTCAAATAATATTGGATTCCCGTTTTTAAAAGGTAAGTTCATAGACCTAAATTGCATCTAACTTTTAGCTTAGCTTCCTATAAGTTTATAAATGTGTTCTTATTTCCTCTTCTCTTTTTTTTCTACTGATGCCTGGATGTCGAATTTCTAAACGCTATCCTGTTTTTTTTATAGCTTTGTCCGGCTGCGGATTTCTTTTTTAACACCTAGGTACAACCCAGGCGAATTAACTAGGCACCTGGCTCGCACGTGGCTCGAGATTTGACACCCCTCCTGCTAACCCCCAGGCCAGGTACCAAGTTAATTCGCCCGTGTTGTAGGTACCTACAGAATCTAGGTAACCTATCTCATTGGATAGGTAGGGTGGATGCCCCGAATACCGGCCCTGCCCCTAATACCGGCCCTTTCGCCTTTTTTGCTTGATAATAAGGTTTCTAATAGTTTTACATATCAATATTCTTTTTGAAAAAATACTTTATATTCTGTGGAAAACACATGCCAAATTTGGTAACACTGGCACTTTTCAGTCAGTGTCAGTTAATAATTGAAATATGCAAGTCACCGAAATCGGCCATTTTCCTATTTTTTGGCTTAGTTTGGGACTTTGTTAAACAAGGTATATTTCACATATTTTCAACTTTACACTTTGTGATTTGTATGATATGGATTATACAACGTGTTAATGAATTAACGCAAAACTAGAAAATAGTTTGTTTAGAATCGAGAGCCGAATCGAATTATCATGGTTTCAACATGGGTAATTTTTTTCAAAATATTAAATAATTTTTTTGTAAAATTTTAAATTTACTGAACCCGATGTCAACCCACCCCACGGGCAAAACCACCCTACTTACTACCAAAACAAGATTATTAAAATGTATCCACGAGAACGTTAGCGCTTTCATTCATTGCTGAAATTTTGAAAAATCATTTTTGCCTCAAAACTTAAAATGCGAATAACTTTAAATTTTAACTACAAAAATAATAAAATTATTGTTTCAATCTAATTATTTTGATATAAATCAGTTGGGGTGTATGAGGTTTTGCGTTAATTCATTAACACGTTGTAGATATGATAATGTATTAATTTTTGTGTTTATTTCCTGACTTTTTCTTTTCTATCAGTGGGAATTGATGGGGCTGCAATTAGATACGCGCAATGTATGGTGTACATAATACCAGCCCGGGTGTGCTGGTATTTGATTTGTCGCATATCTAATTCCAGCCCTCGTCTAAACATCAAGGATGCCACAAACTAGTGTGCTTAAGACATCGAAATTTTGAGTAATTCCTGCATATGACTGTCTTAAATATGTGCTTATTTAATATTTGTATCTTGTTTTATCACTATAAACGTCACTACGTATGTTCTTTTTAATATAATCATAATTAATAATTATAAAAATGAAGCTTTAGCCATCATACAGAATAATTAAAATGCTCTAAGCAAACAATAAATCACAAAAATATTTAGTTTGATTTATTTACGTAAACTGCAACACAAAAACTCAAAAGGCATGACCCTATGCTGGGCTGGTATTTGGTACAAGAAAAACCGGCATTTGGGACAGAGGGGCCGGCATTAGAGCCATAGGGTCTTTTTCTATTTAATTTTTTTTTTTAATTTACTTTGTCAATATATGATAAAGGACAACCGCCGCTCTCCCTTGAAAAAATACCTTAAAATGTTTAGAAGTTTTGACTGAAGTCAAATGTGTAATAAATTATGAGGTTTTATAAAAACGACTCAGATAGTATCATTTATTTTTATTTAACGAGTTAATAAATAAATAAGTATAAATAAATTATAAAAAAGCAGCAACCCCAACATGGCTGGATATTTAAATTTTTCTTTATAATTTTCAAATTTTTCTATGGAAAAATTTCAACGATTTGTAAAATTTCGGAGAATTACCCATCAGTACGATCACATCGCATCGCACCATCGCGCATGCGATGGCAATAGGATACCGCCCAGGTAGATATCTCACCGTGTGACCTCTAGTGCCTAAATAAATATTGTTCATTCTTCTAACTAAAGAGACAAGCGAAGGTCAATTTAACCATTCCAATATTGTACAATTTGTTTGCTCGATCAAAACAAAAACATGCATAGTTGTATGATTATTTTATTTTTAAAACTATGTAATAAAATAAATAAATAAATAACGCTCACAGGCACATACATTGTAATGATCCCAAGTAAGCCTCAGGCTTTTTGTTATGGGAATCATACAACGGCACAAACATATAACATCCATGACCGAACCGGGATTCGAACCCAGGACCCTGGTTTGGCAGTCCGGCGCAAATAATTTTTATATGTAGGTACCTATAATATTTATTTGGGTGATTCTTAAATTCGTCCCTATCCACATCCCTACTGGGCCGAGTCAGCGAAATTAAAAAAAAAAATTTTTGTTCCATCCATCACTGATTCCAAAAATTATTTTGCCTAACTTAATAGTCAACGTTTTTTTGAATATTATAATGAAAATTGTAATATCATTGATTAAGTAGGTATACTACTATTTAAATATTAATTAATCGTGTATCATACTCATGAAATTTGTTATTTGCAGCTGCCCAAATAAATTTGGATTGATACCTACCTACCTGTATAATTATATAAATATGTATAGTTTCCTAAATAATTAGTTGGCAATTAAATTACAACCTTATGACCTTTGGTAGACACATTATAATTAACTGTAGGTATTATAGTATATTATTATTTTGTTAAGTGCTTTTAAGATTGGATTGGATTTCGATGCTGCGACCTTTGGGTCACAGCACTAGCTTAATCATAGTGGTTATGGCAATAAGGCCCTTAATAGCAAGGCCATTGGTAATTTACAACCTTTAGGTACCACTTAGGTATTACCACAATACCACAGAATACCGAATTGTTTAAAAATGTGAAACCCATAATGTTACACTTCCAAAAAATAAATAATTTCTATTTAAATCGTGGAGTTGCACTCAGTAGGTACGGTACGGTCCATTTGTATTCATTTAAAATACCAGAAAAAAATACCCGGATTTTTTACAGACAAAGCTTTGTCTGTACAACTAAACTAACTAACTATTTAAGAAATACCCGGATTTTTCTGGTTTTTTAAATGAATACAAATCGACCGTACCGTACCTACTGAGTGCAACTCCCCGATTTAAATAGAAATTATTTATTTTTTGGTAGTGTAACATTATACAAATTGACTGACTTATACAAGGTGTTACAAAAATACAAATAAACATTTTAGGGGGTGTTTAAGACCATCAAACTGAACAACTTTCACTATGGGACCAATATCGAAATCGCAAAAAAAAAAAAACTGATGTTTCATCATCATCATCATCATATCAGCCGATAGACGTCCACTGCTAGACATAGGCCTCCCCAAAATGGGAAAATTTGCCATAATCGCCATAATGCAATGCGTTTGCGTTGTTCCAAACTAAACTACAGATCTACTCGAGCTAAATGTATCGGATAATTTTTTTTTCGGGAATCGATGTTGGTCCCTTAGTGAAAGTTTTTCAGTTTGATGGTCTCAACAACCCCCTTAAAAGATTGAAATGTTTAATTTTACTTATGTAACACCCTGTAAAAATCCTAAATCGGTCTTCACCGATCCTCTTGCTACCTAATCCGTCACGTAATCGTAGCAACGCTCTATTGCCCTATGCCGAGGTCCGTACCCCTTGCTACCTAATCCGTCACGTAATCGTAGCAACGCTCTATTGCCCTATGCCGAGGTCCGTACCCCTTGCTACCTAATCCGTCACGTAATCGTAGCAACGCTCTATTGCCCTATGCCGAGGTCCGTACCCCTTGCTACCTAATCCGTCACGTAATCGTAGCAACGCTCTATTGCCCTATGCCGAGGTCCGTACCCCTTGCTACCTAATCCGTCACGTAATCGTAGCAACGCTCTATTGCCCTATGCCGAGGTCCGTACCCCTTGCTACCTAATCCGTCACGTAATCGTAGCAACGCTCTATTGCCCTATGCCGAGGTCCGTACCCCTTGCTACCTAATCCGTCACGTAATCGTAGCAACGCTCTATTGCCCTATGCCGAGGTCCGTACCCCTTGCTACCTAATCCGTCACGTAATCGTAGCAACGCTCTATTGCCCTATGCCGAGGTCCGTACCCCTTGCTACCTAATCCGTCACGTAATCGTAGCAACGCTCTATTGCCCTATGCCGAGGTCCGTACCCCTTCCTACCTAATCCGTCACGTAATCGTAGCAACGCTCTATTGCCCTATGCCGAGGTCCGTACCCCTTGCTACCTAATCCGTCACGTAATCGTAGCAACGCTCTATTGCCCTATGCCGAGGTCCGTACCCCTTGCTACCTAATCCGTCACGTAATCGTAGCAACGCTCTATTGCCCTATGCCGAGGTCCGTACCCCTTGCTACCTAATCCGTCACGTAATCGTAGCAACGCTCTATTGCCCTATGCCGAGGTCCGTACCCCTTGCTACCTAATCCGCCACGTAGTCGTAGCAACGCTCTATAATTGCCCTATGCCGAGGTCCGTACCCCTTCTGCCTTTAGCATTCAGCACTTAATAGTAGTACTAACGTCCTTAACCTGATTTGACCTTTCAGGGCGCTTCGTCGGCACTAGTGTGGGCCCTTCATTGCCGGAATAGAAAGCAAATAATAATTTATGCTCCCTAAACAACGCTGTATTTGTCATTTAAAAAGCCAGTCAAGTGAGTTCAGTCTCGGCTCGTTTACCACCCTCGCCTGCGGCTCGGGCTGCAATCCTGTCTCTCTCTACTGATAAACAACTTAGCTCACATGTGATATGTGTAATTTAAGTCATTTTGTACCTAGTCGAGTACCTACTATCATTTAAAAATAAATTCTAATAGGTACCAATTTGTTTTGAAGATATTAATTTGTCCGGTGCTTGGAAGATGACGTTTCAGCCATAGTACAGACCTTCAGGTCATTCAGGTCAACCCAACTTAGGTAAAAGTCAAAGCAGTCAGACCCAGGGAAACCAACCTTGGAGCTTCGCTTTTGGGATAATCGCTCGCGCGGTTCTAAATCGCAGCGCAGTTTTGTAATTTGTTACCTTAGACAATTTAATAGGGACGAGTTAAGCGTGTCATTCTACTAAGAAACATTTCTGCCACTTTTTGCGGGGGGCGAGGTAACATGAAATCCGCATCTTTGGATTTTTTTCCTCATAAGTTTAGATTCTAATTTTGAATGTTAAAAATCATGAAAAGCAGTCTCGTGTGAACCCCAAACGTTCTAAGTTCAAAATTATTGTTTCGCTATTATAGGCTGTCTCGTTTAGTGATAAGGTGTAAAATTGGGTGTAAATGCGCAAGATTAATTGATCTAATATCGAGATCTAATACCGTGGTAGAGGGGAAATGCTACCGCAAGGCGAGTCCCTATTAAATTGTCTAAGTTTGTAACAAACCATCCAATTAAAATTCCAACTTTATCATAATTATGGAACCGAGATAATCTTTAATAAGGTACTTACACAATTTACATAACCATAACAAGAGAAAAGTACAACTAAAACCATTCATAAATTTCGCAAACATCACTTTCATACTTTATATTTTGTAAAGTTAAACAACTTTCTTTTTACATAATGCCGTTTTTATGTAAAATTCTTGTTCATATGTTAACGATGCTCATTTTTCGACACGCCTTCGGATCTGTGCGTTACTTGCGAATGGTATTGCTAAAAGTTTTTAAAAGGTACTTCCAAACTACTGTAGTTGGTGAACGAGTTTTACACCCTAAGTTAAACACCCTAGTAATATTTAAGGGGGTGCTTCAGACCATCAAACTGAAAAACTTTCACTATGGGGCCAACATCGAGAAAAAATAAAAAAAATCTGCTGTCCCATACATTATAGTCGAGTCGGTACTGCAGTTTTGTATGGGACAGCAGATTTTTTTTATTTTTTCTCGATGTTGGTCCCATAGTGAAAGTTGATCAGTTTGATGGTCTGAAGCACCCCCTTAAGTATTACTAGGGTATTTTGTTACACCCTGTATACTTGATTCCATATAGGAACGAAAATATTTTCTGATTCCTATTTAGGTTTCTAACCAATTCTGATTATCAAAGGAGTCAATTTATTGTAGGCCCACAAACGGTTACGTTTATTGATGGTATTACGCTCTAAAAACATAATTTACTGTGGTAATCTTGTTGATCGAAGAAAAATGCAAACGGAATTATGAAATAAATATAAAAATGCACCGTTTTGCCTTTTTTGCTGAGATTCTGTTTTCCTATTAAAACGGCACATAAGCAATGCGTGTATAGGTACATCTTAGTATGTTAAGGTTACTCCTCCCATCTGCAAGGCTCTCTTTCTGACTAGCAAACTTTTGCAATTAGCCATCCCGCTTCAATTGCGCGGCTCCGGTCAGAATTTTCCGTTTTCTTTGAAAACCTGTATGATTTTATATGAATTTTCAAAAAATAAGAAAACGACATCATTTTATATTGTATTGTGAAGAATATTGTAAATTTTCATATTCTTCTGATCAACAATGTAAGAGTAAAACGGTTACAACTGGAAAAAAAGAGGTGACTTTGGAGCCGATTTTCTTCAGTTTTATTAATTAAAATAGATTTCGAGAAAAACCACATCACTTCTCATATCCTGTTGATTGTTCAGTTTTATTTTCTGCTTAAAAAGTGCCATAGTTAATGTATAAAATGGTTACAAAGTTACTCAAAACCGGGCGGACGCCCCTTAATACGAAAATAAAAATAAATAACCAACATATATCTTACCAAGACAAGTTGTACGATAACTGCGATTACGCGACACTCCGTTTAGATGAGGTATAGCTAATATCACCACTATAATCTAGTCTCTAGATTTTATGAGATAGAGTGAGAGATCTAGATATTCTAGAGATTATGAGAAACAAACCGACATGAGTTCTATAACTATTATAAGCCAACTATACGCTAATGTTTTTTGGGGGCCTTTTTCCCATAGCTGGAGAAATTATCTCTTTTAATATAATTTAGTTATCAGAAAGATATACCTACTATCTTGGACGTTACCGAAGCTGTCCCAAGAATAAGTGAGAAGAGAGAACAAGGGCCTATTTCACCACTTCTAAATTAGTTCTTGGTTGCTTATTGCTTATTGTGAGCTAGGTTTTCTAGTGAATCTTGAAACACTTTTCGGTATCCCACTTCCCCTTCTAAATACCCACAAATGACGTCATCAACATTTCATTACCTTTACATGATGAACTATATCATCATGTTATTAAAAATAGTATTCTAGCTCGAAAAAAAGCTAAAAATGTGAGTGTAGCGTTATTTTTAAATGTTTTTTTTACTAAGAAGATAAAACTAAAATATATTTTATGCAGTCCGCTCCCCTATTATCAAAACATGAGACCTCTTCCATCAAATAGTTTAAATTATAATTATAACAATAAGCATTGCGTTTAAGAGCGTTTTTTTTTTATATTTCACAAAGTTGTAGAAATGTTCATTGTTTAAGAATTAGGTGTACAATTAGCGTGCGAAATATTTAATTACAACAGTGTCCCAAGCCATTGTGTTAATATTAGCAGTTTCCTTAGTGCTTTTATGTCATATCCAGATAAAAGAAATATTTATGATCTGTTCTAGTTATTTGGTATTAAAATCTTTAAGATTTTGTGTCCATTGTTTTGTAAAGAATTAGGATAAATGTTTTAATTATTCTGTGTCGTTTTAGAATGAATTCCGTTTTTGTCGTTATATTATAATACAGAAATAGATCTTTTTCCCATAGGGGCAATAGATCTCCACTTTGAGCGGTGGTTCTCCTCTTCTCTCGTCTCGCTTTCTCCAGATAGGTAGGTACATTACATACTATACTTTTTCATACATTCACGTATTCCAAATTACTACCAAGTTTTTCATCACAATACAAAAAAAAAGTGCAAACTGTTAAAGGTGTTTGATCGATAGCTTTATTATTACAAAAAATATATATCTGCCTCCGTTGTCTAATGGTTAAGAGTATTGGGCTCTCGTCACGGAGGTCGTGGGTTCGATTCCCACGGGGGACACCTAGTAATCGTTTAGGCTAATATTGTCCAATTCCAGATTGGTCTAGTGGTTTTAAATGGTCCAATGCCTGGTTGGTCCAATTCCAAAAATGTCCAATGCCAACAAAGGCCAATTCCAATTAAGTCAAATTCCCAGAATGTCCAGTCAAAGTTGAGTCCTTCGGGGGGACACAACCATGACTTTAAAAGCTCCACTAATATACAGGGTGTTAAGGAAAAGTATCATTATCCTTTAAACCACACGCTCTACCCATCAAACTGAACAACTTAACAACAACAACAACAACAACTTCAACTTTCAACTTTTACTACGGGAGTAAACCTGTCGAAACAAAAAAAAATTACAACTTTTCCTTACACTGTATATCGCAATCACACAATAAGTAATACTCGCCCCCTAATCACCCCCTAGCCACCCCCTAATCACCTCTACGCACCCCGTAGTCACCCCCACGCACCCCTTAATCACCCCCACGTACCCCTAGTTACCCCCACGCACCCCCTAGTCACCCCCACGCACACCTTAATCACCCCTAGTCACCCCCAAGCACACCTTAATCACCCCTAGTCCCCCCCCACGCACCCCATAATCACCCCCACGCACCCCGGAGTCACCCCCACGCAGTAACCGCCTAAACGCTAGTAATATGTCACTTTGTGCGTTTTTCCCCAGTTGGTTAGGACATTGCAGGTCGAATCACCTGAGTGTCTGAAAAGAAAAATTATTCCGTGCTTCGGATGGCACGTTAAGCCGTTGGGCCCGGCTACTATCTCAGGTGGTTGTAGTCGTTACATAAAAATCACGTCAGAGGCCGTAACGTAAGGCGGTCTGAAAAAACTCTGACTCGATAAGAAGAAGGAAAAAAACATTAGGAAAAATAAAATAAAAATTAGGTACTAGGTTTTTTTTTTTTTTTTTTTATTAACTATGGGTTTGCTCTTGACCTCAATCCAGTCCTCAGGACGAAGATGGGGTCGTAGATGTAGCGAGCTTACCCAGAAGATGCCTATTCACTCGTACTTTAAAGGAATCCGGGTTGTAAGTACTCGGAAATACTGACGCAGGTAAGGCATTCCACTCCTTGGCTGTGCGCATTATAAAAGATTCAGAAAGGCGCTTGGTGCGGATATGTGGGATGTCAACCAAGAAGGGGTGATATCCCGCGGTGCGTCTGGAAGTCCGATAGTAGAAAGGGGAAGGTGGGATGAGCTCATGTAGCTCTTGGGCACACTCACCGAAGTACAATCTGTAGAAGACCGACAAGCAGGCCACTCTGCGGCGGTGGGCTAGGCTATGAAGCTTGGCCTCCACCAGCTTACTATCGCCAATGAGCCTCCTGGCTCTGCGTTCAACCGAGTCGAGTGCGGCAAGTTGATACTTGGCTGAGCCATCCCACAGGTGGCAGCAGTACTCCATACATGATCGGACCTGAGCTTTATACAATACTAAGAGCTGTCCAGGAGTGAAGTACCGCTTCACCTTGTTCAAGATGCCCAGCTTTTTGGCCGCAGTTTGAGCCTTAGACTCGATGTCAGCGCCGAAGTTGAGTTTCGTGGTCAAGCTTATACCCAGAAGCCCAAGACTGTCGGAAACAGGGACAGATGTACCCCGGAAAGTAGGAGTCAGATTAAACGGACTCCTTTTTGCGGTGAACAGACAAGCCTGTGTTTTGGTGGCGTTGAAGTTGACTAAATTATTGTCACTCCACTGGGAGACAAGACTTAAAGTCAAGTTTGTTCGCTCAACCATGGCCTCCCTCTGCGAGCGTATTTTATCCCCGCTGGCCCCTGCGCCAGATACATATCTCTCCATGACAGTACTGTCATCTGCATACCCAACAATACCTGACACAAGGAGGTCATTGATGTGCAGCAGGAAAAGTGTCGCGGAGAGAACAGACCCTTGAGGAACTCCAGCATCAATTGCCATAAGGTCAGAAGAGCAGCTGTCAATGACAACTCTAATCGACCGTTCTCTCAAGAAATCAGATATCCAGCTGCAAAGATCAGCGGGGATGCCATAAGCGGGAAGCTTGCTCAGCAAACTAATAAGGTAATAGGTAAGTACCTAAATCTATAACAACCAAACAGCTACTGCTGCTGATTGTTTTTAAAACAAAATGGTCTACAGCACACGATTAATTGATATTATTGCAACCTTCGGCGATTGTCTATTGTCGAAATATTCACACGCATTCGTTCAGTCCCACACTACGAAGAGATGAATGGCAAACATTGTGAAATAGGCTTCCGGGAGTCATTGAAAATTTAACGTAACAGCCTTTGAACGTTCCAGGAAAAAGCCGTGTAAAGAACGAGGCGAGAACCTTCAAGTTTGATTACTGAGGAAAAGGAACGCATAGATGTCCTTCCTATTTCTATGGAGCGATGACGGTGGAAGCAAGAAGCCAAGTTGTCAACTATTAAAGTCTCCAAAATTCTGCCAGAAGGTGTAGTCTACTAGAAAAGAACTACTTTTCAATTCAAATTCCAAAAATTTATTCTGAGAAATGTTTAGGAAGAACTGCGAACAAGCAGTTAAGTTGCTGATTTGTGTGATCATCCGCACTAATAAGGGAAGGTTTGTGCTCTGTGCCTAATTGCCTATGCAGTGGGGAGGATACAGGCTGATGATGATGCAAGCACGTAGCCAGACTTTGGGTTGGGGAGGGGGGGACATTCATTTTCGGCGGGAATTTTCATTGAAGAACGATAAAAAAATAATTGCTGTGATAACTGTTCCATACAAATATTAAGATTTCGGGGGGGATCATCTCGATTACCTATTTATGTGGTTGATCTTCTTATTCGAATCTAGGGACCTCATGTTTCGTTTGTCTTGTTTTGACATCCTAATAAATAAATTAGATTTTTCCTTCATTACTAAAATTAAAATTGCCCGAATTAGAGATAAAATAAAAAACAATCTACACTTGGAATACCTACCTATCTCTTCCAAAGTCGTTTTTATGGGACGAGATTAAGAAGGGTGTAAAGCTAGGGGGGAGACTTGTCCAATAATCGGAAGCAACAAACAGGTTGGAAAAAATAAAATAAAATCTGTTTGTTCTAATCACGGACCTAAAAAAAAGACGGACGTAATGTTACATTAAAAAGAGCTACAAATTTCGTTTGTTCTATAAAGCACCTACACTCACACAGACGCACCAGTTCTAGGCGCAGGTGCGACAACCCGCCGCCATTTTGTCCCGCGCAACAGGGCGACAGCACGCACACTCATATAAATGGGTGCTTCACTTTTGATTAGACGAGATTCCGTCCGTCTTTTTTTCAGGTCCGTGGTTCTAATACGTAATTTAGTAATGTTATTTACTACCTACAGAACAGCAAGTAACTCAATGGACAGGAATGCATCATCAAAAATACATAATTGAAACAAGCGGCCGATCCGTGACGAAACTGACAAGACAAGAAATGAAACCTCGTATCTCATTTGGAATTACAAATAATCGCAATTACCAAACGTGTCCTCCTGAACTCGTGTCTAGTGATGTCCTAATGTCGATATAGCTAATGTAAATGTTATCGATGTTTCTGTATATCAATGAAATGGAATGTTGCAATCCTGCATCGCAATCTCGTGATCATTTTGGTCGTTTAGGAGACAAACAAGTACGAATTTTAATGTAGAGCACATTGTATTTTATAGGTTGCTCACTTTAATCATCTATACCCTGAAAATTTTGGTCGTGTTTTCCTTGTAGGTATATTGTGATCTACAGGGTGTAATTGAAATGAGTCACCATATTTAAACCACCCCGGTTCAGAGTTTCAGACCATCAAACTGAAAAACTTTATTATGGGAGCAGACCAGAAATTACAAAAAATATATCAGCTGTTCGAGTCTTTAGTTACCAAAATACAAGAGGCAGATTGCGCAAGATATTTTTATTGTACAAAGAAGTATCGATATTAAAACAACACTAGCAATTACAATCGAACGGTTAACGCACGATCACGTACGAGATAATGCGCGGCGTGAGAGAACGCGCAATTTCTCATGCGCCTGCGCCGTTGTAATCATTATGCATGGGAAGCCATAGTTGCGACTTTTCCGCATTTTTCCTAGTCTAGAATGTCTAAATGGATACTGTTATTGAGACATTGTCACGTTTTTTGTGACCAGAAGAATTTACTTCGGTTATTTGGATAAACATGACATTTAGTTTATCGCTGCATTTTTGTCTTGCAACGAAACATGAACCTTGAATGCGCAGAAATCAATATCGGGTCTATTTGGCGGGGGAACGCAGGAGGCAGCCGACGCGCGAACGCCATTGGCCGATTCGACGCCTTTTACGTCATCAGCCTGCGCCAAAATCCCTACCACTTTCCCCCAGCGCTCATGATAAGGTAGTTTAGGGACATGATTCATTGGGCGACCTGTAATTTGCTTCTTCTTGGTTTCTCTCCATGACAGGAGGTTGGTAGTCGATTCTGCATATCCCTATGCCGATCTCTTGCCAAACGAAACAGCTGTTTGAAGCTGGCGATGCCTGTCCACTCTTTCAGGTTCGCAAGCTATGACATTCGTAGCCTACCGACGCTTCTTTTGCCCTCTTGTCTATTATTATAGTCTGTAGCAGCTTGTATCCTTATCGTATAGTTTAGTTTTTTATGTAAGTGATTAACTATTTTTTCTCGATTGAGCTTCCAAAAGAGATTAGTTCAGTTCTTGCTACTTCAGTGATCATCATCAGTCGATGGATGTCCACTGCTGGACATAATACCTCCCCCAAAGATCGTCACAACGATCGGTCCTGCGCTGCTCTCATCCAGTGGGTTCCCGCCGCCTTCACCAGGTAGTCAGTGCATCAGTTACTTTAAAGTGCTTTAATAGTTATGGAAAAGTAACGATAAAATTGCGTAAGCATTAGAAAAAGTCGTGAAAATAGATACACAGAAGCAAAACACTATGTAAAACGTTTTTAAAAATATTACCGTTCCTACTAAAATGCAGAAGCAGAATCTTACGGCATTGCATAAAGTATATAATTACCTCTCGCAAGTCGCAACCTAAGTGTTTAATTGTTACCTATTTCTTGTGATTTTTTTTCGTGTTTCTTATCTCGAAATCTTTCTTTTGCAACGTTTGTTTCGAAGCTTGTCTAGTGTTTACCTTTTGGCCTTTGAAAAGACTAATTTTACAAGCGGTTTTTTTATGGTAAAAATATTGTAGATTGCAAACGTAGAAACAAAAATGCATGGGCAATCAACCTATTATCCATTTTGGATAGCGTCGAGGATAGCGCAATCAAAAAATCGCGTAGGTACGAGGATCTCATACAAAAACGTCAAACCGAACTTTACACAGGTAAGAGAATAAATTGAGTAATATCAGTGCAAATCTTGTTCTGATACAAGATTTTGCACCCTTGTAATAGAATAGTTTTTTAGGAAGGAAATTTTAATTAAAATACAACGAAAAACGCTTATTGTAAATTGTGGTATGACGGCAATTAAATTAAAAAAGAATTAAGTTACTTTACTCGACAATAATTTAAAATTTGATAAATTCTGTGAGTTGCAGGTTACTTGCAAATTGTCATTGTCATCATATCGAATTATCGAATACATAAAAACCACTATAACCTTGCACAGTCATAAGTAGCAGGTGCGTTACAATTCATTACCAAGTTATAGTGAACAAGTGTTTGTAGTTATCATGTAGATCCTCAACATAAAGGCGTATCGTATAGCCGAAATAATTAAAAACCATAAATACGTATCATAGATAGTATTGTAACTAGAATATAACTGGGCTATTGTTCTGTTGTTTAGATCATTTCGCTGTTTTGTGTAGGGCTGCCACCTTTAGAAAATAAAAACAAAATGCACTTGAACCCGCACCCTCCCAAACCGGGGAAGTGCGTTATCCAATTTTGCTACCGAGCCCACTAGCCAGAGAACGAAATTTTCAATCTGTTGCGTCTTGTTCGCTCACGTCCCCTCAAGACGCAAGACGGGGACGTGAGCGAACAAGACGCAGATTGAAAATGTCGTTCTCTGGCTAGTGGGCTCGGTAGCGAAATTGGATAACGCACTTCCCCGGTTTGGGAGGGTGCGGGTTCAAGTCCCGCCCGAGACTGAATTTGTCAATCTTTAATTTGATTCCAAATAGCACAACATGGCTGTAACATGTTTAAAATCAATAATGTTTGAAAATGCACTTATTATTGTTTGATTTTAAATATTTTCTTTTATTTGAATTATCAATTATCAAGTTCTATAAAATATGAATACCTATTTTTCTAAGTTGAAAAGGTCATTTTTAAACAATCCTAAATAAAGTAAATCAATCAAATGATAAAACTTTATTGTACTTACCCCAAAACATACGTAGCAAAGGAAAAATAAACAAAAAATACAAGCGGTACAAAATACGCAAAAACAACAAAATAAAGCGGGACGGTCTTATCGCTGAAAACTTCTTCCTGACAAAGGGTTATTGGCGAGTAATACGGGCAATAAACATACAATATCAGTTAGTAAATAAGCCTCGGAAAAGGTGGCAACCCTAGATTTTAGACAATCCGGTGTATTAACAACAATGGCAATGGCAAACTGGATGATTGAAGATGAGATAGAACTGGTTTAATGATGTTTTTAAGCGGTTGCCTAGCTATGATTATGATAAGAGCTTAGAGCGAGTACTTCAATAAAGGGAGGTTAGATTGACCATTTAAAATCTAAAATCGTTTTACGTCCGTACCTCATTTTAACAAACGATCCAATTTTTATATTTAATTGATCTGATAAATTAATTTGAATGGTTATCATTTAAATCGTTTATTTCAATAAAAACCTGATACACCGATAACCTCGATTTTATCTATAAATTGCGTGTAGACCTCTTAAATTCTTATGTGAATATCCATAAAAACTGGTCAAGTGCGAGTCAGTGGTTCCGTAGTAATTTACTAATATCAACAAATCCAATTGGAATAGGACGAAAAAGCCAGATCGGCTGCTGTTGAAAATAGCCTGAAACATCAACTAACGATGAACAAATATAAATATAAATATCTTGGACACTGTCACACAAATTATCTAGTCACATTTTAAAGTACCAGAATCTAGCCTGGACTTGTATTATGATGACTAGACAACGATATAGAATACATATATACATACAAACATCCATGACTCGGATACAAATATTCATATTCATCATACAAATATTTGTCCCTTACGGGATTCGAACCCGCGACCCTCGGCACAGCATGCAGGTTCACTACCGACTGAGCTACCGGGCTATAGAGATTGAAATTAGTAACAATATCGATACTGCTATCGATATTATCGATCTTTTCGATGCTATCGATAGTTTTTGATTTAAGACAATTTGATACTATCGATAGTATTTAAATGTAATTGTATCCATATATAGCATTTCAATACTATCGATAATCGATAATTTCACTATTTTATTTTATTTTATTTTATTTTATTTATTTGACACACAAAACAGGAAACAATCAATGAAATAATAACACAAGAACATTATAGCTTAAATCTAGATTGCAACCCTAAACATGCATGTACAGAAACATTAAAAATTGCGACTTAAAAACTTAGATATAATGTAGTATTTTATTGTAATTTAACCTAAATATAGTAAATATGCAAACATTTGAACATATAACACTAGTTATTAATAACAAAGTGATAAGAATGTTACATAAGGATTCTCTTAATATTATTTTTAATAACACCAATTTTGTTATTAAATATATCCAACTCTGGGTTATCATGGGCAACATCATTTAGTAGTCTACACATTCTCACAATCGGATTATAGAACGATGTATTATTTTTATACACCTGCAGTGAAAATATTCGTGGATTGCGAGTTACGAAACGTATATTGATGTTTAAAAGTGACAATAAGCTAGGGCAATCTATAGTCGAGTGTAGAATTTTATGTAAATAAATGAGGTCCTGGTGTTTTCTCCTAACTTGGAGAGAACAAATGTTAAATTTTAATAGCCTATCGGAGTATGTGCTAAGTGTACGACCATAACCATACCGGTAGCAAATGAACCTGAGACATTTCCTCTGCACGGCCTCGATAGCTTCCGAGTGGACAGTGTAGTATGGCGACCAGACAACAGAACCATATTCCAGGATACTTCTGACAAGACTATTGTACAGCAAAAGGCAGCTGTTGGGATTTTTAAAGCCTTTAGTACTTCTCATGACGAAGCCCAGGAGTTGACCAGCTCTACCAATAATATGTGAATAGTGATCACGAAATGACAGCTGTTCATCAAACATTACACCCAAATCCCGCGCAATGGTTTTCCTATCAAGAATTGTAATTGTATTGTTAGGCAACGCTATTATCGACCACTTGTCCGCACTCGCACTAGAGCCCGTGTGGTACAGAGTGATCTAAAGGTGAAGATACTGATGATAATAATAATAACGTATTTTAGAAGCAATTTCGAAATAAACATTTTTCGCAAAGTTATTTTATTTTGACACATTCAATATTGATACAGGTTGAGTTGAGTTGACACTACGCTTGAAAACGATATCCTTGTCTAGCTATGAGAACAAAATATGGATGTATTTAGAACGTACGGGTAAAGGAACCCTAAAAACGTTTAGCAATACACCACATACTCGTAACATACAACATAACACGACAAATATTTCTCCATTAATGTTTCTTATGTTGATTCTTGCAACATGCGGTCAGCAATTTACCAGCAGTTTTCCGTCGTACATTTTTAGGGTTCCTTGGATCTAGATTATGTATCTAAATAGTTGGTCGAGTTAACTATTAAAATAATGAGTATAGTAATTTTTTTAAAGAAATACTTAGGTGATATCTATGGCACATCCACTACCACCTACAAATGACATACAGGAACGCCCTTTTTCATACACACATACACTCACGCCTGGGGTAGGCAGAGACAATTTTATCGACGTTTTTTTATTTCACATGTTCTAAACATGTTCAAATATTGTCAAAGAATGAATAGTTGTATACGATTGATTGTGAAAGTGTGGAATCAAAATAACACTCCAGTAATTTACCAAAAAGCGTATTATTTAATAAAGTATGTAAGACTTAAAATATTCATGGTTTTCTATCTGACTTGCCAATTCATAATAGGACCAGTTTTAGGTTAAGTATAGGATATTTTTTTCTTAATCTGTAACAAAACAATATCTAAAATAATTATTAGATATTTAATTATTAACCTAAACCACTCTAAAAATAAAAACAAATAAAAACGATTCAATTTTTAACTTGTTTAGTAAAATCTGTTAGTACTTACATCAATATTTCTTTAATAATTATTATCTTATTATTTTCCTAAACCACTCCCAAAATAAAAACGTATAAAACTATTTAACTTTCAACAGTTAAGTTTCAGAACTTAGAACCTCTTTAAAGAGAGAGCTTTTTTGCTTTGTAAATTCTGTCTCAAAACAATATCTAAAATAATTATTATCTAATTATTTATCTAAACCACTTCTAAGACATAATGTAAAAACTTTAAACAGTTTAGAACCCCTCCAAAGCGAGAGTTTTTTCGCATACCGCAAGCGAAGGCATGCGCGCGCGCATGACGCAATCGCGTCAGGTCGTCGGTATGTACTCAAACTGGTTTAGAACTCGAGAATCTAATCTGCCGGCATCGCTTGGTCACTTAACGAATGCTTAGTTAATGCCTGTGGGTCTACCCGCACATTCGAACTTCGCAATTGCGTGAATGTTTTCGTTCCAATGTCAACTCTATTACAATGAAGTGCGGACCGAAACAGGGGCGATAATCGAAACATCGAAAGTCCGGGTATACAGGGCCTGTTTTGCTGGCTGGTTGGTGGTAAAAAATGTGCTAACTCGCCCGCGGGTAACATTTTTGTGGGACGAGTTGAAAGAAAGAAAGAAAGAAAAATCTTTATTCACCATTAAAGGCACACACGAAACAACAGAGTACATTAATAGAAATAGTAGGTAGGTAGTAGCGGTGTGTGCCGCGACGGTGAATAGGACACGACTCAACGTAGTGCCTTACTTGATAAGCAAGGCGTTGATTTTCTGCCGTGCCTGACAGAGCAGGAGTGCAATTTCCGAATCTCACACTTTCAAAATCATGATCGAATGATGCATAATTTCCATAGTAATTTTTACACTTCTAAATCAGCAGTGGATTTTAACGTGTGACTCAAAAATACCACTCCTGTGCTGTTACTCTCCGCAAACCAACTGTGTGCTTAAAGGATACTTTAAAGTTTAATTATGTAGTGTAATAAATAATTTATAATAAATATAATGTAGGTATGTAGTATATAGTGTATGTAAATAGTATATAGTGTATGTATATAGTGTGTGTATATAGTAAATAGTGTGTGTATGATATTATACCCAACCAATAATATGACGCAAGTAATACCCACTTCTAAACGCGCACAATATAGTCGCTAAATTATTCTGACACGCCAAACCCTTGCCTCCGCATCAGGGACCTGGCTGCGCTTGTTGTTCGAGTAACCACTTTTTGAAATGTGTTTTAACAGTTTGCTTAGAAAGAGGTCGCCTAAGTGGTGGTGGAAGATTATTCCAGCACTTTGTCGCCTGGTAGCGGAAGCTTCCCTCGAATGTTCTTGTTTTGTGAAACGGCGTTGCCAGCAGGTAGCAGTTATACCGTCTGGAATTGTAGGTTTTATGAAAAGTGTACCACTGGAGCTTATCGTATAGATACTTGGGGTGTTTATATCTGATAATACTATGAACCAAACCAGCCATATGGAGAGATCTTCGAGATTCCATATTGAGCAGACCACGTTTATTCAGTTCGGGTGTGATATGACTGCGAGGCGGTATTTTATAACAGTATCTTATGCAGGAATTCTGTACTCTTTGGAAAATGCGTTTAGTGTGAGCGAGCAGACAAGGGCCAACAACTACACGACTTGACACTTGGGCTAAAATGGGTAGCAAAACTGTTGGTGCTTTTTGCACGTTCAATATCAAAATGAGTCAACCAACTAGTTGATTTAAGTCCCGAAATATTGAGAAGGTGTACATTTTATTACAGACTGATTTTAGTTTTTGGTTTCCTGAAAATATTCCGAGAGATAAGTGTACTTTTTGCAACCAGCAGCAAGGCTGATTCAGTGTTTATGGGGTATAGAGCATCTCTGTGATGGGGATGGACACGGTCTGCCTGCATAACTCCAGTCGGTTTAGGAGTTACTGATGATTAAAGGAGTTAATTTTTTACAGTCCTTTAATCATCAGTAACTCCTAAACCGACTGGAGTTATGCAGGCAGACCTGGTCCATCCCCATCACAGAGATGCTCTACACCCCATAAACACTGAATCAGCCTTGCTGCTGGTTGCAAAAAGTACACTAAAGGTGGCCGTTGACAGGCGACCGCACGCCGCACGCCTCAACCGCATGTAGTTGCGGCGTGCGGTCGGCTTCCCATTCACGACCGCAGCGACGTGTCGCCGCGACACGTCGCGACCGCACGCCTCATGCGGTCGGCTACCAATTTGCTCCTTTATATACAAAGGATCAAGAGAGCGATTTTTGAAAGTCATACGTTGAACTCAGCAGTTGAACATATCAAAAATTACTATGATAATGAAGATACGCATCTTTCTGCTGCTGATTTGACTTTAAAAAATCGCCCTCCTGGAGTCCTGGAGTATGATTTTTGATAGTCAAATCAGCAGCAGAGAGATGCATATCTCCATAGTAATTTTGACATTGTTCATCGAATGAGTTTTAAAAATCGCACTCCAGTGCCGCGATTGCGCTAATTTCAAACATCCAAGTTCAATCCTAAACCAATTTCAGTTCTAATTACATTGCAATCCAATTACTATTAAACTGTGCTGAATTCCGTATTGCGCTAAACTTGACTTATTTAATGTGCCTGACAGCCTTTAACGTTTGTCCCATATCTGTAAAAACGGCTCTAAAAGGGAGGTTACATGTTCAGTATTTCGTCATTCTGGTCCATCAGTCTGGTCATGTTTATTTGATTTGAAGGGAAACTGATATACTGAACCACCATGTTAGTCGGGTCAATCTCGAGTCAGTTTCCCTTCAAATCAAATATACATGACCAGACTGATCGACCAGACTGATGAAATACTGACCGTGTAACCTCCCTCTAACGTGTAAAAAGCTAAGCTTCGCAGGCGGTCCTATCATGGTTCAGTTGCGATTTATTTACCTCAATTGCCCTCCAGGATTATGAACTCGGTCGGTAGGTACGTAGATTTACACGCGACGAACAATAAAATTTTCTATGGCGTCTGGAATCTCAGCAGTCCATGGGTTGAGTAGTTATAACTATTGATTACAGTACCTAATAACGATTACTTTATGTAACCTGATTACTGTAGTTAGATTACATGTAATCATAACTACTTTTAGTTGTAGTTAGTAGTTAGATTATAAATAAAATAGTTGTTAACTACGCCCAACACTGCCACATGTTAAATTACACCCGTGCGAAGCCGGGGCGGGTCGCTAGTACAATATAATTTATTCATGTTTGCGCATAACAAATGTTAATCTGACTGTATATAAGGCTCAGAAAAAGTCACTGCCTGCAGAGAGACTCACCGTAAAGAGAATCACTGCAGAGAGACTCACCGCAGAGAGAATCACTGCAGAGAGAATTCGATGCAGCGAGAAATCACTGCAAAGGTAACAACTCGACGATAGGCGTTTGTAGTTTAGTATGGAACAGCAGATTTTTTTTGGCGATGTCAGGCTTGCTTCCATTGTGAATGTTATTCAAAACCACCCCTGAAAAGTGATTACAAAGTCGACCAATCACATATGGCACTTAATTCAATAATTTCTTAATTAAAAAAAAAAAAAAAAAAAAAAAAAATTTATTAATTATACAATACCAGATTTTAAGTCTAATCATAAGCTATCAAACAAAAAAATTTCATCAAAAAAGGTTCAGTGGTTTTTGTGTGATACTGTTACAAACAAACTAACAAACATTTACAGTTTTATAATAGTACATCCTTCGTCTTTTATTATTAATTATAATTAATGTTGAAAAACCCTTTTTATTAATTAAAACTGACATAATCAATGCGTGAATGTGTGCCTTACACAGTGCAGATATTTTTTGTTTTCCAAGAACGGTTTAGAAACAGAATGTGATCATGGCGTGGCGACATATTGCCAGTGGAATTGTGTCAATGTATTATAATTATTTACCTTTTTATGCTCACTTGATCCGATACGATCGGTATAGTGTAGCGAGTGCAAGAAAAGGTCGTTCTAAATTCCATACAAACTATTGCGTTGCTAAAACTAAAACACTAGGTGACTTTGTTTTATATCAGGTATAATACCGGTGAATTTGATATCATTAGCATCCTTTTAAACTAAGAGTCTACCCATCAAACTGAACATCTTTTACTATGAGAGCAAACTGATTGGAGAAAAAAAATAATCAGCTGTTGCATACCTTTGAGTCGAGTAGGCATTGCAGTTTAGTATGGAACAGCAGACTTTTTTTTTGCTCCGATCAGTTTGCTCCCTTACTAAAAGTTGTTCAGTTTGATGGGAAGACTCTTAGTTTAAAAGGATGCGAATGATATCAATTTCACCCAGTATAACAGTCTACCCATCAAACTGAACAACTTTTACTATGGGAGCAAACCGATCGGAGCAACTGATGGGATTTGGCCAAAAAGCAAAGATCGGATTAGATTAGTTTTGATTTAATATTAGAAAAATAAAATACAGACACTCGGTCAGAGGCACGCACACAGAGAGAGAGATACAGTGACAGCTAAACGTCAGCTGTCAGCTTGACATAATAACTTGTGTTTATAAAGTGACCTTTCCAACAGCAACTAAAAAATCAGCTGTCCCATACTAAACTGCAATGCCTACTCGACTCAAATGTATGCAACAGCTGATTTTTATTTTGCTCCGATCTGTTTGCTCCCATAGTAAAAGTTGTTCAGTTTGATGGGTAGACTCTTAGTTTAAAAGGATGCCAATGATGTCAATTCCACCCTGTATAATTTAATTGGTTAGTATTGATTTGATTGATCGAATATTATAGTTAATATTTAACTCTGTTAGAGTCACGCTATTTTTTCCAGTATTTCTGTTAACCACTTAAAAACTAAGATATTTTACTAAAACTTAATTAAACTTAGATTTTTTATAATTATGTCTGACATCATTGCATTGACAGAAAAACTTAGGTACCTACCTATAACTATACCTAATAGGGAAGATCCAAATCGTGACGAGATCAAGGCTGCCAACCAACTTGACGTGTATTTATATACAAATTGTAATTACTTGCTATCTTGCCCTATAAGGTGTACAGGTTTAAATTAAAATGCCTTTTACAACCTTGTGTTCAAAGGCTTTAACTGTTTCTTAATAGTCAATTAATATTCTTTAAGATTAAGAATGAAGCAATATTGTTGTTTGAACTTTTAAGGTATTTTTTGCAACTACATTTTGGCTATTAATTGTAGGTGTTCAGAATAAGCTATGCTGATTCCAAAACGATTTCGAGGTTTTTTATTTAAAAACCTTATTTTTCTCATTTAAAACTCTTTAAATTATAAGATGGGGCATATTTTAATAAAAATACAAAAAATACTTGACATTCATTCGACCTCTAAATGACGTCATATGGTTGGCTGAATAGGCTTAAAATCCATTGCTTTTGGTAAAAAAAAAACAAACGTCATATTTAAAAAAAACTAAAGGGTTGTCAGATATTAAATTATTCCGCGATTGTGGGGAAAAATTTGGTCTCTGGGGAAATGAAATCGTGGGGAAAAATCACATCTGGCCGCACTGGTTTTAAATGTCAATGGAGTAACTTTGTTTTTCAATTATTTTAAGTAAAGCAAAGAGATTGAACTATTCAGCCTCAGACATGACGTCATCACTAGAAAAACTATGAAAAAAATTATTGAAAATTAACTATAGCTTGGATATCGAAAATAATGAAATTAGTTGTTCAAAATAGCCCGACTAATCTACGAAACTAAAATGTAAAAAAATACCTGAAAAATACTTTACATACCAAATTGGGCTTTTTCCAAGGCTATAGCAAAACGAAAAATTTGTCACAATGAAAGTACAAAAGGGCTTTACACACGGAACACTATCGATCTGACAGCTATATTTTTAAGATTGTATTTGTAACGTCATCCATCCAGTCACTGATTTTCTTGGATTTTCTTTTTTAAATTATAACGTATGAAATAGACTAATAAAAAAAATACTGCAAGTATCGAGATCGGAGATTTTTTATATTGACTCACTAAATATCTGTGATGTAACCTCCTCGACACAAATAGATGTCTTATAAAGCTCATACTGGATATATACCAGTTAAGAACCACTTATTATAGGTATAAAGGGTTACTAAGTGTAAGGTCGACTTAATGTTCGTCCTCTGACCGTGACCGTTTCCTTACTTACTTGTACATGTCTTCAAGCATAGTTTAAAGACAGAGATGTATAAACTTGAGTTTGAAACAAGACAAAAATGATAGGGATAAAAATTAAAACAACAAATGAAACATTTAAGAGGGTTTTAAAGTCCAATCACTGGTGAACTCATCACAAAATTTATAAGTTCTCAATAAAGCAAACTCGAAATAAAAATGTTCGCAATCAACTTTATCCGAAAGGCTAAAAGCTACTTTTTATTATATATTTTTTAGGCTCGTAACATTCCACTTTTGAGAGGATATTTCAGATATAAAGCGCTCTATACAAAACGAAGTTTCTACCTAGTTTGGAAATTAGTAAAAAAAAAATGTTCTCACAATTTACAGGGTGAAATTGATTTCATTAGCATCCTTTTAGTCTACCCATCAAACTGAACAAGTTTTACACTGGGAGCAGACCGAACGGAGCAAAAAAAAATCTGCTGTTTGACTTTTTTGTTGCTCCGATCGGTTCGCTCCCATAGTAAAAGTTGTTCAGTTTGATGGGTAGACTCTTAGTTTAAAAGGATGCAAATGATATCAATTTCACCCTATGTAGAGAGCAATGTAATGAGAGTAATGTATGTAGACAGCACTGTTGCTGACAGATATCTGTCCGGTGCAGGGGTCAAATTGGACGTTACTCAGTCTTGTCGAGAGGCCATGGTGCAGCGAATAAACTTGGCCCTTGAATCTGTGTCCGACTGGGGTGATACTAATCGGGTCAGTTTCAACGCAAGCAAAACACAGGCGTGCCTTTTCTCCACAAAACGGAGTCCCTTCGCTTTGACCCCGACTTTCCGAAATGTGTCCATACCGATAGCTGATCGCCTGGAGCTCCTTGGCATTAACATATCGTCCGATCTGAATTTCGGACGGTACATTGAGTCCATGGCGAAAACCGCAGCGAAAAAACTGGGCGTCCTCTCGAAGGTCAGACGGTACTTTACTCCGGGACAGCTTCTACAACTTTATCAAGCACAAGTCCGATCGTGTATGGAGTACTGCTGCCATCTCTGGGACGGGTCTGCCCAATACCAGCTGACCGCGCTGGACTCAATCGACAGGCGTGCCAGGAAGCTCATAGGTGATCCAACCTCGGTGGCGAAGCTACAAAGTCTTGAGCATCGTCGCAAGGTAGCCTGTCTATCTGTTTTTTATAGGATACATTTCGGAGAGTGTGCGACTGAATTACATGATCTGATACCACCGTCTCCCTTTCATCTGCGGGGGACGAGACGCAGACTGGGTTTCCACCCCTATGTCGTTGACCTACCAGCAATTCGCACGAAGAAGTTTGCTTCTTCTTTTATAATGCGCACGGCTAAGGAGTGGAATGCCCTGCCTGCGGACCTGTTCCCTGAGCAATACAACCTGGGCCTCTTCAAGGCGAGAGTGAATAGGCATCTTTCTAGGTAAGCATGCTACATCTTCGGCCTCATCATCACTCAACATCAGGTGAGATTGGGGTCAAATGCTTACCTATCACACATAAAAAAAAAAAATAATGTCATTGTCGGTCGGTAGATACCTTGCCAAGAAGTTTAAAGCCACCTAGGTACACTTGATCATCCATGGGCACAGACCAGTCCATATGGGTCACATACTTGCATACCAAGTCCTTGTATAGTGTGCTAGCAACCTCAAGTGCGTCTGCCTCAAATAATTGCCTCTCATTAAGGGTAATGTTGTTGCCAAATTCATCATTTTGGGCCCAGAATTGCGAAATGAAGGGATATGAATTAAAAGAGAATGACGAATTAAATTGTGACTTGCATATGCAAATCAAAACAAAACTTGACGTTTTATATAAAACGTCAAGTTTTGAATGTCACATAATATTGTGGAAGGAAGGAAAATGTAAGTAGGTATATAGGTAAGGTACTTGGACTTTGCTTGAGGATTACCTACTTGGTTGTGAGGATAAATGTGTTGATTTTCCTCTGATTTGTTACAATAAACTAAATACAAACAAATGTGTTTTCGTACAATCAATTTGTATGAAAAAAATTGAAGTCTTATGAAACTGCAGCGACCTATTTGTTTTTTGATGGAAATGTCTCAAATTTCATACATGTCCATATTAAGACGGTCTGATCATCCCCTTAACAAAGTGTCAGCATATTAAGAAGGACCCTGTATAATACTAAAATAATCAAATACTGATATTTATTTGTTATGTTACTCTACACCTCTGTCTTTGTTACTTATCCATGCCAAAGTGAGCGTGCTTGACGATTTTCTCGTTTTGTCGCTTTGTTGTGCGTGCCATGCTTACTGTAGGCTGTGGCATCCTTTAAGGCTCTCCCTCCCTAGTGCAAGGCTCTCTTTCTTACAAGAAAACTTTTGCAATTAGCCATCCCGCTTCAATTGCGTGGCTCCGGTCAGAATTTTCCGTTTTCTTTGAAAATCTGTATGATTTTTTATGAATTTTCAAAAAATAAGAAAACCACATCATTCTATATTGTATTGTGAAGAATATTGTAAATTTTCATATTCTTCTGATCAACAATGTAAGAGTAAAATGGTTACAACTGGAAAAAAAGGGGTGACTTTGGATTCGTTTTTCTTCAGTTTTATTAATTAAAATGGATTTCGAGAAAAACCACATCACTTCTCATATCCTGTAGATTGTTCAGTTTTGTTTTCTGCTTAAAAAGTGCCATAGTTAATGTATAAAATGGTTACAAAGTTACACAAAACCGGGCGGACGCCCCTTAAACTAAAATTTTTTTTACATGGTGTTAAAAAACCATACGTACGATATTATGTTAATCGATCTATGAAAAAGATACATAAATTAGGCATAAAAACAAAAAGCTCTAAACATAAGTATTAGAGTCATTTCGGACCGATTAGCTTAGCTCAGACTACGCTAACCACACGTTTGTGTAAGAAATGGTAAGAAGCACGACCTTGTCCGAGATCCGTCTGACACGTAACCCAGCGGTGCCGGTGATGACATCAAGTAAAAAACACCTGCAGAATCTTTATCTGTATAGGTATACCTACCTACTACAAATCTGCATAGCTATACAGAGTGAAATTGATATCATTGGCATCCTTTTAAACGAAGAGTTCACCCATCAAACTGAACAACTTTTACTATGGGAGCAAACTGATCGGAGCAAAAAAAAAAATCTGCTGCACATTTTGAGTCGAGTCCGCATTGCAGTTTAGTATGGGACAGCTGATTTTTTAGTTGCTTCGATCGGTTTGCTCCCATAGTAAAAGTTGTTCAGTTTGATGGGTAGACTCTTAGTTTCAAAGGATGCTAATGATATCAATTTCAATCCGTATAACTAGTATACACCGTGAAATCGGTCGTTTAGAACCCGGAGGAGGTTATTTGAAAAATACGGAAAAATTTGACCCACGGCTGAGTAGGCGGCATTTCCATTGTCTTAAACATTATTTAAAAAAAATAAATTGAAAATGACCATAATGCCAGAAACTTAAAAAAAATAAGAAATTCATAAAAAAAAATTGACGAATACAACATTAAGTAAGAAATCGGAAAAATATACGCATCGCAAATTTAACCATAATTTAACGTCATTGATATTTATAATTAACTCCTTATTAAGTATGTAGTTAATTTTCCAAAATCCTATGATTAGCTATCCTATCCTATCTTCTTTTTGGCAACCTTCAAAGGAGAATAAACGGTCTTTTACGTATACAGGGTCCTTCTTAATATGCTGACGGTTTTTTAAGGGGATGATCAGACCGTCAAACTGAACAACTTTCTCTATGGCACCAACATCGAAATTACGAAAAAAAAATGCTCTTCCATACAAAACTGCAAAGCTACACGAGCCAAATGTATGGGAAAGCAGATTTTTTTTCGCGATTTCGATGTTGGTCTCATGGAGAAAGTTGTTCAGTGTGATGGTCTGAGTCTTAGTTTTAGTTCGAACTCCCGTATCGTATGTCAAAATCCATACATTTTTGACCCTACCTATAATGACTAACTATGACTTAAAAATCGTCTCTGAATCTCGGCCTTAGAATTACATTTATTTTTTCTGGATTAAAACAACGCCTATTTCATGCCTTAAGAGCCTATGTCGAAAAATAATTTTAGCGAAACGGGCGTGTGATAGCTTATATAATTACTGCCAGATGCGAGAGAAAGAGATGGGGCGGCGCGCGCGCCTGGATCGAATCAAGCGAAAAAACAAACTTTATTTAATTGTGATTGTACTATTTATGTAAGTTCAATTCTGCTCTAATCACAACTTAGATAATAGCAATCTCTTTTTTTTAAATCAAGTCTCATGTTTCTATTATTCACCGTTTAGCAGTTACAAGCGTTTATGGACAAAAACGGAGGCTACTTTGGCTTGTTTTTCTATCGAGAAAATTTGTCTTAATCGTGTTTTAGCTCTAATCAAAACTTCAATTATATGTTCAATTTACACATATCCGCAAATCATACTCCTACTGTTAGTACTTCATGATATATGGAGCTTTGAAAAATCCTATTTTTTTTACATAGCCCCTTAAGACTCATCCAAAAACAGGTCGATTTGAAAGAATATGGCCTTAAAAAATTAAAAACACAACAACAAAAAATGTTGCCAGGATGACTAATACAATTTCGTAACAAAACTTCTATGGGATGCAAATTATGGTGATCGTGAGAAGTTTTTTCTTTTAAAATTTACCGGCTCAATTATAAAGCGTTTTGACGCCCACAGAACATAATGATGGTACTATATCATCGACGCATGCGTGTTTCAGATATTAAAGAGGTTTTTTGTTTAGTTTTTGTATACTTAGTATATTTTCGGTCGGTAATATTTAACGTTTATACATTCAATATACATGGTGACATTGATATCATTAGCATCCTTTTAAACTAAGAGTCTACCCATCAAACTGAACAACTTTTACTATGGGAGCAAACCGATCGGAGCAACTAAAAAAATCAGCTGTCCCATACTAAACTGCAATGCCTACTCGACTCAAATGTATGCAACAGCAGATTTTTTTTTTGCTCCGATCAGTTTGGTCCCATAGTAAAAGTTGTTCAGTTTGATGGGTAGACTCTTAGTTTAAAAGGATTCCAATGATATAAATTTCACCCTTTATTATGGAAAGCTGTATTTTTTTCGCGATTTCGATGAGAAAGTTGAGAAAGTTGTTCAGTTTGATGGTCTAATTATTCTCTTACTTTTCAGTTGGACCCTGTATAAACAACTACTAAAATACGACCATACTTTATTTATAGGTACTAACAGGTATTATTAGGTTCGAATGAAATACCTAGGTTCCAGTTTCCATTTAGGTGTCGCCATTTTTAGATGCTACCATATAAATCGGTCTAAATGCCTATTACCTACTAATCCTACGGTTTAGTCGCATTTTCAAGTGCTAATTTGGTGAAGAAAAATTCGTAGTGTTCTAAATATTTCGTCAAATTTGGTCCTATCCTATTTCGAAATAGTAAGATGTCAGTAGGTATATGCCATCTCAGACCATCTGTCTGAATAATAAATACCTACTGAATAATAAATACTGAATAATAAATATATGGAGGTGCTACTTGGGAATGTTCCTCCATTGAAAAGGGAAGTACTTCCGCCAGGCTAGGCTAGATGCCTGGGGACCGGCCGTGGTCCAACAGTTCTTAGTTGGACCTTCTATATATCGAATCTCTGTGATTATTTCTCTTGCGCGATTTATGTCTTGCATTCGATTGTGAACCTTATTTGTAGTAGGTTACGAGTTACGTATTTACGATGAACGTTGTCTTTGTATGGAGCATATTTCCGCGAGCGACGGTATCGCCATCTGTTGGCATCTTTGCTATAACTTGTGGGTGCTGACATCTGTAGTAGTTCCCTACAGGACTCCCCCCTCAGACCGGAGGTCGTTGAGTAGTTCGAAGTGTGCAGTCCTGTATCCATGTAGTGTAGGTGCAGGGCTCCAGTCAAGTGAGTCTGACGAGCGATGTGCTGCGGTGTGTGTGCATCTGTCAGGGAGACCAGTCCTGATGTGATGCGGGCGAGTGACAGGCGTGGAGAAGGCGAGCAGAACTGCCACGTGGAGGTGAGCTCAGACACGTGGGCTGCGGGAGATCCTTCTATGCAGACGCTGACTGTCGTTGAGGAAGCTGCAGGCCCAGGAAGCGGTGTGAAGACAGCTGCGATGGACCTGGTGCGGCTTCGGGTTGATGGTGTGACTGCTGCTTGTTTGACCTGGTCGAGGGGGTGAAGGGTTGGTTGAAGCTGGTTGCTGCTCTGTGGTGGTGGTGCTCTGCGGTGTTCAGGTTGTGATGTTCTTTGTCGAGGGTCACCAATATGGAGGTTCTACTGGGGAATGTTCCTCCATTGAAAAGGGAAGTACTTCCGCCAGGCTAGGTGTGATGCCTGGGGACCGGCCGTGGTCCAACAGTTCTTAGTTGGACCTTCTATATATCGAATCTCTGTGATTATTTCTCTTGCGCGATTTATGTCTTGCATTCGATTGTGAACCTTATTTGTAGTAGGTTACGAGTTACGTATTTACGATGAACGTTGTCTTTGTATGGAGCATATTTCCGCGAGCGACGGTATCGCCATCTGTTGGCATCTTTGCTATAACTTGTGGGTGCTGACATCTGTAGTAGTTCCCTACAAATACTTACTGACTAATAAATAGGCGTACTTTGTGTGACAAAATACATTGGCTATCAACGCGCTACCTACAGGTAGGGTTGCCAACTTTTTTTAGACCGAATATAGTATTTCGATCCTAATGCCCGAAAAAATATAGTAGATCGGGGAAAAATAAGAAAATATATAGTATTTTTCAAATTTGTTAATTTATAATTTTAAAAAGAAAATTTTTTTGCTACTTTTTGGTTTGAATACCAAGATTTTATCCTCAGGGAACAATCATCTCTCTATTTCGTATTCTTTATAGAAAATAATGCATCCTGTAGACATCTGTAGACGCAGAAGTCGCTGGTGTCGATACAAAAATGATATAACTTTTTTTAAATTAGATAAACCTGACTTTAGGAAAACTTGTAATTTTTCAGCAGTAGGCGTAGTACAAAATTGTCTAGGAACTAAAAGCAACATAATTTTTGGCACCCTTTGAAAAATGACATTTTGTATGAGTTTTGGCGGCAAGGTGTAGTTTTTAAGGAACAAATTTCGAACACTGTGTACTTTTTTTGGGGTCACTTTTTGAGCTTGATTTACATTTCTATACATAGGAAGTACTTATCTAAATGGTCCAGTCTAGATCCAATGGAACAAAAATGTAAAGAGAGAAATTTTTTTGAAATAATTTTAAGTTATTGGGCATTTTTATTGAACCAAGTACCAATATATTTAAATTCTCTATACATTATTTGCTCATCAAAATATAGTAGTTTTGCCTACTATATATTTTTCTCAGAATTATAGTAGTAGGGCCCCTAATATAGTAGGATACTATATTATATATAGGGTTGGCAACCCTACCTACAGGGTGTTAGGGTAAATAGTTGCGTTACTTTAGGGGGTGATTGTAGGACTGATACTGAACAACTTTCCCTAACAAATAAGTAAAAAAAGGTAGGAAATTGACAACAAAATATTTGGCTTTCCATGCTATATTCCATGAAATAAAATTATTTTGAATTTTGAATTTTTTTAAAGGCAATAAAATCAACTTTTCATACTTTACCTACCTGCTTTCCTTTTCGTTTGTATTTTTTGAATTTTTGTTTCTTTCCTTCGAATTTAGGAAGATTTGAGAAAGATTTTTTTTAATAATATCGTTTAGGTAGGTACCAATAATAAAAGATAGCAACATTGCAAAAAAAAAAATTATGAACTAGGTAGGGAATTTGATTTATTCGCAAACTGGTGACCTATTTTGCACGACCTCCCATCGGCCTCGGTAGCGCAGTAGGCAGCGCGTAAGTCTCATAATCTTAAGGTCGTGAGTTCGATCCTCACCCGGGGCATATCTTTTTTTGCTTTTTCTAAGTTATTACATGGTTATTACTAAGCTCTTTTAACAAAGTAGGTCATAAAAACCTGACGATGTCGCAATATCAATCCGTACGCACTGGGCGTATCTTACGAAACAAAACGCGTATATGCAAATCTACTGCTTCTCTAACAATGAAAATACCTGTTACGAATCAGCCCACATTTCAAATCGTTGCATTTATTATTGTTTTGTATTGGAGAGCTAATGAGACCGGTAATTGAGTTGCTATTGCAAGTGCGTGCGACATTTCGTAACACAAAATAAAACTAATAGACAAGAAAATTAATTTCAGCGCCATCTATTGTTGAATAGCGTTACTACCTTAACACTACGAAATCCATTCATAACTTTGATTAAAATTATTTTTATTTATTGTTTCTTTTTTTTTTTATTGCAGATTGGAATTTTTACGAGCTGATTTGATAAAAGGCGTAAGTATACTTTTTTCTTTTATTTTTCTAATTAATATTGTAACGACCCCAATTGATAAGGTCGTACGTGTTCTTTTTAAACCGACTTCAGCTAAGTAGATACCTACTACCCATTATTCTTCGTGTTGGCCGTCGATGACCGTTACAAAATTTCGTCACAGGCACATTAACTGGTCCCGTCGACAAAAAATAATATAACAAGCAAATACAAATTTAAAATTAAAAGCGATATTAGCGACCGGGCGGGACGGACGTGCCGTACGTGGTTGCGTTGCTAAAGGCAAAAAGGTTATAAAGTTGCGTTTAATAGCCTGTTTGGGGTGTGGTATGGTGGAGCGAGAAGGGTGGGAGCGGCCAATATGCTATGAAGCTTTTATAATGCGCACAGCCAAGGAGTGGAATGCCTTACCTGCGTCAGTATTTTCGAGTACTTACAACCCAGATTCCTATAAAGTACGAGTGAATAGGCATCTTCTGGGTAAGCTCGCTACATCTACGACCCCATCTTCGTCCTGAGGGCTGGATTGAGGTCAAGAGCAAACCCATAGTTAATAAAAAAAATTAAAAAAAAAACTCGAAACAAACGCCTAGTAGGTAATTTTGTTTCGACATTATAACCAATTTTCGGCGCAAACCTTATCGATAGGCCATCTTCAACGGTTTATAAACGGATAGCGTATTTACTTGGCAATAATACTCTACAAAAATACAAAATTTTAGTCCCAAGAAGCTCGTCTCTTATTTCCTTTCCAATACAGTACATTTTCGACTGAAATTTGTTGTGATAGGTGAATCAGTAAATTTGTAGTCTGTGGTCAAACAATGACGATGTTATGTAAACGAGTTAAGGTCGATTTAAGGCCGTGCGAGATTGTTCAGAGGATTTTAATTTGCGTTTGTTTATTTCTGGATCGTACGTTATTTTATTTGCAAAACCGGTTATTACTAGAATTTTACATCCGTATAAGTTTGTTTACAAAATTAAAAACTGGAATGTAAGTAAACTAAGGTTATTATGAATACAAATACAAGGAGTTACAAAAGTAAAAATAAACTTTAAAAAATTTTAAGGTGGTTGTTTAGACCACCAAACCAATTATCAAACTGAATATTTTTCACTTTGAGACCAACATCGAAATCGCGAAAAAAAAACGTCTGTCATATACCTACATTTAGCTCGAGTAGATTTTGTAGTTTAGTATGGAACATCTGATTTTTTTTCGCGATTTCCATAGTGGTCGCATAGTGAAAGTTGATCAGTTTGATGGTCTAAACCATAGGTTCTCAAACTTATTTCACCCACCGCCCACTTTGAGCAAAATTTTTTTTCTAGCGCCCCCCACATTGTTTTTACCAGCTGTTGCACGTCTGAAACCGCTATTGCAATTTTATTGTTTTTAAATGTGTATGACAGGAAATGGTCTATTTCTGAGTTTAAAGAATATCGTATAGAGCAATTAAAACGCAAATGTAGTTTTATTAACATTAGCATCCGCCCTTCAGTTGAATTTCGTAACTGAAACAAGAACCTGACGCAAGCGAGCGAAGCGAGCTTCAAATTTTTCGATACGGTTTCCTGGCTGTGTCCAAAACATTGAGGTATTGCGCAATAAGATGCCTAGTTGAAATAAATACTTGAAGTGACCGAAGCGAGCTCGAAATTTCAGTACGATTTCTCAGCTGTAACCAGAACATTTTTAGTGACTGCACAGGCAGACAGTTAAATGAAATAGATACCCGCAGCGAGCGAAGCGAGCTCGAAAATTTTCAGCAATACCAATTTCTCAGCACTACAACTTGGTTAAAGTTCTTCCTTTTTAAAACTATATTTTTTAATCTATCCTATGGCCCCTATGGAGCGCCTAAATTTCTCTGATCCTTCTGCTGCCCCCCTGAAAGCCTCCAATGCCCACAGGGGGGCGTTATCGCCCACTTTGAGAAAGGGTGGTCTAAACCACCCCTTTAAAGGTTTATTTTTATTTTTGTAACACCTTGTATTTCGGGTTCGGACATGAAAATTGCAGTTTTCTATTCTCGACAGGCCACTAAACTTCATTAAACATTTTTGGGAGTCAGGGTTCTAACTAGAACTTGTACTTAACAATAATTTTTGCTAAATAAATTATGTTTAGTGTTACGTTTATGGACATAATCGAGGTTACGGCATATGAATAGGTAATAATAGTTACACTAACTATTATTATCTATTCATATGGTTACGGTTCGGATATGAATAAATATATAATCGTACATCATATTTTATGGTATATCATAGTCAAAGAAAATCATAGTGTGCTGTGGTCCTATAAAACTACCCTCTAACTATTGTATAATTTGCCTATTGTAGGATTTGTAGGTACTTTTTACCTATTATGATGAATAAAATATATAGGTATGCTTCTGATTTCTGTTTTTTAATATAACACTTTTTTACATGTTTAATGCAATCAAAATGGAAAATTGTGAAATTATGCAACGTTTGTCTTGTGACATAATGAGGCAACAATCTGACATAGAAAGGGCAAGTTTTTTTACGATTGGAGATTACCATCACCTGCCACCGATCCGGTTTTTATTAATTCAATTTTTTACCGGTTCCCTTTGAGCTTTAACACGAATTTCATATGTTGTAACACCACCTGTAGATAGATCTCAGATCTTACCTGAAAGGCACTAATAATTTTGAGGCTATGTTTCTCTACAAAAATTCAAAAATGTTTGTTTATTCACAATACAGAAAGTCAAAAAGCTATCTATTTTTACCCTGAATTTTTTGATCAGGTATATGCCTAATCAAAAAATTCAGGGTCATTCTTTCTTTCTATTCATCAAAATAAGCATTATGATTATCAAGCATTTTATCTATTATAAAACCTAATCATTGCCGTATGCTTGCGTATGCCTTGTTATAATAGAGCATTGCACTGAAAAAAAAAATTGTTTACTTCAACCAAGATCTTTTTTATAATAATGATACATCATGAATCCATATGAGCCTCTCAACATCATGACTTCTCTGACTAAGAGAACTTTGTTAAATGAATTCGGCTTGTTGTTACAACTACCATCTTTTGTTTTTAGTAAACAATAATAACGTCATTTCAATTATTTTGGTGCTAATTAAGAGAAAATACTTCTTAGTTGGCTCGCATTTTCAGTGTGCATTTTAGAGTAAATTACAATATTTAGTTAGTCTTTCAGAGAAATGTAAAAATTCCATGACATTCATCAAGTGTTAAAGAAACTGCATGAAATTACAAAAATGAATTTATAAATAATTAGTTGCAAGTCACATCTGTAAAATGACTAATGAGATGACATTGACAGTGCGTGACTAAAACACCGAAGCAAATCATTATTGTAAGTAAAGTGATACAGTTTTACATTAAACGAATAATTTATTAAACGTGTCATATCGATAAATACATGCATTTTCTCGAGAACGATCAGAATGTGATCAAGCTATATGGATTTATGTAGGTGCATAATATTATAACATTCCAGTACCACAAAATAAATACTATGCTATTACCTAAGAGCAAGGATCTCCTTTATTCTAAAGGCACAGAGGGAGCCATACCATTGCGAGAATGTCCACTTTTTTGACGTTTGTGTTTGAGTGTGTGGTGTCAAGTAATACGGACAAAAGAGACCAATTAGACCAAAGTAACAACTGCCCTAACGTTTACGGTCACTTTTCACACACACTATCACAAAAGTGACGAGTGAAAATTGGATAGCCGCATAAACAAAGATCTATAGTTCCGTCTCCTTCTACTATTAAAGGTACGTCATAAGACAAAAGAGACTAACTACAATCGTAAATTGATGCGGTCTCTATGCTTTAGAATAAAGGAGTTCTTTGCTCTTAGGCTATTACTAAATAATGTCAACAAAAAGCAACACTGTAACGTAGAGAGTTATTCCTTGAATATAACTAATAAAATCAGCAGAAAAAGCCGTGGTGGCCCAGTGGCGAGTAACCTTGCCTGCCGTGCAGGAGGCGATGGTTCGGTCCCCGTCCAGGTCGACTCGTACCAATGAGTTTTTCGGAATTTATGTACGATTTATAACACCACTGGCTTCCCGGTGAAGGAAAACATCGTGAGGAAACCTGCATGCTTCCATTTCGAGGCATGTATTGTACCTACTGTCCATTACAAGTGGCGACGGGCTCACTCCCCGTCACACTGGACAGAGTTTCGGTACGACTAGTGAAACGTGGATGTTCTGAGGTTTCAGAATATCACTGACTACCCCCTCGGGGAATATAGTCGTGAGCATATGCTATGCTATGTTAAATCAGCAGAAAACACTCCAGATGCTACGGTTTTTGTTTTGAAATGGTTTTGAACAGAGTTTAGGAAGAAACAGCAAATGTGTCCTGAATCCTGAAAGACTATTTAAAAAAAAATCAGTCGATAATGTGACCAATTTGTGATAATTATCTCTTGTCGAAACATAACAGAATCGAATGCAATTTATTTATTCGTTTTCTTATTTTCTGATAAATTATACTGGAACTGGAAACATGTAATTGCCAAAAAAACTGCTTACAAAATAATTTTCTTCGCGAAGACCACCCGCAGTGCAGTTTCGACGCGAATTGGTTTTCATTCTTTACTTGTCGAGAGAGTTATAATAGCTGATTTTACAGAGGTGGCTTCGAAATTATCTGGTAGTTGACCCATGATTTTCTTCCTTGGAATCGCAGTGGGCAAGCGTAAGTGGTCGTAATCAAAAATTAAAAAAAAGGTTCATCACCTGTACGGGTTATGTACACTAATGCTACTTACTAATAAGGTTAACTTTAGTGCTGAGATGTCGTTGACCTACCAGCAATTCGCACGAAGAAGTTTGCTTCTTCTTTTATAATGCGCACGGCTAAGGAGTGGAATGCCCTGCCTGCGGACCTGTTCCCTGAGCAATACAACCTGGGCCTCTTCAAGGCGAGAGTGAATAGGCATCTTTCTAGGTAAGCATGCTACATCTTCGGCCTCATCATCACTCAACATCAGGTGAGATTGGGGTCAAATGCTTACCTATCACACATAAAAAAAAAAAAAAAAAAAAAAAGATGGCAATGAGCGAACTTGCTTCGTACAACACCAATGGCAAGTAGGTAAGGGAACGTACCCATACTACGTGACCCGTTTGAGGGGGGGTCATCAAAATATCACGCTTGGTCACAGGGTGGGTTAGGTTTTCGTCACGTAGTCAATATCCTCTAGGGAAATCTCGCACTTTTTAGAGTATTTGTGGTCAACCAGCCTTCGATCCGTTGTCTTGGCTTCGCACCGTTGAACGAACTACCTATACTAACGCCTTTATATATGCGCTAATAGGGACAAAATATGAGCGAAATATTTCTTTTTCACTTTTTTTTGTCACACAAAACCGTATTTATGAATTACTACGTGAAAACTAGGGGGGGGGGGGGTCTTAGCATATACTACGGATGGTCACCGAGGGGGGGGGAGGGGGGTAAAAAATGGTGAAAAATGGGTCACGTAGTATGGGTACGTTCCCTAACAAGGTTAAACCACAATGATTGTTTTAGAATTTGTAACACTGATTGTTTTTACAGTTTGTGAGGAATCGTTATATTTTTAAAACGATAAATTATCGTAATTTTTGTAGTTGAGTTGACCAGCCACCGTTTTTTTACAGCCATAAAACCTTCCAACTGTTGTTGTGGGATTTATTAGAAAGCTTCAGTTTTTATGATATTGTTATTATTAATGAACTAGCAGCTTTGGTATCAAAATAATAAATGCTTAGACGGACAAGTTTTAATTGTAACAAAATACATAATTTTCATTTTGGCCACCACCTTCACACTTGTAGGTAGGGTTGCCAACCCTACTATATAATATAGTACCTACTATATTAGGGGCCCTACTACTATAATACTTACTGAGAAAAATATATATTAGGCAAAACTACTATATTTTGATGAGCAAATAATTTATAGAGAATTTAAATATATTGGTACTTAGGTCCAATAAAAATGACCAATAACTTTACATTATTTTAACAATTTTCTTTCTCTTCATCTAGTAGGTCTGGTTTATATTATAATTTAAAGAAGGCCTAATACATAATTATCTACGTGTTCTAATCTAAATTATACATCAAAATGGAAACAAGGATTTTCTTAATGTTTTAAAATTTATGCACCCGTTGCTTACATAGTTGTTACTCTGAAGGTTCTATACTAGTATGTAAATTCTTTTAAAACATGGAGTATTGCAGAATCATCTACGTCTAAGGCAATAATGTATAATGTATGAGCTGAAGCTGACTGAGCTTAACCGACCTTGACAAGAATAGGTTATGCGTTTAGCGTAGGCAGTTGCATCTATCATTGTGCGGTCGCCTACTCGGAGTCTATTGAAATTCTAGTGTCGTTTTGTGAAGCGAGAGTCATGTTAAAGTAGTAACGTATGTACCCATCGGAAGAATGAAGTAACGCTTAATAATGTCTTTGTGTTCAATAAACACATTACCCTTCCTTTGTAAAAACAACATAATTATGAAAAATTTCAATAAATCGCGATGTACGCACGGCGACACATCAAGCTATTCAAAACCAACATAAGCTGGCCGCGCGACGTTATACGTTACTCGACCTACGCGAGGCCAGCTTATGTTGGTTTTGAATAGCTTGATGTGTCGCTGTGTGTACAGGAGGGCCTTACTTAACTCTAAAAGAGTTTTCTTCCAGCAAACCGTTGAGTGAGAAGAAAACTAATGTGCTTGGGTAAAATTTATGTGCTCACAAAATAAAGATCTTTGAAATAATAAAATGTATATAAAATAACCTAAATGAAATTTAATAATATAAGATGCATAAACGACGACTATGTTCTCCGAGGGGGTGGTTAGAGATATTCTGAAAACTCAGAACATCCACATCATATAAGATAAACCTAAGTATATAAAATATAAATACCTATATAAATGTCGTACCTAACTTAATACACCCAAAAACCGTCTAGTTTTTTTCTTTTCGTGTAGTCAGTGTACTACAGAACAGAACAATATATTTCTTATGCTGTATATTTTTGACCTAGAAAGTACCTTGTAAGATTCTTGATAAATATCAATCCAGTAATGTTAACCGGTAATAAAAAAGCCTTGAAAAAACTGACTACAAAACTTTCTTTGTTGCGTCATAATTTTAATAATGACGGCTAATAATCACTCAGGCCTTTCTCAGCCCTAAAAAACCTTACCATTCAAGCAGCAAGCAAGTATTCAATTAAATGACAATAATAAAAAGTCGATTGCGTTTTTGAATTCAAGTCGGAGCCTAAACGTGACGCTCCGGCATACAATAAGGATCAATATGCATACGATGTTTCTATAAAACATTTAGGGTTGCCATTCGGTTCGCCATTGCTAAATTTAATATTCAGTGATAGTTACACCGTTACACAGCTATTGGCACATTGAATTATTATTACGCTAGTAATAATAATGTAATGTACCCAATTCTATTTCAATCAGTGCAATATTTGCTGAAATGTTAATTATAAAGTTTCTTACTGATTTGCTTCATCTACTTTCAGGAGTGCGATTTTTGAAACTCATACGTTGAATTCAGCAGTTATGGAGACGTGCATCTTTCTACTGCTGATTTGACATTAAAAAATCATACTCCAGTAGTTCGATTTTTGAAAGTCAAATCAGCAGTAGAAAGATTCGTATCTCCATAGTAATTTTGACATTTTCTACTGCTGAGCTCTGAAGTGCGATTTTTGAAAATCATACGAGTGACTTGGCAGTAGAAAGATGCATAATCTCCATAGTAATTTTGACATTTTCTACTGCCAAGTCGCTCGTATGATTTTCAAAAATCGCACTTCAGCAAATGGGTTTTAAAAATCGCACTCCAGGTAGGAATTCCATTTGGTTTTAATGTAATTTATTATTCCGGTAGAATCCTCCAATTCAGCAAAAACCCATGTGGTTACTCGTATAATATTATGATATGTCGTATAATATCATCTCAGGGAGAAGGTGGTGACTGAAAAACAGCGCTGCCCGAGCCCAAGGCTTCGGAACAGCACAGCTGACGTCACCCACCTTTTGCCTAGGTCTCAAAATTGATTCTTTTTCTTTTTTGTATAATTTGTTTGTGTATGTGTAAGTGCACAATGATTGACAAGCTTTTGTAACTGTAACCAAAGAGAATGTAACTCACTTCACTATAACTGTAACAGTATGATGTTAACTTGAGAGAAAGCAAAAATATTTTTTAAATTAAATTTAATTAAAATTTTGATATGTGAGAAAAACTATAATTCTACATAATACAAAAAAAGTTTTATTGATTCCTTTAACTTTAGTCACAGTTGATTTTTTTTAATACTGCAAGCTAAAAAGCAGCAACCCTATTCCTAAAATGATTTTATTACATAACGGTGTACCGGAACCACCAGTCGACCTATTCTTAACTAATGGCGATTTTGCTGTTGTGATATTAAATTATTGGTGCTAGAAACCGCAAAATAAATTCAGTCCATTCTTGGGCCACGTGGTCTGATGCGGAAATCCGCGAACACGACAAAAGTTTTTGCTCTGGCCGTTATTAATTAGGAAAAGTTCTTGGTGATTAGTTTTGCATTGATAATTTCACAGTTCTGCAGCTATTTTCACGGTAAAAAACCTTTAAATTATCGTAAAAAACAATCTCCAGTCCTAAAAATAAAGCATAAATTGGTTTGAGCACTATTGCAAACCTCGGTGTTATGTTAACAATGAAAGTAGTCAAAGAGTCTTCTTTCTCTATGCTAATTCGTAATGTTTGACTCATTCACAGTTTCACATGTCGTATCGTGGGTGTGGTTGTGCTTTGTTGGGCTTAAATGTTGGGTTATGTAAAAAGGGACGTGTTTGTTGTATTGCTAGTCTCGTAACAACGTTCAAGAGATGTTATGTCAGTCGTTAGGTTTGCGCTTGATTTCAGAACCGGCTTGAAAGGTTTTTCCCCGTTTCGTTAAAATTTTCTTATTATTCTAATACAGGGTCCTTCTTAATATGCTGACACTTTTTAAGGGGATGATCAGACCATCAAACTGAACAACTTTCTCTAAGGGACCAACATCGAAATCGCGAAAAAAAATCAGCTCTTTCATACAAAACGGCAGAGCTACTCGAGCCAAATGTATGGGACAGCTGATTTTTTTTCGCGATTTCGATGTTGGTCCCATTGAGAAAGTTGTTTAGTTCGATGTTCTGATCATCCCCTTAAAAAAGTGTCAGCATATTAAAAAGGACCCTGTATACAAAAGGTTATGCTACGCTCGAAGTTTACCTGCGGGATCGAATCAGGAATGAAGAGATCTAGGGTAGCCGATATAGCCCGAAGAATTGCTAAACTAAGTGGCAATGGACTGAGTACATTGCTCGCAGAACAGATGGCCGATGGGGCTGAAGAGTTCTCGAGTGGTACAAGGTGGACTGACGACCTGGTGAAGGCGGCGGGCACCCGTTGGATGAGGGCAGCGCAGGACCGGTCGTTGTGGCGATGCTTGGAAAGATCATGTCCAGCATTGGACCTTAATCGGCTGAAATGATGACGAATATAATTTTTATGTACCAAATAATTAGCGATTTTATAGCAATTCAAATAGCATGACCGATGGCAATGACTGTGTGACTTAAACTCGTTTCTATGTCGAAGCCAAAGCAATATGCATTAAATGTAATAAAAAATGCCAAGGCCATAAAAATCACTTCGAAAATGTTGTTTTGTATTTCAATTCCATACCATTTGCGTGTTATGTTACTACCATAACCTTATCCATTAAAAGGTCATTTAAAAATCAAAACATTGATCATTATGTAAGTAAATATTGCTTTCGATTTATCAATCATGCGTATTCATTGTCTTTCGCCTTTCTATTCTTTATCTACAAATATCTAATTCTAAACATTACATAAGCATAAACACAAAAATGTATTCATCAACGTCTCTATCATTTCCATCTTCAAAAGGCCTATTAATAAAAAATCATTAGGTATGTATAAAATTATGCATTAAATTATCGTGACTTGTGCACTACTGTGGAAACATAATCCGTCATCTCATTAGTGATTATGATGATAGTGACTTTCATTTTCATCTTTGCGAATTATGTTTCTTTTAATTTGTAATTTTATACTTTTATAGAGCTTTTAATCAACATATACTGCTCACCGGAAAGCGGAGTGTTGCGTTAGTAGGCTGACTAGGTAGACCGACGACCTGCTCCCGCGGCATGACGCCTTGGTAAGCTTTTATCGCGCCTGTTAACTCCTTCGTTGCGCAAAAAGAAAGAGAGCTAGGGCGCGATAGCGCTTTATGGCGCTGTCATGCCGTGGGCGCTGGTGAAGACGGGGAGGGAAACCCGTTGGATAAGGTTTACGTACCCATACTAAGTACTACCCATTTCTTACAATTTTTTGCCCCCCTCCCCCCCTCGGTGACCACCCGTAGTATTTACCAAGACCCCCCTCCCCCCCTCTAGTTTTCACGTAGTAATTCATAAATATGATTTTAGATCATTTTTTGTAAACAAAACGTTAAAAAAAAAAATTGGCTCATCTTTTGTCCTTATTAGCGTATATAAGTGCGAAGCTTATTGAACATAAATATAGCTCGAAAAATTGCGAGATTTCCCTAGAGGATATTGACTACGTGACGACAACCTAAGCCCCCCCCCCCCTCCCCCTGTGACCAATGGTGGTATTTTGAAGACCCCCCCCCCCCCTAAACTGGTCACGTAATAATTAATAAGTAATCAATCTCATATTCTAGATTAGTGTGCGGGTTTGTTTTGCGAAAAAAAATGCAATTAGTAATTAGTCCCGGCTCAAACCGTAAAATGACTGGGCTACACATTTGAACAAGGTAGGTACCTACATCAACTTATAAAGAAAAATAACATTACAATTTTTAGTGTTTTATTTTGGAGCGAATTCTCATCAGATCACTATTTTTCAACCAAATCAAATCAGAGAAATAATCAACGTTCTTGCGTATACGTACGTATACGGACCGCAAATGGTCAGTAAAGTTCTAACATCTAACCAATTTTATCTAATTATCGTACTTTAGAAAGTATTTAATTTAACCGTTGCCGGTGAATGTTCTTGAGAAAATGAGGTCCCGTAATGCTACGGCAAATCCGTTAAAACTGTCCTTCATTTTATTATTTATTATTTACCAATGATTATTCTTTTTGAATTTTGAAAATCGGTCCAGTAATTCCAAAGTTATTGAATTTTGAAGTGTGCTCGAAAATAAAATGCCCCGCGGACACGTGTGACGTCACGAGGCATTACTGCGTACCGGTTACAAGGGACTTTAGTATTAAAAATGTTATATCTCGGATATGGTGCGTCCTATGTCGAAAATTTATAGAACCAAAAATGTTCTCATGGATGTGTTCTACAAGATGCGTACATAAAAAGTGGTAGTCATGCAGGCATCTTACATTTTATATAATATTTTAAGTCCTAGAACAAATGTTAATTTACTACTTGAGCCCATGGCGGCTCGAATTTAGGGGCAGGGAGGAGGGGGGAGGTGTGCGGGGTGGGGGAGATAATTTGGTAATTGACAATATAAACGATCTAAACAACTCGAACAACTCAGGCAACTCGAATCACTTGGTCAACTTGAACAACTCGAACAACATAAACCACTCGAACAACTTGAACAACATAAATAACTCAAACAACTTGACCAACTTCGTCAACTTGGACAACATAAACAACTCGAACAACTCAGAAAACTCGAACAACTTAGGCAACTCGAACAACACGAACAACTTGGTCCCGATAAAGTTATTCAAGTTTTCCAGTTGACCAAGTTCGAGTTTTCTGAGTTGTTCGAGTTGTTTATGTTGTCCAAGTTGACGAAGTTGTTTGAGTTATTTATGTTGTTCAAGTTGTTCGAGTGGTTTATGCTGTTCGAGTTGTTCAAGTTGACCAAGTTGTTCGAGTTGCCTGAGTTGTTCGAGTTGTTCAGGGCCTCAATTGCGCTATTTTATATGGTTTTACCGTTTGGACGGAACGTTTTTGGTTTTGGTTTAGTTTTGGTTTAGATTTGGTTTAGCTGATGTAAAAATGCTATCACGCTATTTGTTTTGAACGGTTAAATCGTTGACGTTACCAAAGCAAAACCAAACTTGAAACGTTTAAGCCGTAAACGTTTCAAGTTTGGTTACCACAATACATACCATACACCTACCACGCACCTATAATTAGCGCGATACGAATTGTGCATAACGTAACGTTTTTGGTTGTGGTTTTGTTTTGGTAGTATATTTCAAAATTAGCGCGATTGACCCCCAGGTCGTTTATGTTGTCCAAGTCAATTACTGAATAACTGAATGAGCTGTAGCATGTATATTTTATGCGTATATATTATGTATGTATATATTTATATATGTAAGTATATGTATGTCTATTATTATGAAATGCGTTTATTTTTCGGTTTCTCCTTTATTTCTGATATTTACTATTTATTTTATATAGCACCGACCCGTTGTTCTTTGTTTAAATTTCCTCTACCCTAAGGTTGTCTGGAAGAAATCACTTTTTAGCGATAAGACCGCCTTATTTGTACCATTATCGTTTTTTATTCCTATGCTGTATCTGTGTTTGGTGTAAATAAAAGTATATTTCATTCATTCATTCATTCAATTACCAAATTATCTCCTCCACCCCGCACACCTCCCCCCTCCTCCCTGCCCCTAAATTCGAGCCGCCATGGGCTCTAGTAGTAAATTAACATTGGTTCTAGGACTTAAAATATTATATAAAATTTAAGATGTCTGCATGACCCCCACTTTTTATGTACGCATCTTGTAGAACACATCCACGAAAACATTTTTGGTCCTATAAATTATCGACATAGGACGCACCATATCCGAGATATAACATTTTTAATACTAAAGTCCCTTGTAACCGGTACGCAGTAATGCCCGGTGACGTCACGCACTCCGCCGCGTGGCCGACTGGCCGCCCAACAGTTGCGGCATTCAATTGATCGTTGCTCGCTCATTTTTGGTCGTAGGAAAAAAATAAAAACACCAATGTTCAGGATTTTTAATGTACTTTAATACTACATTCAAAACAAAAATCGTTACGGATCCTTATTTGTTAAATGTATGGTCTTAACTGTTAACGTTTAATGGGTGGGTACTATATTATTATTTGATTTAACTCGTATTTTTAGTTTTAATTACGGATTTATTAATTCATTTCATTTAATAAATTCTAAATTCTATCTTATGTTAATAAAGTGAAATGTTCATTACAATAAAATAATTATTATAGTTATATTATACCATAATTTTATTATGATAATAATCAATCTGTGATTCGATTTACCATTTGGCTATACAGTTTTCTTTCAACCTCACTTTCATTCCTAATATTAAATTGTCACTTTCTTCGATTTTTACCACAGTTAAAATAATTCCGCAAACCAATATAAAAGTGAAAACCACTAACAACTTAAGATTTATTATTACGTTGAAATATAGCTGTTTTCCACCTCATAATATTATAAAACATAGCGTCTTTGTCGCTTTCACGTCGCCGCAGATTAAAATCTCGTTTTCAACAATACCATGTGATACCGATCACGGTCTATTTTGCGAACTAATTAAATGTTCAACCCATTGTTCCACTAATAATGGTGTTTTCTATAGCTTGTTGATGGTCGAAAGATAAATGTAGAGTAGACTGACAATAGGTGAATGTCAGTAGTTTTTCTTTTTGTATCGATTATTTGCTTTGTAGTATTGTACTTAGCTGCATAAGTCGATTGTGATCAGAAGTTATTGGATACTCGATTTTGTGTACCTATTATGGTCAGGATTAATTTCTTTTACTTATAAGTTTAACAGCCACAACTGATTAATGCGGCAACGAACTAAATGATTAAAAAACAATAATATGAAAATATTGAATTTTAGGCTTATCTAATTTGAGAATACATGATACGATACCCAGTATTTTATAGTTATTGCCAAGGGAAAACAGGCAAAAAATAAAAATATCAGATTCATGGTGGAAATTTGGAATCCTAAATAAAATTGTGTTTGTTTACACACATTACCTACACACCTAGCATTAGATATCAGATGTTGCCAGTTTCAAACAAACAGTTTTTATTACAATGAAGAAAAAAAAAATTTTTCCACGGTGAGTAGGTAGGTACTGTAGTAAGTACCTATCGGTCTTTCCTCCTTAACGAAGTAAAGTAACATTATACATAATTTTATTGTAGGTAATTAGATGCATCCGATAATTATTATAAAACCACAATATCCATTACATAAATAAAATACACTAACCAAATCACTTACGAAACTAAACAAAATACTTTCTATCTAAATAAGAATCGTAACGTCGCGTCGTCTCGTAACGAACTAACTTTCGTCATACTATTTTTAATACACTTTTCTTCAATACTAAACTCACGTACGTCCCACTTGCCCAGAAGCGCTTTCCAATCTGTGCGAATATTTGAAAATCGAACGATGAATTCCGAATCGTATTTGGTAGAATAGCGCCATCTTTTATCGAGTAGAGTATACTGAGAAAATCATATTATTGATTTATTTTATCGAATAAAATATTTATTTTATCGATTGGATTTGAACTATTAAAAGAAAACTAGAGAGCCAATTTTAACTATGTCCTACCTCTAACCTAACTTATATGGGCGAAAGTGAAATAAATGATTTTTATTTTTTATTTATTTATTTAATAGAGAGCAGCAAATATACAAAACTCACAACAACCATCAGCTATTGCGCAGATTGACTAGAAGGGCTGACTCTTTTTCACTGACACCGAATGAAAATTTAATGAATGAATTATTTGTCTGCAGACATCATTTTCATAATACCCACGAAAATTAAGTAGGTTCCGTAGTTTTAGAAAAAATCTTTAGCAGGTATAATAAGCTTTAATAAGCTAATAAATACCTACATAATATTTAATATACAATACAGTTCTAAACAGTAGGATGGGTAAGCAAAATATCGGCCCAAGGTTCAGTTGCTAAACTAACGCGCTAACGCCCTCGGGCAATTTTAATAGGTACCTACTCAATTACTCTCAGTCACCTGTCATCGTAAAGATAATGCAAGAAGTTGTAGATAAAATCCAGTTTCAATCACATTAAACGAATGAATGATAGGTAATTTCACTTTTAACAAGTCACAGAGTAATGAAAATAAATGTCGCTCGCGTCGTCGGTAGATTAGATACCTAAGTAAATTCTGCATTTAATAAACAAACTATCGCCTTTTACGAATATCGCGATTGGCTTAAGCTTAAGCTAGCCACTGATGTATGCCGCCCCCCGATGCCCAGCCCAAAAAAGCACAATATATTTATGTATGTACCTAGGTCATGAAGGTACTTAGGTATTTGTTTATTCTTCTTTTGACGGAGACCACGTAACTCCTTGATTCTTTTTTATTTACAATTATTTATAACAGGCTGACTATTACTAATAAATATAATAATTCATCTGTAGATTGCTAAATAAATAATAATAATTAAATTAAATAACATGTTCTATTCAGACAAAACATCGTCACAGCGTTCAGATGAATTAGTGGGACACACTCTTTCTTAAAATATTCACCCCTAAATCCTACCCCAGTTTCAAAACCCCAGCAAAAGTTGGTTTATTTACATCAACAGATGGCAACGGTGTCAATAGAACGGGAGTCGTCAATTACTATAACTACAGTCACGGACATTGCGTAAAACACTCATCAATATCGGAATGTTCGTACGTTTCTTATTTAAGAATTGATACTATTGCCGCTATTTTTCAAAGAGTAGACATAAAATGGGTATTTGAATTTATGGATATTTTTAGAATTTTTTTTTAATCTTCATTGGCTTCATTGCAATATCGTTACTACTGGCTTTTCTTTGTATTAAAATTGAAATTGAAACAGATTTAGCCAGCAACTATTCAACCCAATGGGATCGTTTGTGCTGACTTCTAGACATTTATTTTCTTCAAAAACATGATAAATGAGAGAGGCAACACCGTTCAGTGAAAGAAACCTGTAGTCTCCCGTTTTTTCGATATCCATATACCTCTAACGAGATCACTGGCCTTTACTCTACACTCTTTGCCTCTACTTTTTAATTAAGACGATCTAGGCACATTTTTATTTCTATTGCATTTAATCCGATTTGATACTGTGGCGATACATTTTATCGCACGTTTGGCAGATATTCGGTATTTAGTAACGACTGTTTCGTCAATTGAATTGACGTTGCTCTCGTGTCTCCTATCTTCGTCCACAAAAACATGAACTATTAATAATCTTATTAAATTCATCATTTTCAGCCTTTTTTATACGTCCACTGCTGGACATAGGCCTTCCCCCAAAGGAAGGTTTTTCCATAATCGCCACGCTTGGCGCGGGTTGGCGATCACAGTTGGGTGCTATTATACTCGGAGAATGCTCCCTTTAGTCGCCTTTTACGACACCCACGGGATGGGCTGGGTTGATGGAACTCTCTTGGTCATATATTACATTAAAGAAGTTTAATGCTTGAAGTATATTCTAATTACTACTAACAGTTCAAACAACTGGACCCTACCCAAGTGTGGGTTGGAATATGATACTGACGAGTTAGTCAATCTCTCTAATAGTTAAACAAATCTCTAACCAAATATCGAGTACTATTCGAGTAGCTAAGTAAACAGACGCACGTACCTATAGATTCAAAGACTAAACTCTCGCACATTTCTACGCGTCGATGTTACGTCAAGCGAAAGTTTTATTTGTCCTACTGTTTGTAACTGAAACGTGAGTTAAGTGTTAATGTTTAACTGTTAAAGATAACGTTCTGTTTAACTATGATCATCTTTACATAACTATTTGAGAAGCTAGCGTTTTCTAGGCCCAGAAGCGTCTATATGCGATCCATCCTAGTTTCTTCGCGTGTAGAGATTCGTAAATAAAAATAATGGGTGATGAACTGATGAGTTGCCCAGTGTCTGAATTGGATTGAATCATTTCATTAGAACATTGAATTCAGCAGACCTCTAAAATATTTGAGCGATTTCGTTCACCTTTAGTTGAGTAAAAACCCGACATTAGTGTTGAAAAGATACAGATACAATTTACTTTTAGATTCTAGTGCAGGTAGAAAATATCATTATTATGCACTAGCTTTTGTCGACTTCATCTGCGTTGACTTTAAAAAAATCTTGTATGTTATTTATCTTTTCTACTATGTTAATCTATCTATGTGTGTGCGCTTTTTATCCAAATCGGTTCAGCCGTTTATGATTAATAGAGTCACAACCAACAACCACAACCTCTACAAGAAACCCAAAACAGCTAATCCAACCCAAAACAGTAGAACCAACAAGCATCCAGCATTACATGATTTCTAGCCTCAGTAACAGTTTTAAAAACTCATCAAACTTCCCATTTATCACTTACTTTCTTTACAAAAACAGCAACAACATTTCACCGCCTTTTTGCCCGTCATCTTGTGCAGTCAACATGATCCAAGTCAGCGCTACGCATGACTGCTCTGGCTAATAATCTGTAACTTTATGAGGTAATCCGCGGATCGTTGACTCTTACTCATTAGTGTTACATCTTTGAGGTCAATGATATTGGTTGGAAATATTGATATTATGAAAGAAGCATTTAAATTTGATTGAAGTGTGGCAAGGCAAGTGCCTTGCTTCATACTTCATACTTCATACTTCTGAATGTGGATGGCTGTAGTAGAAGAAGGCTGGAGAAAAGATGGATGGATTGTGTGAAATATGTGTGTAAGAAAGGTATGCTGAAATTACTGCTAAAAGAGATGAATGAAAGAAGATGATATACAGGGTGAAATTGATATCATAACCTACTGTTGGACTTATTGAGCCTAAATCAAGAAATACCAGTACAGTTACGATCTTTTACGTAAAGTTACGAGCTACGACATTGATATCCAATTAATTCAATAATATTACGATTTTCTTTTTACGTTTGCTACATTCTAGAATGGAACATAATAATCATCAGGCTTGTTGCTGGGTATAAAGCAGCGGTTCCTACGTATTTTATTTTATGGAACTTATTGATCGAAACAAAAGTTTTTCAGTTTTTCATTTTTTCATTTTCATTCTGCAATTTGAAAATAAGAAAAGGTACAAAACATTTGCGAGTATATAGTATATACCTACTCCCGGTAATTATACAGGGTGTTAGGGTAAACGGTTGCATTACTTTAAGGAGTGATTGTACTCATGCTACTCAACAATTTTCCATAAGAAACCTATGGGAACTTCGCAAAAAAAAAAATTTTACTTTTCATACAAAAGTTCGATCTGCTGATTGCATTTAGTATGCCAAATTTTTTTTAACGAATTTCTTATAGTTTTCTTAGGGAAAGTTGTTCAGTATCATGGGTATAATCACCCCTTAAAGTAATGCAACTGTTCTTTTTACCCTAACATCATTCTTCCTATCCTTCACTAATCGCTTCCATTCTTATTTTCAGCGCTTTTCACGGTTTCATAACCTTCCGGAAACCCGAATGTACCATCCAAAATTTAAAACCAGCTTTTTATCTAGGTTAATAACATAAAAACCAGAAACTGGATAATGCCGTAAACATTTTAATTATAATCGAATCAAATCGGCGGAGTGTTACGTGTGAATTTGAAACGTTTTAATGTTGCAATGTCATGGCACTGATGGAATTTGACCGAATAATTGTTAGGAAACACTTGTGTGAGATGAGGCCGTGTCATCATTGGTTTAGTTTTGAGATTGCTAGATTTGTCTAGGTCAGAGTAGGTACTGCCTCCGTGGTCTAGTGGTTAAGAGCGTTGGCTCTCGATACGGAGGTTGTGTGTTCGATTCCCACGGGGGACACCTAGTGATATGTCACTTTGTGCGTTTTTCCCCAGTTGGTTAGGACATTGCAGGCTGAATCACCTGATTGTCCGAAAAGAAAAATGATTCCGTGCTTTGGATGGCACGTTAAGCCGTTGGTCCCGGTTACTATCTCTGGTGGTAGTGATCGTTACATAAAAACCACGTCAGAGGCCGTAAGGCGGTCTGAAAAAACTCTGACACCAGGGCTCTGCCCACACGATAAGAAGATGAAGACAGTGGGTAAAGCTAAATTTTATTCTGTTTATTTAATTGTAACTTTTTAGGCAGGTCGTGGTTTCGAATCCCGCTCGCCGCCCAACTTTTTCAATCTTTAATTTGATTAAGCTAACATGGCATACATGTAAAATCAATAAATTCGATTGTAACTTTTTATTTACGCTGCTACAACAATATAGATAAAGTAAATTTAGCTAGTTTATATCTGTAAAGATGGGTTCTCTTTTTCTTCTAGCAGACTTTTGACACTGATTTTACAAGCCTCTTACTTATTTTATTACTCTTGAATTCGTGGTGGTAGGTAGGTATAGACAATACCTTTGCCAGGGCCTCTACCAGCACATTCGAACTTCGCAATTGCGTGAACATTTTCGTTCCAATTTCAACTCTATTCAAATGAAGTGCGGACCGAAACAGGAGTGCGATTTTTGAATCTCATTCGCTGAGTTCAGCAGTTGAAAATTTCAAAATTACTGAGATACGCAACTTTCTACTGCTGATTTGATTTTAAAAAATAGCACTCCTGTAGTATGATTTTTGAAAGTGAAATCAGCAGTAGAAAGATGCGTATCTCCACAGTAATTTTAACATTTTCAACTGCTGAACTCAGCTAATGAGATTCAAAAATCGCACTCCGGTGGCGATATAGCGAACATCGAAAGTGCGGGTACAGGGCCAGATTCCTGCTTTTGATATAAGAAAGAAACATTTTGAAGACTATTTCCATACAAATATTCGACCGTTCGTTCTGTATACTGCGTTCTTTTCTAACATACCATTACTTACCTATTCAATTTTGTAATAAGTTTACAGAAATTAACGTCATAAAATTTGTTTTATTAAACCAGTAGGTAGGTATACTTTAAGAATCACATAATTTAGAAAAGTTATGTTATTATAAAACATAAAAAATTACAGATCATTTATTAATCTAGAATTAAACATCATCATCATTTCATTTATTTATTGGCTTAGCGCAATTGAAGTAATTTTTTGCAGTTTCTTCTCGCTCGAAATTTCAGATACCTACCTTAGTACCTAGAGTACCCTTCTTACCTTCTTACCTAGGAATGTTTACAATTCTTTTTAACTAGCTATCTGTAGGTTTCAATTGACCATTTAATGCGTAAGAAACTATTTTATTGGAATTATCTAATTCTTACGCCATTTCTGTCATTGTCTCGTTTCAATGGACGCTTGCGAAGGGCTTGATAAAACGAGTACAAAAACATGGTTTTCTAACGAGAACTTGTGCAATTTCAATTTGCTCTGGTTTTAAAACACTTGAAATTGAAACACTAGCAACGTATTTTGATTGATTTTATTGCACATGGTTATAAATTCATAAAATTCTACTTGTATCGAATCAACGTATTTTAAAGTTAAATAGAGCCACAATTAATCAATAATTTACTTGGTTTACTTGTGGACAAAATCGTTCAAAATCCAGGTCAATAAATAAAAATCGAACCGTTGATTTGTGCTCTTCTGAAAAAATGCAAAATTGAGTCACTCACAATGTTTGTACAAATTGGTTGATTTTGTTATATGTTACTGCATATAACAAAATCAATCAATTTGTACAAACATTGTTTATAATTCTGTTATAATTGTGTACATCATTATTAAGTACCTATTATTATGTTCTAGGCAACCTCGTAAAATGTATAGTAAGTACCTACGTAGGTATATTCTATTTTCAAAAGGTATTTTAGGTACTTTTTTTTGTTTTTTTTATTAGTTACTTATACGTACCTTCAATTCAATCAATCGTTCATTTCCTGCTTCAATTTCGAGGCATGTATTGTACCTACTGTCCATTACAAGAGGCGACGGGCTCACTCCCCGTCACACTGAGCAGAGTTTCGGTACTACAAGTGAAACGTGGATGTTCTGAAGTTTCAAAATATCTCTGACTACCCCCTCGGGGAATATAGTCGTGAGCATATGCATTGTATACGTACCTTATGAAGTTATGATAGTTCAAAAGTGACCATATTTTAATTCAATTTCAATTCTCCAATAACAATTATTTAGCAAAGTACTTCATTATATTTTACGCGCTAGATAGATAAATGCTGATTTTTTTTTAATATTCGGTTATTTAAAAAAATGTTGTAAATGAAAATTCACGAGTTGCATGTAATGAGACGGCATGGGCACCTCGAACGTTTCTGAAGGATATTTAGATAAAAATCTATTTCCTCGCGTACGGTGTATTATAACAACACTATAATGATGACGGAAGCGATGACTTCCTCTTTGCAGCAAACAGATAATTACATAAAACGTTGCAAAACCACTCTTGTGTCAGAAGCATAAAGATCAGAGAAAATGAAAACTTATTTTATTCCCTCGAGTGTAACAATTTTACAAATGACGCTCAGTCACTCTAAAATGCATCTTAAAGGAAAAGAAATAAAGAAGATGGTAATAGTAAATGTAAATTAGCTATGAAATAGCCATGAAAGAAGCGTGGCAAGTTGAGGCAAATGACTTAGTCACGATAGTTTCATACCACAGAGGTTTCAAAAATTCACGCTCTACACTGGAGATGACTTAAAACTAGCTTCGCAATCTTCCACAAATATTTATTTGAATTAAGCTATAATTACTGCAGCTATATGCGAATTTCAATGAAAAGACAAAGCTATGTAGCTAAAATCTGAAACATTGCATCTGAAGTTCTACCGTCTCTGTAGGTCGCGGTTCAATTCCTAATCGTTCAAACTCCAAGACACGATGAGGGACATATCTGTTACTCCCTACCCTTTTCTTTACCGGAGTGCGATTTTTGAATCTCATTCGCTGAGTTCAGCAGTTGAAAATGTCAAACTTACTGTGGAGATATGCATCTTTCTACTGCTGATTTGACTTTCAAAAATCATACTTCAGGAGTGCGATTTTTGAAAGTCAAATCAGCAGTAGAAAGATGCATATCTTCGTAGTAATTTTGACATTTTCAAGTGCTGAGCTCAGCGAATGAGTTTCAAAAATCGTACTCCTGGTGACATTTATATTTTGCTATCCTTTGCTTTTTGAAGAGATATAGCTGCTTTATCTGGATTCTCTTCTGTCTTTGTGGTAGAAGTTTGTAGTATTCCTTGCTCTGTGTTAAAAGCAGTTAGAAGCTACGAGTAAAATTATTTTCACTCTTAGTTTCAATTCAATTATTCAGTTTTTACTATTGTTATGTTATCGTTATCGTACAAGTATTGTATAATATTGTACCGAAGAATAGAAATTATTTTAAAACTTATTTATTACGTAGGTTGCATGAGTATGAGTAGCATAAGATACCTACCTATGTAAAAAGTGTTATAGTTAACTCGAAAAAGGGTAAAACTTTTATTGGTAATTTGCGACTAGATTAATCAGGTTGACTATTCATGATTCATTGATTTTCATTTATTTCAGAAGATTTCAGATGCATCGTTTTGCATATCGAGTGCAAAGATTTTTTTAACCTCAGGGTCTTTTATTTTTTTTAATTTCGCGTTGTAATTTTATCAATTGTATCGAAACCATTGCTACCTACCTATATGAATGGTAAAGTTCATGTACCTAACTAAGGTAGGTACATTGGTAGAGAAATCATGTGATAAATGATTTATAATGTAACCTCCCATCGCATTAGGTAATTTTATGGCGGGAAAACCATTATTACAACATAAAAAGCAGAAATTGACTAGACAATTTACAATAATGAAATGTTGCAAATTCACAGAGTTGTGAAGCGATCGTTGATAAGAACCCCGATGATGTTTAGATAAAAACTTGTAATTAAGTTCCGCTACTTGCGGATAGATGGCGTTATGTAATGAAAAAATAATGTTTTTGCAGATTTGCAACTGTTTTGTATTTTTGTTTTGTTGAACTTTTAACTGCTTTTAATAAAAATGTATTGATGTTTAATAATACAAATGTATGTAACTTATTGCGTCAAGATTTTAATAGTACGTTAGATGGCGGTAGTGGACACAGCACTTACATTGTTCAGCGGGCATGACGCGTCGCAGTGGGTGGCATCATCATCAGAATAATTTTAATGTTGGCTAAGATTATTAGCAATAATAAAAATAACTGATTAAAATTACAAAAAGATATTTCCGATACCGGGAATCGAACCCGAGCCTCCTGGGTGAGAGCCAGGTATCCTAGCCACTAGACCATATCGGATGTTGAATGGACTGCCGAAAAAGTGCATTAAATCATAACTGTGTCAAATTCGAATGAAAACGAAAAACTTCATGGGAAATTCTTTTGAAGTTGTTCCCGCCAATTTATCGTGTTTAATCTCGCTTCAATTCATACGAACGCATGGGAATATGATTTCCTAATTATAACTAGAACACTGTAGGCAATGATACCTACCTACCTAATATAATAAAATACTCAATCATAAATATATCATTATATATTAAATCATTTTTAAGCCTAAAAAAGAAAAAAAAATAACTTAGGTACCTACAGATATTTTACTTAAAATACAAATTAATTTTAAAATAAAAAAAATAACAGAGTAAAAATAATATTGTTATTAAATAAGCAAAGTACATACTTTACTTAAGGGGGCACCGAGCCTATTGTGCTGCCCTCAATCGTTTTTTTTTTTTAAATTTCGAAACAAACAACATTTCCAAAAAACAAGACTCTATTTGAGGGCAGCACAATAGGCTCGGTATGTCATGTAAATAATGTACCTACCTAGGTAAGGTACCTACCAATGTGTTTGCAATTATTATGTAATGCATATTATGTTAAAATCTTTGGGAACACGAATTATTTGCATTGTAATCTTCAGTTTACATAACAATGCCATTTTGACATACATGTATTGTTGTTACGAATGTTTGTTAAACATGGTTTGCTTTTGAAGTTAGGATGTATTATGTTATGTTATGTTGTGAGATTTCTGTCACGTTTTCATAATAAGAGTTGTTCAACATCGATGTTTAAAAGGAGACTGGCGGATGCACCTGTTATTTTGGTCTCTCGTGAGTTTACACATGACTCCTAGGCCCACTTTTTTTGAGAAATCCCTTTAACAAGGCCTTTGATTTTTGTTCACACGAGAAGGTCATCTATTTGAAGTGAAAACATCTTTTGGGAACACTTTTTGGGATGGGTAAAAAAATGTAAACTCGCGTCAGGACCGTGACGTCACGTGACATTCGTAAGACATAAGATCTCTTAGTTTTCACTTCTGCCGGCACTCCCGGAGTGCAACCCGTTGTTTTTTTCTAAGCTGGAACGGAACTAAGAAATTGTCAGTGAACGTCTACTTTCTACTTCGTCAATGTTAATTAAGTACTGTCAAATTACAACGCGTCAAGATTGACGTTTATCAGTCGTACGATCAGTTGCCCACACTTGATTGAATGCCTTTTAGTTAGCCGCTATAATATAGCGGCATGTTATGTTTCTACATCGCCTTAATTATAATTATTAATAATGTGTGTTAAATTAAAAATGCGGTGTGAAAATGGTTGGACTGATATTTCGAAAGGTAAATACTATGTAGGTATAAGCTAGCGAAATATAAAAATAAGAACGAATTTATTTGCAAAAAAATTGCAACCAGTACTGGCCGCTAAACCCTATCCATAATATCCATATACACGCACACAGACATAATTTGTATTACGGCTCACGCACACCAACCTAAAAAAGTTGGCACCTTTTGATAGTGTAGGGGCCAGGACAAGAAAAAAAAAATCTCGTATGTAAGTTCTGTATATACCTACAACAGGTATGGCTGTGTTCGGGGTACTCTCAGGATCACGAAACTGCTTGTTGTATAATTCAAAAGTGGTGGAGGGGGTAGCAGTGACGTCATAAAGATGGCCGCCGACGGTTTTAGTTTTTCTTCAATTGTAGCGCACCTATGAGGTCAATCTGGTTGTGCGAGGTGTCATTTGAAAGCTTATTAAATTTACTTTCATCATTTCATAGACACCTAAAGTGAAAAATTTGTATTTACTGAAATATTTTGAATTTAATGCATTTTTTGCTACCTACCAGCAATCATTCCTCCAGTTTTCTCGGAAACGGATAACTATATTGTGATTACAGCTATTACATAAAACATACAGAATTTTATAAGCTATCTTATAACTTGAATTGTATAAAAATACAACTTCAAACGACTGAGCTGTGTCAAATTTACTGGTGCACTGTAACTATGAATCCAAGAATGCGTCGGTCTGCGGCGGGGCGGAAGGACTGCAAATAAAATATTACTTATAGATTATTATATAATTAGGGTTTCCATTGTGATATGGCTTAGAAAAATATACAATTTTATATTATTTACTTGCACATGCGTTTACATAAACTATAGAATTAGATGTACGGGGGTGTAAACTTAAATGCGTAATATATTTAAGGGGGTACTTTAGACCATAAAACTGAACAACTTTTACAATGGGACCAACTTAGAAATGACGAGAAAAATAATCCGCAGTTTCATACATTTTGGTCGAGAAGGGATTGACATATTCTATGGAACATCCCATTTTATTTCACTATTTCTTTGTTGGCTCCAAGGTGATAGTGGTTCAGTTTTATGGTCTGAATTGAAGTAGAAGTTCCCCATTTGATGTATGTAATGTAAAGTAAGTATTTAATTTCACACTCTGTCACAGAATAGGTTCCTTTATAGTTCTTCATAACAAGGATGAAGCTGCCTTGGAAAAGTGAATAAAAAAATGAGAAATCCAAAACAATTCAACAGGTCAGGTTCGGGGGGTTCAAGCTTGTTGCAGATATATGGGATGTATTTATTGACGAAGCCTGTTGTGGATGTGAGTGGTGTACCTATTTACCTTTGACGAAGCCTGTCGTGGATACGCACTTTGTACTTTTCGTTTTAAATAAATACTCTAGCCAAATGTGGAACAGCTGATAATATGGGTCTGCTATAATTAAGTATAAATTATGTAATGAAATGTTTTATTCAACAGGTTTATAAATATTTATTGTTATAAAAAAACAATTGTTAGTTGCAAGAAGGTTGCAAGCATGCAAAGTAAAAGTAGGTAGAGTGATTCATCAACATCACCAAAATTATACTGATTTAAGCATAGATCTCCCCGATATGGCATTTATCATCTCGCACTGCAGCAGCCTGTTCTTTTAACAAAATAAATGGTTGTCGTTGTTATCGGTGACAACTTTTCGTTTTCCAATGTCCAACCATGGTTTGTAGGTGGTCCACATCTGCAGTGGCCCAAATGCATATTTGGTAATTTGCTCTTTTTATAAGTATGTTGTTTAAGAGCTTCTTGTGACGGTGGAAGATTATCCACGTTACCAATATTTAAAAAAATCTGCTCTAAGATTGTCCATATTGTCAACCGTGTACAATTTGGGTTTCTTATGACAGTAAAGAGCCAGTAAACTTCTCGCCCTTTTGCTGTAGATCTTCTGTTAGGTCAACTACCGATCCAAAACTTTCCAGAAGATCGCAATTTTCTTTAAAGACTTTCCACGTGCCATTCTTTGAAAAACCTAACAATGAGCTTGTGTTGTCGCATCCTGTAAGAGCGTGGTACGCCAATAAATCCTGCTAGTAAATCAAATTGCAATGAATTTTTTTCACAATATGTGATATACAAATCTTGAGGGAGGTATAAGTAGAATTATGTTAAACAGCAGAGACACTGACGTTTTACTGTTGCTCATTCATTTCTTCGACAAGTTACCAGCAAACGTCTGGATTCAATGTGGAATGAGCGCGAGTAAACCAAAATACGTTTCAGTCCATAAAATTGTTCAAGCTGTCGGACCAGAACGACACTGTTTATTGGCGTACCACGCTCTTACATGATGCGACAACAACAGCACATTGTTAGGTTTTTCAAAGAAAAGCACGTGGAAAGTCTTCACAGAAAATTACGATCTTCTGGAAAGATTTGGATCGGTGGTTGACCTTACAGAAGATCTAGGCAAAAAGGCGAGAAATTTAATTATGACTCTTTACTGTCATAAGAAATCTAAATTGTACACGGTTGACAATATGGACAATCTTAGAGCAGATTTTTTTTAAATAGGTATTTGTAACGTGGATAATCCATATAAAAAGAGCAAATCGCCAAATATACGTTTGGGCCACTGCAGATGTGGCAATTCAAAATGTACCACCACCTACAAACCATGGTTGGACATTGGAAAACGAAAAGTTGTCACCGATAACAACGTTAACCATGTTTTTCGTTAAAAGATTTGGAATTAATATCTTGCCAATGCAAAACAGGCTACCGCAGTGCGAGATGCGGCTGTGTCAATAAAAATCAAAAATGCATCCCATTCGGGGAGAAGGTATGTTAAACCAGTATATATATATATATTTTTTTTTTTATTCATAATGGGTTTGCGCTTGGCTTCAGCTCACCTGATGGAAAGTGTAGATGAAGCCGAGGATGTAGCGCTCTCGCCCAGAAAAAGCCTATTTACTCTTCTTTTAAAAATATCCTGATTGTATTTGCTTGGGAAAACAGACGCAGGGAGAGAGTTCCAAACCTTACCGGTTCTCATTATAAAAGAGGATGCGAACCTATTTGTGCGGATTGTTGGTATAATTTTGGTGATGTTGATGAATCACTCCACTTAGTTTTACTTTGCATGCTTGCAACCTTCTTACAACTAACAACTGTTTTTTTTTCTAACAATAAATATTTATAAACCTGTTGAATTGTTTTGGATTTCTCATTTTTTTATTCACTTTTCCAAGGCAGCTTCATCCTTGTTATGAAGAACTATAAAGGAACCTATTCTGTGACAGAGTTCGAAATTAAATACTTACTTTACATTACATACATCAAATTGGGAACTTCTACTTCAATTCAGACCATAAAACTGAACCACTATCACCTTGGAGCCAACAAAGAAATAGTGAAATAAAATGGGATGTTCCATAGAATATGTCAATCCCTTCTCGACCAAAATGTATGAAACTGCGGATTATTTTTCTCGTCATTTCTAAGTTGGTTCCATTGTAAAAGTTGTTCAGTTTTATGGTCTAAAGTACCCCCTTAAATATATTACGCATTTAAGTTTACACCCCCGTACATCCAATTCTATAGTTTATGTAAACGCATGTGTAAGTAAATAATATAAAATTGTATATTTTTCTAAGCCATATCACAATGGAAACCCTAATTATATAATAATCTATAAGTAATAATTTTATTTGCAGTCCTTCCGCCCCGCCGCAGACCGACGCATTCTTGGATTCATAGTTACAGTGCACCAGTAAATTTGACACAGCTCAGTCGTTTGAAGTTGTATTTTTATACAATTCAAGTTATAAGATAGCTTATAAAATTCTGTATGTTTTATGTAATAGCTGTAATCACAATATAGTTATCCGTTTCCGAGAAAACTGGAGGAATGATTGCTGGTAGGTAGCAAAAAATGCATTAAATTCAAAATATTTCAGTAAATACAAATTTTTCACTTTAGGTGTCTATGAAATGATGAAAGTAAATTTAATAAGCTTTCAAATGACACCTCGCACAACCAGATTGACCTCATAGGTGCGCTACAATTGAAGAAAAACTAAAACCGTCGGCGGCCATCTTTATGACGTCACTGCTACCCCCTCCACCACTTTTGAATTATACAACAAGCAGTTTCGTGATCCTGAGAGTACCCCGAACACAGCCATACCTGTTGTAGGTATATACAGAACTTACATACGAGATATGGTTTAGAGACGACTTTTTTGCGGGTGGCCGATAGTCTATAAGTATTTGAACCCTAGGTAGTACATACAGTACAGTTCCGTTGTACCTTGTAGTTTTATACCGACTTATCCCCACTCCACCAATTGAGAAAGCGATACCGTCATTTTTCCTACTCAGGAAACTCTAATGAATGCAACGATACCACATGTCGGTATAAAACTACTCAGTACTATGAAAATCTTTATTTGACGACTTTATTTAAATTGGCATCTCTACTAACTATTGAATAATCTGTGGCCTGGGCCCTGCCTGGGCCTCACCCTTGCATACTTGACAAGAACTTTCCTCAAATTTCATTCAGTACTATTCAATGGCATTCCAGTTGCACTCTTGCAAAATGCAGACAAGTCAAACGGGCGGGGCTGCGTGTTCAGAATGCCAATATGCAATGCTATGTTTGAGTATTTCTCGTTCTCTAAACCTGTTTTTGGTCGGAAGGTCATTCAAGATGTTAAGATAATGTTACTTTAAATAGAAGGGATAAATTAATGCCAAGCAAAAACTGTGAAACTTCGACATAAAGAGTAAAAAAAATTGAGCGCGACACTTTCTAATAATCTGGCAAAACTGAAAATTTTGTACCGAGATGAAATTTTGCAAATGGAAACTCCCGTGCATTTTCTATGTTAATGTGGCCAACTGATAAACGAAGTACTCATCTAGGCAGACAAGCATTGGCACCAGATGAGATACAATACAAACCAATTTATCCAACTGACTGCTTGGAGGTCGAGTCCGAGTTGCTTGGACATTTCTTTAATCCAATTTAATATGCTCACGGGTTTTTAGGAAGATAATCAGACCATCAAACTATACAACTTTTTCTATGGAACCAATGTTGAAATTGCAAGGAAAAAATCAGCCGTCCCATACATTTGGGTCTAGTAGGTTTGTAGTTCTGTAGGAAATCGATTAGCAGTTTATTTTTTCGCGATTTCGATGTTTGTCCCGTAGAGAAAGTTGTTCAGTTTGATAATCTGATCATCCGGCAAAACCGGCAGCATATTAAGAAGGACCCTGTATTGTGTTACGTTGCGTTGGTACGTCATTGTGTTAGAACGAAAATTTCACTGCCACAGACCAGTTCCAGTGGTCAACAATAAACATTGCTAAATTCATCCAAATTGACCACCGAGCACAAACAATGCGTTCGCAGGTGGTCCCGCCTAGCACACTTTCTCTCGAATTCCTAACGAAAGGTGTAAGTACTTATGATAAATGGCTTAGATGACCGCCCATTTGTTGCGCGTATTTATAATATAATTTACGGTATTCTTTTCGACAATCTTAACCTCACAATACCTTAACGCTTTAAAAAGAAAAAAATAGCGTAGCTTGCTTATGACTTTATTTCAGACTCTCGAAATAATGTATGTTTAGTATATTCAAAATATGACTGACCCCGGGGTCATAGCAGTCTTTTGAAATATCCATATTTCATATATATAGCAGTGCCTAAAATCTGTCCAGTGTGTTAGAAATAATTCCATAGTCGACTTTATTGAAACGTCTAGGTTTCCGTGCACTCCATTTTTTTTTAAATTATTTTGGCAATCTGGCCTTAGACGAAAAAACACTGCAAAATAGGAACACATCCGTGAAAATACTGGCCGAATAGCAGCCTATGTTTCGGGTTCAAGTTCTGTCCGAAACCATTAATTCGATTTGAAGAACTCGAAACTTGAAGACGAAAAAATTTCATCATAATCGATTTTATTCAGACCAAAGAGCGTGTGGCAATTGGCGTTACTGCTGATTTTAAGGATACTCTAATGCCGAAAACATGTTCTCTATGATACTGATCTACTCTACTAGATACTGTGTCAATGTAATTTGGAAGTAGGGTGACAGGTTTGGTCAGAATCATTAATTATTCCAAAAGTCAAGTTCTATTACATAACATAACTGTTCAAGTTTGGCCACAAAGAGGCCCTCTGGTACACTGCGGTACACAATTTCAGTTCACGAACAAAAAGATACTTTGGAACTACCTACGATATAAATAAATCGATCGAATGTGATCGAAAAAGTCGGAAGAGGGCCATTCGAAGAGAATTAACCATGATTAAATTGAATTAAGTTCTCCGAAAAGACAAGTGCGTTACGTGCGAGTTAGTGGTTGAGGGTGCCCCTCAACCACTAAAAACTGTAAAAAATCGACCGGTCCCAACATCTAGCTAGCTAGGTAAACATTTCTCATGATGGGGCATAATAATTATACAGGGTTTAAGGAAAACTATAATTAATCTTTAAACCACTCTACCCATCAAACTGAACAACTTTTACTATGGGATCAATACGATCGGAGCAAAAAAATAATATACGTTAAAAATACCGTTGCATACAAAGCTGGTGCATAACTCGATTTTTTTCGCGATTTCGATATTGGTCCCATAGAGAAAGTTGTTCAGTTTGATGGTCTGATCAACTCCTTAAAATAGTTTCCAGTAAGTTTTGTTAGACATTATACTAGTTGATATGATTGGGCGCCTCTTACGACACCCGTCTAGATTCATCATCAGATAGACGCCCATTGCTGGACCTCCATATAGACCTCCCCCGCGGATCACCATAACGACCGGTCCTGTGCTGCCTTCATCCAATAGGTTCCCGCCGCCTTCATCAGGTCGTCGGTCCACCTTGTGGGCCTACAAACGCTGCGCCCCGGTCGTCATTCGAGAACTCTTTGGCCCCATCGGTCATCAGTCTGCGACCAATGTTCCCAGCCTATTGCCACTTTAGTTGAGCAATTCTTCGGACTACGTCTGCTTTCCAAAATGAGTGCGCTTGACTATTATATACTTGCAGAGTTGATGGGATTAGTCTTAGTCGCTTCGTTCTTACGATACGACACTCGTCTAGATTTGTGCTATTCTAAATCGGACACTTTACGGTACCTTCATTTGTTTGTCATAGATACTGTCAAAGAAAACAAAAGTGAAATGAAAAAAGTTGATAGCATAAGATCAAGCCATTGTTAAGGTGAAAGTACCGGAGAGTGACCACCAGCTGTGACGGACAGACGGATAATCGACCTTCATTATTATAATGGCAAAGGCAGTTATCTAGCGCTGTCAAAATATTGACAGGCAATTTTCTATCTTATTAGGTGGCCAATTTGTTTCAATTTTCAACGACAGGCACTTGCAATTTTGAGCGATAGGTGTAAGTAATTTTGCAGATAATGTTATGGATAGTTTCAGAACACCTGTTCCTCGGTGATCGTAATAGTACGAATTATGTTTTGTTGTTTCATCGAGTGTATTTCTGTTGTTGTTTTGGTGTAGTTTCGTAGAGGGCGTTTCTTAATATGCTAACTATTTTTTTAAGGATATGATCAGACCATCGCACTAAACAACTTTCTCTATTTTGAGTGGAGTCGGTTTTTAGTTTTGTATGGAACAACTTTCCGATTTTTGTAGTGTAGGTTGGGGATGGATCTATAATTCTGTAGCTACGAATATAAGAGTGAGGATCCAAAGCAGGCTGCTACCCTGGTAGCCCTGGGCTACCCATCAATGTATATTCAATTTATCCTCTATTACACTTATACCCTACCAAAAATTATTGAGAACCTACCTAGTAACAGTTGATTCCCTGAAATATCATCAGACCATGTGAACCACCATGCCCATGTGAACCAAGTCACAATAGCAAAGCAAGTAGAAGTATAACAAGGCAAAGATTGGTATGTGATTCAGTTAGATTGTATTGCAGTTAACAACATGTCATTATATCGCTTGGGTTTAAAGAAAATTGGTTCAATTTCATAGCTTGTTAGGACAAGAGCTTTATTACCTTTACTTTCAGTTGGGTCTAGAAAGTCGGCTTTGTCAAATAGCAGGTTGCGAATGCGCAAGGTTGTGGAAAAAGATGATGTCGTTACGAAGGAATTTGTCATGTTTACTCGCTTTCACTTAACTAAAGTGCCAAGTGGTTGACATCTGAAAATTAGCAAGCTGCAGTGGCAATGAGCCTGGTCATATCTGCTGAAGAACTGACAACCGATGGGGTGTCAGAGTTCTATAATGGAGACCACGTGCTGGCAGGCGTAATGTGGGACGCCCTGCGGCCGACTGGATCGACGACCAGGGAAGTGACTGGATGAGGAAGCCCTTGGATAGAGTTTTGTGGTGCGCCTTGCGACAGGTCTATGTTCAGTAGTGGATGATGATAGGCCGATAACGTTAACTTTCTTTTTCTTACACTAAAAATTTCATTCTCTTTAGACTTGTGAGTCCTGCTTAGAACAGCACCAGAGATGGGTGTCATAAGATGCGACTAATCTCTACGGGTGTCGTTAACATATCTAATGGCCACATCGTGTGTCTCCACAGATTAGAGTCACTGCATTTGACAACTCTGATCTTTAGCGGTTGTTGCATTAGATAGATTCAGGAGGGTTAAGATCTAAAGCGTACTTCTACGGGGTTCTACGGTTTTTAAGAGGACGATAAAACAAAAAACAAGAATTCTCTGTCTTTTTTTCTCTATTTTGCTTTTATTTTTTTTATTTTACACTAAACATCGAAATTGAGGAAAAAACTAATTTGTACTTACATAAAATAACGTTGTTTTGTATTATATTTAATTTATTTACTTACACAAGTTTTCTTTGTTACAGGTTTGAATCTTCGTGAAGTGAAAAACGTATTGTGCCATCGTCATAAAATAAAATAAAAATGTCATAACAAAGAACAACAACAGCAAAAAATCAACAACTAAAGTGATTTAGTGAAAACAGTGTTTTATAAAGGAAAATGAAAAGGACGTAAAACAAATCTGTGGTGAGGTGGAAGTGTAAAAAAAACAAAATGGCGTCACTAATAAATGTGACACTGGTGTGTGCAGTGTTTAGTTCAGTGATAGTAAATGTTTTGGGCCATGTGGCCTTAACTTATCCACCGGCGAGACGGTTGGACTTGGACTTTTTGGACAATTCTAGGACTAAGCCACCATGTGGGATGCCAAAAGGTAATTGCATTATTTTTCTATCAAATACTGAATCGATGAATTCGGATTTTCTCTATGCCTATGCAGCCAACAACCTCTCCAAATATCAGCTTTTCCATACAGTTTGTGTTGTATGTAAGCGGCGGTGAACGACCCTCTTTTGAAGTCTCTTAAAAAAACCAATATACTTAGCTCCTGTACAGTTCTTCACTTTTGCGAAAACCTCATGAACCTCAACATGATAATAATGGTAATACCGACCCTCTTTCAAAGTCGGTAAAAAACCTAAATAGCTCAAGAATTACGCTGCACTGTTTTAAATTTTTGAGAAAAATCCCGCACATCATGATATTAAATACCTCGTTGCACAGTCCTATTTTAACGACCCTTTTTCCCAAGTCGGTAAAAAAACCTAAATAGCTCAAGAATTACGCTGCACTGGTTTTAATTTTTGAGAAGATCCCGCACATCATGATATTAAATACCTCTTTGCACAGTCCGATTTTAACGACCCTCTTTCAAAGTCTGTAAAAAAACATAAATAGCTCAAGAATTACGCTGCGCTGCATTGTTTTTAATTTTTGAGAAAATCCCGCACATCATCATATTAAATACCTCGTTGCACAGTCCTCTTTTAACGACCCTCTTTCAAAGTCTGTAAAATAACCTAAATAGCTCAAGAAGTAAGCTGCACTTTTCTTAATTTTTGAGAAAATCCCGTACATGATATTAAATACCTCGTTGCACAGTCCTATTTTAACGACCCTCTTTCAAAGTCTGTAAAAAAACCTAAATAGCTCAAGAATTAGGGTGCCTGTCCATTGAAGCTGTGCGAGCTGTGTAGCTGTGTTTTTTTAACCAATCAGGAGCTCGGGCGAGATCGGCCGCGCCTCGCCCGAGCTCCTGATTGGTTAAAAAAACACAGCTACACAGCTCGCACAGCTTCAATGGACAGGCAGCCTATAGCTGCACTTTTCTTAATTTTTGAGAAAATCCCGTACATGATATTAAATACCTCGTTGCACAGTCCTTTTTAACAACCCTTTTTCGGAAGTCGGTAAAAAAACCAAAATAGCTCAAGAATTAAGCTGCACTTGTTCTTAATTTTTGAGAAAATTCCGTACATGATATTTTATACCTCAATGCACAGTCCTATTCTAACGACCCTCTTTCGAAGTCGCTAAAAACCAAAATAGATCAAGAACTCAGCAGCACAGACACACAGTTGTGTCATAATCATAATCGTAACGATAACGCCGGTTTAATCACGATTCCACCATCATAACTGTTATTTGCAAATGGCAACACAGATTATAGAGGTAGTGGTTTGATGAGTCAACGGCCAATGACCTAGGTTCGAGGTCGGGCCTAGATTGTAAACAAACTCTAGATCTGTACCTATCATTAGTCATCTTGACATTTTAGTTTCGCGGATTTTTTGTTCGGCTTAAGGATACAACGAGCCTTTTGTGCTGCCCCCCAATCGTATTTTTTTTATTTCTTAACAATTAAACAATATTTCCAAAAAACAAGAATGTCACATTGTAATTGTAGTCATTGGTGATTTAAAAAAAAAAACAATAAACCGTATTGTTTCGATAAATTGAAAGCCAGTTAGGACTACAATGTGACATTCTTGTTTTTTTGGAAATTTCGTTAAATTTTTTAGAAATAAATAAAATACGATTGAGTGCAGCACAATAGGCTCGGTAGGCTCTTAAGAGGGAGATGGGTAGCTAGCTAACTCATTCATCTTTTCTTTTGATTAAGTATTATTTTGATTGTGTGAATGAGGACATAGATAGTACCTACCTTATCCACACCCATTTATGCACTGATCTGATATGCATATGATACGAAAGTGTATTGTAGGTAGGTACCTATGGCTGTTACGTTTCTCAATGTTATTTTTTAATGTTATTTATTACAAAAAAAAGAAATAAAAAGAATGTCACATTGTATTGTAGTCAATACGTACTGATTTTTTTATCGGGACATGTTTTTTTTATTACCTATAATTATAAATAGGAAATCAGCAATGACTACCTACAATATGACATTCTTGTTTTTTTTTTAATGTTTTATAATTATTATTAATAAATAAAATTAAAGAAATACGATTGAGGGCACCACTATAGGCACGGTACCGTCTTATGGATTTATGTTCCTTGATCAGCGAATGGAAAATCATTACAAGGGACACGCAGACGCTATTATCGTTAAAACCGTAAAAGTGACCACTTTTTTGCGATTTTAAAGATAATAGCTACAAGCATAAAACATAATAATCCGTAATGTTTCGATAAATTGAAATCCAATCAGGACTACAATGTGACATTCTTGTTTTTTGGATATATTGTTTAATTGATAAGAAATAGAAAAAATACGATTGGGGGAGCACAAGATTCTCGGTGCAGCCTTAAAAACAAAGTAACTGTATTCTGGTTAAAATTACGTGGTTGGTTCAATCCCTTAATAAAAAAGAAAGTTTTTAAGCACATAGAAAGTGAAACTGATTTTTCGAGTAGAGTTCATAATTAAATTAACATCAGTATTCGCCTTAAATGAAAATAAAAACCAGTCAGCTCAACTGTACGGCTATTTCGCCATGATTGCGTAAGCAGTCGTGGCCGAGTGGTTAAGGCGTCTGACTCGAAATCAGATTCCCTCTGGGAGCGTAGGTTCGAATCCTACCGGCTGCGAATTTCTTTTGTCTTTTTTTTTCATTTTAGGATTATTACGATCCGAAGTTTTAATTACTTCATCGTCATCTCAGCCGATGGACGTCCACTGCTGGACATAGGCCTCCCCCAAGGATGGCCGTCTTCTAGGATAAGCTTGCCCTTTGCTATGCTGTATAGATACTAGATAATCTTTAATTACTTATTTCCTTACAAATAATAATTTAATTAGGTAGGTATTATTTTTGTTGTAATTAGTAATTAGGTATTATTTTTATTACATAAAAAATCTGTCATTCTATCCTCGAATTAGAAAAAAATTAGGTACTTACCGTACCTTTTTTTTTAAACCTTAAACTTTAAACTCTTTATAGTATAGTAGGTATAGTGTACCTACTTATGTATTTGTTTGGTACCTATTGATTATGTACACACGGCGACAGATCAACCTACCCATAGTTCGTGAACATAGAGTTCAACTATGGGTAGGTTGATCTGTCGCCGTGTATACAAACATATGCCTACACATAATTATGTTTGTAGTTATTGATTGATTAACAACTTCGTAGGTTAGGTACCTAAATATTATGAAGAAAGAAGTCAATACTTATAATAAATTATCAGTGATAATAAAAATAAAAACTGTTTTAAATGCCCTACGTCAATATTTTCTTTGCCTGCGTGGCCCTGCTCACCCTTATGTCAATTAGGTATTACAGTTACAGTCAGCATTTTCTGAACCTGTGAAGTTTTGAATTCGCTTCGTTCGCTCCAAATCTCAAATCCAACTTTTAGATTGCAAAGCAAGCCGAAGAATCTCATGGCGTCTAAACTTTGCGTGTTCTGTACTGTAATTCTTATCTTTTTCGGATCTGCTGAAAGAAATCTCTTCTGGGATAAGCTAGCCCTTTGCTATGCTGTATAGATACTATTTTTTTATAGGTAATATTTATTCTCGTGTGTACAATAAAGTTTTAAAACAAATTAGTTCAGAATGAACACTACGTAACCTAAGAAGTTTTGTCTGTAAATTTAAAATTGTACTGTGCCGATCGAACTCCGCTGATCGAACATTTGTATGAAACGTCAATATTTTTTTGCGAATTTCCGGTTAATATAAAGAGGGTAAATTTTATATCACTGCGCATAACTTCAGCATGTAGGTACTCTAGTCATCAAACTGAGCAACATTCACTATGGAGCCAACTTCGAAATCGCAAAAAAAAATCTGCTGTCCCATACAAAACTGCACTGCCTTTTCGACTCAAATGTTGGCTCCATAGTGAAAGTTGTTCAGTTTGCTGATTAGGATAAGTACATGCTGAAGTTATCCGCAGTGATATAAAAAGCCTATGCTTAAAAATGTTGCCATTTTTATTTTTTTAGTGCGGCCATCAATCAAACTTGAATATTATAGTTCAGAATAAAGTTAAAAACAACACTTGTTAATACAAATATCTCGGAACTCAGTCCAAACTGAGATATAAAGGCTTGAAGTGCACGTAATGGTAATATTTTCAACTTCAAGCCTTTATATCTCCATCTCCGTCCGGACTGAGTGTAAGGATATACATGTTAATAAGTTTTGTACCTATGTTACTTTATTCTGAAATAAAATATTCAAGTTTGGTTGCTGGCCGGAAAAAAAAGGCGCCAACCTTACATACAAAACCCGCATTGCCTTTTACCCTGTAAGTATGTATGTGGGAAAGTTGTTCAGTTCAGTATCATGGGTAAGTACCACAATAGGAGGACTTCGCATCAGTGTGCTATTAACGGGACCACTAAGTTATGCCCAGTTGTTTTACATTACTGCTTTGTGATTTGAAAGATTTGAAAGGACTGGAATGTCAGCGGCAATGTATGACAGCTGGGCATAACCTGATGCATACAAAGGTGACATTAGAGACATGTGCCATGTTTAGGCTTTGTTATTGTATGACGTGATGAGACTAGGTTTTTTGGTAATAGGTAATGCATTTGTTTACCCTAACACCCTGTATACGGTTCAAACACAATGCGCGCGCAAATCCCTAGGACCTATTTTGCTCTGAGGACGTTACGTCATGTGACCGTGTGGCCTAATGGATAAGGCGTCGGACTTCGGATCCGAAGATTGCAGGTTCGAGTCCTGTCACGGTCGGAAAATTATTTTTTAATTTTCTCTATTCACAACCGCAAAATGTCGGCTTACATTTTCTAGGCCGGTAGGTAGGTATATCGAGTTCATTCACTTTTAATAACCGTAATGTACGATTTCAGCCACGATTCTAACCGCAAAAGTGGCATGTGAGAATAGTTATGTAACGAAATTGTTGTGGCAAAAAGTCATAAATAATGGAGTACCTACCTGTGTGATATCCAAAACAATAAACTTTTCTCACGTGGCATTTTTTGTATTTTTCTTGAAACCTAAATTAACTTAAACAGTTGCGACATCTAGCGACATAATAACGTAATCACTATGAACAGCCATGGTGCATAGTTTAGCTACTCGCTGGTAGATGGCGGTACTATTTCATCCTCTAGCCTCGTTTTCAAGCTAAAACCATTTTAACTATCTATCAATAATAAAATAACTAATCGTAATTATTTTTTGGTTGCAGGAACACTAAAAACATCGTTTTTAGCGGGATCAACATTTACAGTACATTGGCATTTGGCATACGCTCATCGGGTAAGTGACTCATAGTTTGGCATCAATTTATCAAGCCCGGCTAGCTCAGTCGGTAGAGCATGAGACTCTTAATCTCAGGGTCGTGGGTTCGAGCCCCACGTTGGGCGCAATATTTTTGCGTTTTTTAACATTTTATTTTATTTTCAGGGTGGATTCAGTCTTAGAATACTTGACTATCTAGACCGACCGGTTTTAGACCTTACGCCAAGAGTAGGAGGATCTGAATTTGTACGAGATGACGTTACGTAAGTCCACATCCAATGTCATTGATTTTATTAGTCATTGCCTTAGGTCGTTTTTTGGTGGTGACAGGTAATGAACTAATATATTTCGCTATCGCGTCTTGGCTTTCTTTCTATTTGCGGATGAAAGAGCCCTTTCTTTGCACTTTCTAAAGTCCCTTTTGCTTTAGTTTTTTTTTAGTAACATTTTTGTCGTCAACCAACTTAAGAGCCTATGTCGAAAAATAATTTAAGCGAAACAGGCGTGGGATAGCTTATATTACGGCCTGATGCGAGAGAAAGAGATGGGGCGGCGCGCGCGCCTGAATCGAATCGAGCGCCAAATCAAACTTTATTTAATTGTGATTGTACTATTTATGTAAGTTCAATTCTGCTCTAATCAAAATTTAGAAAATATCAATCTCTTTTTTTTTTAATTTAGTCTTGTGTTTCTATTATTCACCGTTTAGCAGTTCCAAGCGTTTATAGATAAAAATGGAGGCTACTTTGGCTTGTTTTTCTATCGAGAAAATTTGTCTTAATCGTGTTTTGGCTCTAATCAAAACTTCAATTATATGTTCAATTTACACATATCCGAAAATCATACTCCTACTGTTAGTACTTCATGATATATGAAGCTTTGAAGAATCCAATTTTTTTCACATAGCCCCTTACGTACCGAATGACCTTGACCCTTTCAGAGCCGCCTCACCTCTACTAAACTACATCATTTTAGTAGGTATACCTATTTTTGATAAGCTTGTCCTTCATTATGTCTATGTGGTGCTTTCTAATCCAAGGAAATCAAATTTGAAAATTAAGTAAATAATTCAGCCCAGGGCGAAAAGACCGTCCCAAGCTTTATCTGTCCCAAACGTCCCCATAATGCTGGCGACGTGACCTAAATTGACATATTTGTGTACAACTTCAGAGCACAGAAGTACGACGTCCGTCTCCCGAGCGACTTCACGTGTGACAACTGCACGCTGCAACTGCAACGCGAGGCGGGCGAGTGGGGGGCTAACTACCGCTTCTGGTCCTGCGCAGACATCGATATTGTGCCACGTAAGTTATTACAGTACCTTAGCTTTCCGGTTTATAGGACAGGCATAGAGTTATAAAGACGTATTGGACACCTAGACTGCGAATTTTGAAACTCATTCGCTGAACTCAAATGTCAAAATTACTATGAAGATATGCATCTTTCTACTGCTGATTGGACTTTCAAAAATCGCACTCCTGAAGTATGATTTTTGAAAGTCAAATCAGTAGTAGAAAGATGCGTATCTCACTAACTACTAATTTTGACATTTTCAACTGCTGAACTCAGCGATTGAGATTCAAAAATCGCACTCCTGATCGGCAATCAGCAAACCTCATTATGCAGCTGTTTGTGCCTAAATCACAAGAGTTATGTCATCCATTTTAGATTTAATTATGGCACTTGCTGAAATCGATAGGTACCAAGGCTAGAAGGCTGCAAGTAGGGTTACCAGGAGAGCGATTTTTGAATCTCATTCGCTGAGTCCAGCAGTTGAAAATGTCGAAATTACTGTGGACATATGCATCTTTCTATCTTTCTACTGCTGATTTGACTTTCAAAAATCATACTTCAGGAGTGTGATTTTTGAAAGTCAAATCAGCAGTAGAAAGAGCGAATGAGATTCAAAAATCGCACTCCAGATCATAAAAAGCCGGTCAAGTGCGAGTCGGGCTACTCGCGCACCGAGGGTTCCGTACCAGACCACCCCACAACATATTAACTTACAAAAAAATTGTTTTCTCCGGGACCTTTAGCGCAAGGCCGACTCACACTTGGCCGGTTTTTATTATTTGTTGTTATACTGTAGAGTTTGCTCTATAATCAGACCAAGTTTGACGCTTGTATGTATTACCGTTTTTACGATAGAGCGTGAAAAAAAAACGTTGATTAAAACTAGTTTCTTGTTGAGAACCCCCTTGATTTTTAACTTTTTGTCATTTTTATTATATATAATATAACGCACATAATAACGCACATTCTGTGAAAATTTCAACTATCTAGCTATTACGGTTCAAAAGTTACAGCCCTAAATAGGTAGGACGGACGGACAACGTAGGCTTAGTAATAGGATCCCGTTTTCACAGGAAGGTTTCATAGAAATGTGCTTGATAGGTGGGTGGTCTATGTTCTGACTGATTTGACCTGCCAAAACAACATTCCCATTATGGTAAGAAGACTCAACGCTCATTATTCAAATCATCAAGACTTACTTCAATTCGTACCAAGGCGAGCTGCTATTACATTCCTGTGTTGATATTATGAAGTTATGATAATTATTTGACAGATGTATTTGCATTTTATTATGCAACGCTTTGTTTTGTAATTATTATAAGTCAGTTGTATTTGAATCAGTGATTAGAACCGGTTTTTTAATTGTTTGAACGGTTTTGGAATGCGGTTGTGATAAATATTTATTTATTCTAATCTACCAGATGACCATTGAATGCCAGGATTTGTGACACATTTTAAGGGTGGTCTTAGCGATTAATCTCAAAACTGGTTTTCTGTTTTTTTTTTGTAGATTTGTTATTTCAAGATAATTTTCTTTTAGTTTTAGTTTTAGCATGTTTTAGTTTTAGGATATTTTAGTTTTAGGATGTTTTAGTTTTATTGTGACATTTTCTTTATAATAATTAAAATACTTATATAAAATCCGTACTCTAGGAATAAATAAACAGAATCTCACCATATATTTAGAATATTCTAGCCTGAGAGCTGCGAGCCTAAAATAATAAGTTTACAAACTATAGAGTAAAAAAAATTTGTATGTTTAGAAATGTAATCCAAGAAAGAATCAGTGGGCCACAATTTTTAATGCCGGACCCATTTAAATAATTAAGTACTATTTTGTTTATAGGTAGGAGTTGGAGGTTACATATAGCATAGGTTAAGCATGCAGTATTGGAACATTTGGAACCCAGTGAAGTATTTGCGTTCACTGTTGGAACCACATAGTTCACAGGGTTGTAACCAGAACTAGGTAGTCGTCCCTAACAAAAATATAAGCTGGTTAAATTTCTTATAAATAAGTAATAATAAGTCAGGTAATTTTTAAAAACTTTTTTAATATTTTAAAATTTCAGGTAAAGAATACCACGAGTCCTGCTCAGGCCACGGCTTCCACATCCTCGGTCGATGCAAATGCAACAAGATGTTTACCGGCAACCGCTGCCAGTTCAGCGACGAGTGCGAGGTCGATAAGGACTGCGGTGTGAGGGGCCAATGCGTCGACATCAACGCGACTGAGTCTCCGACGAAGATGTGCTATTGCCCTCATGGATTTTATGGAAGGAGTTGTAATCAGAGTGAGTTAGTTTTTATAGTTTTAATGTCTTTCGATGTCAATAAAAAAAAAAGAAGTTAAGAATAAAATTAGTTTAACACACTTACACTCAGTTGCAGAAACGCTCATTAAAGTTAATCCTCCATTAAATCTCGTGCAAGCTTTAAACTATGTCAACAAGACAAAAAGTGACAGCAAGAAATTTAATGGTGGATTAACTTTAATGAGCGTTTCTGCAACTGGGCGTTAGGTACCTATCATAGATAAGCTACTACAGGTGCCTATATTTAGTTGGACTGAACACAGATATTACAAAATATACAATCCAAAAAAATACAATACAAAATCATTACTTATATTAACCATATTGTATGGGTAAGATTAAGGACTCATTTTTTTAAAGTTGTGTGTAATGTTTTTCGCCAACAAACTGTTCTGCAGTTTGGCGAAATGTAATGTAATTTGTAGCGTTTGTAATTCTGAAAATTTAAAATTAATGAAAAAAAAGAAATATTTTCTCCACAAGCAGAAATTATAGGAACTTACAATAAACAAATCAATCAATCTGCAGGTCTAGCATGATTTCTCTACACGCGCGCGACGCGCCTTCGCTGCATACAAAATAACCTGTTCCCGCGCTTTACGGAGAGCGAAAGCCGCGCTTGCCGCGACTTGTATATTGGCAAAAAGCCGAGTCGCGCCCAAGTAGAGAAATCATGCTAGAGGGTCTGGACTGCAAACTTATACTTATGCCCTTTGGTGTCTGGCTTCAAATAGCACCAAAACAACATCAAACTGAACAACTTGTTCTATGGGACCAACATCACAGTCATGAAAAAAATACAGCTGTCTATCCCATACATTTGGGTGCAAACCTACTTATACAGGGTGAAATTGATATCATTAGCATCCTTTTAAACTAAGAGTCTACCCATCAAACTGAACAACTTTTACTATGGGAGCAAAAAAAAATCTGCTGTTGCATACATTTGAGTTGACTTGGCCAGTTTAGTATGGAACAGCAAATTTTTTTTTTGCTCCGATCAGTTTGTCCCCATAGTAAAAGTTGTTCAGTTTGATGGGTAGACTCTTAGTTTAAAAGAATGCTAATGATATCAATTTCACCCTGTACAGGTTTGCATTTTTTTAGGGACAGTCGATTTTAGAGAAAGATGTTCAGTTTGATGGTCTGGTCCTCAGGTCGTGGTCTGATCATCTCCATGAAATATTTTCAGTTAAGTTTCTGTTAAGTAACAGCCGGTTGTGACAGAATAACTGTGGTCGTTGGTTCTGCCAACTGCCGTAAACTGACACCCACACACCTTTTTGCCCATTTTGTACACACACACATGCCATGTGTCAATTAAGTTCAATAGTTAAGTCCTTCTTTTTTTCTCCACGTTACAGAAGCCCCATGGAAGGACAAGAGCATAAACTTGGCGATCTACAACAAGAAAGAGTTGTCCAAACTCTTCAACGTGTACTGGCGAATCGTCAAAGACGTCCAAGAGTTGGAAGTCGTCATGACTGTCAATGGAACTTCTTATGCTGGTCAGTATAGTATCTTCATCATCATATCAGCCGATAGACGTCCACTGCTGGACGTAGGCTTCCCCCAAGGATCGCCACAACGACCGGTCCTGCGCTGTTCTCATCCAACGGGTTCCCGCCGCCTTCACCAGGTCGTCGGTCCACCTTGAGGAGGACGTAAGGCGACTCTCGAGTGGCTACTCTGGTTCTTCTGCGAATCTCTTCATTTCTGATTCGATCTCGCAGGCAAACTCCGAGCATGGCCCTCTCCATTGGATAACTCTCCCTTTGGATAACTTTCAGCCTTTTTATGAGGCAGCATTGAATAGCACCAACTCAGTTTGGTATCGTAAGAGGTGATTTATTCCTTCAGGTGCCCCACACATCTTTGACACCTAAACCGTGTGGCTGCCGGTTATAGCCACTACATCCGATCCCACCACTGATCGTATCGGTCTCCCGTTCCATCAGACATAGGAGGGTAAGGACGAGAGAGAGCATCTGTGTTTAGCACGTACACTTATGCACTTCAAAATATCCTGCGTACCTGATTGCTTTTATACTAAGATTAGCAGTTGCCGTCAAAATTGACTAGGAATTCCATCATCAAAGCGATATCGTAAATATAGAACCTACATTTTATTTAGAACACAAAATAAAGTATATAAATTAATAAATCCTTTTCAATGATTTCAGGTATTGGTTGGCGACCCAGTGGTTTAAACAAACTGTGCAAGAATTTCCCTGTCTTAGGACCTGCGATGAATGAAAAATGTAAGTGATCGAGTAAAATGTCCATTTATCCATTACTTAATTTAAAAAATACCATGGATGTTCTGAGGTTTCAGAATATCTCTGACAACCCCCTCGGGGAATATAGTCGTGAGCATATGCTATGCTATGCTTAATTTAAAACAATTTATCATGTGTATGTTTCGTTCTTAGCTTTACCAATTCCAAAAGTTTAATAACATTCAATAATCAATATGAATATTACAATGGAAATCATAATTTGGGTTTCAGTAACAACAACGAAACCTGAACCTCTGCCAGAACCTGAACCGAAAGCGGAACCAGGGTCTGAACCATCAGCAGAACCCACACCAGAACCTTCGTCTGAACCAGAGCCTTCACCAGAACCAAAATCAGAGCCTGAACCAACCCCAGAACCGAAGTCCGAACCAGAACCCAGTCCTGAACCTAAATCAGAACCAACAGCTGAACCTGAACCCATTTCAGAACCAGAACCAACGTCTGAGCCTAATCCTGAACCAGAACCAAAGTCAGAACCAGAACCAACCCCAGAACCTAAAGCAGAACCAACATCTCAAGAACCTGAGAATGATAATAGGAATAAGAGGGTAGCGATGCATACAATGGATGGAATTGACTTCAAAAATCTTGGAGATGATGTGACCGTGAAGACTAGTGTTTCTTACAAAGTTTCAAGTTCAAAAGGTATGTTTATTATACGACGCTTAGTACGACGGCCCAACCCAATACTAGGTTGACTTACGACCCCGTATAGGTCGGATGAACCGATAGATGCAAGTTGCACAAAATCAATCGTTGTGAAGATCATTGGGGAAGCCTAGGTCATTAGACGTAATTTAGCCTGGGTAGGCCTGTGCCCTGCCGTGGGATGTTTATAGGCTGATGATGATGATGATCTAGTATAATTCGAATTCAGACGGGTAAAGACGAGAGAGTGCATCTGTGTTCAGCACGCACTCGTTCTAAAAAATAATCAGCCGGAAATAAAAAAAAAATTATTGCGGAACCAACAATGAAATCGCGAAAAAGAAATCAGCTGTCTCATACATTTGTCTCGAGTAGGTTTGCAGTTTTGTATGGGCGAGCTGTTTTTTTTTTCGCGATTTCGATGTTGGTGCCATAGAGAAAGTTGTTCAGTTTGACGGTCTGATCATCCCTCTAAAAAAAGTGTCAGCATATTAAGAAAGACCCTGTATAATGGTGTTAATATGTATGATGAAGATAAAACTTGCAAAACCATTTCTCCATAATCCATAATGTGTCAATTAGTAATGGTATAAAAGGTAATGTGTGTAATACTAAGAATACCATCTGATTTCCAGGTCGAGGCAAACGCGCCACACCTGACTTGCCAAGTAAGTGTACAAACAATTTAACATAAAATAAGCACAGCACAATAAAAATTAACTCACTATGTGTGCTAAAACTGCAAGCACAGACAAACATCAGAGCACAAAATTGGCATTCCTAAAAAAAAGCGAAACTAACTGCAATAAATGTGTAAAACACTAATGTACATAATTGAAAAGAAAAAACACTGAATAACATTTTGTGAAATACAATAGTAATTGTAGTATTAATTAAACTAAATAACCGATGGAACGGATTGGTCCAAACTTAGTTGTTATTTTTCTAACAAAATGTCGGTCTGTAGTATATAATTTATATTATTTTCTTTCTAATACAGTATTTGCAATGTATATTTTACACATTATTAATGTAACTTGTGTTATTCGGTGTAAAACTAAACAAAGAACAAAGTTGCATGGTTACATTATTTTTACAGATGTGGAAACCTCGACTTCCGTTATTACTCATGAACATAAAACCCCACAACCTACCCCTGAACCTAGTTCCGAACCTGAACCTACTTCAGAACCTAGTGTAGAACCCGAACCCACCCCAGAACCAAAAACTGAACCAAAGTCAACCCCTAGACCGAAGTTTTCTCCCAAACCAAAGATAGTACCAAAGCCTAAAAAGTTATCAGAATTAAATGCTATTCCCAAACCTACCCTTGAACCTTCGTCAGAACCAACATCCGAACCCGAACCAACCGCAGAACCAAAATCCGAACCAGAACCCACGCCAGAACCAAAGTCTGAACCGGAACCCACCTCAGAACCATCTTCTGAACCCTCTCCAGAACCAAAATCTGAGCCTGAGCCTTCCCCAGAACCAAAATCCGAACCCGAACCTACTCCTGAACCAAAATCTGAGCCAGAACCCACACCTGAGCCAAAATCTGAGCCAGAACCCACATCTGAGCCAGAACCATCCCCAGAACCGAAATCCGAACCAGAACCGTCCCCTGAACCTAAATCTGAACCAGAACCATCCCCAGAACCTAAGTCCGAGCCAGAACCATCCCCAGAACCTAAGTCCGAACCAGAACCATCCCCAGAACCCACTATAATACCCAAAACAGAAGCGGAAACCGAGACATTACTAGTGAAGGGACTTAAAGAAGAAGCAGGTAACGCACTGGCTTTGCACATTATACTATACACATTCTCAAAAAACTACAGGGTGAAATTGATATCATTAGCATCCTTTTAGACTAAGAGTCTAACCCATCAAACTGACCAACTTTTACTATGGGAGCAAACCGATCGGAGCAAAAACAAAATCTGCTCTTCCATACTAAACTGCAACGTCTACTCGAGTCAAATGTATGCAACAGCAGACTTTTTTGGTCCGATTGAATTGCTCCCATAGTAAAAGTTCTTCAATTTGATGGGTAGACTCTTAGTTTAAAAGGATGCCAATGATATCAATTTTAGCCTGTATAGTATTTTATGATTTACACTGAGATTGATTATATTTTATTAATTTATTTTTGAGTATGTGTACGATTATCATTTTGTATTTGTACAGCAAATTGTAGCACAATGGTGGTTGGTTTTTTAAATGCTGAAGAAAATTAATAATTAATTAACATTAATTTAGTTATTTAGTACTTATTAGGTCTTTTGAAATTACTGATACCGTCCTACCCAGTTTTTAAAAATAATATACTTAATAATGCATGTAATCTACACTATTTTAATTATAGTTTATTACTATTACATTATTTTTGATTTACTGTACGTTATAAACATAGATATATTATTGTTATAAAACATTAAACTTCAAAGTTATGTTTAGACATTTTCTGATATTCATCCACGCGCAAAAATAATAGTACCTACTGGCTGAAAGCAAGAAGAACAGAATAGATACCTATCTTGCTCTGGGTAATGAACACTGTTTAAAGTGTAAGCGGGACAAATTATAGTTAACTTGATTTCAGCCGATACCATTCTTTATTTGCGCGCGGTCATAAGTTTCTTGTACTACACTATCCTTACATTATTTCATCTTCGCTTGGAAGCCAGCTTCGCTATGCCTATGCCGTCACTCTTACTTTTCAGAATAATTCCTATTTACATCCTTTTCCTTCCTTCATCCAAACCAACCTTTTCTTTTAATTCAGGTTTTATATTTCTGTCTTCTTTTCTAAATGTTCATTTTTAACATTTTGTGTCTTTACTAAATATTATCTCTCTTTCTTTCTTTGGTAACTGGTACTAGGTATAACCACAAACATAGGTATTACATAACATGGTATAACCATAGAGTAAATAACTTTGGTTTTAATAACTACCTACATATAAAATTCATTACATTTTAGCTTAGGACCAGAATTTCTTTAAGATCAGAATTATAATACTGCTAAACATAATCTTAAAATTTTAATTTGCTACGATCTATCTAAACTTATTCCGCATACCTAACTACTACCTACCCGAAGTTTCTATTTGAAATTAAAAATATTTTTTTATTCACACAAAATGATATTGTAATTAATTTTTAATCTCATTTTTAATTAATTAATTTTTTAACTCATCATTCCCAGACAGTTAAAATTTTCATAAGTCACACACACACACAACATCATCAGAGTTCACCACACACATCATCATCATCATCACACAACATCATCATCATCACAGTTTTCTGACCTTAACCAGTTTTCTAACTATTTTAAGCATAGCATAGCATATGCTCACGACTATATTCCCCGAGGGGGTAGTCAGAGATATTCTGAAACCTCAGAACATCCACGTTTCACTAGTAGTACCGTTACTCTGTCCAGTGTGAAGCCTGTCTGTGTGTGTGTGTGTGTGTGTGTGTGTCTGTGGTGTGAGCAATTTTATTTTAAACCTCTACTTAAACCTTTTCTATAAACAACTTAGGGACTTTCCATGAATTCACTTACTCTACCCCTGAAAGTTGGCAAAGGTATTGTCTACTCTACTTCATGATTCTCCTATTTTCGATTGTGTATTAATACCTTTTTCTAACAAATATGAATGCAAAATTGCAGGTTATTTCCCCGACCACGAATACGCGCCAAAATTCGACTTCAATCCAATGGACTGCACAGACATAGTTATTGGTACAGCTAGAGGAAACTACCATAGAGTAGCTGATTACTACACTAGAGACCGGTGAGTCGGTAGTTATGATAAAAATCCTTTATTGAATTTAATAAACAGTAAACGAACAAATGCGCCACTGAATCCTAAACTAGTCAAGTCTAAGGGTCCGGAGCCAGTTCCTACCCACTACAGTGTACTGCACGTAAATAAAATATTGGTTCTTTAAAAAACAAACTCAAAAAGAAATAAATAAAATAAATAAATATCTTGGACATTGAATAAAAGAATATCTGCTATTCCATACATTTGGGACGTTTTCTACGGAAGAGCTGATTATTTTTCTGCGATTTTGTTTTTGAACCCACAGCAATAATTTTTCAGTTTGATGGTCTGCAGCCTACTCTGCAGCATAGTACGTAACACATTTGAGTGTAGGTACACCCTGTATACAGACACATACAGGCAAGCACGTATCGACGTGGGGTAAAGGTGGGATTTAAGGATTTATCGTCCCATTGAGAAAATGTATAAGTTTGATGGTCTGATTAGCTTTCAAAGAAATAAACGATTGTTGTATTATTATCATAGACATTATATTATTATACAAAAAGCTAATCACTTTATAATTATGTTTTGGTCCATTTCAGGTCGACACCCCGCGTGGACACATTCTGGGGAGGTCACGATGACCTCACTGCGTCATCAGGGTTCGAGGAGAACGGTGTCACCACAATCATGTTCAGGAAAAAAATAAAGGTAAACTTTCGTTAATAAAAATCCAGTTAGTCCATCATGTTTGTCTAATGCGGATATTGGTAGACTTCATATAGGGATCAGAATTTCTTTAGCAGATTTCCTCACCATGGTTTCCTTCACCGACACCTTCAAGACTTTATTACGACTTTATTTTAGGACTTATCGGTATCGTACCGGTAGTGGTGGCTTGGTCGGATGAAGGCAAGAACCTATGGCAAGAACCCAGATTGGTGGATTGCGGGTTCGTGTCCCGTTCGATATCAAGGTTTTTTTCTGATTTTTTCTGACATTCTAGGCATCATGGCCATTGTCGCCTTGTCCAGAAAAAGAAAATTACAAAGAAATATAAAGAGAACTTTTGGCGGGAACTTGTCAGCTACGTTTGGAGTCCACATATTTTATCGAATTACATAGATATAATGTCGAATTATTATTGTTTAGAGTGAATTTTGGTTCGTAAAATTGGTGTTGTTTTGCGTAACAAAGTGTCGTGCAAGTGAACAATATACAGTTCAGTGAAATATGATGGTGTAAGGGTCGTAAACAGGAAAAGTGTTCCGTCATTTGTAGCGCGGCAAAGCGATCGGTTCAGCTCTTTCCTGTGGACTTCTCTGCGTTTCCTGCGTCTTTTGATTGTCTCCAAAAACTCCAAAGAAGCGTCAAAACGTCGAACACCAAAAGACATCGGCTGTATGGGCTATATAGATCCCTTTGCCTTGAATTTAACAAAAAAAAAAAAAAAAATTTCAAATTCAGGCAAATGAAATGCATCCCTTTCAGCCTAGCTTGTAATTTTTGAAATAACATTAGAAATAATGTTATAGAGTGGTTATCGATAAAAAAATCTTTAAATTTTTATACAAGCTGAAATTGATATCATTAGCATCCTTTTGAACTAAGAGTCTACCCATTAAACTGAATATCTTTTATTATGAGAGCAAACCGATCGGATAATGCTAATGACATAAATTTCACCCTGTACAAGTTTTTTATGATATAATTTCGAAATGAATTTCAAATGGTACCTAAGATGAATTGTTGTCCATTTCGTCTACAGGCAAAAGAACCAACGGACCACTCAATAACCGACGAACTAATGCACGTCATATGGGCGCGAGGGCAGCAGCCGGGGAAGTACCTGCACGTGCCGGCATCAGGTCTGGAGAACGGACAGGCGACGACCAAGGAGTTCTACAGACTCGACGAGCTGAAGTACCACGGGCATGGAGATCAGAGGGGCGTGGCCAGGATTAACTTCTTTGGTAAGTTTTTATTATATTCATAACAGCATATCCACAGGCGAAAGAACCAACGGACCTATAACCACAGTAAAACCACAGTATAAGACAGTATCTTCAGATAACAGAATCTTCATACAATGGTACCAAAACGCGGCTTGTATGTGTGCTCGCCAGTACGTACGCCTCGTAGCACGCACACACTGAAAATATGTCAGACTGATAAGAATGCGTCAGACGGGGCTACGCGGAGATATTGTCAGTGTGTGCGTGCTACGAGCAGTACGCCGCGTTTGGCACCATTGTATGAAGATAGATTACTGTCTATCGAACTATAAAGTCCTTATAGTACGGCAACGGATATACTTGCGCAGAGCAACGTAGGGGGCGTTGCGGGGAAGCGGGCGGCGGGGGTCGCATTACCGGTTCTGTATGAATGTCTCGGTATTGCCCATAAATGTATTATACCTTACAGTAGTAGAGGAACTGACATGAGTTATCAAATGCAACCGTTTTTGGACGTTTTCAGGACTCTATCAGGCAGGTTGGTACGTTTTATAAGAGGATAATGCGATCATGTCCAAGCGCGCTGCATACAAACGAAGCTAGATCCTAGTTTCAATATTAACCAATTAAAGTAAGTGAAATTGTTTACATTACCCTCGCTGCCTCGCGTACCCTCATAGCGAATTGAGTTAGGGTACGCCCGTCTCCCACCGTCTCCCGCACACTTCGCGAGCATGGACCCGTCGCGACCGCTGACCACTACACACTATGGTTGTAGCATGTCTTACCTTTGACATATCATAACATAGTTTATATTAAGGGTATACGCTATACGGCCTTTACGATTTAAGACATGGCGGCTTGATTTTCTTAACCCATTCCACGCCACGGATTTATTTAGGAAACGCTCATCACACGCCACAACCCAAAATTTGTCACTATCTCTAAAACATAATACGTACGTTGATAAGTTTATTTGTGATAAAAATAAAAGGATTTTTCAACAATTTTTTTTGTCTGATATATCAGACTTTGGCGGCGAGGGTACGAAACTTAAACGTCTGATATATCAGACTTTGGCGCTGAAAAGGTTAAATAGACAACTTATCTCATAGTCAGCTCATACGATACCCATGAGGAGCTTCTTGCTTGACTCCCCTGAAGTTACCCTCGAATTGCGAGGTGAGATGTGGTATCTGAAGTCAGTGAAGGACTGGGCGTGGCCATTGTGTATTGTAGTACCGACTAGGTACATACCTAGTATCTATTCTGTGACAAATTAACTAAAATGACCTTTATCTCATCCACAGAAGAAACAAAATCAGCATCCAGCGGCGGCATAACCCCGCTCGGCAACAAATGTGGCTCCCAATGGAAACTACCCGCAAACTGCGACATCAAGAACAACACGTGTGATTACTACGCCTCCTGGGAGTACTTGGGACAGAAGAGGGGGAAGGATTCCGTCAAGTTTACCATTAAGACGAAGGAGAATAAATATTGGACTGGCATTGGGTTTAGCAAGGATAAGAGAATGGTAAGTCTTTAGTTCTTTACCAGCCAGAAAATGACAGAAGAACCGCTTCATGCAAAGAGCGAAACAGGCGTTCGTACACAGATGTTCACATACGGCCACTAAATGAATAGATGCTAGATAGATTATACTGGCACACCAATTAGCTGTCATTTCATACGAATGGGGAAAATTTAAGTGCTAAGCATGTGCGATACTGAGTGAGTTGAGTGCGAGCGAGACAGGAATATGCCATTGCCTACATTTCCCGCCACTCTTCCTGCCAGAAGGGGTGATGTTAAAATTGGTGGGGGGAAGGGAGGGAGACACTCTTATACTGTGGAACGGCCAAATTAAAACGGCCAAAAATTAAACGCCAGTTCGGCCGACTTGGCCCGAAATCGCCGTATTATTTTTTGCGATTAGGGTCCTTTCACCTGCGCCACAGACCATCACTGGTCTGTGAACGGTCCTTTTATAGTTACCTCCTAATACCTACTACAGTCATGAATCGTAGTAGGTTTTTGGTAGGGTCGGTTTGTATCCCATGCATGATATCAAATCAAAATAAAATCGCCATAGCTCGTAGGTGCGCGTGTTTTCACTCATTGTATTAAGCTGTTCTTCTCTAGCATAACCTATTTATTTTGTGTCTTTAAATTGACAACATTTCATTTTTTTAACCACCTGTTTTTAATGAAAAATATAAAAATAGGTTATAAAATAAGAGATACATATTATTCCGATTTAATTATTGACCATTTTATTTTTCAGTATTTTTCAAATAACTCGAGAATTAATGGATAGAAAAATCTGATAATTTTGATATAAGCTTTGAATCACATAATCTCCAAATGGTGTTCTAATTTTGGTACCTTTCTTTAAATGAAATGTTGTCAATTACTTAGTTTTTTTATTTCCATATCATTTAAAAATGAAAAGTTTTCCAATCTACATTATTATAAAACTGTAGCAGAAGTTTATCTGTACATTGAATATAATTACAAAACAAAGAAAGGTACAATACTTACGGAGGTATCTCTGATTCTAAATCACAGATTTTAAAACAAACCTAAACCTAACCTTTTTACCTAATACAATTACTGGATCAAATTTGATGAAACAATTAAGAGACTTCAAACTGGTATATATTTTTATCTTGCTACGATGATGGAAACCGTTGTGGACGAAGACACGTTCGAAAGCTTTTTTATTAAAAAACGTACCCAGGTAGGGAAAGGGAGGGCATATTTTTTAATGCACGTTCCATTTTCTTCCAGTCGCAAACAGACGCCATAATCGGCTGGATAGACACCCGTGCCAACCGTCCCTTCATAATGGACACCTTCGTCAGCGGTTATTCCGCTCCCAAGCTGGACCAGGATCAGCACGTCGGGTCCAAGATGGGCAGTCTGATTGACGGAGTGACCACACTTAGTTTCGTTAGGAAGAGGAACACTGGAGATTCTCGGGTAAGTTATGACCTTAATTATGAGACACTCGTGCCAACCGTCCATTTACAATAAGCGTCCCCTTAGCTGGACCAGGACCAACACGTCGGATTCAAGATAGGCATTCGGATCGACGGAGTGACCATACTTAGTTTAGTGAGGAAGAGGAACACTGGAGATTCTCGGGTAAGTGATGTGATGACCTTCATTATGAAACGACCGTGCCAACCGTCCATTCATAATGGACACTTAAACTGGACCAGGATCAGCACGTCGGCTACAAGAGGGGCAGTCTGATCGATGGAGTGACCACACTTAGTTTTGTTAGGAAGAGAAACACTGGAGATTCTCGGGTAAGTGATGTGATGACCTTCATTATGAAACGACCGTGCCAACCGTCCATTCATAATGGACACTTAAACTGGACCAGGATCAGCACGTCAGGTCCAAGATGGGCAGTCTGATCGACGGAGTGACCACACTTAGTTTTGTTAGGAAGAGGAATACTGGAGATTGTCGGGTAAGTGATGATCTTCATTAGTAGACACTCTTACCAACCGTCCTTTCATAATGGACACCTTCGTCAGCGGTTATTCCGCTCCTAGGCTGGACCAGGATCAGCACGTCGGGTCCAAGATGGGCAGTCTGATCGATGAAGTAACCACACTTAGTTTTGTGAGGAAGAGGAACACTGGAGATTCTCGGTTAAGTGATGACCTTCACTATTATCACCCGTGTCAAGCGTCCATTTATAATGGACACTTTCGTCAGCGGCTACTCTGCTCCGTCCGTTCGGTCAGGATCAGAACGTCTGCTACAAAATGGGCAGTCTGCTGGATATTCTCTGGTAAGTGATGAATAATGAAGGTTTCATTATTTGACACCCGTGCCAACCGTCCATTTATAATGGACACTTTCGTCAGCGGCTACTCCGCTCCGCTCGGTCAGGATCATAACGTCTGCTACAAAATGGGCAGTCTGCTGGATATTCTCTGGTAAGTGATGAATAATGAAGGTTTCATTATTGGACACCCGAACCAACCGTCTATTTATAATGGACATCTTCGTCAGCGGTTATTCTGCTCCTAAGCTGGACCAGGATCAGCACGTCGGGTCCAAGATGGGCAGTCTGATCGATGGGGTGACCACACTTAGTTCATGCGTAGAATCACCCCTTCAAGTAATGCAACCTGTATTTAAATCTAAATCTAAACTATTATAAAACTGTAACAGAAATGTGTCTGTCTGTACATTGAAGATATTTACAAAAAAAAATTACGACATGGTTTTTACCTGTCCCTGATTACAAATCACCAATTTTTGGATTTTTTGTCTGTCTGTTTGTTTGCTTGTTTTTTTGTTTGTTTATTTGTTTGTTTGGGTGTTTGTTTGTTCGAGTATCACGCAAAAACTACTGAACCGATTTTGATGAAACTGTTTTTGTTTGATAGCTTATCATCTGACTTAAAATCTGGTATATAATTTATGCGGACGAAGTCGCGGGTTAAAGCTCGTGTATTATAAAGCCACAGCTATAACGTTGTCTAGTCATCATAATTACAATTTGGAGCTAGTTTCTGGTACTTTAAATGGGACTAGATAATCTGTGTGACAATGGCCAAGGTATTTATTTTATTTATTTATAATTCCAGGACTTCGCGTTCACGGACGATGACTGCCTCTACATGATGTTCATAACACAAGGCGGCGGCTACGACCCCGTCAGCAAGCGAACCAGCAAGCACTTGCAGACGCCTGTAGTTACTGACGAGAAGATCTGCATTAAACCTTGCGGACCTGGTACGAAGGACTGTTTTTGTTTGAACAACATTATACGTGACTTATGAATGGATCTATTCATACGTTACGTCAAAGTACGTTCAAAGTTCGTCTTCGCGCATCAAGGGTTCAAGATATTATACCTTACGGAATAGAGTAAGTGACATGAGTTGTCAAATGAAACCGTTTTTGGACGTTTTTTGGAGTCCTCGGCAGGGTAAAAATTCGATTTCTGTGTATTAATTCTCAATCTAACGTGAAATGGTGAATAATTTAATGAAACAGTGTTAGTATATTTTACAAAATTATCTACGATTTCACTTTAGGTTCACGATTATTGACAGAAACTGAATTTTTACCAGGACTCCAAATCCCCAAAAACGGTTCTATTGCCTCGCGTCACGTATCTCTTTCTATTATACAGGCATGCCGCTAGGTACATCTCGCTCTCTCAGCTGTCACCGTCTCTCTTACGTAGTATAATACCTTTATGGGTTCCATACTAACACACAATATTATACTTCTTAATATGCTGACACTTTTTTAAGGGGATGATCAAACGGTCAAACTGAACAACTTTTAGTATAAGAGATAAGTGTACTTTTTGCAACCATTAGCAGCAAGTCTGATTCAGTGTTTATGGGGTGTAGAGTATCCCTGTGATGGGGATGGACCAGGTCTGCCTGCATAACTACAGTCGGTTTAGGAGTTACTGATGATTAAAGGTCTGTAAAAAATTAACGATCAGCTGCAAGGCTGATCTGATCGTATGTTATTGTTGTAGTATGCTATAGATATATAATATATATCTATGTAGTATGCACTGTTGCTATGTGAACAGTACAAAAACTGTCAAGTTCTGTCAGTCGGTTTAGGAGATACAGCCAGTCAAAGATCCGACCTTTGAACGGCTGTATCTCCTAAACCGACTGATGAACCATGTCAGTTTTTGTACTGTTCACATAGCTACAGTGCATACTACAACAATAACATACGATCAGCCTTGCAGCTGATCCCGACCCTTTTTACGATAGAGCAAAAACAAAATAATTAAAAAGAAATTAGTTTCTTGTAATATGCACCCAACTACATTATTTATCAAATCTAATCTAATCTAAACTATTATAAAACTGTAACAGAAGTGTGTCTGTACATTGAAGGTATTTACAAAAAAAGATTACGATATAGTTTTTAAGTGACCAAAGTGTTCGATTCGTTTGTTGTGTGTTTGTTTGTTTGTTTGTTTGATCAAGCATCACGCAAAAACTACTGAACCGATTTTGTTTGATAGCTTATGATCTGACTTAAAATCTGGTATATAATTTATACGGACGAAGTCGGGGGTAAATGCTTGTAAATAATAAAAATAAAAAAATATATTTTTTTAAATTAATATTTGGAATTTAATTTTAGGAAGTTCGCCATAACAACACAATATTCTGTGACCATTTCTACTGGTTACCTATTGTAATTCGAAAGATTTTCTTTAAATATAGGACAGATAGACGGACGGACATCGTAGGCGTAGTAATATCGTAATAGGGTCGCATTGGCTCCCTATGGGTACCCTAAAAAGTCTTGTCTGTTCACTAAGGGCGGCTTATAAACATTTCTAATCTACCACCTCACTTCTTCATTGTTTATAATCATTTTTTTCCTACCACAGAACCAGCTGAAGAAGAAATAACAACGGAAGCTGTCATCCCAGGAGTGACAGCATACAACATGTTGATCCGCATCACGGGGTTAGCTGATAACTTCAAGCCGCCCGCGGTCGGGAGCCAGGAGTACGAGGAGTTGAGCAGGCAGGTCCTCAACAACTTGCAGAAGGAGTTGGGGGTCGAGAAGGGCTTCCATGGATTGGTTGTCAACGGGTTTATGCAGTAAGTATAGGTTTGATAGTTAAACACATTGATTGACATACCAAGTAATGGACGTCGGTTCAAATTGTTGAAAAAAGTATCAGATACTAACCTACACAAACATAATAGTATAAGAGATAAGTTTACTTTTTTCAACCATCAGCAGCAAGGCTGATTCAGTGTTTATGGGGTGTAGAGCATCTCTGTGATGGGGATGGACCAGGTCTGCCTGCATAACTCCAGTCGGTTTAAGAGTTACTGATGATTAAAGGTCTGTAAAAATTAACGATCAGCTGCAAGGCTGATCGTATGTTATTATTATAGTATGCACTGTAGCTATGTGAACAGTACAAAAACTGTCAAGTTTTGTCAGTCGGTTCAGGAGATACAGCCAGTCAAAGTTCCGACCTTTGAACGGCTGTATCTCCTAAACCGACTGATGAACCATGTCAGTTTTTGTACTGTTCACATAGCTACAGTGCATACTACAACAATAACATACGATCAGCCGTGCAGCTGATCGTTAATTTTTTAGAGACCTTTAATCATCAGTAACTCCTAAACCGACTGGAGTTATGCAGGCAGACCATATAGAAGATACCAGAGGATATTCTAAACTTACCAGACAAAAAGTTTAAGTCTCATGTTAAACAAGTCCTCTGTAAAAAAGGTTACTATAAACTCGATGATTATTTGAATGACCAAAATGTCTGGTCTTGACAATTTTACACTATGTAATGCAATATTGTATTTTAATTGTACTTTGTACATTTTATTTTGTTTAAAAGATGTGTGTTGTAGAGTTTCTGGCCGCATCTTCTCTCAACGGAACACCTTCCGACGCGGTGGTAGAGTCAAAAAATGACGTCAAGAAGCTATCTATATGATATTATTTTGAATAAAAAATTTTTTTTTGACACCTGGTCCATCCCCATCACAAAGATGCTCTACACCCCATAAACACTGAATCAACCTTGCTGCTGATGGTTGCAAAAAGTAAACTTATCTCTCGGAATATAAGTAAACCATTGCAACCCACCACCATTGTACTATAAAACATAGAAAATGCTGAAATTCTTTTCCATTTTACTTCCGTAGTTTTACCCCATCGTGGAAGCGTAGCATACAATGTGAAATTGATATAATTAGAATCCTTTTAAACAAATCGCTCTTACAGACGAGCGACACTTTGCGGTCGCAGAAGCGACTCGTCTGTAAGAGCCCTTAGAGTCTGCCCATCAAACTGAACAACTTTTATTATGGGAGCAAACCAATCGGAGCAAAAAAAAAAATCAGCATTCCTACATTTGAGTCGAATAGGTATTGCAGTTTAGTACTAGTTTGGTCTAACGCTCATACACCCTCCCTGAGGGTAGGCCTGTACCTTGTAGTAGGACGTACTACCCGTTCACGACCAGTTGGCCTTCGATGACCGTTACAAAATTTCCTCACAGGCACATTAATTGGTCCCGTCGACAAAAAATAATATAAAAGGCAAATAAAAATTTAAAATTAAAAGCGATATTAGTGACTGGGACGGATGTGCCATACGTGGTTGCGTTGCTAAAGGTTATAAAATTGCGTTTATTAGGGTCTCTTAGGGGTGCGGTGCGGGGAAGCGGGAAGGGAGGTAGCGGCCAACTCGAAGTGAATGACTAGTATATACAGGGTGAAATTGATATCATTAGCATCCTTTTAAACTAAGAGTCTACCCATCAAACTGAACAAATTTCACTATGGGAGCAAACCCAGCGTGTGAATTCTCTATGGAGCAAAAAAAATCTGCTGTTGCATACTTTTGAGTCGAGTAGGCATTGCAGTTTAGTATGGGACAGCTGTTTTTTTAGTTGCTCCGATCGGTTTGCTCCCACAGTAAAAGTTGTTCAGTTTGATGGGTAGACTCTTAGTTTAAAAGGAAGCTTATGATATAAATTTCACCCTGTATAGGATGTGATTAATTTGCAAAATAAAGGTCTATTGCAATTATAGGTATAATCACGAAGAGTTGTATCAATTATCATCATCATCTTCAGCACAGAGTACTATAATTACTACCGTTAGTAGACAAAGAAATCTAGCAAATTTTATAGGCTAAACTAAAGCATGCTTTTTTACAGAAACGAAACCAAAGCAATAATCGCCGAGTTGACGCTCAAATCGATCGATTTGAACACAATCGAGGGTTCAAGCGCCCGGTCCCTCAACGAGGATGTGGACGAGGAAGAGATGCAGAAAGAAGACATGGAGAAGTGGAACAGAGTCGTAAGAGACACGCTGGCTAAAGGAAGAGTGGGCAATTTGAACGTGGACCCTGAATTCTTGGTGCTTCTGCCTCAGAGTTGTGAGTATTGTCCATTGTGGTTAGATGGTAGATGCGATGACAGAAATGTAGGCTAAGAAGTAAACAAAAAAACGCATTTGAGTCGGACGCATCCGTTGGTTGACGAAGTACCTGTTCATATTTTTCTGCTTACTTATGCTACGGTCCAAAATGCGCAAATATGCGCTATCGGTAGAGATAGCATGCACACAATCGGTTCATAATGTGCGAATGTGCGGATACGTTTGCTGTCTGACGTCATCAGTGACGTCATTAACTTGCGCTTACGCCGCACACGAAAAATAGGTACTATCAGTTTAAAATAACAATGTGCATGACCTCGCTCGCAAATGTGACGTCACTCAATCACACGAACTTCACTCCAGTCATTCACATGATTGTTTCCTTTGCATAGAGTCTATATTCCTTTACAACCGAGTGAAGTTATCCAACGGCCCTTCAAGGTCATGCACATTGTTATTTTAAACTGATAGTAGTGCAGCATATGCATGTCAAATTGACAGCTGGTTCAAATTGTACAAATTGTTTAGCAGTGTATTCGTACTTACTAATTTGGACCGACCGGTAAAGCGTGTGCATAGCGTTTGCACTATTGGCATAATTCGAACCGTAGCATTAAAAACACGATTTTTTACTATTTTATTTGTGTTTTTATATTCAGCAAGGTTGCTTATTCATACTGCGTCAACGCCATCTGTCGAGCCATTTGTATAAATGTGTTACATGCCAAAGATAGTTCTTCAGACCATCAAACTGAACAACTTTCACTACGGAGCCAATATCGAAATAAAGTTAATAGAGTATAAAATTTTGTGTCCATAAAGGAAGTTGTTCAGTTTTGATGGTCTGACCCAGGCGGAGGACATTTGCCTTTTGGTGGTTTTTCCGATTCAGTTTGCATAGAATGTGCTGCCATCTGTTAAATATATCTTTTACTATGAAAAAAAAAAGATTATATTGTCTATGTCAATGTCAAATTGACAAATTTACAAGATGGCGACCTACATTGCGTAATGTGCGTGTTGTTTGTAGTTTTTGTTTAATTTTGTGCCGATTTAGTGATGTTCTGGAGTTTCAGTTGTTCTCTTACTAATGTACAGATTACAGGAATAGTAAGGATACTGGAATTTCACTCGATCGGTGCGGGATTGAACGAAAACTAGCATTCAAACAACGGTATGAGTATATAAGTATATATATAAGTAGGTATATTGTATAGTATAGGTAGAATTATTTTCAGAGAAACACAGATGGCGCTAGCTAGCCTTCAATTTGACATAAGGTGGATGCATAATGTTGCCACGAGTGGGTTCTCTTTTCTAATATACTTATATTACTCTTTGCTTCAGACCATCAAACTGAACAACTTTCACTACGGAGCTAATATCGAAATAAAGTTAATAGAGTAAAACAATGTTACGGTTTCGATTTTGTGTCCATAAAGGAAGTTGTTCAGTTTTGATGGTCTGACCCTTTTAATAAGTAACGCATTCAAAACACGCTGTATCTTTTATCTCGCTACGACGACTAGGGACGGTGCGGACGAAGTCACCAGCCAAACCTAAACTAGAAAACTGTAATATTTAAAAAAATTTCCAGTACTATCAACCCGTCCCATAAAGGAGGAACCAGGCAACGCTAGGACATTCTTCGGGCTGGCCGAGACCAAACTCTACGTGGTTGTGGGATGCGTGGCCGCTCTCATATTGGTCGCTTTACTGCAGGCTGTTTGCACTTTGTACAGGAGCAGAAGCGGCGCTAGGGGCAAGGTGAGTTTGTCACTAATAACAACGTGAAATTATAGTGGTTTTAGTTACAGGTTAGACCTGTAAGACGTTTAACAGAATAGGTGTATAATATGAGGTAACAGCACTTTCGCACGCTTTATTTGTACAGTGCGATTTTTGAATCTGATTCGCTGAGTTCAGCAGTTGAAAATGTCAAAATTACTATGGAGATATGCATCTTTCTACTGCTGATTTGACTTTCAAAAATCATACTTCAGGAGTGCGATTTTTGAAAGTCAAAACAGCAGTAGAAAGATGCGTATCTCCATTCTCCACAGTAATTTTGACATTTTCAACTGCTGAACTCAGCGAATGAGATTCAAAAATCGCACTCCAGGAGTGCGATTTTTGAAAGTAAAATCAGTAGTAGAAAGATGCGTATCTCCATACATTTTCAACTGCTGAGTTCAGCGTATGAGATTCAAAAATCGCACTCCAGGTGCTTTTATTTTATTAATAATTAAAACACTCTTTACAGGACCAGCTAATACCAAACCAAGCCTGGAAAGACTATTCCACAGCCAACACAAACTACGCCTTCGAACCATTCGAAAACGATGACAAATACAACAGTACAACATCCACAGCTCCAATCAGGGAACGACCCTCCACCGCCCCCCTTCGCCCCTCAAACCCACCCCCACCTAGACCGTCAAGCGCCCACAAAATGGCACCAAACGGTCAAAAAATGGCTCCAAACGGTCAAAAAATGCCAATGAACGGGCAAAAAATGGCCACGAACGGTCACAAGATGGCCGCGAATGGGAACAAAATGGCGCCGAAGTACCCTAATAGTGCGGCGCAGTATTATCATGAGACGAGGTCCCTGCAGAGGCCGAGAGGGGGTGGAGGTGGCGGTGGAGGGGGCGGACAATATGGGTAAGCAAATATTTTGTAATGTTTACCGTACAAGGTAGGTGTAAGTACTTATCAAAACATTCTAGTTATACGGGGTGTAAGGAAAAGTATCATTAAACTTTAAAACCACATACTTTACCCATCACACTGAACAACTTTTACTACTGGGTGCAAACCGATCGGAGCAAAACAAAAATCTGCTGTCCCATACATACCAGTCGAGTAGGTATTGCAGTTTAGTATGGAATAGCTGATTTTTTTTTGCTCCGATCGATTTGCTCCCATAATAAAAGTTGTTCAGTTTGATGGGTAGAGTATGTGGTTTAAAGGTTAATGATACTTTTCTTTTCACCCTGTACACATACACTCACGGCTAAGGTTAAAACTGGTTTAGATTAAGACCATTTAAGCTAAACCACTTTCACTATGAAGACGTCGAAAAAAAAAACCAAATCCCATACATTTGAGTCGAGTCTGTTTTATACATATGAAATAGCTTTTTTATTTTTTCCCGATGTTGGCTCCATAGTGAAGGTTGTTCAGTTTGATGATCTAAACTATATTACTAGGTGGTTTTGTTACAGTATCCTGTAGGTACAGAGGGTGTTACTAAACTTTAATACTTATAGGTACTTAGGGAGTGTTTCAGGAAATCACACTTATAACTTTCCCTATGAAACCAACATTAAAATCTCAAAATCATTATAAATTAGGAAGCTGTTTCATACATTTGGGTCGAGCAGCTGACATTTCTATCATCATCATCATCTTATTTCAGAGCTACACTTTTGACGGTTGACATTTACTATGGAACAAAATTTTTTTTTTTTCATATTTAACGTTGTAAGTGTGATGGTCTCCCAAAACTCTAGGGCCTAAAGAATGTAACACATTTAAGTTCACACCCTGTATATTGAAATCAACAAGCTACACGAGTAAAGAATAAACTAAACGCAAAACAAATAATACCACAAAAGTGGTGGTAAAGTTCAAAATTGATAAACAAATAACTATTCAAACAATAGAATCTCGATAAAACCTTGTTATCTTGCTAAATGGTTTTGAACCTTAAAACCACCAGTTTCAGTACAAAAGAAGAAAAAAATATAGGCTATTTCTTCGTCGAAATCTAATGTATGTAAACAATTGGGGCAAAAAAGACAACAAAAATCAAAACAAAGGGTGAATAAAGGGATGTTCGAAAGGTCGATAGTCCCCTTCGCAAGCGACCGTTAATTTCGCAGTCACACTCATGTGACCGTGTGGCCTAATGGATAAGGCGTCGGACTTCGGATCCGAAGATTGCAGGTTCGAGTCCTGTCACGGTCGAAAGATTATTTTTGTTTTTTGTCAGCTATTTACAAAACGTGATTTAGAAAGATATTTCTTGATTTATAATTAGTAAAAAAAAGAAAAACGGCGTCTTAATTTTTTTAGTTAGAATGTGTTAAGGCAAAATCGAAGCTATTCTATTCTACAATAGATTTTTACCGTGTTTACTTAATTAGAACTTATCCAAATAATACTTTATTATTATTATTATTTCTTTTTTACCTAAGTGAGTCAGTTATTTGCTAATTTGCATAATTGGATTGAATTAATTAGTGAGATACCTAATGCGATTAGAAGAACAAGGTAAATAAATAATACCTGTAGGTAATAAATTAATGTACGCTAGCGTAGAATTTACGTTCCATCTAGGGTTGCCACCTGCCACTTGATTTGCTTTTTGGTTTACCAGGAAAAATACTGAATTTCGATTTTTACGAGATTTGTATGTGTAATAAAAGTTTAACTAGATTCTGGTACTTACTTTAAATGGGACTAGATAATCTGTGTTTTTTTTTTTTCATTTATTTATGCAGGGTGAATTTGATATCATTAGCATCCTTTTAAACTAAGATTCTACCCATCATACTGAACAACTTTCACTATGGGAGTAAACCGATCGGAGCAAAAAAATAATCAGCTGTTCCATACTAAACTGCAATGCCTAAGCGACACAAATGTATGCAACAGCTGATTTTTTTTTGCTCTGTTCGGTTTGCTCCCATAGTGAAAGTTGTTTAGTTTGATGGGTAGACTCTTAGTTTAAAAGGATCCTAATTATATCAATTTTCAGTCCTTAGGGGATGATCAGACCGTCAAACTGAACAAGTTTCTCTACGGCACAAATATCAAAATCGCGAAAAAAAAACTGTTCCATACAAAACTGCAAACCTACTTGAGCCAAATGTATGGGACAACAGAGTTTTTTTCGCGATTTCGATGTTGCTGCTATACAGGGTGTACAATAAAATGGGACAGCTAATCAAAGGGGTGCTTCAGACCATCAAACTGAACAACTTTCTCTATGGGACCAATATCGAAATCGCGAAAAAAAAATCCGCTCTCCCATACAAAACTGCAAACATAACTCGACTGAAATGTATGGGACAGCAGATTTTTTTTTCGCGATTTCGATATTGGTCCCATATAGAAAGTTGTTCAGTTTGATGGTCTGATCATCCCCTTAAAAAAGTGTCAGCATATTAAGAAGGACCCTGTATATCCTGTTAAAATAAAAAAATAGTACGATTATGTAACTGAAAATGTGTGTTATTTTCAAACTTTCTTTAATACTGATTGATTATGTTAGTTACACAATAAGACCAATAGTGGGCCCAATCGCGCTTATTTGAAACATCGAAGTTCAATCCTAATCCAATTTCAGTTCTAATCACATTGCAATCCAGTTACCATTCAACTGTGCTGAATTCCGTATCGCGCTAAACCATGTGATTGACAGCCTTTAACGTCTGAGCGATCTGTCAAAACGGCTCTAAAGACTGTCAAATGATTAGCTGCCTCCGTGGTCTAATGGTTAAGAGCATTGGGCTCTCGACACGGAGTTCGTGGGTTCGATTCCCATGGGAGACACCTAGTGATATGTCACTTTGTGCGCTTTTCCCCAGTTGGTTAGGACATGGCAGGCTGAATCACCTGATTGTCTGAGAAGAAAAATGATTCCGTGCTTCGGATGGCACGTTAAGCCGTTGGTCCCGGGTACTATCTCTGGTGGTAGTAGTCGTTAAATAATAAAAGCGGTCAAGTGCGAGTCGGGCTACTCGCGCACCAAGGGTTCCGTACCACACTACTATAGAACAAAACATTAACTTAGAAAAATCTTTTTTGTCCGGGTCCTTTAGCGCGAGGCCGACTCACACTTTTTCGGTTCACGGTTTTTAGTATTTGTTGTTATTCTGTAGTTTGCTCTACAGGGTGTACAATAAAATGGGACAGCTACTCAAAGGGGTGCTTTAGACCATCAAACTGAACAACTTTCTCTATGGGACCAATATCGAAATCGCGAAAAAAAAATCCGCTCTCCCATACAAAACTGCAAACATAACTCGACTGAAATGTATGGGACAGCAGATTTTTTTTTCGCGATTTCGATATTGGTCCCATAGAGAAAGTTGTTCAGTTTGATGGTCTGAAGCACCCCTTTGAGTAGCTGTCCCATTTTATTGTACACCCTGTATAATCACACTAAGTTTGAAGCTTGTATGTAGGTATTACCGTTTTTATGATAGAGCGTGAAGAAAAAACGTAAATAAAAACTAGTTTCTTGTTGAGAAACCCCCCTTAATTTTTATCTTTTTGACATTTTTATTATTGCTTAACAAATCCGCCGTAATAACGCATAATCTGAGAAAATTTCAACTATCTAGCTATTACGGTTCAAAAGTTACAGCCCTAAATAATGTAGGACAGACGGACGGACAACGTAGGCTTAGTAATAGGGTCCCGTTTTCACCCTTTGGGTACAGTACCCTAAAAACCACGTCAGAGGCCGTAAGGCGGTCTGAAAAAACTCTGGACACCAGAGCTCTGTCCACACGATAAAAAGATTAGCGCGATACCGAATGTGTAAAAAGATGTTCGCGCGCGGTCCAATCACGGTTCTGTGCCGCGCAAAATTTTTCTTTTTGCACCAACATTGTATGAAACTTGTATGATGTCCTTTTTCAGATACACTGGCCGGCCAGAAAGAGCGACGTATTCGTTACCACGAGGCGCTCGCGGCGAAGGACCAGGCGGACTCTCTGCCCACCCCGACTTCTACTTCATGCCGTCGCAACGAAAATACGAAGGTGAAGTGGTCAGAGTCTATGTTGATTATAGGGATCGGGACGATAGGCAGTCTATGGGTAGAGATGTTGTTGAATAAATAAGTTCTTTGGGAAAAGGGACCTTGTTGTCGGGTTTAGTTTACAGGGTGAAATTGATATCATTGGCATCCTTTTAAACTAAGAGTCTACCCATCAAATTGAACAACTTTTACTATGGGAGCAAACCGATCGGAGCCAAAAAAAACAGCTGTTGCATACATTTGAGTCGAGTAGGCATTGCAGTTAAGTATGGAACAGCAGATTTTTTTGGTGCTCGATCGGTTTGCTCCCATAGTAAAAGTTGTTCAGTTTGAGGGTAGATTCTTAGTTTAAAAGGATGCTAATGATATCAATGTCAACCTGTATAAGGTCTAAAAAAATTAGCTGAAACTGTTTTAAGGGGATGATCAGACCATCAAACTGAACAACTTTCTTTATGGGACCAATTCTGAAATCGCGAAAAGAAAAACAGCTGTCCCGTACAAAACGGCAAACATAACACGACTCAAATGTGTGGGACATCTGATTTATTTTTCGCGATTTCGATATTGGTCCCATAAAGAAAGTTGTTCAGTTTGATGGTCTGATTAAAAACCGTCAGCATATTGGACCCTGTAGGTATAGTGTATACATATTTATTTAGAGAAATTTATGTATATCTTGGATACATTAGCAACTCCATATCGACAACAAGGTCCCATCACCCTGAGAACATCACAATGTAGTTTAGTCGCTGGGCTGCCTAGCATACGGTATGCGACAAAGGGAGAAAGCTGCCAAGGCCAAAGTAACAAAGACAGAGGCAGATTTCGATCCTTCTCATTTTCTCGAATACCGCGTGCTAGGCTTACAGTATTTTAAGGGGATGATCAAACCATCAAACTGAACAACTTTTTCTTTGGGACCAACACCGAAATCATCAACATGGTCTGATCATCCCCTTAAAATAGTTTCAGCTAATTTTGTTGGAACTTATACAGGATCTAAACCTAATTGCGTTTCTAAATTTACTGGGTGCTTCAGACCGTCAAACAGAACAACTTTTACTATGGGACCAACATCGAAATCGCGAAAAAAGTGTTTGTTGTTCCATAGAAAGCGATAATGGCTACTCGATCTAAATGTGTAGACAGCTGATTTTTTTTTTCACGATTTCGCGCCTTTTAATATTTAACGCATTTAATTTTATACCCTGTAAATTACTCTATTTATGACAAATTATTGACAATGTAACAGTATATTTAATACGGGACATGTACAATATGGGATATAATTTTTGCTACTTTATAACATAAGTCTTGCATGCCGCACGACGAGGGACGGTTTGTCGATTATAATTTTTTTCACAGTCTGTATTACGGCCTCTGACGTGGTTAAGTGCCCCTAAATGCCCCTAATAATGGAAAGACCCCTTACGACGGTTGTGTGCATATTAATAAGAGGTCCATTAATGAGCCCTTTTCTAGTGGATCTCTAGATGGCGCCACGTTCCTCGCGAATAAAGGTCAAAACTTCAAAATGTGTTCCCTTAAAATAATAAAGAAAAAGTAAAAATTTAAGTCAGATATGGCTGTACGGGTTCGATCCCTTGGCCTTTAAAAAAGGTAGGCACAGTCTGATATGATTTTGACATGACTTAGCACAAAAATCTCTATAAAGCGATGAACATGCCATCTGTTGACTGTTTTAGGAACAAAATTTAAATAAAGAAAAGAACGTTCATTAGTAAGCACAAATCTTACCTACAATTTAGTTAGCACTCGAAAAAGTTTTATGTTATGCTTGGTCGAAACGAGGCGATTTTTATGGCGTGCCGCATGCTAGGCTTACAGTAGAATTTAACCATTTAATTATTGTGATGCATGTTAGTTTTGAAAGCTTTAAAGTAGTTACGCAGTAGCTTTTATATTTAGAAATTATGTGCCAGTGATGTGGTATTTAACATTTATTGTGTAAAAAGTAGCTTTAATAGTTTCTTATAAAACTTTAATCTCAGAAAACTTAACTTCGGAAGGTGAATAAATGATCGCATACCTATCTTACTATAGGGTCCTTCTTAATATACTGGCAATTTTTTAAGAAGACAATCAAACGATCCAACTGAAAAACATTATCTATGGCACCAACATCGAAATCGTAAAAAAACCACCTGTTCCATAAAAAACTGCAAACCTATATACTCAAGCCAAATGTATAGGACAGCTGATTTTTTTTTCGTGATTTCGATGTTGGTCCCATAGAGAAAGTTGTTCAGTTTGATGGTCTGATCATCCTTAAAAACTGTCAGCATAAGTATTAAGTTGGAAACCCTCTGCTTACCATTTTATGTTTTGCATTCCTTTTGCAATGGCTTATAAATGATCATAACACAATGTGATAGAGCTAAATGAATAATTATCAGCCCTCGTAGCGTGTTGCGCGTGGTATAGGGCTAAGTCACGCCTTTTATCTCGTTAATTCGCGTGCAAATAAAAAGAGAGCAAAGGCGCGATAGCGGTATACCACGCTTGGCATACTACGGTCGCGGCTTGCTTAATTATTTTTTGATAAAACATGACATAAATCGACATAAATAATCTGTCATTTACATGCAGAAAGACTTAAGTCGAGTTAGGTTTTACTGGACTTATGGTTAATGGAAAAATTATTCTTACAACAATAAATTGGGCATTATCGTGTACATTATTCAATTAGACGTAACTACGTAATATTTGCATAACTTTTATCTTTTATATTGTTAAAATTGTTATAAAAATTGATTTACTTGTAGCAAAAAACATATATGGACGCTTAAAGTGTGCCTTACAGATGCTTTTAGCACTAATTTATAAAATGTTCACTTCGCAAGCTTTAGGAATTTAAGCCCTTTCCAGTTAATCTGGATCTGTTGAATTAATTTCAAAATGAGTAATAAAATGACCGAGAAAGAAACACGCATGACGTTCAAATTTAAATGTTTTTATCAGGTTATTTTTAGCGTTATCTCTAAAGAATAAATTTAAACGAACGCTAAATATTGAATGTCATTAAAAGGCACGTATAATTTGCAAGTACTTTCTTGTAATCAGTCAGGTATACGTTTTTATAATTAGTTTGTTGTTTACAAATGAACACAAAATATGAAAACCGTTTCTTCTGATTTTTTTGTGTTGACACGTTGTATAAGAATATCGTTATACAATTTTGTAAATAAATTTCTCACATGTGATTAGATTATGTAAAAAATACTGAGCAGGTACAATTTCTTTATGCGTAGATTAATAAAATGTATTTTTTTATTGTAACAGCTTTTTATTTAGTAAAAAATTACATTCTTTATTATAATAATAAATAATCTCGAATATTTAAGGTAAATACCTATATCTAATATTTTTATTTTTGGGTGTGGGTTTATAACAAATTTTATGTATTTTTATTTTACGTTTACAAGCTTTTACTAATATATTTTGTCTATTTGGAAATTGGGCATTTTGAGATTGTAAGAAATCTTCGGGCTATTAACTATTTTTGTTTAATTTTTTGTAAAATTTTGCTGTAAAAAGCATCTGTAACTAAACCAAATCATCTCTCATCATTTCATTCATTCCTGAATGATATCTTTATGACATAATAATTGGAAACTCTGCTTGTCTGTACATGGAAAATTTTTAAAAATGATATATGAACAATCGTCCCTTAGGATAAATAGAATACAGTATGAGATTAAGACCATTTTTGGAATTTTTGTCACATTGTCTGTCCATGTTTCCAAAAACAGAACTTGACTTAGAGTAGAGTAACATTTACTTTTCATATCATCACAATCTGATCACTCAATTAAAGGATATGTTTAAAAAAATACAGGGTGTTAAGGTAAACAGTTGCATTACTTTAAGGGGTGATTTTATCCATGATACTGAACAACATCCCTAAAGAAACCTATAGGAAATTCGTAAAAATAATTTAGAACTTCCCATACTAAATGCAAATCAGCTGATCGGACTTTTGTATGAAAAGTCGAAATTTTTATTGCGACTTTCCCATAGGTTTCTTAGGGAAAGTTGTTCAGTATCATGGGTGCAATCACCCCTTAAAGTAATGCAACTGTTTACCCTAACACCCATACCATACTCATATAGCATACATATTTCATATACCTACCCGTATACCCCCGACAAAAATATAAATCGAGATGCACCTCTTTGTCATTTTATGGAAGCTATAAAATATCTTAAAGAGAGTTAAAAAGTAAAATATACATTTGCTTATATACAAAATAATGGCCCCGATTCGGGCTGTGCAACGACTTAACTAAATTTATTCCTGTCACTTTCTAAAATAAGATTAAGAAAAGAGACAGAACACCAACAGCTGACTTTAGTGCTGTCAAAGTGACGCTACACGCCCAAAATAAGATGCCATCATAATGTACGCCATCTTATTTAAAGCGTTTTTGGGCGTGTAACGTCACTTTGACAGCACTAAAGTCAGCTGTTGGTTTTCTGTCTCTTTTCTTAATCTTATTTTAGAAAGTGACAGGAATAAATTTAGTTTAGTTAAGTCGTGGCACACTCCGAATCGAGGCCAATAGGTAACCGAATTATTTTGCACTTTTTAAATGTTTGTTTCTGGCGTTGGGAGTTTTTTTTAATTTGCAATTTAACGTTATTTCGTAATTTTTAAAGTTACTTGAAAACTGCTGAAGCAATTTTAATGAATCGAAGCTAAGAACACTCGCAAAAATTAGCTTTCTATTTAAAAACACGCATCTAAATCGGTTCATCTGTTTGGGAGCTACGATGCCACAGACAGACAGACCGACGAACAGACCGACATAGGACTCAAACTCTTTTTGCGTCGGGGGTTAAAACTGAGCGCGCATGACGATTTTATCGTTTTGTAGTGCGGTGCGCGTACATTGGCCTCGATTCGGAGTGTACCACGACTAAACTAAACTAAATGTATTCCTGTCACTTTCTAAAATAAGATTAAGAAAAGAGACAGAAAACCAACAGCTGACTTTAGTGCTGTCAAAGTGACGTTAAACGCCCAAAAACGACTTAAATAAGATGGCGTACATTATGATGGCATCTTATTTTGCGCATTTAACGTCACTTTGACAGCACTAAAGTCAGCTGTTGGTTTTCTGTCTCTTTTCTTAATCTTATTTTAGAAAGTGACAGGAATACATTTAGTTTAGTTTAGTCGTGGTACACTCCGAATCGAGGCCAGTACCTACATAAAGCTTTAGGTTCCTGTTTTCGAAATTTTCCTTGCATCAAACATGTTCAAATGAATCATGGCTCGGAAATCATTCTTCAAAAGTCAAATAAATGTTTTCTATGGTAAAGGTGAATTGTAAATAATTGTAACGATATGTAATTTACTTTTGATTATTTTTATTACAGATTTTTGACGGAGACGACGAGGGAAATAATTAATTATTAGTTACCAATAGATTTTATCTTTTAAACACCGAACTTTTTGTACCTACCTTTTAAGAACATTTTTTTTTGCACATTTTTATTTTTTTATTAATTTTATTTCCAAACCAGATCTAGTCTCGTGTCACAGTTTTAAAAATAAGTTATTATTTTCACATATTTTTTTTTAAATGTAGTTTGTTCTGTCCCTATTTGTAAATATATTTCTTTCGCTGTATAATTTGCATTATGTATAAAATAGGTATAAATATTATAATTAAATGATAAGTATCAATGCAATATAAGATATATAATAGGTATTACAACTTCAGGAGTTTTTTGTATAGATTTTTATTGTTTTTCTTTAATAATCAGGTAAACGTAATTATATTTTAAGAAAACAAAATTATGTTATTATGATATTATTAAGACAACGAAAATACCCTACGAATATTTCCACAGATATTTAAGTAGTTAGTCCTAAAATAAATACATTTGTCCTTACAAATAAAAAGGGACCTTAAGGCGGGCGTCACTTACGTTTTTGCGTTAGCGACTTTGTTTATTTCACGCAGACAAAAAAGGCGTATGTCACGTCCGCCCTTTTTGTACTTAAACAAAACAAATTGTAAGATTAATATTATTAACACAGATGACGGAAGCGGGTCTACAAGTGTGTGTAAACTTGTAATGAGCGTTTGCAGACAAGGGTTTGGTTCACTTACACACAAAAGAGGTAATAGGTTCGGCAAGTCAACGTCGCGTTATTTTCTGCGTTGCGGGACGCTTGTTACAAAGCTTTCCCACTCTTGTGCACTCTAACGCAAGACCACGACAGAAGATGCAATCCTTGACAAAAAAAATACCTAATGGGACTATCAGGAAAAGGCACCTTATGGCGGTCGTGGTTTAAGGGTTGAGCCTCATCTGGCAGCACCGCATCGCGTTTTTTCACTGTCCTTTTCTGTCGCTCAGGAACGTCATTGGCTAGAGCGAGAAAGGTCGCAGCACTGCCGGTGCGGTCGCATCGCTATCTTACTCGACAAATGACGTTCCTGAGTGACAGAAAAGAATGGAGTGACGGAAAAATGCGAAGCGGTGCTGCCAGATGAGGTTCGACCCTAAGTACTTTCTTCCCCTCTCCTCTGTAAGAGATTAGCATTGCGATTAGAAATGATAACGCTGTATGCTACGCTATCAGGTACCTTTTCATGTCCACATAAGCGCATTGAGCTAGTTGAATTTTAATGTTCTCGTTCAATAAGTCTGTCGCGAACGGCACGTCATCTGGACTATGTTTTAAGTAGTAATTTGACATTTAAAATAAAAATAATTTGTAAGCTGGATGTTTTTGTAAAATAATATAAAGCAGAGTATTAATCTATTCAAATAATGTATCTAATTGTAAGACCGGACCTAAGACTTTTGAAATAAAACCATTATCAACAATTTATATATTTGTTTTATTCAAAAATATAAAAATTTATATACATAATTATATGTATTTAATAGTAACATAAAAATACAAAAAATGCCTAAAGGTGTATGCCCACTGGCTAGGATGCGATGCGTATGAATAAGCGTTTTTCCAATGGTATTCAAGGAGATCGCTAGATGGCGTCACGGTTTTCGCGAATAGATGTTAACATTTTAAAACGTGTTTCTTTAAAATTATAAAGAGGGAAAAGGTGATCAAAAAGATGCCAACGCATCTTTCAATGGAATATTTCATTATTTATTTTATTATAAAGTTTTAAAATTTTCTATGAATAATATCAAATCTTTATATCTTCGTAATTTTTTTTAAGGCAAAAATGGCGTTGGCTTTCTAGTGAAAAAACAACACTGCATAAAAGTCAATGATTTTACAGGAATATCAGAAAGAATCGCTATACTAAAAGTAAAACTATATGAGGAAGAATATACATTAATACAAGCGTATGCGCCAACGCAAAAAGCTAAAGAAAAAGTGCTAAAATCTTTCTACAACGATTTACATAAAGCAATGGAAAAATGCACAAAAAATATAATCTTCTTAGGAGACATGAACGCAAAAATTGGAAACCCAGAACCAAACGAAAACCTCATAAATGGCCCCCATGGTTATGGGGAGAGAAACAAAAGAGGTGAAAAGTTTTTAGACTTCTGCTTTCATCACAAGCTAAAAATAGCGAATACTATGTTCAAAAAGCCACAACAATTAAGGTGGACATGGGTATCACCTGACACGAAAACCAAAAATGAAATTGATTTCATAGCTACAAATACACCTAACAAAATAGAAAACCTGAACGTACTCAACAGACCCACCCGAGCGATCACCGATTAGTCAGAATAACCCTCAATATAAAACACAGTAAAAAATCCCGAACAAACTTTATAAATGGACCGCAAAAACTTATAGATTACGAAAAATTTGAAAAAAGTATCTCTACATACACTGAATGTAAAGAAAACGAACCAGTACAATCATTATATGACAGACTCGAAACAACCTTGGTGAAGTGCTCGTACAGAGGGAAAATGACCGAAAAAACCGAAAGATTACAATTCATTATATCAGATGAAATAAAGGAATTAAAAAACCAAAAATATTTACTAAGAAACAAAACCAACAAAACGAAAGAAGAAAAGGGAGCTTTGAGTAAACTATACAAAAGAATAAACAAAAAAATAAAACAAAATATAAAGAACTATAGACTAAATACAATACAAAACCACTTAGAAAAAACAGGAGGGATTAAAAAGGCTTTTAAAGTACTTGAAAACAGCAAACAGCTAATGACACATCTTCAAAATACCTCAGGATCCACAGTAACAAATAGAAAAGACCTAATGGCAGTAGCTACTCAATTCTATCAGACTTTATATAGCAAATCAGAACGCTCCACCCATATACCCAGTAACCAGACGACTAACAGAGATCCTGCGCTACCGTTCATGGAAAGTGAGATAGAGACATCCATAAAAAATCTCAAATCAGACAAGAGCCCCGGACCTGACGGAATAACAAACGAGATGATTATAAGAGGCAAAGAAAAATTAATCAAACCACTTATGAAACTTTTTAACAAAATTTTAATTGAAAAAGAAATACCAAGACAATGGAAAACCTCAGAAATAATTCTATTGTACAAAAAGGGAAATGCTAAATTAATTTCAAATTATAGACCAATAAGTCTCATGTCATGCTTGTATAAACTATTCTCATCATGCTTATTAAGGCGAATAACAAGAATCATGGAAGAAAACCAACAAATCGAACAAGCAGGATTTATGAAGAATTTCTCTACTATCGACCATATTCATACGCTGAAGTTAGTAATGGAAAAGTTTATAGAGTACGGAAAACCACTCTACATAGGCTTTATTGATTATTCGAAAGCCTTCGATTCAATTTCCCACGACTATATTTGGCAAGCAATGAATGAACATGGAGTGAACTTGGACTACATTAACCTTATCAAAGAGATCTATAAAAACAGCACCGCCCGTGTACGACTGGAATCAGCAGGTCCTTCGTTCCAAATAGAGAGAGGAGTCAAACAAGGGGACCCACTTTCACCAAAACTCTTTATCTCCGTCCTAGAACATATATTTAGGAAACTGAAGTGGATCAACATGGGTATAAAAATAAACGGCAAACACCTATCACATCTCAGGTTTGCAGACGATATCGTGATACTATCAGAAGACCCTAAAGAACTACAATATATGATAGAGTCACTCAGCGAACATAGTAGAGAAGTGGGCCTTGAAATAAACCAAGATAAAACCAAAGTAATGACAAACAGAGACAGGTTACCCATCAGAATTGGAACAACACAAATAGAATATGTAGACGAATACATATACCTAGGACACCTAATTACATTCCAGTCATGTACAGAAAAAGAAATAAAAAGGCGAATTAAAAACACCTGGAACAAATATTGGGCCATGAAGGAGATATTTAAAGGACCTCTACCAACCAAACTAAAAACAAAAGCTATGGATATTTGTCTAACACCTTGCTTAACTTACGCCTGTCAGACCTGGCCGCTAACGAAAACTCTATTAAATAAGGTGAGGACCTGCCAAAGAGGAATAGAAAGAAGCTACATGAATTTAAAAATAATGGACAGAGTGAAAAATAACACAATTCGGAAAATGACTAAAGCAAAAGATGCCGTCGTCAAAATTAAAAAATTGAAATGGAAATGGGCGGGACAAAGAGTTAAAGACGAAAGATGGTCTCAAGTGTTAACAAATTGGACACCATTAGACACAAAAAGAAGACGAGGAAGGCCTTACAAGAGATGGAGTGATGACATTGTAAGAGTAGCGGGACCACTTTGGTCGAGACTGGCGAGAAACAGTAAGGACTGGAGTCATTTGGAGGAGGCTTTCACCGCTTAGGCGGCCCTTGCACTTATACTAATACACAATTAAAATAACATAACATAAGATAAATTCTACTAACAATACTAACAAAATGAAATATTTAAGTTAAATGTACTATTACAAACCAGTTGCAAGGAATAAAGCTATAATAATAATAATAATTTTTTTTAACACTTTATTTATTTATTCATTCATTATATTATAAACTGCAAATGTTATTTGTGACGCGGCATCTAGATGTAAACAATTTTTCCATATTACATAAAATATTACCTACTTTTCGCGTCAACTTTTTTACTAATACCGTCTACGCGTATACTGCGTCAAGCTTTTGTATGAAATTGACAACTCTGTAGCCACCGCCTACAAGTCATATATTTATTTATTTAGCACAAAAAGAACGTAACACAAATGGCGGTCTTAACATTGATTAATAGCGAATATAAAATTCCTGTGTATCGCATCACATCTCATCGTAGTCGGTGGATATGCACCTTAAGGATTGCACCACAAAATATACAAATCCGTGTCCCAGATTAATGTCATATTTATTTAAATTATACATGAATAATACATAATTTATACACCAGATAAACCAAATAAAAATAAACTACCTATAAGTTTGATCTTATCCCTTTCACTTGCTTACTTCTATAGCGCCACGAATCCTGTAAAATTGGGAAAAATTTGAATTTAATAAAAAAATGTTTTGTTCGGTGAGAATTGGGTAGCGGGGATTGGTGAGAGTTGGGTAGCGGGGATTGGTGAGAATCAAGCACGTATCCAGGGGGAGATAAATCCCACCTATCCCCCCCCCCCCCACCTCCCCCGAAATCAGAATATTTGTATGGAACATTGATTACATCTATAATTAAATCATAGTTTTTCTATGAAAATCGCGCATTCTGTGATTTCAACTATCTAGCTCTTATGGTTAAAAAAATACAGCCCTAAATAGGTAGGACAGACGGACGGACGGATAACGTAGGCTTAGTAATAGGGTCCCGTTTTCACCCTTGGGGTACGGAACCCTAAAAATGAGCGGTGTATACCTGGAAAGTGATGTCAAAGCCGCGCCTCTTGGCCTCCGCCTCGATCTCCCCCGCGACCCCCTGCTGCACCGTGCCGCGCACGTCGATGTAGTGGCACGCGCTGGCCGCGTAGTGACACGATATCGACTTGCGGTAGCTCTGCAACATTCACTAATCATCATCATCTCAGCCGATGGGCGTCCACTGCTGGACATAGGCCTCCCCCAAGGATCGCCATAACGAGCGGTCCTGCGCTGCTCTCATCCAACGTGTTCCCGCCGCCTTCACCAGGTCGTCGGTCCATCGTGTGAGACGCCTACCCACGCTGCGCTTTCCGGTACGCGGTCGCCACTCGACAACTAGCAGGCCCCACCGGCCATCAGTTCTGTGAGCAATGTGCCCCGCCCACTGCCACTTAAGTTTAGCAATTCTTTGGGCTATGTCAGTTACTCTGGTTCTTCTGCGGATCTCTTCATTTCTAATTCGATCTCGCAGGGAAACTCCGAACATAGCCCTCTAACAAATACACATTGAATATTATGTATGTTCTACCACGTACTACGTATACACTATACAGTATACAGGATGTTTCTGTAAACAGTTGCATTACTTTAAGGGGTGATTGTACCCATGATACTGAACAACTTTCCCTAAGAAAACTAAAAGGAAATCAACAAAAAAAAGTTAACTTTTCACACAAATGCTCGACCAGCTGATTGCATTTAGTATATGGAATGGTCCTTCTTTTTTTCTTATTTCCTATAGGTGTCTTTGGGAAAGTAGTTCAGTATCATGGGTACCTCTAAACCCCTTAAACTAATGCAACTATTTACCCTAACATCCTGTACAGATGACCTAGCGCGCCACCCCCTGAGAAAACGACAAAAATCGAGATGTCTTTGAAAGCGAGCACAGTCATGTCGGTTTTCTAGTTTTATCACTTCGTTCATGCTCACCTTCTGGGTGTCAACTTTAGTGCGTTTCATACTTAAGGGGGTGCTTCAGACCATCAAACTGAACAACTTTCACTATTGGAAAAGTGGACCAACCGTAAAATCGTGGAAAAAAATAATCGGCTGTTCATTTGGGTCGAGTCGCCATTGGCGTTTTCTATGGAACAGCGGATTCTTTTCCACGATATCAGTGTTTGTTCTATGGAGGTGCTACTGGGAATGTTCCTCCATTGAAAATGGAAGATCTTCCACTAGGCCAGGAATTATTTACAATGCTGCTAGTAAAAAATATACTAATTAATTACCTATCGAAGATAATATTTATCGTCATGTTTTTTATTCTTTGTACACCCCTTATTTATTATCAAAGATAGCCTAGCACGCTACCCCGGAGAAAACGACAAAAATCGAGACGTGACTCTTTGTTACTTTGTGTATGAGAAAGCGAGCGCGCATGACGGTCGGTATTCTCGTTTTGTCTGAAATTCTGTAAATAATTTGTCAAACATACCTTAGTAACATTATGTCCTGAACCGTGCACAAGCAGTAGATGGAAGAATACGGTGTCTCCAGGACTTATTTTCAGCTGGATTCTCTTGTCGAGAGGTGCAACTGCTTCCTCTTGCAGTACCGTCTATATGCAACATTCAGGAAGAGTAAATAATAGGTGAAACATACCTTAGTAACATTTAGGTCCTGAACCGTGCACAAGTAGTGGATGGAAAAACACCGTGTCTCCAGGACTCATTTCCAGCTGGACTCTCTTGTTGAGGGGTGATATTGCTTCCTCTTGAAGTACCGTCTATATGCAATATTCGGTAAGAGTAAATAATAGGTGAAACATACCTTAGTAACATTGGGTCCTGAACCGTGCACAAGTAGTGGATGGAAGAATACGGTGTCTCCAGGACTCATTTCCAGCTGGATTCTCTTGTCGAGAGGTGCGACTGCTTCCTCTTGCAGTATACCGTGATAGAGCTTGTTTGAGTCCTGTAATGTTATAATTAAAATAATCTGTATTCCAAAGCAGCACAAAACGGAGGTCTTAGACGTGCCACACACATACGGAATTCCGGGATTGAGATTTTGTATAGGATTTGTCTCCTCGATTTCGAACAATATTATGGAGGGGGAAAATCCATACGAAATAGTAATCCTGAAACAACATTTTATTAAGTTGCTTTTAATTTTACCGTGGCTATCGATTGAGACAGATGTAGACCTAGACAGAGTTATCTAGCCCAAGTGAAGGAAAAGGTTGATGTCTGACACTAGCGGAAAATAGACAGGATTGGCGAATACTCCACCGACAAGAGCGTACCTCTTAAATACGATGATAATTATGAATTGATTGTAGTACTGATGGCATATCACCTTCTTCCGGCTTCAAGATGCTATTCCACGGTGTGAACTACAATAACTCCCTCGACATTATTCTATCCGGTTATTATGTGGTCGCTACAGGGTGAAATGGGGGTGAATGTGGTTGCTGGTGTGATGGGATCCTTTGTGCCGGGTACGTTTAATGACGAGAGGCCCATTTAGTGCGTGTATTTCTGTTTTTGTTTTGTGTAATTTCTTGTGACGAAGCTTGACGTGGATTTTTTGACTGTACATCCTTTGGACGAGGCATGTTGCCAAATTTAAAATTGATTGTTTTCATAGGGTGAAATTGATATCATTATTTTTTATAGCATCCTTTTAAACAAACATTATTTTTGGTCTCCAAAAATCTTTGCGTTTAAACCAAGAGTCTACCTGTCAAAGTGAACAACTTTTACTATGGGAGCAAACCGATCGGAGCAACAAAAAAATCTGCTGTTGCATACATTTGAGTCGAGTTTAGTATGGAACATTTTTGTTTTTGCTCCGATCCATCGTAAAAGTTGTTCAGTTTGATGGGTAGGCTCTTAGTTTAAAAGGATGCTAATGATATCAATTTTACCCTGTAAAAGGTGTTACAAAAATACAAATAAACATTGAAGGGGGTGGGTGAAACTTTTAAGTGGATTTAAACGTTGTACGTTTTTTTAGACTATAAAACTGAACAACTTTCACTATGGGACCAATATAGAAATCGCGAAAAAAAAATGTTGTTCCATTCTAAACGACAATTAATCTACTCGAGCTAAAATGTATGAGACAGCTGATTTTTTTTTGCGATTTCGATATTGGTCTCATAGTGAAAGTTGTTCAGTTTGATGGTCTAAACAAAACTTTTAAAACCCCTTAAAAGTTTTAAATGTTTATTTTTACTTCTGTAACACACTGTAATAGGCCATACCTACCTTCAAATTGCCATGTTCATATAACTTGTCAAGCTTATGAGAGCATGGCACGACGTACAAGCATCCATTCGCGAGGGTGACATGGTCAATAGCAGTCCACGACGCTATGATTTTGTCGGCAGGACGAAACGGGAAGTAATAAAGATCCTGGAAGCAGAAAAGATCATTTTAAATGTGGGATAATCTAAGGGATAATAGAAACTGTAGAAACACAAATTTCAACTACAAACCTGCTTACTCGAATAACCCGCCCCGGGTCGTGTCTGTACTGAACGTACCCATTATTGCCACGTTGGCTGGCTAAAGTTCATTTTTAGGGTTCCGTACCCAAAGGGTGAAAACGGGACCCTATTACTAAGCCTACGTTGTCCTTCCGTCTGTCCGTCTGTCCAGCTGTCCGTCCGTCCGTCCATTTAGGGCTGTAACTTTTGAACCGTAATAGCTAGATAGTTGAAATTTTCTCAGATTATGCTTTATTACGGCGGATTTGTTACCAAATAATAAAAATATCAAAAAGTTAAAAATTAAGGGGGGTTCTCAACAAGAAACTAGTTTTTATCAACGTTTTTTCTTCACGCTCTATCGTAAAAACGGTAATACATACAAGCGTCAAACTTAGTGTGATTATAGAGCAAACTCTGCAGAATAACAACAAATACTAAAAACCGGCCAAGTGTGAGTCGGTCTTGAGCTAAAGGTCCCGGACAAAAAAAGACTTTTTTTCTAAGTTAATAATGTTGTGTTCTGTGGTGGTGTAGGGAACCTTCGGTGCGCGAGTAGCCCGACTCGCACTTGACCGGTTTTATTAATACCCAGGAGTCCTATGTACACCAATCAACTATTATGTAGGTACTTCATACTAAAACTAACACGACAAACAAATGTGCGCCACATGAGAGCATGGCTTGTGATGGCGGGTGAATATAGCGACTAAGAAAGTATCGCCACAAAGAGTGGGACAGCTTTGTGACGTGTACTGTTATTTCTACTAAGTAGCACATAATAGTTCAATGGACGCAATCCACTTTTTGTCCTAACCATTTAATAATAGGAAAGGCAATCAATTCAATTCAATTATACTTTATTGCACACCAAAACAGAATATACATTTGAATAAAGATAAAGAATTACATTACAATTACGTACAAATAACCACATCATCAGCGTTTCATCCATTTTTGGTCCAAATGTGATAGTGCCGGTCAACAAAGCTATATTCTGTTAGAACTTGTCCGTCTAAGCATTTATTGTTATGGCATGAAAACAAAGCTGTAGCACAGCTACAGCAGGTTTTTCAGATCAAACATATTGTATGAAATTGAAAAGGCAGATTTTTCAACAAAACCAAGGAAAATGGCTCTACATATTTGGTGCCATACTGATAAATGCTGAGAAGGACAAGCAAAGTCTAACAGAATATAGCCGTCTAACAGAGTATGTGAATATATTCAGATTATAGGCACGGACCTGAAAAAAAGACGGACGTAATGTCACATTAAAAAGAGGTGAAGCATGCAAGGTGCTACAATTTCGTTTGTTCTACAAAGCACCTACACTCACACAGACGCACCAGTTCTAGGCGCAGGTGCGACAACCCGCCGCCATTTTGTCCCGCGCAACCAGGGCGACAGCACGCACACTCATATAAATGGGTGCATCACTTTTGATTAGACGAGATTCCGTCCGTCTTTTTTTCAGGTCCGTGATTATAGGCAGATTTTATGAACTCAACTACTAAGGACAATGGTCCTATACTCTAGGTCTAAGACTCTAGGGCGCTTAAGCGAACAAGTTCTTACAGAATACTTGAAATATACTGCTAGTTTGTTAGGTCTATCGTATATAGAATTTATGTACAACCGTACATAAATTCTTCGGAATTTATGTACGGTTGTATTTATCATTTACTAGCTCGGCGGTGAAGGAAAACATCGTGAGGAAACCTGCATTCCCGAGAATGAAAAGAAAATTCCATAAGTTCGGAGGTATGCGTAAATATGGGTGAGCTTGGGGCGAACACAAAAGGACCAGCGCTGGTCTCCGTGTTACAACGACCCTTGCTTGCAATGGCCCAACCACAAATAATCATAAAATAGGTCTATCGTGTTACGCAGTACGAATAATTAGTAGGTACCTACTAATTAGAGCGTAACGATAGAACTAAAGCGTTTGTTACAATATTTCTTTCGATAAATGTATACCAGTGTTATGTATGATTTGAATTGAATTTAATCGAATTGAATCGACGGAAGTGCATGAAAAGATGTATGAATGTTAATGAGGCTAAAGAGGTATGTCAGAGTCGTAGCGTGTGGCGGTCCGTGGTCTCTGCCCCCTTCGGACAATGGCGTGAGCTTATGTATGTATGTATGTATGTATGAATTGAATTATCCTGAATGGCTAAATCGGTATCTATTGCATGATTTGAGCGCGACATTATAATAATAAGACAAAATAGAGAGAGTAGATAACTGATATTTATATTTGCTGACCGTTTTTAAAGGGATGATTAGACAACCAAACTGAACAACTTTCTCTATGTACAAACATCGAAATCGCGTAAAAAAATAATCTGTTCCATTTTCCATACAAAACTGACAACCTCGAGTAGGTTGTACCCAAAAGTATGACAGCAATTTTTTTTCGCGACTTTGATATTATTATAAAGTTCTTAGATGACTTGATTATTTATATCCGTGTGGTTTCGGCTTAGAATGGACCTCCTCCTCTCCCGAGCAAGTCAAGTCAAGTCAAGTCAAAAATAATTTATTCAATATAGGAGCCAAAGATTTTTTTTTGATAGGAGCTTGAAGCACACTTATTAAACGTCAAATCTTTTTTTGAAGCTACCACCGCGTCGGAACGTGTCGTCGCTGTAGAGAAGATGCGGCCAGAAGAGTAGTTATATTCCTTGGGCCAGAAACTCTACAACATAACACGACTTAATAACTAAACAATATAAATTCTTATGCTAAGGTTATGTATACAATAGTAGTATATAGTCCATTTAATAAAATAATTGATACTATACAGTACTATAAGTTAGTGTCACTCAGACCCAAGCATTTCGATCATTGAAATAATCATCCAGTTTATAATATGCTTTTTTACAGAGGACTTTTTTGATCTGAGTTTTAAACATGTTTTCAGAAAGATTCAAAATGGTCTCGGGGATTTTATTATAACAACGTATACAGTGACCCATGAAAGACGTGTTGACCCTACTAAGCCGAAAGTGTGTAGATATCAGTTTATTTTTATTTCGAGTGTTGTAATTATGGACATCACAATTTTTTGGAAACAACGACAGATTTTTTCTTACATATAAAATGTTTTCATATGCTTCATAGCATCTCGTACGATGTGACCAAGGGATAAGGGTTTCTTATACAGTGTATATGTATTTACGTGGTGTTACCTGATGGGGTGGTTGTCTGGTTGAGTCTGGTGGTTTATTAACAGCATGCTATTAACTGGGACAGCACACAGTAACCGAGGGTTTTCTGTGTACTGCATGAACACACTTGTATTAATGGATCGTCTCAACTGATGTGGCGGATGTCTGGCGGAGGATTGTGGTTAATAATGAACAATGCTGTTCATAGGCGGTGATGTCTTCACCTAGGAACTGGGACAGCACACAGTAACCGAGGGTTCTCTGTGTACTGCATGAACACATTTGTATTTATGTATCGTCTCACCTGATGAGGCGGGTGTCTAGCAGAGCCAGGTGGTTTATTAATGAACATGCGGTGCATAGCGGGGATGTCTTCACCTAAGAACTGGGACACCACATTAAGTAGCCGCGGGTTATCTGTGTACTGCATGAACACATGTGTATTTATGGATCGTCTCACCTGATGTGGCGGATGTCTGGCTGAGGATTGTGGTTAATAATGAACAATGCTGTGCATAGGCGGTGATGTCTTCACCTAGGAACTGGGATAGCACATTAAGTAACCGAGGGTTTTCTGTGTACTGCATGAACACACTTGTATTTATGGATCGTCTCACCTGATGGGGCGGGTGTCTAGCAGAGCCTGGTGGTTTATTAATGAACATGCTGTGCATAGCGGTGATGTCTTCACCGATGAACTGGGACAGCACATTAAGTAGCCGCGGGTTTTCTGTGTACTGCATGAACACATCGTCGAACAGGATGTCTTGGAGCTGCAATTAATTAACATTGATTAAATTAATAAACTGTCCAATATCCATTACCTACCTTTGGAATCCCAGGGAATCCTTATAGTTTGGGAGCTAGACACTGACCTTTCAAGTTTTTTTTCGATACATTATATGGTAGTTAAATTTTTTTGTTTATTCTGTGGCATTGCTGATTGCTATTAGTATGGAAAGACTAAACATTTTTTTGCCAATTTCCTATAGGTTTCTTTGGGAAAGTTGTTCAGTATCAATGGTACTTTCACCCCTTATAGTAATGCAACTGTTTACCTTAAGGTCCGTCACACACATACGGAATTGCAAATCGGAATTCCGAATCAGGATTGTGATTTTGTATAGGATTTGACAGCTGCGCAATTCCGAACGCAATTGTGGAGGGGGAAAATCCATACGAAATCGTAATCCTGATTCAGGATTCCGGATTGCAATTCCGTATGTATGTGACGGACCTAACAGCCTGTAGTTCTACAAGGTGTAGCGAAACACCCTAGTACCTAATATTTAAAGAGCTGGTTTAGACCAGTATACCAACAAACTGAACAAATTTCACTACGGAGACAACGGCAATGCCGAAAAAAATAAAAATATCTGCTGTCCTATACCTACCATAGTGTAAAGAACTAATAGTGGTGAAGCTCAGCGGTCGCGGCAGGCCAATCGTGCGGGGGCCGGGAGGAGTGCGTCCCGGCTCACGCTGCCTGCGCGCGTACCCTAACAGCGAATTGAGTTAGGGTACGCCCGTCCCCCGCCGTACCCCGCACGCCGCGCGGGCATAGACCCGCTGCGACTGCTGAGCTTTATCACTTATTTTATTTACACTATGCCTATACATTTCAATCGAGTTGGTAGGTACTGCAGTTTTGTATGAAACAGCAGATTTTTTCGCGATACCGACATTGGTCCCTTAGAGAAAGTTGTCCAGTTTGATGGTCGGATGATACCTTTAAAAAACCATCAGCATATTAAGAAGGACCGTATGTAGTAGAAGATAGAGAAAAATAGCTGTCACATACATACATACATATATTCACGCATATCTCCCATTGGGGTAGGCGGAGACAATGGATCGCCATCGGCTACGATCCTGACCACAGAACATTATAAGAGGGGTTAGAAATGCAAAGTAGCGCTTTTGCTTCGGAGACGGCTGTCGCCACTTGTCTTCCCGCTAATGCTGCTAAAATTACTCATGCCCTCTCGCTCGCACCACACCACGCGCCTTATGGTGTTATGCAAATCATTGGCTACTTTGCACTTCTAACCGCTCTTATGTTATGTGATCCTGACACGCCACTTTTGTCTCTAAGTAGTCATAAATTCAAAATCAAAAATCAAATCAAATATACTTTATTAATAAAAGATAATAATAAGAATAAGAGAGAGATAAGAGAGAAGAGAGAGATTAGATTATAAGAGATTAAAAGTGTACTTTGCAACCGCATCAGCAGCAAGGCTGATTCAGTGTTTATGGGGTGTAGAGCATCTCTGTGATGGGGATGGACCAGGTCTGCCTGCATAACTCCAGTCGGTTTAGAGTTGCTGATGATTAAAGGTCTGTAAAAAATTTACGATCAGCTGTACGGCTAATCGTATGATATTGTTGTAGTATGCACTGTAGCTACGTGAACAGTACAAAAACTGTCAAGTTCTGTCAGTCGGTTTAGGAAATACAGCCAGTCAAAGTTCCGACCTTTGACCGGCTGTATCTCCTAAACCGACTGATGAACCATGTCTGTTTTTGTACTGTTCACATAGCTACAGTGCATACTACAACAATAACATACGATCAGCCTTGCAGCTGATCGTTAATTTTTTACAGACCTTTAATCATCAGTAACTCCTAAACCGTCTGGAGTTATGCAGGCAGGCCTGGTCCATCCCCATCACAGAAAAGCTCTACACCCCATAAACACTGAATCAGCCTCTCTGCTGATGGTTGCAAAAAGTACACTTATCTCTCGGAATATAAGTCGTTTAATACACGCTCGTGGGCATAGCTGTCACACTATAAATAAATAAGTTTACTCACCTTATTGACAAGATCCTCCCCTTTGGCCCCAGTCTTGATAAGAGCCGGCTCCTTAACCACAGTTATGTTTCCTTTGTCAACAATCCCTTTACATATTTGTATGAATCGTTGTCTGCAAAACGAAAAACAACGTCAAAATACATAATTTGTGGACTAGAGGGCTCTCGAGTGGACGTCTGTCCGATTCGATTTAGGTAGCCACGCGGCTCCGCCATTTTATGGCGGTTTCGAGTGTGTTTTTGTATAAAAACAGAGCTTTGAGATCGCCATATCGTCATACCGTACAACGTCAAGCACTAATTGCTCTTTTTAAACTAGATATTGGCAAAATCCACCAAGGAAACGCCATTAAACAAAAATAGAATAGAATATCTATAACGTCACGCTTCTTTCCCAGCGGGGTAGGCAAAGACCAGGGCGCGCCATTTACTACGATCCTTACTTATCCTTCATGCACATCCATACATCTCTTCATACAAACCCGTCGGTTTCGAGTACTCCGCACCTCCTCTTTTTGTAAGACGCAACCGATTTGATCAGCATACGTCCTACAAGGGCGCCCTCTGCCGACACTTCCACTCACATTAGCAACATATATCTCTTTCGTACATCTGCTGTCACGCATCCTCTTCACATGACCAAACTAACGAAGCATACCTTTCACATAATCTATACTTTTCTCTCAGATAGCCCAAAGAATTGCTAAACTTAAGTGGCAGTGGGCGGGGCACATTGCTCGCAGAATCGATCGCCGATATGGAGCCGAAGAGTTCTCGAATGGCGAAAGTGCAGCGTCAGTAGGTCCCCCACACGGTGGACCGACGACCTGGTGAAGGCGGCGGGAACCCGTTGGATGAGGGCAGCGCAGGACCGGTCGTTGTGGCGGTCCTTGTGGGAGGCTTATGTCCAACAGTGGAAGTCAATCGGCTGAGACGATGATGATGAATATATACTTATAAAACAGTTCCGTGACTGACAGACAACGCACAGCCTAAACCACTGATGATAGAAACATGTAATTTGGAATACATATTTAACGGAGGATGTAGTTGTAGGTGTGCACTTCTTCTTATTGTGTAGGCAGCAATTAGCAAGCCCTGGTGTCAGAGTTTTTTCAGACCGCCTTGCGGCCTCTGACGTGGCCTATAGGTGTGCACTATAGGATTTCTCATTTCAAGCGGACGAAGACGCGGGCTAAAGCTAGTTTGTGATAAATTCGTTTTGATAGGTACTTTTGATTATACAGGGTGAAATTGATATCATTAGCATCCTTTTAAACTAATGGTCTACCCATCAAACCGAACAACTTTTACTATGGGAGCAAACCGATCGGAGTAAAAAAAAATCTGATGTTGCATACATTCGAGTCGCGGAGGCATTGCAGTTTAGTATGGGACAGCAGATTTTTTAAAAGTTGTTCAATTTGATGGGTAGACTCTTAATTTAAAAGGATGCTAATGATGTCAATTTCACGCCTGTATTCGCCTACGTTTTTAATAAAGAGCCTGATTGGGAGTCACATGGTAAGATTGGTAAGTTGTCTTGCAGGTTGCGTCTTTCGGATACTTTTTGGCTCGCCACGAGGCGCCACCATTTTGTATTTTTTACGTTGTTCGGAAAAGACGTCATCCGATGTGGTCCAAAACGTGAAAAGTGCCTTTTCCTACATTTTCGATGAAATTAGCTAAGGCTATATTCTGCTAGAACTTGTACGTCTCAGCATTTTTTAGTACGGCACCAAAGCTGTAGGGCCATTTTCCTTGGCTTTATTAAGGTTCCAAAAATCTGCCCTTACATACATTTTTGATGTAATAAAACTTACAGCTACAGCTTACGTGCCATAATGTATGGTTCACGTGCTGACAAAAAAACAGTTATAATGTAGTAGTGTGTTGTGTGTATAAACTAAACAATAGGCTAAGTGTGAACTAACAAAATTATGATCTCAGTTGGTCGAAATAAAGTTTTTCTCTGTAATAATAAATGCTTAGACGGACAAGTTCTAACAGAATATTGCATTACTTTCTGTAAGCCGGCCTTTTTATATTTGGACCAAAAATTTATGAAACGCGGATGATGTCTTCGTACTTTATAACCTATTCACAAACAAGCAAAAAATTTATATATTGTTGTTATAACAATGAGGCTATTGTGGGTATTGAAGATACGGGTTTCGCAACTGAGGTTCACAATGAATAAGGTAACTAGATTTTGCCGCGATTATATTGCTTTGCAGGACTCGAATAGTTAATATAAATGAAATGGAGAGATGCAGGCCTCACTTTAAAGATCAAAATACAGGGTGTAAATTAAAATAGGACAGCTACTTAAAGGGATGCTTCAGACCATCAAACTGAACAACTTTCTCTATGGGACCAATATCGAAATCGCGAAAAAAAAATCTGCTGTCCCATACATTTCAGTCGAGTTATGTTTGCAGTTTTGTATGGGAGAGCGGATTTTTTTTTCGCGATTTCGATATTGGTCCCATAGAGAAAGTTGTTCAGTTTGATGGTCTGAAGCACCCCTTTAAGTAGCTGTCCCATTTTATTGTACACCCTGTATACTCTGACTTCGATGTATATTCTGGAAATATGTCAATTTGTAAAAAAAACATAAGAACTTGTATCCTTTAGTGAAAGACTTCAATTTCAATCCAGATCTCACAACTTACGCCATAAAGATAGATTGATTTTACCTATTACACGTTTGCATTTAGTCATTTCAGGTGCATACCACATGTCCATCTTTACAATAAACTACCTGTAGATATACAAATATAGAAAAGGCAACACTATTCCACAAAGCCTTAAAAGCCTTTTTATTAATAGCTGAATATTTTTTAATTTAGAGGAATACTTTGAATTTAAAGAATAAGATAATTTTAAAGATAATTTATTTGAATCCTATGCTAATTACTTAGAATAATAAATAAATCATGTATTTTTACTTAACAATAAATGTTTTTGCATTTAAAAAATTCAGAAAAAATGTTTTTAGTTCATTAATTAAGTAGTTAACTATTTTAGTTTTTATTAGTTTTTAAGATCGATGTTGCTGTGCCCTTACAGGGTTTATGTGTGTGCTTAAACTGTATTCTTAAGATCTCATGTAACCATATAATGCAATAAATTATTATGATTATTATGAATTGACATGCATTGCTTGCTGCGATCGCTACACTTTAAAATAGTGAAGTTCGACATCTGTCCCGAGCAACTGCAAATAGTTCCTAATAATACGCTTCTTTTGCGTTAGCATTGCATTTCCGCCAGTATCAAGCTATCAAGTACCTAGGGAGTATCTACCCCAATCTCAAGGATTGTTCTTCCTCGTGGCAAGCTCAAAAGCGAACCGCGGGAACAGCACGCGAAAGACAACCGCTCGCAAGCAAGAGTCATAAAGATAGAAAAAATAAAAATGTATGCATTGAAAAACAATACCTAATGACTACAATGTGACATTCTTTTTAAGAATGCTGTATAATTGTTAAGTATAATAAGAAATTTAACTTAGAAAAAAAAAACTTTTTTTGTCCGGGACCTTTAGCGCAAGACCGTTTTGTTGTTATTCTGTAGAGTTTGCTCTATAATCACACTTAGTTTGACGCTTGTATGTATTACCGTTTTTACAATAGAGCGTGAAGAAAAAACGTTGATAAAAATTAGTTTCTTGTTGAGAACCCCCCTTAATTTGTAACATTTTGTCATTTTTATTATTGGTTAACAAATCCGCCGTAATAACGCAAATTCTGTGAAAAATTCAATTATCTAGCTCTTACAGTTCAAAAGGGACAGCCCTAAATAGGTCGGACAGACGGACGGACGGACAGACGGACAGATGTACGGACGGACGGACGGACAACGTAGGCTTAGTAATAGGGTCCCGTTTTCACCCTTTGGGTACGGAACCCTAAAAAAATAAAAAATAAAAATCTATACATTGAAAAACAATAATGACTACAATGTGACATTCTTCTTTTTTAAGAATGCTGTATAATTGTTAAGAAATAAAAAAAAAACAGTTGACAGCAGAACCCGACGGAAGGTCGGTCGGTAAGCTCATATCTAAACTATTATAAAACTGTAACAGAAATGTGTCTGTACATTGAAGATATTTACAAAAAAAAATTACGACATGGTTTTTACCTGTCCCTGATTCCAAATCACAAATTTTTGGATTTTTTGTCTGTCTGTTTGTTTGTTTGTTTGGGTGTTTGTTTGTTCGAGTATCACGCAAAAACTACTGAACCGATTTTGATGAAACTTTTTTTGTTTGATAGCTTATCATCTGACTTAAAATCTGGTATATAATTTTTGCGGACGAAGTCGCGGGTAAAAGCTCGTCATAACTATAAAAACGACAGACAAACAATGGACAATCTATTGTTATTCTGACCTAAAGGATTTCATTTGCAAAATATGCATAACTTCAGATTGATTTCTGTAATTTATTCTTAAGGTCACAAGGTTGTTTAATTACCATGTTGCCAGGAAGTTGTGGTCCAAAAAAATATGTGTTATATCTTTATTTTTTTGTATATCTTGAGTCACCTGTCTTTATGAGCTGATTCTTAAAAATAATACATCATTACAATTTCAGCCACAACTTTTATATTCTGGGGCAGTGAGTTAAAAAAGGACTCAGTGTACATAAGTATAATATAGTATACTAGCTGTTGCCCGCGACTTCGTCTGCTTTACCCGGATAAAAAGTACCCTATGTGTTAATCCAGGCCATGGTCTATCTGTATGCCATATTTCATCGAAATCCGTTCAGCAGTTTTTGCGTGAAAGCGGAACAAACATCCATCCATCCATCCATACTTACAAACTTTGGCGTTTATAATATTAAGTAGGATAGGATAGCTGTTGCCCGCGACTTCGTCTGCGTTAACCGGATTAAAAAAACCCTATGTGTTAATCCAGGCCTTGGTCTATCTGTATGCCAAATTTCATCGAAATCCGTTCAGCAGTTTTTGCGTGAAAGCGGAACAAACATCCATCCATCCATCCATCCATACTTACAAACATTCGCGGTGGGTTTAGGGGTGGGAAGTAATTATGTATGGAACTTTTAAACTGTAACCGGCATAATTTAGTGACAAAAAATAAATTAAAAAGAATTTCGCTAGGTACACAACATGCAAATAAAAATTTTATCTTCTGGAAGACTTGTAACTTAATAACAATATGACAATGTCATGACATTTTAAACAGATTTAACAAAGTAAATGACTTTTGATTTTGAGCAATAATATAGCCATTGAAATTTAAAATGAAAATACACCTATTATATTGCTTATGGTGGACAATGGAACGCCCTTTCCATTGTATTTTATTTATCTCGCAGTTTCCCTGCGAGATCGAATCAGAAATGAAGAGATCCACATAAGAACCAGAGTACCTGACATAGCCAAAAGAATTGCTAAACTAAAGTGGCAGTGGGCGGGGCATATTGCTCGCAGAACCGATGGCTGATGAGGCCGAAGAGTTCACGAGTGGCGACCGCGTACCGGAAAGCGCAGCGTGGTAGGCCCACAAGGTGGACCGACGACCGGTGAAGGCGGAAACCCGTTGGATGAGGGCAGCGCAGGACCGGTCATTGTGGCGATCCATGTGGACGTCCATCGGCTGAGATGATGATGCTTATGGTAACAAAACCCGGCCAAGCCGGCCGGCCGAGTCGGGACTCGGGCAATTAGTCCTCTAACACTAAGACAATACAATGATGTAGCGATGTTCAAGAGGAAAATGTTTGACTTTTTAATTGATGGCACTTTTTACACCATAAATGAATTTTTTGACTATAATAAATAATATAATGTAAAAGGTATTGTACACACGGCGACAGATCAACCTACCCATAGTTCGACCTTATGTCCATGAACATAGAGTTCAACTATGGGTAGGTTGATCTGTCGCCGTGTGTACATACTTAAGTATAATATAATTATTTTTCTAAATGTATTATTTATTGCATGATCTCAAGCTTTAGATAATTCTGCACATTTTTTATTGTTTGATTAATATTTATTTTTGATAATAGTAATTGTTATTTACATTTTGGAATTTAATTTAATAATATTATGATATCTTTCAATTTAGTTTTTTTAATGAATTTTTTAGTGTTATTATTTGTTGACATCTTAATTCTTAATTTACAACTTATTTATTTTATTTGAAAGATACTAATGTAAAATCTTCATTGCACTAAGCTTGATTATTATAATTGTAAATGTATCTCATATTTTGTTAAATGTAATTTGTAAACTTTTGTATGCCTTCTGGTGGAACACAATGGAACCAACAATTTTGTAACATCTTTATAACCTGTGATTCACAAATAAATAAATTGAAATTGAAATTAGTGTTCCGTACTACCAGTTGTTTAACATGGGTCATTCATAAAACCACTATAAATTGACACTTACTTAGTATGTAGTCACATAGCAACTGAAGATCATTTTACACTGGTTGGTCTCTCTGGTGTTAGTTTTTTGGGAATAGATAAAAAACTATCCAAGTTAGAGCCACCCTGATAATTTTCCCGCCATCTACAAGTTATTTCTGATGTTCATGATTTTTTTCAGATCTTATACGGCTATATTTTTTGAAATAGAGGTGGGGACAGCAATTTCTCGGATTTAATTGAAAATTTTGATATACAAAGATTTAATTAAAAAAATTAAAAGTATATTTTTAGACTCGCATTTTCATAAGCTTTCAATTGAGACCCCACACCATAGGGTAGGAAATTTTTTATTTTTAATATACCCTTTCTACCTCCCCAAATTGCCCTCCAATATAAAATTAAGCTTTTTTACTTCATTTATGATATTGGACCAGCAATTGCTATATCTGTACTGAGTTTCAACTTCCTATGTCTTACGGTCTCTGAGAAAAATGGCTGTGACAGACGGACGGACAGATACCGAGCTGATCCCATAAGTGTTCCGTTCTCGCAATTTTGGTACGGAACACTAAAAATATTATCTGCTTACGGCTTCGGTACTTACTTATACGAGTACAAAGATGTAAAGTCCAGTAGTTCTTTGATAACCAAGTATCCTTTGTCATCGTAGAATTGTAATTGCTCTGGGGTCAGGGTATAAGTCTCAGGAAGTTCAGCAAACACCCTGTAATATCGAAATACAGATTTAAAAAAAAATTATAGGTAAACTTGCAGATTTAATGTCAGAGGGTTAACAAAGGGCAGCTACCAGAGGCATTATAGCTACTAGAAAACGCCTGGGACTCGCCTTGCGGAAGCATTTCCCCTCTGCCACGGTATAAGAACAATTGATCTTGTGCATTTACACCCAATTTTATACCTTATCACTAAGCGAGACAGCCTATAATTGCGAAACAATAATTTTGAACTTAGAACGTTTGGGGTTCACACGAGACTACTTTCATGATTTTTAACATCCAAAATTAGAATCTTAACTTATGGGGAATAAAATCCAAAGTTGCGGATTTCATGTTACCTCGCCGCCCGCAAAAAGTGGCAGAAATGTTTCTTAGTAGAATGACATGCATAACGCGTCTCTATATAAATTGTCTAAGATATTCACAGATATTGAAAAAAAATCTGCATTCACAGATTTTGGAAAAAAAATTGTCATCAAGAAAAACTGCAATTTTCACAAAACTTTGTCACCCATTCGATTCTCTTTCTGATAAGTAACATATAAGTCTCTATGGGCATCAATAGCAGTTGCTCTAGATTCCAGAATATCTTATCTTATTACTTATAATTACATGATTTTCTTTCACACCAAGTAACTTCTAAATTGTTAGGTAATTAATTATCAATGGTAATAATTGGTTAGTTACTTACGATTTTGGAATAACTTTCAATCTCTTTCCAGTCCATTTCGATTCCACATCCATATTTTTAATTCGAATTAACTTTTTCTTCTAAATTCAAAACTTTCATTCAAAGTTTATCAAAGTAGGTACACAAGAAACCACTCAAGGAAAGATAATGTAGGTATGCTATGTACCTACTTATCTTTAGAGCGTAATTAATGTATTTATACACTGTTATCAAATTAATTTATCGAATTTTCCTACAAAACAATATGAAAAGGGCTAGCAAAACAAAAACAAACTCTTACTTAACTTGTGTGAGACGACCGAGACTGTGAGTGGGAGTGAAGGATGAAGGAGAGAGAAAGGAAATAGTATTTGACATTGACAATTTTTTTTTTTTTTTTTTACAATTTATCCTTTCGGAAATGCAATGGGAACTAGCCCTTACAGCATGGTCATAAGTTACATTTTTCTTTGTACTTAAAACTAACTTAACTAATCTTACACCTAAATATTGAAATGTGTGGGTGATACACACATTCTAAGTTCAAGATAAGTTTTACGCGAGGATCAATCCGAATCAAACGGGAGCGCCTTCTTTATTTCTCACTTTTACTATATTGTTCTTCATTGATGACACATTATTAAACTAATTCCACCACATTAACACAATAATAGCCACGAAAAACGAATCCAGAAAATTAAGAAACAAAGCCCGTCCTTATCCTCATGATTCCCGTGCAAAACCATCCTGATGACGATGGGATGATAGGATGACGATGAAATTGTGGATGATTTTGTAAGCTCGCGCGATGCCGCCAAAACCACCACGTACGAGTAAACTTGCACCAAAACTTTTGTTCTTTCTTCGTATGTATTTGAGATTCCTGTTATGTTGGTCGATCTACGCAACCGTTTGGTACACAATCCGCACGAAATTATGTCACAAATATCACTAAAAACCAACTTTTCACAAATATCAAATACAGACACAAACGAACAAAATAATGGCGGCAAGCAAACTCCATTTACAATTATTAATTTGACGCTTTTTTTTTTAAATGTGTTTAATGGCTCCGGATACTATGTCCTTTAAAGCCATATCTTTTTTTCTTCATGATATTCTTAATTTTGATGGTGGATGAATGGATGATAGATGACGATGAATTTCAAGCCTTGAAACGTTGGTGTTCGACGTTTTGACGCTTCTTTGGAGTTTTTGGAGACAATCGAAAGTAGCAGGAAACGCAGAAGTCCACAGGAAAGCGGTGAACCGACTGCTTTGCCGCGCTAAAAATGACGGAACACTTTTCCTGTTCAACCAACTGGGGAAAAATGCACAAAGTGACATATCACTAGGTGTCCCCCGTGGGAATCGAACCCACGACCTCCGTGTCGAGAGCCCAATGTTCTTAACCATTAGACCACGGAGGCAGTTTTTAGTAATAATAAAATACTTATAAGATATTAGGGTCGATTTTAATCAAAAATATATTAAGTAATAAACAACAACAGTTGGATTAGAATAAACACCGACAAATAAAAACAGTGAAAGCAGGAACTATAAATAGGTATTTCAGTACAAAATAAAAAACACGAGAAGACGTAAACACAAGCAGAAAAATAATTTTAATAAAAAAAAAATTAATAAACACTTGGATTAGAATAAGCACCGACAAATAACGGTATTTCCTTTTCTTTATCTACAATCATAAATACAAAAGGCCTGTTTGCTGTAAAATCATTACCTCCACCAGATCTAGACATAAAGGACATTGAAGACGACGCACTAGCTTCTGAACCTTCCTCATTAACTTCTATACTAGCCTTTTGAATACAATTAGAAATATACAAAGAATAATCAGATATTTCATCAAATTTTGCAGAGTTCATATCAAACATAGACCTTAGACCCATATCAGCTAACAATTCCTTCATATTATCTAAATCTGAATTGATTTTGAATCTCGGAATTTGAACTATAGTAGCTTCTTCTGGTTGTTGTGCGAACAGATTGAAAATTGAGCTAATACTAATAAGTTTAAAATTGTTTAAGACACTAGTTACAGAAATACCGAAGTCCGGCAAAAAGAATAGCATTGAAAATCTGTTGTTGCTTCCGTAGGGTAGTTCGAGCACTTTTGCTTGAAGGGGAGCAATCACACGCGATTTCGCATTCAGTATTGCGAACATAAGACTAACATCACCAATTTGCTTCCCAGTGCCGTCGTAAAAAGCAGACGTTTCTGTTTCTTCAGCAGAAAATTTCGAATGCCACGTTCCTTTGAAATAAAGGGCATCTATAAGAACAAGGTAGACACCTTCTAAATCATTTGGCGATATAATTTCTTCTATAGTCCCATGTGTATTACGATTTACGTAATCATTTATTGTTGCAGCTGTTGTAATGAAATTGTCAAACGGTATTTCTTCTACATCACTAACTTCGGTTCTCTTCAATTTGTTCTTGAAAGATTCCTTCAAAGGCATTCTGTCATCGGCGAATAGGGTTGAACTTCTTTCTAGAATGGTCCCGTCGCTGGCTGAAGTAATATCCTTGATAATTTCAAAGTATTTCTTGTTAAAACATTTGACGGGATGTAATTTTAACACTTGTCTGATTTCTGTTAATGTTCTATCTGTAGCTCCTAAAGCAACTGTGGATATTAGGGTCCAAGGCGAAAACGGTGACACGACGAAATGATTTTCACTTTCTTGAGCCACACGGGTCACTAATTCTATTGAGAACTCGTATATTGATCTCTTTAATAAAGGCTTGGCTTTTTCAATGGTACATTGAGATAGAATTGATGGTATCAGTAACGTGGTCAGAAATATAGCGATTTTACCCATGACTGCGTCGGTAGAATCTGACTAGTTGACTGACGTTTTAGAACGAAATATAAGTTAATTTTGTCGGAGTTATCTGTGACCCGTTAGATATAGGGTTCAAAAGATACATTCTGGGTTGATTGTGAGGCTCAGAAATGTAGTTTTACTACTAACATTTTGATTATAAACCAATAATATATAGCTACTTCAATGATAACACACTTTAACTTACCTACCGTAATTAGTTCTTGGAATAGGAGAGCGGTATAGGTCAGACGCGTCCATCGACGTTTTGTCACCTTTATGTTATCGGTATGATATTATGTGATATCTATAAATGAGGCAAATTCATTAAAAGAAAAAGTTTAATGTATCAATGTTACTTACTGGATGGCGTTACAATCTCAAAAATGTCGCTGTCATATCTAAATATAAAAAGAAGTTTTTTAAAAGATAATAATATAATTCAAGCAAAAGATAATAGAGATCAAGGTTATCGGGTGCATCCCCGCTAGACATGGTCCCAAGCATGCTGTCAACGTTACCCCTAATAAAAATCTGCAGACGGTCGGCGTTAGTTTTGTACAAAAAACCTGTTAATTTCAAGGTATAAAATGTCTATGGTTTGATTATAGACTACTGTCATCTGTTTCAGGATTGGTTAGAAAGGATATAAGTAGGTATTCGTCGGGTTTGGGTACTTCCAAGTAAATTCGTCTTCCGGAGAGTCGATGGCATGCCATGCCATGGAGTTGAACTTGCCATCGTAGTGAAGAGATTAGCCAATCAGCATTACAGGCTTGCTGATTGTCCAGCTTATGGCGGACATATCGGGGTTTTAGTGCGTCAGTTGGAGAGTAGTTTAAGAGATAAGAGGAATTTTGGTAACCATCAGCTGCAAGGCTGATTCGGTATATTCATAGGGTGTAGAGCATTTCTGTGATGGGGATGGACCAGGTCTGCCTGCATAACACCAGTCTGTTTAGGAGTTACAGCCGTTCAAAGGTCTGGTATGGTTGCTAAAAGTTAATATGCAGGTTTTATTGTAATATGCACTGTGGCTATGCGAACAGTACACAAACTGACATGGTCTATCAGTTGGTTTAGGAGATACAGCCATTCAAAGTTCCGACCTATGAACGGCTGTACTTATCTCCTAAACTGACTGACAGAACATGACAGTTTTTGTACTGTTCACAGAGCTGGAGTCCATATCACTATAATATCCTATTATCAGCCTTGCAGCTGATCATTCATTTGATACAGACCTTGGAACGGCTGTAACTCCTAAGCCGACTGGAGTTATGCAGGCAGACCTGGTCCATCCCCATCACAGAGATGCTCTTCACCCTATGAATACTGAATCAGCCTTGCAGCTGATGGTCATCAAAATTCCTCTTATCTCTTATACTAGAGGCTCTCTTCATGCACCCCCAAGTAAGTTAAAAACTTAGACAATTTATATAGGGACGAGTTACGCGTGTCATTCTACTAAGAAAAATTTCTGCCACTTTTTGCGGGAGGCACTACTTACTTACTTTTTGAGGTAACATGAAATCTGTAACTTTGGATTTTATTCCCCATAAGTTTAGATTCTAATTTTGAATGATAAAAATCAAAAAAGTAGTCTCGTGTGAACCCGAAACGTTCTAAGTTCAAAATTATTGTTTCGCTATTATTAGGCTGTCTCGTTTAGTGATAAGGTATAAAATTGGGTGTAAATGCACAAGATCAATTGTTCTTATACCGTGGCAGGGGAAATGCTACCTATATAAATTGTGACGAAAAGTAGACAGATTTATTTTTAATCAAAAACAAATTAATAGACACTTGGATAAGAATATGCACCAATGAATAATGGTATTTCTTTATCTTTGTCAACAACCATAAATACAAATGGTTTCTCAGCTGTAAATCTAGAAGTATACGTAATTGAAGTAGCTGCGTCAGCTTTACCTTCCTCACTAACTTCTATACTAGCCTTTTGGATATAATTAGAAATGTGCAAAGGATAATCAGATATCCCATCAAATTTTGCAGAGTTCACATCAAACATAGACCTTAGACCCATGTCAGCTAATAATTCCTTCATGTTCTCCAAATCTGAATTGATTTTGAATCTCGGAATTTGAATAAAAGTTGATTTTGCTTGTTCTTGAGCGAATAGATTGAAAATTGAGGTAATACTAATAAGTTTAAAATTGTGCAAGACACTTGTTACAGTAACACCGAATTTTGGCAAGAAGAACAGCATTGAGAATCTGTTGTCGCTTCCGTAGGGGAGTTCAAGAACTTTTGCTTGAAGGGGAGTAATCATTCTTGATTTCGCATTCATTGTTGCGAACATAAATCTAACATATCCAATTTGCTTCCCAGTGCCACTATAATCGTAAAAAGCAGACGTTTCTGTTTCTTCAGAAAATAATTTCGAATGCCACGTTCCTTTGAAATAAAGGGCATCTGTAAGGACAAGGTGTTCACCTTCCAAATCATTTGGCATTATAATTTCGTCTATAGTACCATGTGTATTACGATTTACGTAGTCGTTTATAGTTGCAGCTGTTGACATTAAGTTGTCGAACGGTATTCCTTCTATATTACTGACTTCAGTTCTCTTCAATTTGTTCTTGAAAGATTCCTTCAAAGGCATTCTGTCATCAACAAATAGGGTCGAACTTCTTTCTAGAACGATCCCATCACTAGCCGAAGTAATATCCTTGATAATTTCAAAGTATTTCTTGTTAAAACATTTGACGGGATGCAATTTTAACACTTGTTTGATTTCTTCCAAAGTTCTATTTGCAGCTCCTAAAGCAACTGTGGATATTAGGGCCCAAGGCGAAAACGTTGACACCACGAAATGATTTCCATTTTCTTGAGCCACACGGGTTACTAATTCCATCGAGAACTCGTATATCGATCTCTTCAATAAAGGCTCGGCTTTTTCAATCGTACATTGAGATAGAATTGATGGTATTTGTAGCGAGATTAGAAATATAGCTGTTTTCTCCATGTTTGCGCTGGTTTCTATAGAATCGGGCTAGCTGACTGATATTTTAGAATGATCTAATAATTCTGTTGGAGTCATACTTACCTATATCTAACTGACCTGCTTGATATGGGGTTCAAATATACAGTCTAGGTTGCTTGCGAGACTTGAGAATGTAGTTTTACTTGTAAACATTTTGATTATAATTAACTACTTACCTACCGTAATTAGTTCTAGGAAAAGGAAATTGTTGATCAGCGATGTTTTGATATGGATTGACTGAAATCTGTGTGCTGAGTTAATTGAGATTATCACAATGACTGTGGCGCTGTTGTCTCGTCCTTTTTTAGGGTTCCGTATCCAAAGGGAGAAAACGTCCGTCCGTCCGTCCGTCCGTCTGTCCATCCGTCTGTCCGTCTGTCCGTCTGTCCGTCCGTCCGTCCGTCCGTCTGTCGTACCTATTTAGGGCTGTAACTTTTGAACAGTAATAGCTAGATAGTTGAAATTTTGCTCAAATTATGCGTTATTGCGGCGGATTTGTTAACAAATAATAAAAATGTCAACAAGTTAAAAATTAAGGGGGGTTCTCAACAAGAAACTACCTAGTTTTTATCAACGTTTTTTCTTCACGCTCTATGGTATAAACGGTAATACATACAAGCGTCAAACTTATTGTGATTATAGAGCATACTCTACACTTTACGAGTACGAGTCCACAGAATAACAACAAATACTAAAAACCGGCCAAGTGTAAGTCGGTCTCGCCCTAAAGGTCCCTGACAAAAAAAGTTTTTATGTAAGTTAATAATGTTGTGTTCTGTGGTGGTGTGGTACGGAACACTCGGTGCGCGAGTAGCCCAACTCGCACTTGACCGGTTTTTTTATTAAATGGTGCAATCTATTCCTAACGTTTCGAAAGCTCCAAGTGCAGCTACAGTTAAATAACCTCATCAGCATCATGACAGTTATCGGCCATAGCGACTGTTTACTCACGGCTGAGAGCGTTGTTCGTATGCTAAGACAAGTTCGTATGCTCTCAGGTAGTTGACGTAGCCATTTTGCAGCTAAAAAGCCTAGTTATGTCTTGATATTATACTACAAAGGTTTAAGGCGGCGTTAACCAAATGTGGTTTCTGAGGACGGAGAACCAAAAAATATGGACGCATAATGCGGGGAAAGGAGATCCCTGAAATAATGGCAAATGGGATGAATGGAAGATGACATCATATAGGTAGGTACTGCTCATAGATCTTTTAGCAGTACCTTTACTGTAAGTGTAGTAGGTATGGATCAAAAAAAGTACAAAAAAAAGAAAAAAATTTAAAAGTTATAATTTTATTTGCAACAAATGTACAAAAAACCCTGGAATGTCGTTGTCTATATCTACCTATTTTGTTACCTATTGTGATTAGTTGGCAATGGTGCGATCACAGCAATTATGATTGCAAAAAAAATGCATTAACGAGCGAACTAAGTAGGTCATTAACTATGTCAGTGACAGATAAATGATCAACGCGTTAAGGGGGCACTGAGCATTCGGTGCTGCCTTTAATCGTATTTTTGTCATTTCTTGACAACTCTAAAACATTTCCAAAAAACAAGAATGTCACATTGTAGTAGGTACTCAACTCATGGCTGATTTTAAATTTATCGGGACATTGATTTGTTTTTTTTTTAATGTTTTGTAGTTACCATCTTTAAAATCGCCACTTTTGGCGGTTTTAAAGATAATAACTACAAGAATAAAACATAATACAATTAATCATAAATGTTTCGATAAATTGAAACCCAATCAAGACTACAATGTGACATTCTCGTTTTTTGGAAATGTTGTTTAATTGTTTAGAAATTAAAAAAATACGATTGAGGGCAGCACAATAGGCCCCCTTAAATGATCGCATGCGTTGATCGTAAAAATAACACAATCGCTGCATTAGTTCTAATGGCCGCTCCACGCCATCGCGCACGAACGCTTGAAAACCATGCGCGAACGCCTGAAAGCGTGAATGTGGATATTATTCGCATATTATTCGCGGATTCGCGCCTTGTCAACCACTTTTTGATTGTTTTTGGCCCGCGTCAAAGAGCATGCGAACGAACTCGCGCGAAAGCTGCGGGTGACACAACAGTGATAGCATTGCGAATGTGGAGCCAAGAAGAGTTCACGCTTGATTCGCGCCGTGATTCTTGCAGCGATTCACGCCTGCGAATCGCGCGCGAATGTAGAGCGGCCTTAACTATAGTACCTACTTTTAGGCGATTATCACACTGCACCGCGCCCCGTCGCGTAGCACGGGGCCGCAGATTTTAACATTGTATGCAAGTATTTCAATTTATATAGAAAACACGCCTAGGACAACACACTGCCGACGCGTCAATGCGCGGGAAGGCGACTATGCCGCTCCGCGCACCGCGGCGGGACGCGTCGCTAGTGTGAGAATCGCCTTACATGAGTGATGCGTTGATTTCACTAATAGGCGGAAAAAATCCATAATTATTAAATAAATTGAAGGACAAGACAAGAACCAAGCCGACCTGTTTCATGTAGAGCTAAGAATACAGGGTGTAAAATTAAATGGGACACTTACTTAAAGGGGTGCTTCAGACCATCAAACTGAACAACTTTTACTATGGGACCAACATTGAAATCGCGAAAAAAAATTCGGCTGTCCTATGGCAGTTGAAAATGTCATAATTATTGTGGAGATAAGCATCTTTCTACTTGTAGTGTTTCGGTCTTTTTAGAGTTCGTATTTTATATTATAATTGTTTATGACATTGACAACTGGTCCGAAATAAACGTCTGAGGTGACGGTCGTGTTTTATTTTACAAATGGCGACGAGGATGGGATCTTAAGTACGCGAGTGCGATTAAAATCGCAGTTGCGCTAGAGGCGGCGGAACGGGACGCGGCCGCGGTGGAGCAGCCGGACGGCGCCGGCGCCGGCGCGGGCGGTGAGTCCGGCGCGGTGCATGCGGTGTCAGCACGCGCGGAGACGGCTCGGCGCGGCGAGCGCAGCCAGCAACGTGGCGACTATGACCAGCACCGCGAAGGGGCGCAACGCTGCAGCGCGTGTGGAGCCCGTGGTCACGTACGCGATGTGTGCCGGTACAAGAGATTCACTTGTAGCAAGTGTGGTCAAAGGGGGCATCTACGCCGTGTGTGCCCTAAGAAAGGAGGTAGCGGCGGCGGAGCCGGGTGCAGTGGCCACGGCCGGCCCGTGCATCACACGGAGGCGCCTGAGGCGGAGGGCTCGGACGACTCGCACTCCGACGAAAGCGTGCTGGAATGGGAGGAGTTAAACCACCTCGGTTTGAATGACTATAAGCCGGTAAGCTTATCATTAGATATCGATGGTAATAAAATTAAGATGGAGGTCGATACTGGGTCAGCGGTATCTTGCATTAGCAAGGCAACGTATGAGAAGTGTGGTAAGAATAGACGGCTTGAGGATTCCGATTTAGTTCTGAAATTCTATGATGGTAGCCGGGTTAAACCGGTCGGTGTTATAAGACCGGTAGTGAGATACGGGGATAAGGTTAAAAGGCTGGAACTGTATGTCATCGACGGGGGAACGACATCACTGCTCGGAAGACAGTGGCTATCTGAATTAGAGATAAAGATTCCAACTTTCGTAAATAGATTAGACGCGAATTGCACTAATAATAAGGCGGTTGATAATGAATTGAACGTTTTGTTGGACAGATATAAAGAATTGTTCTCGAGCGGGCTCGGTCGGTTTACGGGGGGCAAGGCGACGCTGCGAGTGCGGGAGGGTGCGGTTCCCGTATTCTGTCGCGCACGGCCGCTGCCGTACGCGCTGCGCGAGCGCGTGGACCAGGAGCTCGACAACATGCTACGAGAGGGAGTCATCGAGCCGGTGGAGTCCTCGGACTGGGCTACTCCGCTGGTACCGGTACGCAAGGCGGACGGAGGGCTGAGGCTCTGTGCAGATTATAAGGTTACTTTGAATCCCGTCTTACTGGTCGATAGGTTTCCTCTGCCGCGGATTGACGATATATTAGTAAACCTAAATGGTGCGAAGATATTTTCAAAAATTGATTTAACGCAGGCTTATAATCAAATTGAACTAGATGATTCGAATGGTATGACGGTCATTAATACCCATAGGGGGTTATTTAAGTACAACAGGCTAGTTTTCGGTCTGGCATCGAGCCCGGGAATTTTCCAGCGGATCATGTCCAATCTATTTAATGACATTCCGAATGTAGAAGTCTTTTTAGACGACATAATTATTGGGTCTTCGGATAAGAAGGAGCATTTAGCTACCTTAGAGAAAGTTCTCAATCGCTTGCGGGCTCATGGAATGAAACTAAAGAAATGCAAATGTTCCTTTATGATGGAGGAAGTAAAGTATTTAGGTTTTATCATTTCCAAGGGAGGGGTCAAGGCCGATCCAGATAAAATCGAAGCCATTTCAAAAATCCCACGGCCCAAAGACGTATCGGAGCTGCGTTCTTTTTTAGGTCTAATAAACTTTTACGCGAAATTTGTGAGGGGTCTGAGCACTATTCTAGCTCCGCTGTATGATTTACTAAAAAAAAGTGTAAGTTGGAGGTGGGACCCAAGTTGTGAGGTGGCTTTTAAAAAGGTGAAATCAGTTCTAACGAGTACGGAAGTGTTAACGCACTACGATCAGAACAAGCCTCTGATACTGACGTGCGACGCGAGTGCGCGCGGAATCGGCGGGGTACTCACACAGACTTGCGCGGGAGGCCGGGAGCGACCTGTAGTGTATGTATCGCGCGCTCTTACTGAGGCAGAGAGGCATTATTCTCAGATTGATCGTGAGGCGCTGGCGATTGTTTACTGTTTACGGAAACTGCATCAGTATCTGTACGGCAGACGATTTACACTGCGTACGGATCACAAACCTCTGGTGAGCATTTTCGGTCCAAAACTCGGCATACCGGCTATGGCAGCGAGCCGCTTGCAGCGCTGGGCGGTAATACTGTCGGCTTATTCATACGACATTGAGTACATAAACACGAAACTGAATGGCGCAGACGCCTTGTCACGTCTACCGGTGCCGGGCGCTCCTACGTCGCAGGCTAAAATACCCGAGCAAACGTACTTACATTTTGCACAAGATGATTTACTAATAGATTATCAGGAAGTCAAAAAACAAACTATGAAAGATCCCATTGTGGGGCGAGTTTTATTATACTTAAGGGATGGTTGGCCGATGGATAACGAAATTAAATCTCTGCAACCGTTTTTTAACCGTCGTAATGAATTGTATGAAGAGTTGGGGTGCGTAATGTGGGGTCATCGGGTGGTTATTCCTGACGCTTGTAGGAGCAGAGTTCTTAGGGTGCTCCACGAGCCGCATATGGGCATAGTGAAGACCAAAGCAATCGCTCGCAGTTACGTGTGGTGGCCCGGCGTGGACGAGGCGGTGGAGGCCATGTGTCGCGAGTGTGCGGCGTGCGCGGTGGAGGCGGACGCGCCGCACCGGCACGCGGTCAACCCGTGGCCGTGGCCAGGCCGTCCCTGGACACGGATCCATGTGGATTTCCTCGGCCCCATTTTAAATAAACTATTTCTGGTGGTCGTGGACGCCAGAACAAAATGGTTAGAGGTTTTTCAAGTACCCAGTACGGCCGCAAGCTATTGTATCAATCGATTGAGTGAACTTTTTGCCAGATGGGGTATTCCCAAGCAATTGGTCTCGGATAATGGACCGCCGTTCACTAGTAAAGAGTTTTTGGGGTTCGTGTCAGGGTTGGGGATCAATCATACGTTTTCGGCTCCATATCACCCCGCATCGAACGGGGCAGCAGAGAATGCGGTGCGCACGATTAAGAAGGCGATTAAAAAGGGTGTCCGGGAAGGCCAGGATATAAATTTATTCTTAAATACCTTTTTGTTGCATTATCGTAACACGGAGCACGGTACCACAGGCGAGAGTCCCGCGGCCCTCATGCTTGGTAGAAGATTACGTACGAAATTAGATCTCTTGAAACCCGACCGGGAGAATAAAGTCAAGGGGGTACAAGATAGGCAGAAGGATAGCGGCCCCACAGGTTCCCGCATCTTGAGACCCGGAGAGGAGGTATGGTTGCGCCAATATCAGGGTACGGATAAGTGGGTGCCTGGGCAGGTTACACGACGGGTAGGTGAAACTGATTATGAGGTTAGGGATTCCGTGGGCAGAGAATCGCATAGGCACATTGACCAGTTGAGACGGCGACATAGAAGTTCCTTGGCCTGCCCGGTTCCTCAAAGGGTTCGGGAGGGAGAAACCTTGCGTTCCGAGGCAGGAGAGGATCCCACCGGCTTGGGGGCTCCTTTAGCGCGATCGGAAGATGAAGGAGTTTCGAATTTCCCGCCATCATCACCAAGGCTTTCGCCGGCCCCGTCATCGCCCCAGCCCGCTCGACCGATACGGCAGTGCCGCATTTTAAACCCTCCAAATTATCGACTTTGAGTTTTTTTTAAGTTTTATAAGTATGGTTGTATTATTGCGGTTTAGGAGGGAGAACTGTAGTGTTTCGGTCTTTTTAGAGTTCGTATTTTATATTATAATTGTTTATGACATTGACAACTGGTCCGAAATAAACGTCTGAGGTGACGGTCGTGTTTTATTTTACACTACTGTTGATTTGACTTTCAAAAATCGCACTCCAGAAGTATTATTTTTAAAAGTCAAATCAGCAGTAGAAAGATGCTTATCTCCACTATAATTATGACATTTTCAACTGCTAAACTCAGCGAATGAGATTCGAAAATCGCTCTCCAGAACTGCAAACATAACTCGACTGAAATCTATGGGACAGCAGATTTTTTTTTCGTGATTTCGATATTGGTCCCATAGAGAAAGTTGTCCCAGTTTGATGGTCTGAAGCATCCTAAAGGGGTGCTTTTACCCCTAAAGCACATTCGCGGACAGTGAACGAGACACAATAGAACATTTATTGTTATCACTGCTATAGCCGGTCACTGTCCGCGAATGTGTTAAGTATAGTCTGTCTATAAAGTCTTGACAAAAAATTAGGGCGCTGTCTCCACGCAAGAACGTCAAAATCAAGCATAACCTGGCAACACCACCATACTAAAATGATTAGTTCCTCAAACATTAATGTCACGACTTTATAGACAGACTATAAGTGTCCCATTAAATTTTACAACCTGTATAAAGTTACAAAAAAACTAAAAAGTTAAAAAATAATATTGCAGCCGATGACTTTTTCATTCGCATCATAAGAACATTCATTTGTTTTATTGAAGTCGCTGTCAAGCCGATTCGCGACAGGGCTTGCATTAGTTTTTTGGCTTGGCTTGACACCGACTTCTATAAAACAAATGAATGTTCTTATGATGCGAATAAAAAAGTCATCGGCTGCAATATTATTTTTTAACTTTTTAGTTTTTTTGAAGGCGGTTTTAATTTTTTGTTAAAATTTTGTTTATTTCACAATTTTCAGTGGTGAATTCATTAGTTCGATTTAACAGTAGTGCTTCAAATTAACAAACGCACTAATCGGCACTTCGATTTTCGAAGGTTCCCCTCGATTTCTCTGGGATCCATCATCAGGTCCTGGTTTCCTTATCATGGGACCACCCTTGGGATATCTCCTTTCCAACAAAAAAAGAATCATCAAAATCGGTTCATAAATGACGAAGTTATCCGCGAACACACATAAAAAAAAAATATATACGGTCGAACTGAGAACCTACTCCTTTTTTTGAAGTCGGTTAAAAACAGAATAACGTTGAAACAATGGTGCATAATATAAGTGATGCGCTGACACTCATTGGGTTAAAAAAACAATCGAATTATGACTAGTATCACATGAACAGCCTCATAATAATATTGTTATGGCAATTTATGTCTTAAATAATAATAATTGTATAACACTCTTATAAGTAACTAGAATTATAACAAAAAGTTACAAAAATATTAGTTCCAATGATTTTCCGCAATATGGCGATTTTTTATTTTTCTGGTCGGGCTTTAAATGTTTTATAAATCACGAGGTTTTACCCGCAACTTCGTCCGCACAAATTATATACCAGATTTTAAGTCAGATCAAACAAAAAAAGTTTCATCGAAATTGGTTCAGTAGTTTTTGCGTGGTACTCGAACAAACAAACACCCAAACAAACAAACAAACAGACAGACAAAAAATCAAAAAATTTGTGATTTGGAATCAGGGACAGGTAAAAACCAAGTCGTAATTTTTTTTTATAAATATCTTCAATGTAACTACGGACACATTTCTGTTACAGTTTTATAACAGTTTAGATTAATTTAGACATAAAACGTAATTATAATCTCACAACCATAGATAAATAATTAAAATAAATACCAAGGTAAAAAAATTGTTCATCCTAGATGCTTGTCTTGTCACCATAGTCCATAGTGGTCAACTACCGCCCTATCGCCACAGATCGCCACAATGAATTTTAATTAATTTTTGGTGTTCTCGGAATAGAGTAAGTGACATGAGTTGTCAAATGTAACCGTTTTTGGACGTTTTTTGGAGTCCTCGGCAGGGTAAAAATGCGATTTATGTGTATAATTCTCAATCTAACGTGAAATGGTGAATAATTTAATGAAACAGTGTTAGTATATTTCACAAAATTATCTACGATTTCACTTTAGGTTCACGATTATTCACAGAAACCGAATTTTTACCAGGACTCCAAATCCCCAAAAACGGTTCTATTGAATCGCGTCACGTATCTCTTTCTATTATACAGGCATGCCGCTAGGTACATCTCGCTCTCTCAGCTGTCACTGTCTCTCTTACGTAGTATAATACCTTTATGGTTCTCATTAAGTGCGTACCCACCATAAAGGTATTATGCCACCCTAGCTAGCACGCCAACCCGCGATAGCATGAAGCGCTTTCCTCTATTCCTGCCTAGCTAGTACGCCAACCCGCGATAGCCGTGATACGGCAATATCTCATCTTTTATCTCGCTCGTTTGTTCGCGAACAAACGCTATATCACATTGGCGTACTAGCCATGCAGTAAGGTATAGTAACTTTAAGGTACCTACATACTATAGGTCGACCAGAATCTCATGAAAAGGAAAAGTAAAAAAATATAGATTTTCACATGGTAGTGTCAAAATGTCATCTGTCTAGTCAAAGTAGGCCCTGTACAGACTGAGCGTTTATGCAGCGACAAAAACGCGCTTTTGTCTATCAAATGACTGAATCGCATCACTAGCAATTAATATTGGGCGTTTGTATCGATTCAAACTCATGATTGTAGTGTTTGATGAAACAAATGTTTTTTCCAAAAACTGATCAAATATTTGGTACTAAAGTTTTGCATCGTGGCTGTTCCGCGTTTGTATCTATGCTTTATCGCGTTTGCATCGATGCTGCATCGCGGCTCAATCGCTGTGTGTAAAGGGCCCTAATCTAATTACCCCAGTGTTGCTTAATCTAAAATTTGATTTCCCTATTTTTCATGAGATTCTGGTTCACCTATACTAGTAACAGCATTAGCATTAGCATAGCACTAGACAAGACAACACTTAGGAAGAAGAATTTGATTGGATCTCCGTTTTCTTTCAATATTATTAAAATAATCTGCATCTCTTTTATGGCAAAGTAGCTATTCTAATCTAGCGATATTAATAAAAACATATTTAACAAAAATACTCTTAATAGTACTTAAATAATAAAAACGAATACAAAAAAATACATTAGTTACATCTACCTATTGATATTGTAAAGTGATAAAAAGTGTACGTAAACCTACCTACCTACTTACCTATCTACTGGATATGGAGTATACCAGAATATATGGTCATTATAGGTCGACCAGAATCTCATGAAATGAAAAAAAGTAAAAAAAATATACGTTTTCACATGGCAATGTCAAACTGTCATCAAGTAGGCCCTTTACAGACTGCAACTTTTTGCGGCGATAAAAACGCGCGTTTGCATGGTGCATATTTAAAATCATTTGAACGCCCAAATCATCGGGCCGAACATTTTCATCTTGTTTATAAGAAAAGGAATAATTTTATAGCTGAATTTTATTACGAATGTTTTTCTTTGTGGCTGTATGGCGTTTCAGAAGTGCTGCAAAAAGTCGCAGTGTTTGAAGGGCCCTAATCCAATTACCCCAGTGTTGCTTACTCTAAAATTTGATTTCCTCATTTTTCATGAGATTCTGGTCGACCTATACCTAAGTTTGTATGCAGGTATTTAATTGGCTACTTGACAACTAGTCAAATCAGCTACTCTTTATCGGACGTCAAAACATGCGCTTTGTATGAAGATTTGTACTAAATATTGAGTTGTGACGTCATCAACTTTTTTATTACTTTTTATAGTTTATCTTGTTATTAAAAATAGTATTCAAGCTAAAAACTCAATGAAAATGGGAGTTTAGCGTTATTTTCTAACTCTTTTTTTATTGAGTAGAAAAAAATAAAATATATTGAATGTAGTCAAATACCCAATTACACTTATCACTACAAATCTATAATTAGGTACTTATCTACTATTCGAAAACTTCAAATAGGAATTTCTCTATAAAAATACTAACCTATAGAATATAGCCTACCTACATACTACATATGTTTGTATAGCAATAAAGAAGTCAATATAAATATTAAATGATACTTAAGTATGTATAATTAATCATTATATTTAAAGGTATCGACTTCTTGCTTGTGTCCACGCTCATATCCTTCTCATATCATTTTTTTATTCATAAAATTAAAATAATTTTGTAAAATACATCCCTCGTATTTAGACAAAGAATAAGACTAGCTGACATCAAGAAAACCATACTTGTATCTGTCTTTCTCACACTTCAAACAACGTCTAAAAGAGCAAGCTATTCTTTTCTTGCTTTCATCCAATGTCTACCATTTTTAGGCTGATATTAACCAATCAGGATTGCATAAAATCTCGGCCGAGACTCGGCTCCTGATTGGTTAATATTTCCTCGCAGCTCCGCTCCGCCAGCCAGCTCGCGTCAATGGACAGGCAGCCTAAAAATGCTCTTTTTGTAGAACTTATAGCTAAATAACAATTTGTTTTATACAGTTGATAGTCAGATGCCGACAACATGTTCTGAAATTTTAATACCCTGTTAGATAGGTAGATACACCTATTAAATGTTGATCTCCAATAATCTCCAAGATGTCTCCAAGCAATATAATGTGAAGCTCATTGGAATGCAAAGACCAGTATAAGTACAGGAACAGCTATGACACAAACCAGGTATATGGAGGTGCGAGGCTCACACTCCGATATTATGACGAACTGCTCATTCCATAAGGAGTCGTTGTTCCGTAAAGGTACCTCTAGGACCACCTGGAACAAAAATATGTACAAGTATAATGTGCTGCTGATGTATATGCTCGGAGTTTCCATGCGAGATCGAATCAGAAATGAAGAGATACGCAGAAGAACCAGCTGACATAGCCCAAAAAATAGCTAAATTAAAGTGGCAGTGGGTGACATTGCTCGCTGATGGCTGATGGGGCCGAAAAGTTCTCGAGTGGTGACCGCGTACCACCCAGCGCAGCGTATGTAGGCTCCCCACACGGTGGACTGACGACCTGGTGAAGGCGGCGGGAACCCGTTGGATGAGGGCAGCGCAGGATCGATCGTTATGGCGATCCTTGGGGGAGGCCTATGTCCAGCAGTGGACGTCCGTCGGCTGAGATGATGATGATGATATGTGACTGGTTATAGAGGAAACTTCCCCATATCTATTAATGCAGACCACCCATTTTATTATTTTCGATGTCACGATGTTTTCCTTCATCGTTTGAGAGCAGTCTGAATTACGTATGTAATTTAGAAATACTCATTGGTACATGGCATGTCGTTTGTGCGGATTTGAACCCGGTCCCTCATGTCATGGTTGAGTTTCTATTATCTCTCCGCAACAATGCGCCATGCTCTCGTTTGCACCGCAATATGTACCGCCAACAGATACCAAAACAAAAGCAGTGTCGAGGCAGACTTACAAGGTGGCATGGCAGGAAGAAATAGATGGGTTCTTAAAGACTGATGCATGATTCTACAGCGACTATAAATTAGATAAGCATTCAGGTTCACAGGTTTTATATCTATGTATGACCTGCACATATGTTCTCTCGTCCTTACCCTCCTGAATCTGATGGAATGGGAAACCGTTACGATCAGAGGTGAAGTAGGATGCAGTGCATAACCGCTAGCCACACGGTGTGGGTATCAAAGATGTTGACTACGCTTGATGCGATTAGTAACCTCTTACAACAACCGTCTGGGTTGATACTTGAATCCCTGCATTTCGAGCTGTAGCTTGAAGACTTACAGAGACAAGAAGAGTGCATAGTCCAACGGATAGTATTTCTGGTACGAATTTCTCCCATGTGGGAGACATAGTTACTTGTGCATATTCCAGTACCATCAATAGCATAACTGCCACTTCACTAGTTGTGTACCCACAGTAGGAAATAGACCTCCTGCTACAAATATGAGGAATACAGACTATTCCAATGTACCATATCACACTAGTTATAAAAGTTAAGATTAAATGTAAACAAATGTCTCAATGGTGACACTGACGAAAACCAACGAGATACTTAGAGTTATAACTCTTGTCTCTTGTCTTGTCTCTTTGTTTATCTACTTATAAGCAGATAGACAAAGAGAAAAGCCGCGGAGAAGAAAGTGACTATAGAATTAGAAATTACCTTTTGAGAAGAGAATATATCAAGCGATAAGTCGCATCTCTCGGTGCTATTGGTGCATTCCCTCAATTTAGTTCGAGCAACGTCATATCTGGTCTTCTGTAGGTCAAAGCGAGCTCGAATGTAGTTTGTCTGAACCTCGTTCTCCGAGTTAAATACAAAGAAGTAGTAGCCGTTTGCTGGTACCCTGGAATAGAAAGAATGAATTTAAAGAAACTGTAACAATTTTGGGATCTTTGCTGAAAAGTTGCCAAAATATACAGCTACCTATTTTGCTGCAGGTACTATAACCACCCACATATCTACTCATTATTGTCCGAAGAAAAAAATCACGATGATCGGATGATGCGACTAAGGTATTGGGTTTTTATGTAGTTTTGAGGGCAAAAGGCCAGTCTTATAATCGTAATATTAGGATGTTATATCAATTTAAAGGCAATTTGGTCCTAAACCCCTAAGTTACATATATATTTCTTTTCACATGCCTATCTCCCATTGCGGCAGGCAGAGACAACCAGAATGTCAACTGCTTCGGTCTTGAGATACCTCTATCACTTTCAGCACATTCATCAGTCTCTTCAAATATGCTGTCTGTTTCAGGTACCCACTATTCTTCTTCTTATCGCCTCCGTGGTCTAATAGTTAAGAGCACTGGGCTCTCGACACGGAGGTCGTGGGTTCGATTCCCACGGGGGACACCTAGTGATATGTCACTTTGTGCGTTTTTCCCCAGTTGGTTAGGTAGGACATTACAGGTTGAATCACCTGATTGTCTGAAAAGAAAAATGATTCCGTGCTTCGGATGGTACGTTAAGCCGTTGGCCCCGGCTACTATCTCTTGTGGTAGTAGTCGTTACATAAAAACCAGGTCAGAGGCCGTAAGGCGGTCTGAAAAAACTCTGACACCAGGGCCCTGCCCACACGATAAAAAAGAAGACCCACTATTGCATAACTATCAATCATTAGAATAAAAAACCGACCTGTAAGTCAAAGCGTTGGCCTTCGCAGCAGAAAACGTCTTTGTATCCGAAGCTTCTTTAAAACAGGAACTATGCGGAGTCAGCGGTAGATTTAGTATCAGACCATCACATTCAAGCAAGGCTTCCTCACTGCTGGAGAAGGATGACCAGAATTCAGAGTTGCTCATGTCAAAGGCTGTTGTTTCGTTGACTTGCTCGTGGTGTTCAGCAAAACCGTCCGGTTCTAGATCCTGGAATTAATGGTTTAGGGTTGAGAATTGTTAAACTTGTAGGGGATATTAACTACTTGAAAAATAATACCACTCTGATCGAGTTTCACCTAATTTATCGCATTTTTGTAGCCTTTATAATCTCGCACTGATTCATCACAATAATTTTAGCCGAAAGACTTCCACTGCTTGACATAAATGTCTCTCCAAAATAAACAATTTCTATAATAATAGATTTTGTCGAGGTAATTCGTAGATGTACATAGATATCGCAATTTTTAGAGATTATTCGCCTTCTCGACTGATAAAAGAACTTTCCTCATTTCGTCATAATCGTTATCGTTGATTGAGCTCGATTTAAAAATTTTCAGTAGGTACTCTCACTGACAAGATTCTTCTAAACATTCACCGTTTGTTAACCAAACCTATTTGTTGTATTCATTCTCATTAGGATACTCAGGGGATAGGTACTTACTTCTTCAGCGGCAAAGTTTCTGGGTTCATCGTCCTCATTCAGCTCTTTCTTCAGCTCAATCTGTCCCAGCATCAACTCTCTCTTCGCTCTAGCATCAGCCATAGCATCGTGCCGTTTCTCTAGAAAAAAGTACATAATGTGGTAGGTAATAAGTAGGTACATGAACGAAAAACAAGAATTTTCTCCAAAATCGATAACAGATCTTGAGTTTTATAGCATTTTGAAAGTTGGCATGGAGAGTCGACTTTCTAATCACATGAGTATGTAACCGCACCCATTTCTTCTGTAGAGTCGATCGCTGGCTTGTCAATCTTGTCATTGAATTTGGCTTGCTATTATGATGAAAAGATTTGCAAATCAACGTCAGTTGGTGCTTGGTGATTGCTCAATTTGCACTGGGAAATATCGAAGGTTCAGTAACTAACTCGGAAAGGCTCCAACAAATTTACCAATGTAAAGCTACCCACGATTTTATTTGATTTTCAGGATGAAAACTGACTCTGTAATTTATTGAAATTAGTTGTGTAATTTAGATGTTACCAACAAAATAGACAGTGTCTATGATATCGGATTTAACTCAAACCTGCGTTAACCTAAGTTACCAATTAACTCCAGGTAAAATAGCTCTCTCAGTTGTTTTTCTATACAAAAAAATCATAGGTTATCAACTGAACCTGTAGTTTATTGCTAACCTAGGTTGGCTTCATACCTATTGCAGAATTCGATCCAGATTTGAAATCATTATTATGGTAAAATCACGAGGTCGCTTCGCTTCACTCGCTCCAAGCAGGGCTGCCAGATTGTATAATTGGATACAAAAACCGTATAATTGGGTGGCAGTTTGTTTCCTCTAAGTATCCCGAACTCTCATGTATACAACACATCAGAGAAGCCGCTCTATCACAGTCATAGATACAATACATTTTCGACCATACTAAGACTAAGCTCATGCACAAAGGAAGTTCCTGATCCTCAGCCTGAATGTCAACCTATTGTGTATAGAACGGAATGTTAACTTTCGGTTATCATTTTAAACCAATAGATGCTTAAAAAAAAAAAGAATTCCTGTTGTGAATAGGTAAATTTTTTGTCGAATTATGTGATAAATATTCAAAAAATATTTTTATCTATTTGTTTAGCTTTTTTTACCCCTGATTGTATCCTGCAAGGCTATTTTGTATAATTTCGCGGACATGACTGAATAATTATAAAAAATCGACTGGCAGCCCTGGCTCCAAGTTCTAGATATTATTCCAACGACCTATCCTGGTCCTGGCCTCCCTATGACGAAACTATTGCTACTCCCTTGGAGGGGCGACAATGTCAAGTTTTTGCCCCGGCTTGGAAAATTTTGAAACTCGGGGCTGCCCCGGCTCTATGATACCCATGACACTAGAGCGGCGTTATCCCCTATGGATGGCTAATTGTTAAACTTACTTTGCCTCTGATCTCTGGTCTTCTCCTCATCGATGGCTTCGACTAAGATGTTTCTTAGTCTGTCAAGTTCCTCCGAGCTGCCGATGATCGCTGCCATTATATCAACTTTGCTTTTTGTAGGCTGAAACAAAGTTATAATCAGTTATAAAAATACTGTAGGAAGTACAGTACCACCAGGAAAATAATTCCCCTCGTCAATCTTCGTTTGTGCAGAGCAGATCCAAGTCCCCGACAAAACCCGAAGTCATTTAGTAATGGACATAGTCTAAAAAAACAAGGTCTTCTATTCCCAGAGTGACACAAGCCTACGTCACAAAAAAATGGCCGCTAAACATGGTAAAAGGGTATGATGACGTAGGCTTGTGTCAGTCACGTGGTCAGTCACGTGATCGGAAGAGAATACCAGGCGCAGTATATTATTGTACCATGGTAATCGAAGAGTGCAAAGACTGTGCAAAGTCGGATAGCAGTGAAAGGGCGCGAAAACAGTTAGCGAATCGCGGCAAGGGACTTCGAGCCCGCGAAGGTGGCACATCATGATTGGTTAATATAATTTCGCGCGCTATTAAAATTTAACAACTGCGCAGGTGTATCAGTAAATCTGGAGTAGGTAATTGAATAATTAATTTATGTATAGAACAAACATCACGAACAAAATCTGTGCACCACGATCAGCAGTGCGGGGGGCGTATCAATAAAATAGGCATTAAAATTTTAAAAATGATGTATTTATTAGAAAATACGAATGTATTTTTCAAAACCTTCTAAGTAGGCAAAAATATTTACACCATGTTTGAAGTATGTATGATGGTAAAGCCTTAAATATGTGCAAAAAAAATCAAACATCAGGTTTTTTTGAACGAGATTTTATATGAGAGAATTTATATCTATATTTAAAAATTGGAACTGTTGCTGACGTAATGTTTTTTTAATTTTGGTACATTCCTAAGCTCAAATTGGCTCTTCAATATTATAGCGAAAAAAAAATGCTATTAGTAATTAGTCCCGGCTCAAATCGTAAAATGACTGGGCTATTTTATCTAATAGGTTCATGGCCTTACCTTTTCATCATATTTCACACCCATGCTCTCATGTAGTTTGGCCAACACCCTCTTCCCTTTGGGGCCTAGTGCTTGCAACCTATGCAGTACATCGTCGAAAACTTCCCTAGAGTTAGGCTCTTCTGTCACTGACGTCTGTTGACAAAATACTTAATACAGATATAATTTTTAACGATACATTTTCAGAGAGATTACCGCAGAGAGAATAATAAAAGCGAAAAATACAAGAAGCCAAATATTGAAATCCAATTGTGAGGATCCTGAGAAAAATGAACGGATAGAGAACAAGTAGAGCAGTGAAAAGAGTCGTCAAAATATTATAATACTCAAGATAAAACTAACAAAGATAACAATTTCCGGAATATAGCTGCCATGTTTTAAAAATATTTACAGAAATTACATAACAGATTGTTAAAAATAGCCAGAGATATTATATGACTTCGTCTCAAAATTATTTAAAGGAATATAAACCCAATTGTATATACGTTTTTTTACGGCAATACCTGTACCTATAGTTTTTTTATTCAAGTTTTGATACTTTTGATTGAAATTGAAATTATATTTATTCGTAAACATAGGTGGATACAGTGTAGATCTTATGGTTATAAATATTAAGCTGTTACCCGCGACTTCGTCCGCATAAATTATATACCAGATTTTAAGTCAGATGATAAGCTATTAAACAAAAAAAGTTTCATCAAAATCGGTTCAGTAGTTTTTGCGTGATACTCGAACAAACAAACACCCAAACAAACAAACAAATAAACAAACAAACAAACAAACGAACAAACAAACAAACAAACAAACAGACAGACAAAAAATCTAAAAATTGGTGATTTGGAATCAGGAACATCTAAAAATCATATCGTTATCTTTTTTTAGTAAATATCTTCAATGTACAGACACACTTCTGTTACAGTTTTATAATAGTTTACATAGAGCTCTATGTTTTGCTGCAAGGAGCATACGAAATGGAATTTATTACATCATGCTTCACATGCGTTTTAATTAGGCAGGTACTTGCATCATTTAAAAACACTTACAAGTAAGTATAAAATATGTAATAAAGAACTACGCCAGCATACAGCAGTAATTATAGTAGGTACTCTGTGCATACAGGACCTTCTTACTATGCAGACACTTTTTTAAGAGGATGTTTATACCATCAAACTGAACAACATTCTCTATGGGACCAACATCGAAATCGCAAAAAAAAAACAGCTGTTCCATACTAAACTGCAAGCCTACTCCAGCCAAATGTATTATGGACAACAGTTTTTTTTTTTGCGATTTCGATGTTGCTCCTATAGAGAAAGTTGTTCAGTTTGACGGTCTGATCCTCCCCTTACAAAAGTGTCAGCATATTAAGAAGGACCCTAAATACAGAATGGTCAAAATTCATAAAGGTGTAAACAAAATCTCAAAATAAGTAGTTAATTAATTAAACATAGATGACACCGTATTTATGGCAAAATAATAGATATGGCGATTTATTTTGATGCATAAATATTCTACCTATTGGCTATGTCAAACATATTTATTACTAGTATAGGTTCTTATTGTATGGGCTATGTTAGCTAGCGCCACACTAGCGCGGCGTACTGCCAGAACTTTTTCGGACAACTGGACCGATTCTGATAAAACTTTTTGTAAGTATTTAAAAGCGTATTATTAGTCTTAAAAACTGGCGTATATTTTATCCAGGTACCATGACGGGAGCGGTTGCGTACGAAGCCACGAACAAAATCGAATTTGTATCGGAATTTCTATTCAAACTTATATCTCTCTTTTAACACCTTTGTGGGTTGAAAGGCGACAAACCATTTTTAAGTGAGTCTAGATGCCAATAGAAGCATCCATGCCAAATTTTATGTTTGTAGTCTATACATTTTTGGTGATTTCGTGTTGAGTTAGTGTGTGATTTGTGTGTGGATAGATTCAAGCATATTGTCACAGCTTGTCCGGAAAAAGCACAAATTTCTACCACCCCGGGCGCTGCGATCGATTTGACAGCTCCCATGACCCACGCCAATACCTACATATTCGAATTTATTGCTATTGCCAATTTAGCATCGACGACGATCAAAACGGATGTTCTAGACTATTTGTTACAAATTAAATTGTCTAGATAAAGTTTGTCTAATGCTCATGATGACTTATTGATAAGAATCGAATGACGAAGATAGTGCACCTAATAACAAAATTTTCCACTGCCATTATATTGTTTTATTTCTTTAAGCCTTCTAAAAACATTGATGTGATAACCAGTAAGGGATGCTATACACAAATTCAGATAGGCTCAAATCAAAGAGAAAAAATCAAATTGAATGTCTTTGGCTCAGATGCATAATCATAATCCTGAACTTTGACTACTTATATTGGGACTACTAACAAACATTTCTGCCACTTTTTGCGGGGGACGAGGTAACATTAAATCCGCAACTTTGGATTATAGTCTCGTGTGAACCCCAAACGTTCTAAGTTCAAAATTATTGTTTCGCAATTATAGACTGTCTCATTTAGTGATAAGGTATAAAATTGAGTGTAAATGCACATGATCAATTTGTCTTATACCGCGGCAGAGGGGAAATGCTACCGCAAGCCCAGTCCTTATAATAAATAGTCAAAGCATAAGAATGATAAAAATTATTTGTTTATTTATTAAATATTAAAATATATAAATATATGCTATAAAGAAGAAGAAGGAGAGAAGAGAATGCTATAAAATTAATCTTACTGAATTATAAATATCATAATTCTTAATACAGGGTGTAAGTGACAGCTTAGCAAATACTGGAACGGTGAACTCAGACCATCAAACTGAACAACTTTCACTATGCAGCCTACCTCAGGAAACGCGAAAAAAATCATCTGTACCATACAAAACTGTACCTACAAAAAAAAAAAAAAAAATGTTTGTAAATGTATGGGACAGCTGATTTTTTTTCGCGTTTCTCCATAGTGAAAGTAGTTGCTGCTAATGTAGAAAGACTATGTATATGTATATGTATGTATATATATATATATATATATATATAATATATGTATATTTATTTATGTATAATGTATACATATATTAACGTCCATTTAAGTATCTAGTTTTTATCATTTGTGATGTACACTTTTTGTCTGCCTCACACTTTACAACTGTCTCTGTTGCGGGTTTGCTGGAAGATATCTCTTTAGAGATAAGCTCGCCCTTTGTGTATGTCTACTTTAATTGTTTTTTTTCTGTAATTTTTTGTGTACAATAAAGTGATAAACAAAAAAAATAAAAAAAAATAAAGGCATGCCTTTGCTTGAATAAGCAATGATATTATACACATCCTAATGGAGCTCATATAATATCCTTGGTATAATTTATTTACTCTATGGTTTTAGCGATGGATACGTTCCGGGTTGTTAAATAAAATATGTCCAACCGGATTTGTCGAATATGTGTTACATGCCTTATATTTTATCAGTTGGCATTTTACGCCTATCATTTAAATCTTATTTCATTATGATCCACCTATTACGAAGATTACAAAACTTGAGAACATTAATATTTTTATCTAAATCTTTATTAAATAATACACGCCTGCATAAATATTTTGCCGAAATAAAATTATTTATTAATAACTTTTAGACAAGAATTAGTTACGATAAGAATGCGACTTTTGAAATGATAGAATCGAATATCGATATGTTGGTGTTGATCTTAATATGTGTCATACATAACGCATAATCATAAGAAAAGAGCTAAGAAAAATGTAGTAGCACTAACATTAGTTAAAACTGCCTCCATGGTCTAATGGTTACTTAGACAATTTATATAGGGACTCGCCTTGCGGTAGCATTTTCCCTCTGCCACGGTATAAGATCAATTGATCTTGTGCATTTACACCCAATTTTATACCTTATCACTAAACGAGACAGCCTATAATTGCGAAACAATAATTTTGAACTTAGAACGTTTGGGGCTCACACGAGACTACTTTTCATGATTTTTAACATTCAAAATTAGAATCTAAACTTATGGGGAATATAATCCAAAGTTGTGGATTTCATGTTACCTCGCCCCCCGCAAAAAGTGGCAGAAATGTTCCTTAGTAGAATGACACGCGTAACTCGTCTCTATATAAATTGTCTAAGAATGGTTAAGAGTGGGCTCTCGACACGGAGGTCGTGGGTTCGATGCGCACCAATCAAAACACTAGGTGTCCCCCACCTAGTGATATGACATTTTTTGCGCTTATCCTCAGATGGTTAGGACATTGCAGGCTGAATCACCTGATTGTCTGTAAAGAAAGATGATTCCGTACTTCGGATGGCACGTTAAACCGTTGGTCCCGGCTACTATCTCTGATGGTAGTAGTCGTTACATAAAAACCACGTCAGAGGCCGTAAGGCGGTCAAAGCGATCAAAATTAGAAAAAAAATTTTACATCCACTACACTCACCTCAATCGCATTATCCGTTAAAAATGACTCAGTTGTAGTTGACAAAACAGTTTCCGTTTCAATCCTTCTTGGGGTAGTCTTAATATCTTTACTCTCTGTATGTATAATTACATTTGATTTGTCTTCAGGTTTATTCATAGTAGCTTCAATAAGTTTGGGCTCATTATGTACTTCCTTATTTTGTTTTATAACTTCAGATTTGATTTTGAGCGACAGAGAGTTATTTGAATCTGATGAGTTTTGTTCGCTGATGTTTCCATCGATATCTGGAATATAGATTATGTTATTAGGTTTTAAAATTTCAAGAGAAATAACATTAGTCTAAAAGAAAAGTTCTTTAGCTAATTCTGAATAGCAAGTAGGCAATATCTTTATATTTTGTTTTAAGGAATAAAATGTAATGAGTAAAAGGTGGTTATTTTATTTACAATATGCATTGTCTTTACTTTTAAAATTAACTTTTCATCAATTATAAATTAGTGAACGTTGCCAGAAATCTAAGCACCCTTCCACATTGCAGCGATTTTGATAGGGTGTTATATTCTATGGCTGGTTCACCGGTCAATAAGATTGGTTTCCTGTATGCAGTTTCAGCATATTTTAGTTTCCTTCTTTATGATACCAACGTAATTAAATATTGTTTAGATTTAGTTTCTAAAATTGCGTACCCATACATATAATATAATTTTGATTTGCCCTATTTTATCAAAATTAATCTTTATTTTTGATTACTGATTGATTTCCACATTGACTTTAGACTTTGCTATATATCTTCAAATGGTTTACCTTTAAATATCAGAAACTTCATTTCTTCTTTATCCACATTGGTGTCCCTGTGTCGATGCAAAGCTGGTAAAGAAATCAGATGGGAAGGCGGATGGTAATGCTTGAAGGATTCCTGCTTGGCCGCCTGGCGAAGAGCATGGAGATGTTCGAGAATTTCGCGGAGTTCCTGTTGGGAAATAGCACTTAGTTTATGGCCTCAAAAGCTCTAGCTGTTGTTATTACTTATTCATAACTTTTAATACTACCTACCTAATGCTTGTGTCGATAAAAAAATCATTTTCTATGAATAATAAGGCAAGTGTGATTTATTATAGACCTATATTAACAACATAATAAAAGCTTATAAACCCTTATAAATCGATAGCACCTGCTGTATGATTTTTTAAACTAAACTCCAAAATCGACAAGATAATTGTATATGAAAATATCTTAAAAATTAAATTTTTACGTTAATTTTATAAGACCATCCAAAGATTTTATTTGTCTTCGCTGGAGCAAAAATATCTTTGAGATCATAATTGCTCTCATCCTAATATTTTGGGTCTGATCAATAATTGTCATTTCCTTCTAGTGGTTCTCATTTTAGAGCTCACTCCTTTTTCTAATACAATCCATCCATCTTTAATTTACTTGGTATTTCTCTTCTTACTACCCAGGAGCGTTGTGTGCCTTGCTGCCTATCTAGCTACCTAATTATTATTGTCCAATCCTTTGGTAAAGAATGCCAAGTAAAAGAAGTCTCAAGACGTGTGCAATTGTGGTGGGCTGCTTTCGGTAAGCTAGATGACGTGCTCCGAGACAGAAAAATGCCACAATGCTTGAAAGCCAAGCTTTTTAATCAATGTGTCTTGCCCACCATGACATATGGTGCCGAAACATGGACGCTCACTAAGGAAACTATGCATAAAATTAAAGTAGCACAGAGAGCCATGGAGCGCGCCATGCTAGGCATCACCCTTCTTGACCACGTCACAAACGTCGACATCCGACGTCGAACCAATGTTCAGGACATCGGGGACCGAATAGCGCGCTTAAAGTGGCGGTGGGCAGGACACGTAGCTAGGTAAAATAATGGCAGGTGGAACAAAGCCTTAACAGAGTGGTGGCCGAGATTAGGCAAAAGAAGAGTGGGTCGTCCGACAGCCCGGTGGGTTGACGACATCTGGAAAAGTATTGGCAAGACCTGGATGCGACTGGCACAGGACCGAGAAGAACGGCAAAATAGGGAGGAGGCTTACGCCCTGCAGTGGGTGGATACGGGCTGAAAATGATGATGATGATGAAGTATTTAATTGATAACTCCTTATTTAACTTAATCCTGGATTGATTTATATTTGTTTACATTAGATGTGGACTAAAGTACCTTGGGATCATGATCAGTAACATCAACAGAGGGTACGGCCTCAGGTGACGTCACATTGGCCGTGTTGCTGGGGTCGTGGAAGCTGACTCCCACCTTATGACGTTTCATTGTTCCTGCACAAAAGAGATATTGTGATGACGGGACTGATAACAAACACTAAACAATATGTGGCTATGTGGTGTATCCCGGCACTATTTTAACTAACACTTTATTGTAAACACAGACATAATAAAACACATAGTTGAGAACATATGTACATACAACGAAATTTAATGGGCTCGCTGGACTTCATTGTCCAGTGTTGTGAGTGGTCGCCGCTGTTGATCCTGGCTTACAGGAGTTACAGCGGTGGGAACGTGTGGTGGGCCTATGCCCGACAAAAAAAAACAAAAAAAAAACACATGGACATGGGGCGAGCTTAAAATATGTCTGGAGAGATTATCACATCATTATCATGAGCCTGATAAAGGCTCCAACTTAATATGCTGACGGCTTTTTCTGAGGATGATCAGAACATCAAACTGAACGACTTTCTCTATGGAACCAATATCAATTTGGGTCGAGTAGGATTGCATTTTTGCATGAAGCAGCTGATTTCTTTTTAGCCCAGTCATTTTACGGACTTTTGTTAGGAGAGTTGGGAAGTAATTATTAATTGGACTTTTAGTCTGCATCCGGCACTATTTAGTGACAAAAAGACTAACTGAACACAAATTAAAAAAAAATCACTACGCAACATAGAAATCAAAATTGTGAGTCCCAGAAGGCTTTTAAATTAATAATATTAATACTATTTACTCATTTGAATAAGATTTTACAATATAAATTATTTTTAGCAATAAAATAGGCATTTAAATTTAAAAACATGAGGTTTTTATTAGAAAATACGAATGTATTTTTCAAAACCTTCTAAGTAGACATAAATATTTATACCATGTTTGAAGTATGTATAATGATAATGCCTTAAATATGTGCAGAAAAAAAATACCATCAGGTTTTTTTATAACGAGATAATACCAAAATTTGAAATTTGGTACTGTTGCTGACGAGATTTTTTTTTAATTTTGGCACATTTCTTAGCTCAAATTGGCTCTTAAGTACTGTACCGAAAAAAAAAAACAATTAGTAATTAGTCCCGGCTCAAACCGTAAAATGACTGGGCTATTTTCGCGATTTCGGTGTTGGAGAGAGAGTTGTTTAGTTTAATAGTCTGATCATCCCCCCCCCCCCCCCCAATAATAAATCGTCAGCATATATTATTATAGAAAATATTTGCGAATTTTCTATAGTCTTCTTGGGGAAAATTGTACTGTACAGTCACCCCCTTAAGGTGGTTTCAGTCCATACAAACGTTTGACGCATAATACGCGTAGACGAAATTAATAAAAGTAATATTTTGTACATGGAAAAATAGTTTATAAAATCTAGATGTCGCGTATCAAATAATATTTGCAATTTATAATATAATTACGAAGATATAAGCTTTGAAACTTTTGTATGAAGAATTTCAAAGCTTTTTATCTTCGTAATTAGGTATATTATAAATTGCAAATGTTATTTTATATGCGACATCTAGATTTTTTAAACTATTTTTCCATATATACAAAGTTACTTAGGTATATTAATACCGTCTACGCGTATTGTGCGTCAAAGTTTTGTATAAAATTGACCCCTCTGTAACAACCTTAAAGTAATGCAACTGTTTACCCGAACGCTCTGTATAGATACAACCTAACCTAAGTAGAATGAAAGATAGATAGATAGATAGATAGATAAACAATTTATTTGCAAAAGTAACACACATAATATTACAGTTCACAACAATTTTAAAAACAAGAATACAACGAGACATAGAATAGAAATTAGAACAACATGTAATTTATTGTATGCTACAGCAGCAAACAGGTCCCAGCTCAACATAGACCTTGCCCGAGAGCAGGGTGTTGGTTTTCAGATGAAACCTTTATGGTGGCAGTCAGACGCAGCAACCAAAGAAGTGAAGTGAGATGAGATTGGTGCCTATACATTTCTTGAAGATTTGTTGGTAGGTATATTCTGTATTATTATTTTTCTACAAATTCACCACGAAGATAATTCGACTACAATTTTTTTAATAGAGACTAAACAAGCAATTCTAATGTCCATTAACTAAACATTCCTAGAAAACAAAGAGCTTTATTTCAGAATGCCCGTTTAGTTTGGCCTTTTGCCAAAATTCGCAGTTTCATGATTCGGTTTTATCTGGAGATAACCTCATTGTAAGAGCATTGATGAATTGGTCACGCTTTTGCTGACATTATCTTGGCGTCCGACTTCCTGTATAATATTTCAGACTTTGGTGGTTTTTCCAGTTGTTACCTACTGCAGAATAAAATGTAAAATTTAGAAAATTAGGAATAAGAGATTCCTAATTTTCCGGGGTTTCGATAAAACATGTAGACCAGGTACTGGGTTAATTGCAGAATCTTCAGGTTTTTTTGTTATTTGGCGATTTCCGAAAATGAGAAAATATTTTCGTGTATTGAAATAATTTAAAAAAGAGCTCTGTTGAAAAACAATCGGAATAAAAAAATTCTAAATACAACTACTTTCGCAGAAATTGACGAAATAAGAACAAAATCCGAACGTTATTGAAGATTGTTCTTCAATTAACAGTTCCACACTGTGGACACTTTGCCTGTTATTTCATACAAATAGGAAAAACTATCGGTGAAAATTGGTGGGAGGCAGTTAGTGTCCGCACTGTATGTAGTACTAGATAATCTTTCTTATACTGTAACAGTACTGTACATACCTATACAAGAACTTTCTTTAAATACTCAATCTTTTCTTATATCCACCTAATCCACCCAAATAACCTATCTTTCACGCAATCTACTTGTTTTTTCTTAGAACTACTATCTCCTCTGCCATTAACACCTAGAAAATCATTATTATCAACATAAACTCACCAGGACTATTAGCTTTTCCATCAACCTTCTTTAACTGCTGCAATTTCTCCAGTAGCGTCGTATTAGAGAGTAGTCCAAGCTTGTTGGCTTCCAGGAGTTCGTCGAGCTCTTCAGAGGAATCGTCTCCAATATACGCGCACTCTTTCAGGTGTTTGTAGCCTTTGATCATGATGAGGGATGCTCCAGGCCATCTGAGGTCAAGAAGTGATGTGATCAAGATAAGCTAAATTTTAAGGAACTCTTATTTTGATAGGGTCTTTGTTTTCATTTGATAGGAAGTTGGAATACTTTGCGGGAATCTATACGGGGTGTAAACTTAAATGCATTACTTATCGAACAGGCTGGTTTTGACCATCAAATTGAATAACTTTTACTATGGGACCAACTTTGAAAACGCGAAGAAAAAACAGATGTTTCATACATTTTGGTCGAGTAGCTATTGAAATTTTCTATTGAACAGCTGATTTCTTTTTATTTATTTCGAAGTTGGCTCCATAGTAAAAGTTCGTCAGTTTAATGGTCTAAATCTAAAGCACCCGGTGTTCTATATTCTAATGCATCTAATTTTCTATCCTGTATTTGTAATTATAAATAACGAAAAATGAGATGAAGGACATTTGTGATACAATAAACATAACATACGACAACTCACGACCAGCAAGAAACTCATGTAGTTTATCCGTTTGTTTGTGCACATCAGTAATCCTAACTCAGATAGCATTTCGAATAATGATGTGGAAGTGGAAACCAAAAACATAATAAACTTTAGTGCAAACCTGACGCAAGCAGACACAGTGACCGAAGATCCTTTGAGCAGATAAAAGCCCCAATACTCCTTCATATCATCTTCTAGCTCAAGTTCTCTGACCATGGAGACTGGTACCAGCTCATCTGTCAATTCCGGCTGACCTGGGACCACAAACGCGTTGAATGTCGCGTTCGATCGTACCACTTGGCGCTAGAGGGAAAAATAATAGAATAATTCATTAGTTTTTCAAAGAGCATGAATAATATAACGTTAGATTTTTTAAAAATAGTTCCTAATTTTGCGCAAGATGAAACGATGAAACAAGAAAATATCAGAAGGGATAGTATAATAGGAAGGGGTTCTAGTAAATTGAATCTTTATTGATTTAAAGAAAGCCTTTGACAAAGTGTTACATGACAAATAACAAATAAAACTTAAGGATTACGCCAGTTTACGCATGTTTCATCAATGTTATGTATTATCTGTACAATGAAAGATAATACACAAATGTCTAGGTGTTCACCTTCAATCAACAATTGTCTACTTAAGATAAATAAACAAGGTGTCCATCAAGGTAACGTCTTAGGACGTCTGTCTAGATATTCATGGTAAATATAACAATCACCAGTGGGTTAGTAATGATATAATCATGAAATGCTGTAAATAGGATGCTTGCTAGCAGGCGTAATATCGTATTATTTAAATAGATAAACATCAGAAACAGGCGTATGCCGACCGATAGCAAATTATCTTGAAGTGTTTATCGTTCCAGTGTTGCCGACGCAGATAAAGTAATGCAAAGAAATTGCATGTCATAAACTGGCATATAATTAAAAGAAAATAAAAAATTACACGAAGCTTAAACTCAATGAAAAGTTATCTGTGCAGGGTAAACATAATGTTAAAAAGTAATAAAAGTATCAAGATAGACGTTATTATTTTAAGCTGACAGACACGTGTAAAGTTACGAAACATAATTTAATTTATGTCTGCGGTCGGACACAGATTATTATATCGGCCAAATCATGAAATAGCAGCGTATGATAAAATGCCCATGCAGATCACAAACTGCCCAATTCTACGATAGGACCACGATGTATAAACTAAATAATACCTGCTATAACGCTGCCGTACTCTTAATCTCAATCATAGAAGCAAATGATGATGATAACAGTGAAGATAGCGATGATGATGATGGAATACAAAGAAGTATACACACCTACCTGGCACCAAGTGGGTGAGATCTTACTGTCAATCAGTCTCATGTCTGTCATACTCATGGGGTACATCTGGCCAGAGAAGACACGGTATCTGGAAACAAATATTGAAACAGAACTAATATAGTGCAGGTGGCGATGCGACGTAACTCAATCGCCGTACATTCGAACGTACCAATTGGTTTTCGGTGTTTTTGTACGATTTGTAACACCAATTGCACGCTTATTTAATGGTTGTGTAGGTTTTTCGTTCATTTGATAACAAGTTGTAGGTTTATATTTACCAATTTAAACCAGTTTAAAGCAACGTCAGAAGTTGGTAGTTATGTTAAAAATTATCTTTATTATTTTGTTGTTATGATAATATCTTGTTTGTTCATGACTTTATGTTTTACTTTTATAAGTACCTAGCCGACAAACTTTGATAAATTTGGTTAATATACATATAGTATATTTAATTTACTCTTACACTCTTGTATTGTTGTTTTTGTTGTTATATTTCCGCTGAAAGCTTGAGCTGACCGATTGCTTGATCGTTAGAAGAGGTATTCAATTGTTTAAATTAACCATTGGAAAGTTAGACGGTTAGTTAATGGTATTTAACGTTTTGCCTCATCGAATATCAGTAATTTTTTAAAGATTTAATGTTAACGTATTTGACTGCCTAGTTATTCAAGTAAATACCCGATTCTGGTGTTTAACTGAATCTGAATGGCGCTACTTAACTAACTGCCTAGCAATTTAATAAACTTAAAGTTTCCAATTACCTAAAATTAATTTCACTTTTATGTTAAGTGTTAGTTTTTGGTTAGTTTAGTATGCACAGTCGGCCGCAATAAGTTGTATACACTTTTCTTCTACGTCGTAGAAAAAGTCAGGGTGTAAAAAGTCATGTCCCGAAAACTTAAAAGGGGTTCTGCTTCTTTCGTGTCAGTATAAGCTATATCGTATGACAATCATTGATGCTGTAGTGGAAAGATTAGCCGGTCATTAAAGGTCGTATCGTGGATTCGAGGCTGAGAAGGCTGAAGGCCCGAAATCTGATATTTCAATCTAATTAAATACCTACCGCGCAAAATCTATGGAATAGCTGTTTTTCTTTATTTCCCATATTTGTTCATATTGATGGGTACTTTCATGCCTTAGAATTTTGGGAGATGTCCTTTTACATCCTATAAGTATGTTCTGTGTGTATGTTACTCACCTCAAGTACAAAGGTATGAATATAAACATGCTGGGCAGCACAATCATCAGAGCCAAGAGCCGACATAACCTCAGCGGTGCTCTGAAACAGGTGCGGGAGCCGACCGCGACGCTGTACTGCCGGTTCAACCTTGGCCGGGGTGGCAGGCCAGCTGGAAATAATACCCTCATTATTTATTATATTCTGCCTTCGTGGTCTAATGGTTAAGAGCATTGGGCTCTCGACACGGAGGTCGAGGTCGTGGGTTCAATTCCCACGAGGGACACCTAGTGATATGTCACTATGTGCGTTTTCCCCCATTCGGTTAGGACATTGCAGGCTGAACCCCTGATTGTCTCAAAAAGAAAGATGGTGCTTCAGATTGCACGTTAAGCTGTTGGTCCCTGCTACTATATCTGGTGGTAGTAGTCGTTACATAAAAACCACGTTAGAGGCCGTAAGGCGGTCTGAAAAACTTTGACACCAGGGGTCTGCTTTCTTGCAAGGTTATTGCGAAAATGGAAACCATTGGAAGGCGTAGTGTGAGACGCCGTTCAGCGTTGGATAGGCGACCTGAGATAGATAGCTGTGAGCGACCTGATGAAGAAGACCAGACCAGAGATAGAGCTTTGTGGTGACACTTTGGGACAGGTTCGGTTGACGATGATAAGCTGATTGCGATTGCATAAGGTTTTGGTAAAAGATTAGTTTCTGGTTGTTTAAGCAGGATTTTTTTTTTCATGGTCGAAAGGCGCGTCTCAAATAAGATAGGGAACCCCTGCTCTATACGTTATTGACTTTAAAACATGCTTCAAAGTAGGGGTAAACCGGGATGCTTGAACAGGTGGGATGGATGAGCCACCTCAATTTTTTGATTGAAAATTTCGTGTTATCGATTCGGTTCATGGGTCATTGCATGCCTGCGAACCACATCTACCACCACAAGCGCCATCTAGGCTCCCGGCAGAGTAGTTTGACTTCAAGCTGAGTTTATGTGTTTTTGACAAAAAAAAAAGTGAAAAAAATGTATTTGGTTTATTTGTTCGTTTCTGCGTTATATTAAAAGGTACGTATTATATTGAACTATTGTTATATTGTCAAACTAGTGTAGTTTGTTAAATGCAAAGCCTATTTAACCTGTGATTAAGAGTTTTTCGGAAATCTAAACAAAGGTTGGAACAGGTCGATAGGGGATGGTTGAGCCACCCGCAGAGGGATGGATGACCATAGTCAATAATAATATTTTTCGTCGATTTTATTTATCTTGCAGCTTCAAATGCCGTTCAAATCCAAAACTAAGTAGAATAAAGGCTTCAGCCCCAAGAAAGGAAATAAAAAAGAAGAAATTTGTAGATTCGGACTTCCGAAGCTTCGAAGGCCATATACAAGCTTTTTGTTTTTTTGCCATGTTTTAGTTTAAAAATTTGTTTCTCTTATTAAAGTTATTTTAATGTGCTCTTTTTATTAAAGAATAGTGTTCATAATGCTAAATTAGACATTAAAATATTTTCTTTTTTAGTAATTTTCTTCATACTAATCAAGAAAACAGGTAGTCATAGTATGCAATGTTCATGTGGCGGACTCTTTGGTCGACACTATTTAAAATTAGCTATGAGCGTTCCGGGGTTTCCGAGACAACCTCTCGGTAGAGAGTACATATGTTCCTTGGAGACAACGGAACCGTCAGAAAATAACAGACTTATTTTACGCAAGAAAAACGTGAATTATTAATTTATTATCATTGTGTATATTTTCATGTTGCATCATTCCAGCATTATAATTTCGAGTGTAAAGCCTGTTGCATTTATTTATCTGAAGTATCATCAATTCATCATCTCCTCCGAGCTTCACCTTCCGACTACCTGCACCCAGCTCCACAGTGGTGACCCGCGACACCCCGAAATATGGACGGGGAGAACCAACCTACTACGTCAAAGGAGGCATTCGCAGTAGCAGTGAAGCTACCACCGTTCTGGCCGGAGGAACCGGAACTTTGGTTCGCGCAGGCCGATGCGCAGTTCACACTCTCAGGTATCACTAGGGACGCGACCAAGTACCATCATGTGATCGCTCAGCTAGATCACCGTTACGCGCAGGAAGTCAAAGACATAATAACAAAACCGCCTGACGCCGGAAAATACGATAAGCTTAAGGAAGAGCTTATTAAACGACTGTCAATGTCCAGTGAAAAACGAGTGCGTCAGTTATTAATGCACGAGGAGATAGGCGATAGGAAACCGTCCCAATTTCTTAGACACCTTCAAAATTTAGGAGGTTCGAACGTTCCTGACGAACTTTTGCGATCATTATGGTCTAACCGATTGCCTCAACATGTTCAAGCCATCATCGCCACGCAACGCGGCGCTAGCCTCGATTCAGTCGCCGAACTTGCTGATAGAGTAAGCGAGATCGCGCCGGAACCCCTAGGCGCACGTCCACCTGTCAATAGCCTATCGAATAGCAACGATTCTCTTATGCAGTGCATCAATGACCTAACAAAGCAGGTGGCAGCACTGGCAGCGAAGCAGGAAAGGCAAGGTCGCGCACGCAGCAGGTCAGGAAGGCGTCAGAATTCCGGGAGATCGCGAAGCCGTAGCGAGTATAACCCTAAGATTAATATCTGCTGGTACCATCAGGTGCACAAGGATAAAGCCCGCAAATGCGTTAAACCCTGCGATTATAAATCGGAAAACGGGAGCAGCAATCAGTAGGGGCGGCATCTGATTGTAAAACCACGTCAAGCCGCTTATTTGTAATAGATGTAAAGACCAAGCTTCAATACCTTGTAGATACAGGCTCCGACCTATGCGTGTACCCTCGCAAACTAATTCGCCAGCGCAGACAGAATGCCGGGTACGACTTAGCAGCAGCTAATGGGACTAGTATCAGCACCTATGGCACGGTTCCACTGCCATTGGACTTAGGCTTACGCCGTGATTTTACTTGGAATTTTGTAGTGGCGGACGTGGACCGACCCATTATCGGAGCGGATTTCTTGTCACATTTTAATTTACTGGTCGACTGTCGCTACCAACGTCTCATAGATGGCGTTACATCACTGTCGATCAAGTGCACTTCAGCGCGCTCTTCTGCGTCCACACCAAGCGTCAAGGTCATAACAGGTGATTCAGAATACCATAAAATCCTTGCAGAGTACCCAGAGCTAACCAGCCCAGCAGGAGTCCCGAGGACTGTCAAACATTCGACGCAGCATTACATTCGCACAACTCCAGGACCTTCAGTGTTCTGCCGTCCTCGACGCCTGGCTCCAGAGCGCCTCAAGATCGCAAAAGCGGAATTCGAAGAAATGGTTAAGGCAGGAATCGCTCGCAGGTCAGATAGCCCATGGGCGTCCCCGCTACACATGGTGCCGAAAAAAGACAATGCTTGGAGACCATGCGGAGACTATCGGGCGCTCAATGCGAGAACCATCCCCGACCGGTACCCTGTGCCTCACATACAAGATTACGCGCAGCAACTATACGGATGCACAGTCTTCTCGACGATTGACATGGTGAAGGCGTACCACTTTATTCCGGTCCACCCGGAGGACATCATGAAAACAGCAATTACTACACCGTTTGGTTTGTTCGAGTTCCCTATGATGTCTTTCGGTTTGCGGAACGCGGCACAAACCTTCCAACGCTTTATGGATGAGACGCTGCGAGACCTGGACTTCTGTTTCTCTTACATAGATGACATTCTTGTTTATTCAGCAAACGAAGAGGAGCATAAGCAACATTTACGTACTCTATTCAAACGCCTGAGCGAAGTTGGTTTACTAGTTAACGTCAAAAAATGCTTTCTAGGACAAGCAGAAGTAAATTTCCTAGGATACACTATCACTGCCAAAGGAACACGACCTCTGGAAGCAAAGGTAGCAACCATTCTCAATTACCCCCTACCTAAAACGGTACGAGAATTACGCCGTTTTCTAGGGATGGTAAATTTTTATAGAAGGTTTATTTCAAATGCTGCTAACCTACACGCACCCCTGAACAACATTTTATCAGGCCCTAACATCAAGAGCACCCAAGAGATTTCATGGACAAAGGAATTATTGGATGTTTTTGAGAAGTGCAAGCAAAGTTTGTCGAACGCAACATTAATTTCGCATCCTTTACCAGATGCACAGCTCGCATTGATGACCGATGCATCGGATATGGCATTAGGCGGAGTTCTTCACCAAAGAGTTGACAACTCTTGGCAACCATTAGGTTTTTTTTCGAAGAAGCTTAGCACTACGCAGACTCGATACAGTGCCTACGATAGAGAACTCCTTGCTGTCTACGAATCCGTCAAACATTTTCGACACATTTTAGAAGCACGAAATTTTACAATCTACACAGACCACAAGCCCTTGATCTACGCATTTCAACAAAAAAACGAAAAAGGCTCACCTCGCATTATGCGCCAGCTTGATTTTATATCGCAATTTTCTACAGACCTCCGACACGTTTCTGGCAAGGAGAACGTAGTAGCAGACGCTCTTTCGCGCATGGAAGGTAACATCGCATCTATAGACTTCCCTTCTTTGGCACAATCACAGAAGAAAGACGAAGAGCTCAGTTCACTCCTAAGTGGTAATTCTAGCCTTAAACTTGAGGAAATACCGATCCCAGCCAGCAAGATCAAGCTATATTGTGACACGTCGCACAAACTTCCCAGACCATTCGTCACACAGGAGTACCGTCGTGAAGTGTTTAACTCCTTGCACAACTTAAGTCATCCCGGAGGTTCAGCTACAGTGCGGCTGGTCACGCAAAGATTTGTTTGGCCAGGGATTCGCAAGGATTGTAGAGAGTGGGCTAGGCAATGCTTGCAATGCCAACAAAGTAAAGTTTCACGTCATACCGTTTCACCTCTTTCATCATACCTAACCCCTTCATCTAGATTCTCTCATATTCACCTTGACATCGTAGGCCCATTACCTTCTTCTCAAGATTACAGGTACTGCCTCACGGTCATTGATCGCTTCACACGGTGGCCTGAGGTCATCCCGCTGAAAGACATCACTGCTGAAACCTGTGCAACTGCTCTTGTGTCCGGTTGGATTAGCAGATTCGGCTGTCCTGCACGAGTGACTACTGACCGTGGTCGCCAGTTCGAGTGTCACCTCTTCAAGGCACTTACTACCTTGGTTGGTGCACACCACTTCCGCACGACGGCATATCATCCAGCGGCAAACGGCATCATCGAACGCCTGCACCGCCAGCTCAAGGCCGCTATCATGTGCCATGCAACATCCTCACGATGGGTCGAGGTGCTACCACTAGTCCTTCTGGGCATGCGCAGTTCCTGGAAGGAGGATCTTCAATCTTCGCCCGCCGAGCTAGTTTACGGCGAAACACTACGCCTGCCTGGACAGTTTCTTTGCCCCAAAGACGATTACTCTGCGGAAGATATCAGCCAATACTCTACAAGACTCCGTTCATACATGGCAAACCTCGCACCTAAGCCTACATCATGGCATGCGAACTCACCTTTCTACGTACCTCGAGACCTACGTACCGCAACTCATGTATTTCTACGGCAAGATCGAGTGAGAGCTTCGCTCGAGCCACCGTACGCTGGTCCATTCAGAGTCATTTCCAGAGAAGACAAATTTTATAAGATCGATTTGAAGGGCAAGCCATCGACAGTTTCGGTAGACCGGCTGAAGCCTGCCTTCATGGCTCGCGACGTCGGCGCTCTACCAGCAGCGGACAACACTTCAAACGCCACCCCACCACCGAGAGTCACGCGAGCTGGTCGCGTGGTTAGATTTCCAGATCATTATCATGCTGGAGCATGATTCTCCGAGGGGGGTGATGTGGCGGACTCTTTGGTCGACACTATTTAAAATTAGCTATGAGCGTTCCGGGGTTTCCGAGACAACGGAACCGTCAGAAAATAACAGACTTATTTTACGCAAGAAAAACGTGAATTATTAATTTATTATCATTGTGTATATTTTCATGTTGCATCATTCCAGCATTATAATTTCGAGTGTAAAGCCTGTTGCATTTATTTATCTGAAGTATCATCAATTCATCATCTCCTCCGAGCTTCACCTTCCGACTACCTGCACCCAGCTCCACATTCACATGCCGTTATTTTTTGTTCCATTTTCAATCTTAACAACTTTAGATTGTTCCCATATAATTAATATGAGATTTTATTATAATTACAATGAATTTTGAACGCTATCTTGTTTAATTTCTTTAAATATAAGGGTATGTTCAACCATCCCTACCCCCCTGTTCAACCATCCCACCCATTTGGGGATGGGTGAGCCAAATCTCATTTTTTGTAAAAAATTGTCTAGCCCTATAAATATTATACTCACAAAGATCTTAGTACATACCATTTGTAGCCAAATAACTGTGTTATCTTATGCCACTAAAGTGACATCACTGCATTTTTGCAATAAAAAGTGGTGCGAGTTTAAGCAAAAGGTGGTTCAACCATCCCGCACTCCCCCTACACTATCGTTCAAAATGGATTTGTAAGGCTAATGTGTTCCTACCTAATTTTCCGATTAAATCGTTTAAAATTTGTAGGTAACGTATTATGACTTTACTGGGATATTTTTAAGTAATGTTTTGTTTCTTTGCTCATCATTCATCATCCTTGGCTTTGTAAAAATGTACCTCAAATTAATAGATTAAAATTCCACGCGTTCGGGCACCAAAATTAGAACTGAAACATACTACATACGTACATAGTTACTACATGATTATTTAAGTGTGAAGTTTATACAGTCAATACTGTGTTTCGATCGCATTCGTAACAGAAAACAAAGTCCTTGAGTTCCATATATTTTTCCGAGTGTCCACCATAGAGTAAGAAGAGATGGCATATCGGCTTGTTTCTATAGAAAATGTTGTCGCCAACAAAGGGGGTGAAAAACGGGTGAGGGGAAGGGTTAACATTTAAATACGCTACTTCCCGCTATTATGACGTCAGGCCCAGTTGAGTATCTGTGCACAGTTCGATACAACATCTCTTCCCCAGGGGAGCGCGTTATTTTCTCTATGGTGTCCACATTGTGACTGTGACGCGCAGGCTTTAAGTGTCATTCGGTTGGTACCTAATACCTATACCTTATCTAGGAGCATTAGATAATACCTCAATAACCAATATACTGGACCTAATGTTGAGATTTATCTGATAACAATGAGTGTGACACGTGTTAAAGTCTATTCTAGATTAAGTATCTAAATAACTACAGTGACGGTATGATGTTTGGGACCGTTGAAGTTGGGCAGGTCCCTGGTGTGGGACGCCACCTGTGTGGACACATTGGCGGCGTCCCATATCAATGCCACTTTCTCGGGCGCAGGTGCTGCTGCGGCCGTTGCGGAACGCCTCAAAAGGCGTTTTATGCCAACATCGGGGAGGGATACAATCACAGATTACCCCAAATAGATACCGCATGCTGAACATTTTGTTCAAGCCCGAAGTCACCATTTTTGGCGGTAGGTGCGGGTAGCGGGGCACGAAATAGTGCAACGTGATTGGCAATTTCAAGGTCGCACTACTTCTAGCTCGCTCACTCGCGTTCCTTATATCAGTGAAAAACCATAGATGTGTGGCGAGCGTCGGCGGCCCTGTATGCGGTATCTATTGGGGGTAATCTATGGATACAATTTATGCCTTGTGGAGTAGAAACCCTAGGTCCATGGGGACCACAAGCAAAAGAGCTGTCCGCACGCCTATAGTCGGGTGCACAGGCGACAGGGGAGCTGGCAGCTTCCTCCGGCAGCCGATAAGCCTAGCAATCCAGAGGGGGAATGCTGCCAGCCTCCCGTTTACGCGTACGGTGTCCTAAGGTGAGGCCTTAAATGAGGTGTTTTGTTTATAGGGTTTTTATTTCCTTCTCAATTTTTTCTCGTTTTTAAAAGCGATTACGTAAACTGTTGACATAATAATTTAAATGCCTAATGGAAATAATTAACTATAATAAATTATACATACAAACAAAAGAATTCCTAAATTTATTCCAACCGTAGAAAATTCAAAGATAATGGCGTGGGAAATTGAGATTTTACTCAGATTTCTCTGTTTGCTTTATTTTGCTTACTATGTGCAATATTTTGTATTTACTTACTTATAAAAATACTGGTCATGTGGGGGGGACAAAAATAATTTCAGTAGGTACCTTAACTACCTAAGAATTTTCTACAGGGTATAACAAAACACCTTAGGAATATGTAAAGGGATGGTTTAGTCATCGAACTGAACAACTATACAGTCACAGGAGGTGCAGAGGAGTTTCCATCTCCTCCGTGCAGAATCTGCAGCCGGTCGTGTCACTTAAATGTGTATGCAGTGGCCTGTGAGTGACCTTAATTGTACAAAGATCCTTGCTCAGGGCAAGGAGACCGTTCGCAAAGGATACTGGGCAGAAGTGGTCCAAGAGCCCCCTAATAAGTGACATACTACGTTTGAAAGGGGGTTTAATGTAGATCATTTTTTTTATAATTATCTGGCATCAATATCTTTTAGAGAGAAAAAAGATACAGGGTGTTTTTTAAGCGGTTTTTCATACTAATGTTAGCATTTAGCCGCTATTTATATCTGTTGCTTGAATTCCTTGTGTAACGTGGATAGTATTATTGTTTTTCATTATTATTAATGCAAAAGAATCTTTAGCCCTCAAAACACACAACACTTAAAACGAGAAAATCGTTATCTCATTTTGAAATTTGCGGTATAGTAAACCTGAACCTTATTACTTTTTCACGCTTAATAATAACTTTTAGTTGTTTTAGCTAAGTGTCTGATCACCCCGAACGACATTACACCTTTCGGGGCCATAATATCAAAACGACTACCTCGTAAATCTAAAACGACTTCGTCGAAATAAAACAGACTGTATCTTTTTTTTCCCGGAAAATATTTTGATGCCCTTTGGGTGCCATGTACGTTTGGGTATCCTCTAACTATCCCCGAGTACCCGTGTCAAAGCGGGAGGCTCTTGGACCAGTGGCCATACATTTTTGCCCAGTGTCCTTTGCGATTTTAGCCTTTGATAAGTGTTTTGGAGCTAGAGTGCAATTCTCTAAGCGCAAACATCGGTTATAACATCGGCGAGCTGTCAATTCAATATGCATTTTTGACACAACACATACTGAATTGACAGCTTGCCGATGTTATAACCGATGTTTGCGCTTAGAGAATTGTATTCCTGCCTGCGTAACATGACAGAGGTGAGAGTGACACAGGTCACTTCTAAACGTCAAAGGTCACTGGGCACCTTAGTATGAAACCTATACCCACGACCTACAAAAAAAAAATTGTATAGGATGTTTAGATAAATGTCTCTAGTTCATGAATATACCTATATTTCGCATTAATGTAGACCATGGGATTCAGGCCAAAAACTAATAAAGAAAAATGTAATATTTTGGTACATTTTTTTACATTTTCGTACATTTAATGCATTCTCTTACATTTTGTACATTTTAGTACATTTTTGTACATTTTAGTACATTTTTGTAAATTTTAGTACATTTTAGTAAATTTTACTACATTTTAGTACATTTTAGTAAATTTTGTACATTTTAGTACATTTTGTTTTTGCACATTTTCGTACATTTTGTACATTTTTGGAAATTTTGTACATTTTAGTATTATAGTACATTTTGTACATTTTCCCATGGTTTAAAAAATAAATAACTACATAAAATGGAATATGGGTTAATACTAAACATTTTAAAACCTATTTGGTTTTTGTAAGAAAAAATTAGATAGCTGGGTCAGATTTCGCCCAATGACCTTTGAGTGAGATACTATGGAGATAACCGCCAATTTGACGTTTAGAAGTGACCTGTGGTAGCTCTCACCTCTGTCATGTTATACAGGCTGAACACTTTTAAATAATCTGTGGCTGAACTGCACCCTTTCTTTGAACCCCTATAAGTGGAACCGCTTCTGTGTGCGTGGATCGTGGATAATACATAAAGATATAACATACCTTCTAAAGGCACCAATTCATGACGATCCATAGTTAACCAGTAATCACTATAACAAAATATACATATCACTTCACACACCAACGTTAATTCATTCAAGTTCACTTTATTATTCAAACACTGATCGGAATTCTTCGCAAATTGTCCTTGATTTGAAATCGAGATTTAAAACTATTCAAGTTTTTTTACACTCACTAAACGGCTGCCTAAGAAAAAAAACAGATTTGTTTTTAATTTTGAAATATTAAATGGTTTACAATGGCAAAAAATATACTAATTATCGAAGATATTGTCACGATTTTTTCTAAATCCCTAATTTATTATCGAAAATAATAAAATAACATTTTTTAATGTTTTTTAATTATTAGTTAGTTTTTTTAAATCATGAATAATAATTTAATTTATTCACCAGTTTAGTTTTTAAATGTTTATTAGTTAATAATAAAGCCTTTAAATACAATAATATTGTAATGAATAAAATCACAAATGCGTCCAATCTGAACAACAACTGGACTATTAATGAGAAGTAAATAAATAGAATTATCAAATTAGTCACGTAATTAACAAAGTACCTACTTCTCTAGTTTAATGACAAATGCATTAGGAGATAAATTGATCGTGTGACTAAAATGCTTTGTGTCAATGTCTAGCCAGGAACACAATGGTTTAGTTTTTAAATTCCAGATTAGTTGCGAGAAAACTGAAAAATGATAAAAATTACAGATGAAAAATTGGAAATAATCGGAACGTCCAAAACATCCTAAGCATAATCCCGAATTTGCTAGTTGCGTTTTTAATTTGAATTCAAGCAGGAAATTATGGCTATTTTATTTTTAGTTAGGAAGTGTTCGGTTTTCATTGTTATGTGGAGTCTCAATAAAAAGAATAAAGAAAACTAAACAATATTTTGTTTTTTTTTTTTTTTAGTTTTGAAATTTATTAATAGGAAGATATAAAACAATAATTACAAATTGTTTGTAATTACAATTTACATGTTTTTATTTATTTATTATTTTATTTTGTAAATAATATTTGAAATAATGTTCTTTTTAAACGATTTTATTTAATTCTATAATATAATTTTTATGTAATTTTTTAGTGTCACTATTTTATGTATCTGTTGTAAATAAATTCTAAGTATTATAGGATAATAAAAAAAAGATTCATTTTTATGTAGAGGCTTATTATGATAAAGGCGTTTAAAAAGGGAAGCCCAAGATTATACAGGGTGAAATTGATATCATTAGCATCCTTTTCAACTAAGAGTCTACCCATCAAACTGAACAACTTTTACTATGGGAGCAAACCAATCAGAGCTATTAAAAAATCAGCTGTTGCATACATTTGAGTCGAGTAGGCACTGCAGTTTAGTATGGAAAAGCTGGTTTTTTAGTTGCTCCGATCGGTTTGCTCCCATAGTAAAAGATGTTCAGTTTGATGGGTAGACTCTTAGTTTAAAAGGATGCTAATGATATCAATTTCACCCTCTATATTATATACATTATGTTTTGTAAACCCACGACACGACTTAGACCGCGAAGAATAGATTTTTCTCGTTTTGATTAACCACTCGACAAAACAAGTGATATTTTGTGTGAATATGACAACAATCTGTAAAGTCGTTCAGAAGTAACACGATTAGGTACTAACAGACTCACTAACAATTTATAATGACATTTAATTATATTAAAGAAGATTACACGTCAGATCGTTATTGTTATAGAACCAGACTGCTCAAAATATTATGTTATCCAGGGTTGCCAGACGTTGAAAATTTTTCCTCGTACAATAAGCAAGAAAAACCTCTTACTTTGGCTATTATACCTCGTACATTCATCTAAACTGTGAAAAAACAAAGATTTAGGCATAAAACACAATTTAATTTTCGACTTATGATAGATTAAAAAAAAAATTGGCTGAAAACAAATTTTTAATTTTGTTTACAACGAAAAAAAGAGGATAAGAGCAGCTAATCCGAGGAACAAATCGAAGTGATGATCGGTTTCATGTGGATTTCCCGGCAAACTACAAACTAACCATAAACATCTGATAGTCTTTAATGGTTTAGATATTCATTTATTCAACAAATAGTCTCTTGCAATGGATAATCATGGCATAATTTCCTTCAAAGTCAAAACCTCGTACATATTTGTACGAGGTTGACATCATCCTCGTACCTCGTACGGGAGACCCCAAATCTCGTATTTGTACGAGGAACCTCGTACGTCTGGCAACCCTGATGTTATCTAACATGCTTCACAATCATGCGTGTGCATTCATTCCGATAAGTATTATACAAGGTGTTCAAGAAATCAACAAATGAACGAAAAACTTGAAAAGTATTTTCCATAATCTATAACTGGATAATATTTGCACACCGAGACGAATACAATTTATAACAAGCATCAAAAGTGTAAAAAGGGCGGTCTTATTAAACTAACTGTAAATATAAGAGCTCTCGGTACATCAAGATTCGAGAAAAAAATATTCGGCATTTTGCAGTTATGGGAAATCTTTTTCAAGGTAAGTATTCAGGGTTGATTATATTCACGAAAAATATTTTCTTTCTTTACCTTTTCTTTTTAATCTTTTCATCTCTGTTCTGTTTCTCTTATCTTTTTTTTATCTTTTCTAAATATTTGTATTTGAGTAACTTTCCCTAACGAATATGGGTCGTAAAAAAAGAGATTTTTTTTGACCTCCCATTGAAATTAGATCGTCTGATCGGTTCTTTGATACTGAAAGGTAAAAAAAAGTTGGTAATTTTTCGACCCATATTCCATGGGAAAGTTGTTCGGTTTTACTGTCTGAAAACTGAAGGGGATATTATCTGAATACCGTTGGCGCGCTCCATACAAACGAAGTTTGTAATTATATTTTTAATACTAAACCATTAAATTCAATGAAATTTTTCAGAAATAATCTTGAAACTAATCTCTATGCTTGTATTCAGTCAGATTTTCATTAAAATGTATAGTTTCTACATTGTTTCTGGAAACTATACTGAAAATACAACCAAACTTCGTTTGCATAACCGCCGCTCCCCCTTGAAAAAAATACCTTAAAATGTATAAAAGTTTTGTCTGAAGTCAAATGTGTAATAAATTATGGGGTTTTATAAAAACGACTCAGATAGTATCATTTATTTTTATTTAACGAGTTATTTAGTCATTTATTATTAATAAATTATAAAAAAGCAGCAACCCTAAAATAACTGTCAATGTTGTTTAGTAGGAGGTGATGTAAGCACAATGTTTTTTTTAAATATAAAAATGATAAAAACTAATAAATCATTATAAATAATAATAAATAAATAAATAACGCTCACAGGCACATACATTGTAATGATCCCAAGAAAGCACTATTTATAGGCTGTTTATTATGGAAACCATACAACAACGGCACAAACATATAAACATCCATGACCGAACCGGGATTCGAACCCAGGACCCTGGTTTGGCAGTCCGGCGTGGTAACCATTACACCAACCGGGTCGTCAAAAATATTCATTATAAAATAAACTAATGCCTACTTATAAAATAAACTAGTTTCTAGTGATCCATAGTCCATAATAAAAATAGAAGTACGGTTATACATTTTTTGGTATTATGTGCCAGATGTCCTTTATATTTGTTTGTAACACCTTTCTCTATGGGACCGATATCAAAATCGCGAAAAAAAAAAACTGTCCCATACATTTCGGTCGAGTTATGTTTGCAGTTTTGTATGGAACAGCTGACTTTTTTTTGCGATTTCAATGTTGGCTCCATAGTGAGTCAGTTGTATAGTTTGATAGTCTGAAGCAACCTTTTAAGACACAAACAGTTTTTTTTTACATCCTGTACCTCTCCCCTTGAACATGTTTTGGTGTATAAAATAAATAGAAGTGTATTTCTGTCGTGTTCACCTAGCTAGTTGATGTCGAGGGTCGACAATTCATAGATAAGTAAGTACTACATCAAATTAATAAAGTTTTATCTATGATAGTTTGTCTACTTATTATCACATAGACCTTCAACGCTGAGGTTAAGGTAATAAATAAAAACATTAATGTGATAAATGTAAATGGGACCAACTCGACGGTACGTCACCTTAGAACAGAAAATCCGGCCAAGTGCGAGTCGGGACTTTTACATGGGTCGTAGGTGATAAGTTGATAACCAGTATAAAATGATAATTAGTAAGTATGTAACTGAAGATCTTTTTACACCGGCAGTAGTTTTTTGAATATCTAAACTATTATAAAACTGTAACAGAAATGTGTCTGTACATTGAAGATATTTACAAAAAAAAAAAATTACTACATGGTTTTTGCCTGTCTCTGATTCCAAATCACTAATTTCTGGATTTTTTGTCCGTCTGTTTGTTTGTTTGTTTGTTTGTTTATTTGTTTGTTTGTTCGAGTATCACGCAAAAACTACTGAACCGATTTTGATGAAACTTTTTATGTTTGATAGCTTATCATCTGACTTAAAATCTGGTATATAATTTATGCGAACGAAGTCGCGGGTAAAAGCTCGTATAGAAATAAAACTATCCACGGGAGTGCCAGCTTGATCATTTTCCCGCCTTCTACACATTGTTTCTAGTGTTCATGATTTTTCTCAGATTTTATATGGCAATATTTTGTGTGAAATAGAGGTGGCGACACCAGTTTGTCCGAGTTTATTGAAAAAATTGTTTAACTGTACTAAGTTTCAGATTCATGTATCTTAACTACCGTCTCCGTGAAAAGTGCCTGTGACAGACAGACGGACAGACAACGAGGTGATCCATAAGTTTTGCCAATTTTGGTACCAAACTCTGATAATTCAAATCAGCCAAGAAATGCCAAATGCCGCAAAATCTACAATCTATCTATACATTTATACAGGGTGTAAACTTAAATCCGTTGCACGGAACAGGGTGTTTCAGACTATGTGACTAACTTTGATAGTCCACTTAAAAAACAATCAGCATAGGTATTAAAAAGGATCCTGTATGGAGGTGCTACTTGGGAATTTTCCTCCATTGAAAAGGGAAAATCTTCCACCAGGCTATGTGTGAAGCCTGGGGACCGACCGTGGTCCAACAGTTCTCTTAGTTGGACCTTGTATATAAGTATCGAATCTCTATGATTATTTCTCGTGCGCGATTTAGGTCTCGCATTCGATTGTGAACCTTATGTGTAGTAGGTTACGAGTTACGTATTTAGGATGAACGTTGTCTTTGTATGGAGCATATTTCCGAGAGCGACGGTATCGTCATCTGTTGGCATCTTTGCTATAACTTGTGGGTGTTGACATCCGTAGTAAGTACCCACAATATAATGTAGTTTAAAGGGACCAGTTCCCTATTGTTTGTTTGCTTAACCAAGTTCTTTACCAAATTATCTAGTAATGGAAGTCATTCGTAGGGTTCTCTTTAAAGTTTACTAGAGTCAGTCAAAAAAAATCTGGTCAGTCCTCTTCCTCTTTTGGTGAATCGGCTAAATATGGCGCAGGTCAAGAACCTGGCTGTTTACAAGACTTATTTATCAATAGATAAGTTTATCTATGAAGTATCGGGGTCGAACGAGTCTGTCTGTCTAGCATGTTTGCACTAATTATTGTACCTATACTTGACTTTATTTACCATGCAATTGATAGCTGAAACGTCTGAGCGAACTGTCAAACGGCTGTGAATACCGAATGTCTAAAATGTTTAGCTTCGCTCCAATCACGGTTCAGTGCAGATTTATTTAGCGCAATCAGGTCCCTACAGGTCTTAGTCATCAGATTACCTAAAAATTTTGATTTGATTTTGGAATTCCAGGGTGAAATTGATATTATTAGCATCCTTTTAAACTAAGAGTCTACCCATCAAACTGAACAACTTTTACTATGGCAGCAAACTGATCGGAGCAGCCTGGTTTAAGTGCCAGAACACCGATATTACCCATGTATTGTTTTTATGATGAATAAAATTAATTTAAAAAAAACTAAAAAAAATCTACTGTTGCATACATTTGAGTCGCGAACTCGCGCGTCGACATTGCAGTTTAGTATGGAACAGCTGATTTTTATTTGCTCCGTTCGGTTAGCTCCAATAGTAAAAGTTGTTCAGTTTGATGCGTAGACTCTTAGTTTAAAAGGATGCTAATGATATCAATTTCACCCTGTATAAATGGGACTGCGAGATAATGGTGTAGCTTGGGTTTCTGCCACCCGGGACACAGAAACCTACACAAGAAATAACGGAGCGAGCGAAGCGAGCTCGATATTTTTTTCCGCAACAAGTTTGTGGCCAGACATCTTTTCTATCCACGCATAAATAGAAACTTAGAGCGATCAAAGCGACCTCCACTTTTCTCTTCAATACAAATCGGTTAGAGCCAGACCTTTTTATAAAAAGTAACCTAAGTAAAAGCTATGGATCCAGCGAGGCAAGCTCTTCATTTTCAGCATCAGGTAGCTGCTTACTGTGCACTAGCTTAGCTGTGGTCAGAAATCCGAACTCTTTAGGTGTAGGTACAGTAATTAAAAAAGATACTTATAGCGAGCGACGCGAGCTCGACTTTTCTCTATTTTCCGCCCCCCCAGTAAAGTGCCGCCCGGGACATTTACCTACCCATGCCTAATGTTTTTCGATACTTTATTGATGCTATGCTAGACTCTCCTTCATCCATGAATCAATCAACTCGTACTCTTAGGTACCCACCTCTAAAGTTCAATAAATCATACTCATTTCTCGAGGCTGAACCAAAGTCAACGGTCTGCTATCTTAGGCCGGCACTGTTACGCAAGATAATGATTACATACATTGGGACTTTATGACAATGTTCCCTATTGGGGTTGTCAGAAACGTATCTACAACTATATGCGTGTCAAGGCGTTGTCAAGCCTTTCAAAAGTAATACCTATGTCAACAAGATAGACAGTCGAAGCTGTTAACACGCGAAAATATCATCGAACTCTGGGGTGAGAAGCTCTATCAAGCATAGATGAACTAAGAGATCTTATAATAAGTAAGGGGTCCCTTGTTTAAATTAAACTAGCGACCCGCCCCGGCTTCGCACGGGTGCAATGCTGATACTAATACAAATAAACCTTCCTCTTGAATCACTCTATCTATTTTAAAAAACCGCATCAAAATCCGTTGCGTTTAAAGATCTAAGCATACATCGGGACCGACAGCGGGAAACGACTTTGTTTTATACTATGTAGTGATGATAACAAAAAATTAAAATTAATGTTAAAATTCAACTTAGCTTATACATAATAACATATTTCTGTGGCATCTGAATAAATATATTATACTTATATACTTACATAACTATTGTTCTTATTTACCTACTTGAATGTTTACCGAATGTCGAGCCAAACAAGGCTTTGGTAATTTTTATGCTGTTTGGTTACTACCTTAGTTATACTCTAGTTTCATAGTTTAGTTCTCGAATTTTTGTATAAAAGTTGTCGTATTTGATATGAATACATACTTCTACTATGATGAACCCTATTAGGTACTAAGCATACCTACCTATCGTGGTCATTGTGGTTTAAGGGCAGATACTTTCAAATCGACCCGTTTTTGGTTGAGTCTTAAGACATGAAATAGTCGTTTTTTTAATCCAGAAAAAATATATGTTGTTGTTCAATGAACTGTTCTTGATTATTCTTAGGCTCAAAATACGACAGTTATTGGCCTCGATTCGGACTGTGCCACGACTTAACTAAATGTATTCCTGTCACTTTCTAAAATAAGATTAAGAAAAGAGACAGAAAACCATCGACCATTGACGTTAGTGACGTCAAAGTGACGTTACATGCCCAAAAACGCTTTAAATAAGATGGCGTACATTATGATGGCATCTTATTTTGCGCATTTAACGTCACTTTGACAACACTAAAGTCAGCTGATGGTTTTCTGTCTCTTTTCTTAATCTTATTTTAGAAAGTGACAGGAATACATTTAGTTAAGTTAAGTCGTGCGTGGTACAGAAGTGCGATTTTTGAAAATCATACGAGCGACTTAGCAGTAGAAAATGTCTAAATTACTATGGAGATTATGCATCTTTCTACTGCCAAGTCGCTCGTACGATTTTCAAAAATCGCACTTCAGTCCGAAAGTCCGAATCGGTACCATTACTTCTCGCTCATAAAACCGTGCAAAGCTAAAATAAGTTTATGATTATTTTTCAAGTTTTAATTAAAGATTATTAGCACTATAAATAAAGAAAAGTAATCAAAAAAATAGGAAATGACATAGTCTTTACATTATTCTGAGGCTAATACCCAAGAGAAAAAAATTAATTGAAGAGAAATACGTTTTTTTGCGATCAGTGGGATGGCTACTTGCATAATGCTTGTAAGAAAGAGACGCTTGCGCTGGGTTAACCTGGCCTTAAGAGCATTGGGCTCTTAGTACGGATGTTGTGGGTTCGATTCCCACGGGGGACACCTAGGGAAATATTACTGTGTGCGTTTTTCCCCAGTTGGTTAGGACATTGCAGGTTGAATCACCTGATTTTCTAAAAAGAAAGATGATTTCGTGCTTCGGATGGCATGTTAAGCCGTTAGTTATCTCTGGTGGTAGCAGTCGTTATATTAAAACCACGTCAGAGGTAAGGCGGTCTGAAAAACTCTGGGCTTGCTGCCCACACGATACGAAGAAGAAGTAAGTGCCTACTTATCTAAGGAACTACGTTACTACTAACTATCAACAGTAATAAAAAAAAATTGTTTAGGTCAAAGTATTGCTTAGGTAGGTAGTCATTTAGAATCTGAGTAGGTAAGTATAGGTATACAACGTGTTAATGAACAAGCGCAAAACCTCATACACCCCAACTGACTTATAATAAAATAATTAGATTGAAACTATAATTTCATTATTTTGATACTCAACATTTAAAGTTATTCGCATTTTAAGTTTTGAGGCAAAAATTATTTGTTATCATTTCAGCACTGAAAGAAAGTGCTAACGTACTCATGGATACATTTTTATAATCTTGTTTTGGTAGTAAGTAGGGTGAGTGTGCCCGCGCGGTGGGTTGACATCGGATTCAGTAAATTTTAAATTTTGCAAACAAATTATTTACTATTTTGAAAAAAAAAAAAAATCATGATAATTCGATTCTGCTCTCGATTCTAAACAAACTACTTTCTAGTTTTGCGTTAATTCATTAACACGTTGTAGGTATACAGGGTGTTACAAAAATTAAAATAAAAATATAAAACTTTCAAGGGGGTTGTTTAGACCATCAAACTGAACAACTTTCACTATGGGACCAACATCGAAATTGCAAAAAAAAAAAAATCTGCTGCCCCATACATTTAACTCGAGTAGATTTGTTGTTTAGTATGGAACATCAGATTTTTTTCGCGAATTCGATATTGGTCCCATAGTCAAAGTTGTTCAGTTTTATGGTTTAATTAAACCACCCCCTTAAATGTTTATTTGTATTTATGTAACACCCTGTATACCTTTTGAAATCAACTATTTTTAACCGACTTCAAAAAAGGAGGAGGTTTCTCAATTCGACCGTATATATATATATTTTTTTTTTATGTGTGTTCGCGAATAACTTCGTCGTTTATGAACCGATTTCGATGATTCTTTTTTTGTTGGAAAGGAGATATCCCAAGTGAGGTCCCATGATAAGGAAACCAGGATCTGATGATGGATCCCAGAGATATCGAGGGGAACCTTCGAAAATCGTAGTGCCGACTAGTGCGTTTGTTAATTCAAAGCACTACTATTAAATCGAACTAATGAATTTGCCACTGGAAATTGTGAAATAAACAAAATTTTAACAAAAAAATTAAAACCGCCTTCAAAAAACTAAAAAGTTAAAAAATAATATTGCAGCCGATGACTTTCCCGTTCGCATCATAAGAACATTAATTTGTTTTATAGAAGCCGGTGTCAAGCCAAGCCAAAAAATGCAAGCCCTGTCGCGAATCGTACCGGCTTGACAGCGACTTCAATAAAACAAATTAATGTTCTTATGATGCGAACGGGAAAGTCATCGGCTGCAATATTATTTTTTAACTTTTTATTCGGCACATCTCCGCAAATAAAAAATAGAATAGGCGACATCTATTTTTAAAAACAATAGTTTAAACAACACGTTTTCTCAATAAAATGCTAATTATAGATTAACCGACAAAATTGAAAACCCACTCGATTCTATTTTGGATCAAAAGAACAGAAGCTTTTTGATTTGGTAGAGTTATCTTACACGCGTATTGAACTTCGATTTAATTGCGCATTATGGTACGTTGAACTATTAGGTAATATTGTGTCTTAAACCTTAACAATAAGGACTGAAATCAATTGCAGCATTCGAAAATTTTAGGTTGTTATACGCGGATAAAAAAAACCGACTAACCTTTTGAAACTATTGACAGCCATAAAAAAAAAAAATATTTGAATTTAGAATTCAACATTCCACAATTAAAAACAAATCATAATCACCAAATTATGTCACATTTTGAATATCCATCATTTAACAAATCACAAATTAATATGAACTTTATCACGTCTCCTTTAGAGTTGAAACTGGTTTAGATTTAAAATGTAATATTTTTATTTAAAAAAAAATCTTTGTCATTAAAATCACTTCGAATTTCAACTCTATATAGTCGATTTTAGAGTTTAAATTAAATATTTAGTCCAAGAATAAATAGCTGGATTGTGGACACGCGTTTTCCGTTCTACAGCTATAACGATACTGTCAGTTGGTTTGTTATCGTTTTCGTAATCACTTGTAAAATTATTAAATCAACAAGGAAACACCATTCAAGACTTTATAATTCGGAGCGCGCTCATACTAAACGAAGTCTAGTTATATTTTCAGTACTAACAATTAAAGTCAACGAAAGAGCTTCGAACATTTCAGTATGGAAGCTGGCATACCTACTCTCCGCCATTTTGAAAAAATCACGATTTTGCGGCCACTGATGAAACATATGCCAATCGACAGGGAAAATAATTACAAACAGAAAATATACTTTGGTAAAATGACCTAAGTGGTATACTTTCGGAGATATAGGGGTTTGAAAATAAAAAAAAATAAAAACATTTTTTTCCACTAAAATTGACTTTTTTGATCAGGAATAGATCGGCAAAGCTCAGGATCGATCAGGATTTAATATAATTATATAATATTACTATAATAAATAATTTTTATTCATTAATTTACTAAGATAAATAAAATACCTACCTACAAGCAAGACAGCTACGAGCAAGACGGTTGTTGAAGCGGTGTTGCTAACCATTCCGGGAGGGATTTATACGTATTTACCTATGTATTAAATACTTGATCATCATCATCATCATCATCTCAGACGATGGACGTCACACTGCTGGACATAGGCCTCCTCAAGGATCGTCACAACGATCGGTCCTGCGGTGTCCTTATCGAACGGGTTCCCGCCGCCTTCATCAGGTCGTCGGTCCACCTTTTGGGGCCCCACGTAACCACTGCTGTTACCCGGGGTGCGGGGTGCGGGAGCTACCCACGCTGCGCTTTCCGGTATGCGATCGCCACTCAACGGCTCTTCGGCCCCATCGGCCAAATCGGTTCTGCGAGAAATGTGCCCCGCCCATTGCCATTTTAGTTTAGCATTTCTTTGAGCTATGTCTCAGCGGATATCTTCATTTCCGATTCGATCTTGCCGGGAAACTCCGAACATAGCCCGCCATTGCCGTTTGGGTGACTTTTAACCTTTTTATGAAGCCTTGAGAGAGCGACGACGTCTCAGTTCCGTATTTCATCTTGAGACACTGCGGTATTTGGGACGTGAAGAGACTACGTAGCTTTCCAACGCTGCCTTGCCGCGTCGGATTCAACAGTTGACCTCTTTCTCGAAATTGTATCTACCTAATTGGATAGGTTTGTCCCAGGTAAACATAATTGTCAACAACTTCAAGCGCAGAGAGGGTGGGTACACCATCGACATTTTACATGATCGTCCATGTTCATTATCATTTTGTCCGTAGGCTAAGAATAGCATCATCCCATTTCTTCCTCTGAGTGTCGTATATGGCGACTATGGGATCCACCAAGAGGTAGGCAGCAGTATCCTCTGAGTACACGCATTCAATCTAACTGAGATCGCCAACCCGCCTACTAAGGGTGGCTAGGGCCAACACAACCAAAACCAGGTTCCCATTCCCTAGCGGCCCTGCTATTCCTGGCTACGATAGCGGCCAAGGTAACGGCGAGGCAAGGTGCGCGAAGAATCTCCAGCAGAGATCCGGCTACCACAAGACCACAACCGACAACAGCTGCACCTGGTAATATGTAATACTCCTTCACAGCGGACCGAAGAGTCGCGCGCTCGACTCGAGGAAAAGCTGAGCAGGATACGTTGATTTATCTGAAGGCTGAAGAGTCCCTCTCTTCACTCGATAATCCTCAAATCCGGAAGCCTACTTTATTTCTGAGAGGGTGACCTAAAGTCCTGGGCCCCGGCATGGTACCGGGCTTATGGTTTACAAATCTCTTGTGAACAACTTGGAGGGGATCGTAAACGTATCGAATAGGGTGGTGTAACTTATACTCAAAATAACCAAGCGGTAAGACTATTCGTTAGAGGTTATACAGGTATACCAGGCCCCGAAATCAGATCAGAAATACGATGACCGGTAGGGATTATGTATGAGGGAGGAGCCATGTATAGTTCCAAAACACACTTCACAGCTGTTGTCATGTGAGACTTCAACGCAAAACTGAAATGGGCAAATGACGGTGGAGATCTACGAGTGGGACAATTAAAGGACGGCTTCGTGGAGGAAGAACTCTATGTGATGAAAACTCCTTCTTTATGAAGCGGGAGCACAGGAAATGAACCTGGATGAGCCCAACGGTACAAGAAATGAGATATACTTCATCATGTTGACGAAGAGGTAAAAATTCAATGTTTCTGTGTTGAACGCATTTAAAACTGGAAGCTATGATCGCAGATAAAAGTCAAACTTAAAAGATCTCGACAGCTGAAATCTACGCTCTGCCCAGTACCGATCCAAATGTAAAACCCCTGTAGTTTTCAGCTCGAACTTCAAAATCGTTTTGATTGCGTGGTGACGATTACAGCGACGAGCTTTTGGAACTGTCTATGCGTCGGATCCAAGTTCTTTAAGACCCGCCCTACAAATAGAAACAAGAATCACTCAAACCCTACTCTTAAGCTCATGGAGGAAAGGAAAAATGATTATGCAGCCCTCAGATGATCTGAATGAGAACCGGCAGCACAATAGGCAGATTTCAAAGTCCGTGACTTCGTCGGTTCAACAAAGGCCCCAAAGTCTTCGCAAAGGATCTGTCGATTATCAAAGGCAGCAAAATTGAAGACCGAAGATGGCAGGATCTATCGTCCAAGCTACAGCTTCTGAGAGAGGTTGACAAATTATATGGACAGTTATACACGTCAACACGGAGACTCACTAAAAATCTGGATAACGACCCAAGAGAAAGAGAGAGATATGAACCCTGCACTATACCGGAGATATCCCGGACATCAGCATGTACTCGATTAGTATGGCTCTCAAGCAGATAAAGAATAACAAGGTGCCGAAACTGAGGCCCTTCAGAAACTGCTCAATTACGTCATACTCGAGGAAAAAACGCCGCAGGGTTGTGGTTTTTCTTAAAAACGGGCGTTAATGTTCTGCTGAAGAAGTATAGGCCCATATCGCTTCTTAGCAATGTCTCTACGAGGATAATAAGCTGTTTTTGAGAGTCATTACAAACCGTCTCGCGCGAGTTTGATGATTTAAAGCCTCCCGAGCAAGCCAGCCCCCTTACCCGCACTTTCGATCTTCACTATATCGCCACTGTTTCAGTCCGCACTTCATTGTAATAGAGTTGAAATTGGAACGAAAACATTCACGCAAAAGTTCGAATCGAATGTGCGGGTAGACCCTCGGGTTCCGAAAAGGGTTCAGTACCACATGCATAATGTTCCAGCAGGTTATTCGGTTTTTTTTAATGTATGGTTTTGTTATCGACCTAAATCCTGTCCTCAGGATGAAGATGGGGTCGAAGATGTAGCGAGCTTACCCAGAAGATGCCTATTCACTCGTACTTTAAAGGAATTCGGGTTGTAAGTGCTCGGAAATACTGACGCAGGCAAGGCATTCCACTCCTTGGCTGTGCGCATTATAAAAGATTCAGAAAGACGCTTGGTATATATTTCGGATGTCAACCAAGAAGGGGTGATATCCTGCGGTGCGCCTGGAAGTCCGATAGTAAGGTAAGGTAAGGTAAGGTAAGGTAAGGTGTAAGGTGGGATGAGCTCATGTAGCTCTTGGGCACACTCACCGAAGTACAATCTGTAGAAGACCGACAACAGGCCACTTCTGCAGTGGTGGGCTAGGCTATGAAGCTTGGTCTCCACCAGCTTACTGTCGCCAATAAGACCCCCTCAACCGAGTCAAGTGCAGCAAGTTGATACTTAGCTGAGCCATCCCACAGGTGGCCGCAGTACTCCATACATGATCGGACCTGAGCTTTATACAACATTAAGAGCTGTCCAGGAATGAAGTACCGCTTCACCTTGTCTAAGAGAGAGGCGATACAGGCGTGTTAGAACAGGAGACAACTCAAGCGTACAATATCTCAGCACTCTTGCAGGAATACCATCAGGACCACTGACCTTATTCACATCCAGACTACGCAATGCTCTGCAGACCTCTTTTGTATGTATTGTGATCTCCGGCATCGAAGAATCACAACGAGAGATGGTTGGTGGCTGTTTGGCACCAGCATCCAGACGTGAATTGCTCGCAAACAGAGAAGCAAATAAATTAGCTTTCTCATTTGCGGTGTGAGCCAGCGACCCATCAGGTTTCTGCATGGGAGGCAAAGTGGGACGGCAGAAATTGTATTCGACCGATTTTGAAAGGGACCAGAACTGTTTACTACCAGAAGGGTAGGATGCCAGTCTGGCTCCAATGCGGCTGACATGATCGAATAAAGCCTTCCGGATCACCCGTTTGCAGACTTAAAGGCCCTCTTCTTCGAACCCTACGAGCTCTAACTTTGCGGTCGCGAGCTTGGACCCATGCTTGGTAGGCGGATTCCTTTTTAGCCTCAGCGCGGGCACAATCCGCATTGTACCAAGGTTGGGCTTTGTGACCGAGTGCGATGTTGGAGAATGGAATTTAATATTCCATTCCCTGTCGTATCACGTCCTCAACCACATCAGCAGAACTGGCAGGGTCACTCGGTAAAAAACACACTTGCCGCCACGGGTATGACGCAAAGAAGTGCCGCATCTCATCCCAATCTGCCGACCCGTCTCGCCAAAATCGCCTCGTGCCCTTAGGGCTGTTATCGGGAGGAGAGCATATCAACACGGATTTCACCAGACAGTGATCGGACGTTCCCAGTGGGGCAGAGACCGATACTGAGTGCCTGTCTGGATCTGATGTCAGCAGAAGGTCCAAAGAATTGGGCGTATGGCCATCAACATCCAGTACCCGCGTTGCTTAATTCACCAGCTGGTTGAGATCTAGCGATAGTGAAAACTTGCACGCCACTCTTCCAGCATGGTCAGTTTTTTGGAATGGGGACAGCTATGGTGGGCTTTTTTAGCCTCAGCGCGAGCACAATCCGCATTGTACCAAGGTTGGGCTTTGTGACCGAGTGAGATGTCGGAGAAAGGAATATAATAATCCATTCCCTGTCGTATCACGTCCGCAACCGCATCAGCCGAACGAGCAGGGTCACTCGAAGAAAAACACACTTGCCGCCACGGGTAAGACGAAAAGAAATGCCGCATCTCATCCCAATCTGCCGACCCGTATCGCCAGACTCGCCTCGTGCCCTTAGGGCTGTCATCGGGAGGAGAGAAGATCGACACGGATTTCACCAGACAGTGATCGGACGTTCCCAGCGGGGCAGAGACCTATACTGAGTGCCTGTCTGGATCTGAAGTCAGCAGAAGGTCCAAACAAATGGGCGTATGACCATCAACATCCGGTACCCGCGTTGCTTGATTCACCAGCTGGGTGAGATCTAGCGATAATGCAAACTTGCGCGCCTCTCTCCCAGCATGGTCAGTTAACTGGAACGGGAACAGCCACTCGCTATGGTGGGCATTGAAGTCCCCCAGAAAAAAAAGCTCCGCCGTTGGATAGCTTCGTTGGGCTGTCTCTGCCGTCTCAGTGAGATACTCCATGAGCCTGGTTGTCTCCTTGTCACAGTCGTGCGATCGATAAACACCGACGTAGAGAGATTTCTCCATTCCGGTGTCCACCAAAAGCCATAGTACTGAGAACCCGGAATCTTCAAAGCAACGGAGACGCCGACAGCAAATGTCGTCGCGAACATATACACAGACCCCAGCTCGCCTCTTGAACTTATGTTCCAAAGAGTATCCTGGGTAGTTGAGGTACGCCGTATCAGATGGGGTTGCTATCTGCGTCTCCGTTAAAAAGAATAGGTGTGGCCTCTCGGTTTCGAGGTGGTGATGGACCGGATCGAGATTTGAGTGCAGACCTCGTATGTTACTGAGGTGTACTTTGAGTGGGAGGAAGTGCAGCCGTTGTTAAACCTTTTTCTTTTTGGTAACTTCATTAACTTCATTATTTTTCGTAGAGTGGTGGAGACGTGGAAAAAAAGTCGAAACGCTACTCAGGTACCCTAGAAGACCCCTTGGGCTCGACTGACTGGAGAGAAACTCATTTGGAGACTGCGGGGACGCCCGGACCCCCCCCGCAATGGCCACCGGGTCCTCCCTTCCGGTCGCCAACTGGCACGGTGGAGCATTGCGGGATTTTTCGCTAGTTGTGTGGGGCAGTCTTTCACACGTGGCTAGCGCACTACTTAGGCCCCGTACTAACCACGGTCAGCCAACGACTATCACCGTGCTTCGGATCCCGCTACCCTCCAAAATGAGTTGCCCGGTACAGTGTTGCTCAGAGGCCAAGACCGGTTCCGAGCAGCGCAACTGACTTTTTCCCACACCCCCATGGATGTAAAATTAAATGGGACACTCACTGAAAGGGGTGCTTCAGACCATAAAACTGAACAACTTTTAGTACGGGACCAACACAGAAATCTCGAAAAAAAAAACTTTTTTTTTTAAAGGATTTTCTTTTTTTTTTTTTTTTTTATTTATTACCAAAAATACAAATTTAATGCAGTACATAGATATAAACACCACTTAAACTACGAGGGTTTGAATGTGATGAGTGTAGTCATTCTGCGGTTGCCGTTAGTACAATTTTACTTACGAACTAGACAAGTAGGTACATTATAGTTAAAAACAACACGATTCCGGCTGTCCTCCCATACGACTAAAATCGCAATTGTTTATTTGTATTAATAAATAATGACACATACTTAATCATAACCGTGACAGAAAGTAATTTTTTAGTTTATGTTTGATATTTTTATTGGTTATGGAGTCGCGCAAGTCGGTAGGTAGGGAATTAACCAGCCGCGGGATTAGGTAGGAGCTCGTGCGCTCGCCGTAGCAGTTACTTGCATGCGGCGTAACCAGTTTACTTTTTGCTATTTGTCGCGTGTATATAGAGTGTTCTATTTTGTGTTGAATACTATAATTAAAAAATTGTTCCTTGAGTAGGTTAAAGTTTACTTTGTCATGAACGGGAAGGGTTTTACAATAATTAAATAGTTTCGTATAATCATTTGAACATTCGAGTCTAATATGCAATGGAACTATTAACTTTAGCAATCTTTTTTGTAAACTAAATATTGAGTCTAAATATGTTTTATAGGTCCGTCCATAGCTTGAGATTCCATAAGAAACTATTGAGTCTATGAATGCATTGAATAACAAAAGTCTTGTTTTAAACGGGAGTCGATTTTTAATCACATAGAAACATGCTAGAAGCGCGCGAAGCTTATCACAGATTCGTTCTATGTGAGGGCCCCAGTTGAATCGGTTGTCTATCATCAAACCAAGATACATATGGGTGTTAACGTACTCAATAGTCGGACAGTTACATGTGCGGGGTTTATTATGTAGGCAGGAATGAGAGTGTGCTACGAGACTACCGGCACATGAGCCTCTTAGGTGTGAAGACTTTATGTGAATCAGTTTGGTTTTTTGGGCATTGAGAACCAGTCCTGCGTCGTGGCACCACATATTGAGGCTATCAAAGTCTACTTGGAGTCGAGTGAGTGCGTCACTGGCGTCTTTGCCGGCAATGAGAAGGCACGTATCATCCGCGTATTGATATGACGCACAGTGTTTCAGCACTGAGTTCATATCATTTACATAGGCCAGAAAATGCAAAGGTCCTAGCACGGAACCCTGTGCTGTGCCCTGGGTAATAGAGATGGCGTTACTAAGATTACCAGCAATTTTAACGTAGTAAGTGCGATTTTTCAGGTAGTCCTTACACCAATTCAGAATGGGTCCCCTAATACCAGTGTTATCGAGCCTCGTTAGAAGCTCACTATGGTCCAAAGTATCAAAAGCCCGAGAGAAGTCTATGAAGAGAGCCATAACATGGTTTCTATCATTAATAAGTTGGTTTATGTTGTCTGTGAATTTCGATAGAAGGGCGGTCGTACTTTTATTTTGTTGAAAACCAAATTGGTTTTCATTAATGATAGAATTTTTTTGGTAGAAATCGTGTATCTGTTCGCAGACAAATTTCTCTATTATTTTGTCGACAGTCGACAATAGGGTTATCGGTCGGTAATCGGTTACACGATCGCGCTTGCCCTTTTTAAAGACTGGTCTAACGCACCCTATTTTCAAGCCATCTGGGTATTCGCCGGTTCGTATGCTAGTATTGATTAAATTAGCAATCACCGACGCTTTTAAACTGCTAACATAACTAGACTGAAATGTATGGGACAGCAGATTTTGTTTTTGCTATTTCGATATTGGCCCCATTGAGAAAGTTATTCAGTTTGATGGTCTGAAGCACCCCTTTAAGTAAGTGTCCCATTTAATTTTACACCCTGTCTAAAAGATCGAAGAGTAAAATATATGCTTCTTTGCTTGGTGTCCTACTGCAGCGAGGTGCAAGGCAGAGAGACATTATATTATGTCCTAAACTGTTCAGCTGCGCTGTGAAGATGTTTTCAATGTTCTGACCTGGAAAGAGCTAGACATCAACATATACGGCGAGTAGATCAGTCACATCTGGTTTACCGATGGTAAATAAACCAAGCAACAAGGCAGATTATACTCTTTTCCATCTTCTGTATAACGCCCCGGACCGTATGTTATGTATGTGATCCAAGGTGCTGAATCCTTTTCGGAACCCGGCTTATTCGCGAGGCTGGAAGTAATTGAACTTGCGTGCGAGACGGTTTGTAATGAATCTCGGTACAGTTTATACTCATAGACATGCAGGCTAAGAAGCGAAATGGTCTTCAGCAAGACATTGTCGCTCTTTTTGAGGAAGGGCACCTCTAGACTTCTGTTCCATGCCTGCGGCGTTGCTCCCTCGAGTATGACGTTCCTAAACGATATTTCCGAAGGATCGGTACCCGCCTTCCAGAGCTCGGCCGTAATCCCGTCATCACACAGCGCCTTATTTATTTATTTGTATTTATTTATTTAACAAATGTATTACATTGTATTACAGCCTTGTTGTTCATTTGCTGTTTGGGAGCCATACTAATCTCGTACGTCCGGGATATCTTTGGTATAGTGCCAGGTCAATCTAGATCTATGGTTGTTATCTAGATTTTTAGCGGGTCTCCGTGTTGACGTGTATATCTGTCCAAAGGATTTCTCAACCTCTCTAAGAAGCTTACGCTTGGACGATAATGATCCTGCCATCTTCGGTCTTCAATTTTGCTAGCTGGCTTAGGCCAATAAACAGATCCCTTGCGAAGATTTTGGAGCCTCTGTTCCGCTCTATAGCATCCCTAATGTAGGCTCGGTGATCATAAGTTACGGACTTCAAAATCTGCCTATCGTGCTGCCTAGCTTCCGATTTTAAATGCGCTTAACACAGAAACATTATCGAATTTTTACTTCTTCGTCAACATGATGAAGTCTATCTCAATTCGTATACCGATTGTGCTCATCCAGGTTCATTTCCTGTGCTCACGCTTCATAAAGAAGGAGTTTTCATCACAAAGAGTTCCTTCTCCATGAAGCCGTCCATTAGTTGGCCCCGTTAATTCCGTCGTCAAACATCAAAATAATTAACCCACTTTTGCGTCATTTGCCCAGTTTTGCGTTGAAGTCTCACATGACAACTGTGAAGTGTGCTTTGGAACTATAAATGGCTCTAGAGACATCCTCCCCATACATAGACCCTGCCTCGTCATCATATTTCTGTTCTTATGTCGGGGCCCAGGTATACCTGTATAACCTTTAATGAATACTGTACGAGATTTGTGGAACATTAACCCGGCACCGTGTTGGGGCCCGAGACTTTAGGTCGCCCTCTCGGAAATAAAGTAGGCTTCCGGATTTAAGGATTTTCGAGTCTCTCCCTCTTTTCCCCTCTTTTCGGACTTCACATAATCCAACGATATTCCAACGTATCCTGCTCAGCTTTTCCTCGATTTCAGCGCGCGACTCGTCGGTCCGCTGTGACGAATGTTATAATATATTAGCAGGTGCAGCTTTTGTCGGTTGTGGTGGCGGGAAGAGTCTCTGCCGGAGACTCTTCGCGCACCCTGCCCCGCCGTTACCTTGACTGCTACCGTAGCCAGGAATAGCAGGGCCGCCAGGGAATGGGAACCTGGTTTTGGTTGCGTTGGCCCTGGCCACGGTTGGCGGGCGGGTTGGCAATCGCAGTTGGATTGAATGTGTGTACTCAGAGGATGGTGCTGCCCATCTTTTGGTGGATCCCTTAGTTGCCTTTTACGACACTCAGAGGAAGAAATGGGATGATGCTATTCTTAGCCTACGGGCATAATGAAAATGAACATGGACGATCATGTAAAATGTATGCAGTGTACCCTCTCTGCACTTGAAGCTGTTTACAATTATGTTTACCTGGAACGAAACTATCCAATTAGATGGTTACAATTTCGAGAAAGAGGTCAACCTGTCGAATCCGACTAGGCAAGGCAGCTACGTATTCTTTTCACGTCCCAAGTTCCGCAGTGTCTCAAGACGAAATTCTTTGACCAGTGTGTATCGCCAGTGATGAAATACCGAACTAAGACGACGTCTCGCTCACTCAAGACCTCATAATAAGGATGAAAGTCACCCAAAAGGCAATGGAGAGGGCTATGTTCGGAGTTTCCCTGCGAGATCGAATCAGAAATGAAGAGATGAAATACGGAACTGAGACGTCGTCGCGCTCTCAAGCCTTCATAAAAAGTTTGAAAGTCACCCAAACGGCAATGGCGGGCTATGTTTAGAGTTTCCCGGCAAGATCGAATCGAAAATGAAGAGATCCGCTGGGACATAGCCCAAAGAATTGCTAAACTAAAGTGGCAATGGGCGGGGCACATTTCTCGCAGAACCGATATGGCCGATGGAGCCGAAGAGTCGTTGAGTGGCGATCGCATACCGGAAAGCGCAGCGTGGGTAGTAGCTCCCGAACCCCGCACCCCGGGTAACAGCAGTGGGTAGGTGAGGCCCCAAAAGGTGGACTGACGATCTGATGAAGGCGGCGGGAACCCGTTCGATAAGGACACCGCAGTACCGATCGTTGTGACGATCCTTGGGGAGGCCTATGTCCAGCAGTGTGACGTCCATCGGCTGAGATGATGATGATGATGATCAAGTATTTAATACATAGGTAAATACGTATAAATCCCTCTCGGAATGGTTAGCAACACTGCTACAACAACCGTCTTGCTTGTAGCTCTGTCTTGCTTGTAGGTAGGTATTTTATTTATCTTAGTAAATGAATAAAACTTATTTATAATAATAATATGATATAATTATATTAAGTCCTGATCGATCCTGAGCTTCGCCTGATCAAAAAAGTCAATTCGGGTGGAAAAAAATGTTTTTATTTTTTTTAATTTTCAAACCCCTATATCTCCGAAAGTATACCACTTAGGTCATTTTACCAAAGTATATTTTCTATTTGTAATCATTTTCCCTGTCGATTGGCATATGTTTCATCAGTGGCCGCAAAATCGTGATTTTTTCAAAATGGCGGACAGTAGGTATGCCACTAAGGCAGGTTGCTCTTTTCGGAAACAATCTAGAAACTAATCTCCAAAGATTTCCATACTAATCTTAAATTAATCCTAGAATTGAAACAACATTTTAACAAACATTTTATAACATTCAAATTGAAAATATAACCAGACTTCGTTTGTATGGAGCGCGCTTTGAATGATATCCCCTTAAATTATAGAATAGCCCAGTCATTTTACGGTTTGACCCGGGACTAATTAATAACTGCTATTTTTTTTCAGTATAATATTTAAGAGCCAATTTGATTACGAACAAAAAAAAAATTACGTTACCAACAGCATTTAATTTCGTTCTAAAAAACTAGATGGTACCTACATTTTTTATACACATTTTTAAAGCTTTACCATTATACATAGGTACTGCAATGCAATGGTAATACAGGGTGTTTGGTGCATCGTTGGCCAAATTGAAATGGTGGATAGGAGGGGTCGTTCGCTATCTCGCCAAGTCCCCAAAAAAAATCTTTTTAGGTTAATTTTATTTGGGGTTTTCTCAAAAAAGTCCGAAAACATTTAAGCTTGAATTAAAAAAAAAGTTGTAGGTAAAACCTCCATTTTTTATTTTTATTTTAATGTCCAATGTTGTACGGTTTTACTGAAATTAAAATTACCTACATTGATGCGACCTCTAGTTTTTTTTTATTGACCTTAACTTTTTTTGGAAGCGGAAAAGTAAAATTTTAAACTCAACTTTGAATTATAATTAAAAAAAAAACTAAAAGCGTTCGAGTTCTTCTGATTTATTAAAAACTTCTCTAGTCTATCTTCTTTCTAACGATATCCGATTTTATGATATTTTCTTTTCATTCTCGGGAATGCAGGTTTCCTCACGATGTTTTCCTTCACCACCGAGCTAGTAAATGATAAATACAACCGACCGTACATACATTCCAAAGAACTTAGTGGTACAGGCCAGGAATCGAACCGAAGCCTCATGATTGAGGCGCTAGCTCTTTTCCGTATGGGCTGATTTTCTGATTTCTTACAATTTTAACTAGCATTTGCATACGTACAAATCATTGCTCACAATATAACATAAGGCGTAACATACCTAATTTTCCTTATCGTTTTTAAGAAATCGTGTAAAGTAGAACATATTCTGTAGGTATACGAAATAGTAATCGAGAAGTATTGTCAATTGTCCAAACAATCCGTGTTGGATGTGTGATCATTTCTGTGGTAGTTGGTGGATGTTAGTGTGGTGTTACATCTTCTACTTTCAGAATAGAAAACAAACAGAATTTTCGGAATAGAAGTCGCCAACATTTCTTCATCATAAAGCCTAAAACGAAATACCTACTTACTTAATAATATGATTGGCTGATCCAGATAACCATAACGCAGCAACAATGTTAATTAGGTACATTACTTCGCATTGCGTCGCTTTTATTTAGGGTTCCGTACACAAAGGGTGAAAACGGGACCCTATTACTAAGCCTACGTTGTCCGTCCGTCCGTCCGTCCGTCCGTCTGTCCTACCTATTTAGTTTAAATTTTCACAGAATGTGCGTTATTACGGCGGATTTGTTAACAAATAATAAAAATATCTGAAAAATAAAAATTAAGGGGGGTCGTTATTCATTCAATTCATTTATTGCTTTCATGTACAGTATTGGAGCTCTTATTATAATATGATTAGGTATGAGTAGGTACATGAACCCTGTTGATTAGGGCATAGCAAATAAACAGAAAAAAAATTACTTGAAGCAAGTAATATTATTTTTTAGGATTGCGATATAAGGAAACTCGAAAATGTCTTCGTTTGAAATATAAAATCGAACAAGAAGAGATTGAGGAATGCGGAGCCTCGTGGCAGGCAAAAATGCGACGCGCGAAACCACGCGAGACGTGTGCTCGGGTCAGTTCCTGCAACGTGACTCTTTTTTATTTTTTAGTTCTTTTGAAGGCGGTTTCAATTTAAGTGTATTCCAGAAGGACTAGCGTAGGATATAAGCACTTGACTAGGTCCGTTAATCCGTGCCTTTTCTCTCAATCTGTATGCGCTAAGTGAAAGAGAGAAGATGCGTTGACGCGCCACACAGTAGTAGGTATAATTTATGTATAAGTTGATAAATGAGGCCCATCCTTTTGTTCGTTCGTGAACCTGCTATAACTGCACTCTCAAAAAGATAGTCGCACTTCACTCTCGCCGAGAATTCTCGCCGAGAACTCGCGGCAAGAACTTTCAAGGAAAATTACTATGGCTTATGATGCCACGAGAACAATGAAGGGCATCCACACTCTCGTTCTCGGTCTGTCTCGCCCGTTCTCGGCGAGAATGAAGAGCCGGCATTAAAATTGTATTTCTTACTTTTATGTGTTTTTGTCATATCCGGCGTAATGTGCATATAACGCGAAAAAAATAAGTATGTATACTCCGTTCAGGAATTCGAGCGACAAAATGTAAACAAAGAAACGTCACTGTCAAAGTGACATTACGTGGTCAGAAACCTTTGATGCATTTTTTAAGAATAGAATTATGTCGGCACGGCATATAATAAATTGCGTTGATATTAAAAATTTATTGTCTATCTATAAATAATAAAAACAATCGTGACAATTTGAATGACATTTTTAAATTATGTTATGTAAGCCCGCTACTCTGTCTGTGTGGGCTTTTTGTGCTATGCGTAGCATCCGCGCATAGCGTACGGACTTAGACGAAGGTATTAAACAATCAAGAGACGCGTTTACGTTATTGTGTACAATAAAAAATCTTTTTCATTAAGAACTTTGTTAAAACGAACCAAAGGGCTAAAATATCTGATTGTTGCCAGACTACGAAATAAAATATTTACAGTCACGCTTTCTTTTTATCTAAAATAAATTATTACTTGCGTTTTTTAAAATTATTTTCCATACAAAATTAACATATCATTTGTCGTAATCCTTTGCGAGTAGAATAGATAATTTACTGTTATTCATTCCGGAGATAAGTTTTCTTCCGTCTCGAGATTGTATTTTCTACACTGGTATCACCGTTGTTTACATTTTTGTCGCTCGAATTCCCGAATGGAGATTAGGTAGGCAGGTTGTAGATAATAAGTTAGGTACTTTTGCTCTACACATTTGCGCAGCAGCAAAGTCTAGAAATTAGATAGGTAAGTAGTAGGTACCTATTGATCCTGTGCTCTTATTGGAAAATCTGTAGATAGTTATACATACATTTGAGTCGGTAAGGTACAGCAGATTTGTATAAATAAATAAATAAATAAATAACGCTCACAGGCACATACATTGTAATGATCCCAAGAAAGCACTATTAATAGGCTGTTTATTATGGAAACCATACAACAACGGCACAAACATGTAAACATCCATGACCGAACCGGGATTCGAACCCAGGACCCTGGTTTGGCAGTCCGGCGTGGTAACCATTACACCAACCGGGTCGTCATGAAACAACAGATTTTTTTTATGGCAGGCTCCATAGTGAAAGTTGTTCAGTTTGAAGGTCTGAGTTCACCGTTTCAGTCTGCGTAGGGGTGTCCCTTGTATCTATGACAAGCAAGGCTAAAGCAATCAAGCAAAATAAACAAACACATCAGAAAGGGGACTCCACCCCGCCCATCTCTACGATTGGCTAACTACATTCCCCCATCGACCAATCAGAGCACGAATCCGCAACCGTGTTCGAAATTTAAATAATTCGATTTAATAAATGTCAGTATTATTCTGATAGTGGCAGTGGCAACAACTCTTGTACAGTTAATAGAAAAAGAAATTAATTTAAAATATACTTTGTGTGATTTTGTAGTGTTCGTGATTTCGTGTTGTGTGACAAAGTTGCAAGTTACAAATTGTTTTTATGCCAACCGTGACCGACGTAGGAAATAACGGTAAGACGTTATTTAGAAAAACCGGCCAAGTGCGAGTCGGACTCGCGCTTGGAGGGCTCCGTACCACCATACAATATAAAAAAAAAAATCTCCGGTATCTTTAGCGCAAGTCCGACACACACTTGACCAATTTATTTTATTTTTTGTATTACCTTAGATTATGCACTATATTCATTTGAAGTTTGACGCTTATATGTATCGCCGTGTTGACGATAGAGCACAAACTAAAAACCTTGAAAAAAACACGTTTCTTGAATGGGAACCCCCTTATTTTTTTGCTTTAATTAATTTTTACTCAAAATTAATTAAAAAAAAATTCTAAATAATCCTACTAATGGATGGATGGATGTTTGTTCCGCTTTCACGCAAAAACTGCTGACTGAACGGATTTTGATTAAATTTGGCGTACAGATAGACCATTACCTGGATTAACATATAGGGTACTTTTTATCCGGGTAACGTAGACGAAGTTGCGGGCAACAGCTAGTAACACATATTTTGTAAAAATTAAAACTCGCTACATAAAACGATACAGCCTTTTAGAGCTAAGACAGATGGACGGTGAACGTAGGCTTATGATTATGATCCAGTTGGTACCATCTGGATAAAGAAATTCAGGAACCCAAAAAAAGATCCTAATTACTGATGGTCTTTTCTATTATACCCTTAGAATATACAAATAAACTTTAAATTGGTAGGCAGATATAGCATATGCTCACGACTATATTCTCCGAGGGGGTAGTCAGAGATATTCTGAAACTTCAGAACATCCACGTTTCACTAGTAGTACCGAAACTCTGTCCAGTGTGACGGGGAGTGAGCCCGTCGCCACTTGTAATGGACAGTAGGTACAATACATGCCTCGAAATTGAAGCATGCAGGTTTCCTCACGATGTTTTCCTTCACCGAAAAGCCAGTGATGTTACAAATCGTACATGAATTCCGAAAAACTCAAAAAGGCTTAGGCAGATATATACCTACTTAAATCAACGGGCAAAGATTCTGAGCCCCCTATACAATCAGACAAGTGAGTGTAGAACTGGCGTTTTGAAGGTTCCATACAAACTTAATATGTACAAACGTATTAGATACTAACTGCAAATGCAGTAATCGCAAAAATGGAATCTACCTATATTTACTTTGAGAATTTACTACTTTCTACTTTTTGTCAAAATCAAAATCTGAATTTTCATGCAAAATAGATAGATAGATTCACATAGATAGATTTTTGCCGTCATTTTGTGACTCCACCGCGTCGGAAGGTGTTCCGTTCCGAGAAGATGCGGCCAGAAACTCTACAACACACATCTTTAAACAAAACAAAATGTACAAAGTACAATTAAAATACAATATTGCATTACATAGTGTAAAATTGTCAAAACCAGACATTTTGGTCATTCAAATAATCATCGAGTTTATAGTAACCTTTTTTACAGCGAACTCGTAAGTTTAGAATATCCTCTAGTATCTTATTATAATAGCGTAGGTATACAGTGCCCGATGGAAGATGTATTGACCTTACTGAGTCGAAAATGTGGGAATACTAATTTATATCTATTTCTTGTATTGTAATTATGCACGTCACTGTTTTTGATACATGCAATGTCAAACACAAACACCCAAGTAATACTTAAGGGGGTGCTTCAGACCATTAATCTGAACAACTTTCACTATGGAGCCAACGTCGAGAAAAAATAAAAAAAATCTGCCTTCCCATACATTTGAGTCGAGACAGTACTGCAGTTTTGTATGAAAGAACGTATTTTTTTTTCTCGATTTCGATGTTGGCTCCATTGTGAAAGTTGTTCAGTTTGATGGTCTGCAGCACCCCCTTATGTATTACTAGGGTGTTTTGTTACATCCTGTACATAATTCACTACATAGTATAAAACAAAGTCGCTGCCCGCTGTCTGTCCCTATGTATGCTTAGATCTTTAAAACTACGCAACGGATTTTGATGCGGTTTTTTTAAATAGATAGAGTGATTCAAGAGGAAGGTTTATATGTATATAGTACATGCATTGTATCAGCATTGCACCCGTGCGAAGCCGGGGCGGGTCGCTAGTTTAAACTATAATAAAACTGTAACAGAAGTGTGTCTGTACATTGAAGATATTTACAAAAAAAAGATTACGATATGATTTTTAGATGTCCCTGATTCCAAATCACCAATTTTTGGATTTTTTGTCTGTCTGTTTGTTTGTTTGTTTGTTTGTTCGTTCGTTTGTTTGTTTGTTTGTTTGGGTGTTTGTTTGTTCGAGTATCACGCAAAAACTACTGAACCGATTTTGATGAAACTTTTTTTGTTTGATAGCTTATCATCTGACTTAAAATCTGGTATATAATTTATGCGGACGAAGTCGCGGGTAAAAGCTCGTTATTAATAAAATTCTTAACCACCTATCGCTACCTAATCGACATTACGAATAAGAATGTTTAGAAATGTAAATCAAGCTCAAAAAGTGACCCCAAAAAAAGTACACAGTGTTCGAAATTTGTTCCTTAAAAACTACACCTTGCCGCCAAAACTCATACAAAATGTCATTTTTCAAAGGGTGCCAAAAATTATGTTGCTTTTGTTTAGAGTTATTTTATGTTGCTTTTGTTTAGAGTTATTCTTCCATAGTTATTCTTATTCGTAGAATCGACATTTATTTCTAGTTAATTATTAAAAATATACGACGAGCGATAACTCACTCATGTCGCATTTAAATATAGCATTTCCGTTTGATTGTAATATCCGGTGAATTCGATACAATGTCGTTTTATAATTAGTAACATTATGTTCAACCGTATTAAATACATACCTAACTACATCCATAAACAAAAGATAGATTTATCGAAATAGCTTGTAAAGAATTGCAATCAATCAATCAGAACATTTATTCAAAATAGTATCCTTTGGGTATCTCAAACCTGGTCTTTGACTGAACACCAAAAATCCAGCCTCAAGATCTGCCAAAGAGCGATGGAGCGCAGTATTTTAGGACTAAGACTAACAAATCGACAGAGGACTAAGACGACAGAACTGGCATAGCGGACGTGGGGCGCAAGACAGCTCAGCTGAAGTGGGACTGGGCCGGACATGTCAGTCGCATGGATTCAGAAAGATGGGCCAAAATCACCACAGACTGGGTTCCCCAGGATGGCCGCCGTCGTCGAGGTAGACCCAGAAAAAGGTGGAGAGACAACTTGGATGCCTTCTTGGAGAGTTGGCCAGTGGTTGCACACAACAGAGAGGATTGGAGAGTAAAAGCCTTTGCCCAGCGGTGGGACACTGAACAGGCTACGTAAAAAAAAGTATCCTTTATTTTATACATGCTTTTTATTCAAAATATTACTATATTTCGATGAATCAAAATATTACGATACAGGGTTTTAGAGTAAACAGTTAGAGTAAACATAGGAATTTCACAAAATAAAGTTCAACTTTCCATACTAAATGTAATCGATCAGCTGATTACATTTAGTATGGAAAGTTTTTTTTTTTTGTGAAATTCCTATAAATATCTTTGGGAAAGTTGTTCAGTATCATGGGTACAATCACCCCTTAAAGTAATGCAACTGTTTACCTTAACACCCTGTATTTGGGCTAGTAGGCTAGTAAAAAAAAATATGTTGAGTGGTGGTGTGGTATACGGAACCCTCGGTGCGCGAGTAGCCCGACTCGCACTTGACCGGTTTTTATGAGATCTCTTAGTTGGTCCGATACTAAAAGTTGTTCATTTTGAAGGGTACTTTCACCCCTTTGGGCTTTCGGAAGCGCTTCCCTTACACTCTGTATAATTCTTCGTCAGTATGGAAAAACAAAACTTTGTTAAATAAAACCGGTCAAGTGCGAGTCGGGCTACTCGCGCACCGAGTGTTCCGTACCACACCACCACAGAACACAACATTATTAACATAGAAAAAAAACTTTTTTTGTCCAGGACCTTTAGACCGACTCACACTTGGCTGGTTTTTAGTTTTTGTTGTTATTTTGTAAAGTTTGGTCTTTATAGACCAAAAAACGCTCGCAAACTTAGTGTGATTATTCACACTAAGTTTGACGCTTGTATGTATTACCGTTTTTACGATAGAGCGTGAAGAAAAAACGTTAATAAAAACTAGTTTCTTGTTGAGAATCCCCCTTAATTTTTAACTTTTTGACTTTTTCTTATTTATTAACAAATCCGCCGTAAAAACGCACATTCTGTGAAAATGTCAACTATCAACTTTTACGGTTCAAAAGTTACAGCCCTAAATAGGTCGGACAGACGGACGGACGGACTGACAACGTAGGCTTAGTAATAGGGTCCCGTTTTCACCCTTTGGGTACGGAACTCTAAAAACTTCGTTAGTATGGATCGCGCTAGAGGGCATAATTTGATAATCTTAATGTGTCAAAGGCTGATGATGATGTAATGAATTATTTATTCGAATGTTTGTGCTATTGTTCCAGTGTACCCAACAATGGCGTCGGATCAAGATTCGTGCTCGGACGAGGAGCCAGACAGTGAGATGTTGAGTGACGACCTCTGCCTACAGGATAGCGATGATGATAGGCAGCATACGAGGAGTGTACAGGTTACTATTCACTCTCCATTATTTATTATAGGCGAGTTTCAGCCAGCAGATGGTACTAAAGTCTGACGTGACGGTATTATAGACGAAACTTAGCATCATAACACATTTTTATTCTTCCGTTCTTGCTCGCATCAAGGGTATTACTTTATCCTTTCAAAGCCCACCTCTATTCCTCTGGAGAAGACTCTGTAAGGTCCCATGGATACAGCAAGATACAGGGCACAAACTATACCTACTGCAATAGATGTTGAGTGGTTTTTTAAAGTCACACGTTGAAAACTGCGGTAAAAATTTTCAAAATTACTATGGAGATTATGCATCACTCAATCATGAGAGAGAGTGAAATTCAATGCTTCATCACTCGCGTCCATACTCCACAGCGATACCAACCGGTTTTAATTTATGTCCCATCTTTGCAAACTATCCTTGAATCGTCAAACTCCCGTCGTTATTAGGTATTATTTCTTTCTTTCTTTCTTTCTTTTCTTTCTTTCTTTCTTTCTTTCTTTCTTTACTTACTAAAGTACGTACATTGGTATTGATGCTGACGTGCTATCGTGTTTTTCCCAAAACGATCACTTTTCACCGTACACCGTTTTTCGTGTGTACATACACACAGCGACACAACAAGTTACCCAAAACTAAAATAAGCTGGCCGCGCGTCGGCATAGTAATGTATAACGTCGCGCGGCCAGCTTTTGATTTTGGGTAACTTGATGTGTCGCCGTGTGTACTTCGCAGATTAAGAATCTCCAGTAACTATCATAAACATAAAAATAGATCCTTCTTTATCCAAGAAAATCAGCAAATTACGTTACCAACTCTTACTTGTCTAGTGAATATTTAAGGTTCGTTTGTATTAACCAATGATGATGACGATGTCCTAGCCTATTTTGGCAAGTCAGTCCAATGGCAGTCATTGTTGCCGTTGTAATTTTTCTTTTTCTTTCTTTCTTCCCATTATGCCCAATTTTCAATAAGTATATCGATCACGCGCACGTAGGTACCAGATAGCTGGTGTATACACCAGATTTTTCCTAATAATCAATATACCTGCTTCAACTAAAACCAATCCCCACAGAGTATCCACGAAGACATGTCCCTCACATCCTGCCTCCGGCCACCTCGGAAGCTCTTCACCAACTGCCGCGAGCGTTGGAGGCAGCAGAACGTGAGCGGGGCCTTCGCAGAGTTGAGGAGATTGGTGCCAACACATCCCCCTGACAAGAAGCTTTCCAAGAACGAGATACTTAGGATGGCTATTAAGTAAGAAACCAATAATTAACTTCTTCTTATCGTTTGGGCAGCGAGCCCTGGTGTCCAGAGTTTTTCAAGCCACCTTACGGCCTTTGACGTGGTTTTTTAGGGTTCCGTACCTCAAAAGGAAAAAAACGGAACCCTTATAAGATCACTTTGTTGTCTGTCTGTCTGTCTGTCTGTCAAGACGCTTCTCTGAAACGGGTGGAGGTATCAAGTTGAAATTAATAACAAATACTAAGGTCTCCGGTCCCTTGGTGGTGGAAAAAATTCAAGCTTCTAAGTCAACTCAGTCAAAAGATACGAACATTTGTTATCAAATAGCAGCTCGCAAACAAAAACCTATAGGGTACTTCCCGTTGACATAGAATCATGAAATTTGGCAAGAAGCAAGGTCTTAAAGCAGAAGTATGGGAAAAAATCAGATAATAGTTAATTTGTAGTTATATCACATAATTTTATCATATTTTAATACTCGAAACTAGTAAACTAAAACCTATAGGAAACTAAAAACTAAATCCTCGCAAACTAAAAACTAACTACTTCACCGTTTTAAGGTTAGCACATATTAGGAAGGGCCATATCCTGGCCATATCACAGATTCACAGCGTAAACTAATCGTATTAACAAATTTAAATCTTCCCTCAGGTACATAGGCCTCCTTTGCGAGGTCCTAGAATGGCAGAAGAACCACGGCCTAACCAACAAAGAGAACACACTCGCTATAAAATGCGAGTCTCCCCTCAGTCCTCAATCACGACGTCTTCGCCTCAAACGTCCTTACTTCGATGACTGCAGAAAGGTCTTCGAGAATGAAGAAAATGAGGACCTTAGAAAGACCTTCAGACTCAATAGAGATTACTTTGGTAAAGATCATTTGAGGGTTTTGAGGAATCAGTATTATTTCTCGCCGAGATGGCGGCAGAATGTTCCGTTTAGGAATTTAGCTGATCGTAATGGTAATAATTTGTTGATGATTGCTCCCGCTGTGAATGGGAAGGATGATGATAAAAATGGGTTTAAGGATAAGGAGAAAGATGGGAAATAAATAATGTATTATAAATGTGTCGAATGTTTTGTTCATACAAATTGTAAAATGTATTTGTACATTAGATAACTTTGATTAATTATATGTCAAGATAGAACCTCACGCTTCTAACGTACTAAAACAAACGGGCCAACTGTCTTAGGTTGGTGTGCGTGAGGCGTCATATAACTTATCTCTTTGTGCGTGTATATGGATACATGAATAGGGTTTGGCAGTCTTACCTGGTTGAAATTTTTTTCGTAGCTCGTATGAACGAACTGCCTATCTTGTAACTACATAATAATTATCTTATAACTATTAGCTAATGCCAAAGACGTTTCTTAATAATATTATATGTTCTGTTTCATAAGACTTGTTTATAACGTCGTGTGTAAAGAAAACATCTATTGTTATAAATGATAAAGGTATCATCATTATCATTATATCTTAATAATATTACCTTTTATTTTCCAAATATACGTATTTCTTCTATACTTGAAAAATTTTGTGACTGACTGACAGACGACGGACAGCTGAAATGAATCTTGGAATATTGTATTTATTATTAATAATTATATGAATATTCTATAGATGATGTAGGGGTGCACTTAAAAGGGGTTTTCAAAACTTCACGCGAACGAAGGTTTTTTTTATAAAATAACAATAAATTAATATGTATTAATTTTATTATGACCATGTGAACTAATTTCAATTTTTTATTTTATTGTTAATAATGTTTTTGTATGTCTGTATATTTTTTTATGATTATTGTTGAATAGGTTTCCGTTGATTTTGTATATCGTTTTTGATTACATTTTTATTTTAATACTTAGATTTAAAAGTCACTATATTACTGACTATGAATCTCCGAATTTTTTTATCGGTTTTTATGTGATCTGATCAGTTAGTAGAGCACTTATTTTGTGTACAATGAAACTATATTTAAACATTGTAAATAAGAATAATTTAGACGCATCCGTTGATAACTACTATCAGTAGGTAGGTACTATCAGTTCTAAATTTAATAAAACCATGTTGAAAACTATCCAATCTTTTATTTCTATCTGTGATTTCTCCTTTATTCTAATAGAGACCGAATCAATTTACGATTGTAGTTAGTCTCTTTCATCTTATGACGTTCTTTGCTGTCCACTTCTTTTTTATGCTAGTGTGCGTGAAAAGTAACCGTAAACATAGGGGCAAATGTCAATTGGTCATCTTTAGTCCATACTAATTGACACCACACACTCAAACGCAAACATAAAAAAGTGGAAATTCTTGCAATGGTATGGCTCACTCTATTCCTTTAGGTATAATCTCTTTGGATTTCACACAATCTCATGCCATTTCTTTCCTTCTCGTAACATGCGTAATTTAATATCATCGCTGTCTTACTTGGGTGCAAATGGGCGGGTTTTAGAAGACTCCGCCCCAATGGGGAGAATGTGGGGAACCATTATCCAAGCTCAGTCGGTCGGTGTTGAATTGCGAATTTCCACACCAAGCCTATAGGTACAGAGTGTAACAAAACACCCTAGTAATACTCAAGGGGGTGGCTAAGACCATCAAACTGAACAACTTTCACTATGGAGCAAACATCGAGAAAAAATTAAAAAAATCTTATGTCCCATACATTTTAGTCGTGTCGGTTCCTACTACAGTTTCGTATTGGGACAGCAGATTTTATTTCTTCTCGATATTGGCTCCACAGTTAAAGTTGTTCAGTGTCATGGTCTGATCATCCTATTAAGAAATCGTTAGCATATTAAGTTTGACCCTGTATATCCTGTCGACATTGGTAGCAAACAAACAAAAACCATTTCACTTCGTTGAAACAACACGCAAAACTTCCTTATGTGCATGACAAGGTTTGTGTTTAGATACTCTTTTGTAATGCAGTGTAGATACGCGAGATCGAATCAGGCCCTGTAATTGGACTTTCGATACAAATACAAATACAAATATATTTATTCAACATTTTTACAAAAGTTTAGATTGCTAATAATAACACACGATGTTCGATATATCGCCACAGTTTCGGTCCGCACTTCATTGTAATAGAGTTGACATTGGGACAAAAACGTTCACGCAATTGCGAAGTTGGAATGTGCGGGTAGAAAAGCATAGTCATATATATGCTTTTGGATCTGTATTGCTCCATGATGGCTCCTGATCCTAATGTATGTCAGCTACAAGTGGCGGCGGTGGGGTTGGCAGGTGATTTTTCCGCAAGAAATTTGGGTCCCAATGCCGGACAGATGGAGAACCATATGATAGTCCGACATGAGTGCGGTCTTGCAAAATATTTGTCTGTGGTAAAAACCTTGCATTGGTACTATTTGGTACCTTATAAATTTCATCAAAAACGGTAGAGCCACGCGATTTGGTAAATTCGATCTTGCATTGCATACCTCCCACTCGATGCATGATTGCGTGCGAATCTAGTCAGATAGTCCCTGCAATTTCAATAACATAAAGCCGGAATATTTGGCCGGACACTATCGTAAAAAGCCAATAATGTCCGGCTAAAGCCTGGCAACCCTGGTCACGGAGACTGAGTCAACTCTATTGTTGGCGTTGATGAGCTCTCGTGTGGCTAACATAGCCAATCTTCTTATAAAAGTCGCTGTAGTCTTTATACATGGTGAAATTTATATCATTAGCATCCTTTTAAACTAAGAGTCTACCCATCAAACTGAACAACTTTAAACCGATCGATCGGAGCTACAAAAAAATCAGCTGTTCCATGCTAAACTGCAATGCCTACGCGACACAAATGTATGCAACAGCTGATTTATTTTTTGCTTCGATTGTTTTGCCCCCATAGTAAAAGTTGTTCAGTTTGATGGGTACCTAGACTCTTAGTTTAAAAGTATGCTAATGATATCGCTTTTACCATTACATTTATCATCATCTTACTATGCCGTCATTACCTATTCAGAATAGGCACAACAGTTATCTCCTTCAACTATTTTTATTGCACTTATGATCTCTATAGGCTTACGCTCACTAGGCAAAACGTGCACCAAATAAAAACAAAGAGCCATGGAGCGTACCATGCTGGGCATATCGCTTTTGGACCGTGTACCCAACGTAGAAATCCGTCGAAGAACTAAGATCGATTGGAGACCGGATCACAAAGTTGAAGTGGAGGTGGGCGGGACATTTGGCTATATTCCGAGAGATAAGTGTACTTTTTGCAACTATCAGCAGCAAGGCTGATTCAGTGTTTATGGGGTGTAGAGCTTCTCTGTGATGGGGATGGACCAGCTCTGCCTGCATAACTCCAGTCGGTTTAGGAGCTACTGATGATCAAAGGCCTGTAAAAAATTAACGATCAGCTGCACGGCTGATCGTATGTTATTGTTGTAGTACGCACTGTAGCTATGTGAACAGTACAAAAACTGACATGATTCATCAGTCGGTTCAGGAGATACAGCCGTTCAAAGGTCGGAACTTTGACTGGTTGTATCTCCTAAACCAAATGACAGAACTTGACAGTTTTTGTAATGTTCACATAGCTAAAGTGCATACTACAACAATAACATACGATCAGCCGTACAGCTGATCGTTAATTTTTTACAGAGCTTTAATCATCAGTAACTCCTAAACCGACTGGAGTTATGCAGGCAGACCTGGTCCTTCCCCATCACAGAGATGCTCTACACTACATAAACACTGAATCAGCCGTGCTGCTGATGGTTGCAAAAAGTACACTTATCTCTTATACTACTAGAAGGGAAGACGGCCGGTGGACCAAGGCAATCTCGTAATGGTAGCCAAGAGAAGGAAGGAGGTCCGAGGATAGATCACCGATGCGTTGATCAGACGACATTGTAAGGGTTGCGGGTCGGACATGTATCAGATTGGCACAGGACCGTGAGGAGTGGCGCAATAAAAGGGAGACCTATGCCCAGCAGTGGGTTGATGTGGGCTGATTTGATATGATTGATTGATTTAATATGACACAGTTTATGAAAGTTGAGCGGTTATTATTTAAGTAATCTAGAATTAAACATTTTAACGGGTTCTTACCGCGTTTTGGTGTTTATGAGTTCCCGATATTTCGGCAGTGTTACAACTGCCATGATCACGGGATGACTGAGGAACTGCAGGTAGATTTTTAAGAGCAGACGAATCTGTCTACCCTCACTCTCTTTCGTTTGCCACATAGCATCTTTAGCACCGTTTCGTTTTCAGCTACAAAACCATCTTGTTTCTCTCTGCATAATATTTGAACTGTATTTTATGTTTTGGTTTGCAATAAAATCTAATAGATTTTTTTATTCATAAGATTAAATCCACTGTTATAATGTTCCCTCGCCCTACACAAGAGTGGCGCGTGGCTGGTGGAATCCATACATTCATAATGTGGATTAAATATCCGTTATCGACACCAGACGAGGGGTGAATTTGTCGTAATAAAATAATTCGAATCACATTAATGCATGGTCAGACTTGGCGAGATAAGGGAGGAAATTGTTATTTTCTTGTGTGTTGAGTATGTCTTTATCATTATAAGCCTATACAGGGTGTAAGGAAAAGTATCATTAACCTTTAAACCACATACTCTACCCATCAAACTGAACAACTTTTACTATGGGAGCAAACCTGTCAGAATAAAAAAAACAGTTATTTAATATGTTTTAGTCGAATAGGTATTTCAGTTTAGTAGGTATGGAACAGCTGACTTTTTTTTTGTTCTGGATGACAGGTTTGCTCCCATAGTCCCTCTCGCTTCCTGCGATTAAACCTTGTAAGGTTTGCAGTAGGAAAGCTTAAGTAGGAAAACAAATAGGTAAATTTTTCTTTGTAAAATAAATTGAAAAAAAAAAACCGTAAAAGTTGTTCAGTTTGATGAGAGTACCTATGTGGTTTAAAGGTTAATGATACTTTTCCTTACACACTGTATAGGGTCCTTCTCAATATGCTGACACTTTTTTAAGGCGATGATCAGACGGTCAAACTGAACAACTTTCTCTAAAGGACCATCATCGAAATCGTGAAAAAAAAAAAAAAATTTTTCTTTATTTCTGTTCTTTTGTGGGTAACTAAAGGTAGAGATCAAGTGTTCAAAAGGTATTAATATTCCTCTTATAGAGTGCCAAAACAGATTAAAAAACATAAGCCCTAAATCAGTAAAATCATAATCCATTCCCAAGGGTCTTTGCACAAATCAGTGGTCCATAACAATAACTTCTCTGCTAAGCTTGCCACCCTCTTTATCTTTCACTTCCACTGTTCCCACCCTTGCTAGGGTGCATTTAATATTTGCGTTTATATCGCTAAAGGCAGGTCGGTAACATACTTAATTGTTGCCATTATAAAACCTGTTAGTTAGAACAAAGAGAAAATTAATGATCAGGAGTGCGATTTTTGAATCTCATTCGCTGAGTTCAGCAGTTGAAAATGTCAAAATTACTATATAGATACTACGCAACTTTCTACTGCTGATTTGACTTTCAAAAATCGCACTCTTGAAGTATGATTTTTGAAAGTCAAATCAGCAGTAGAAAGATGCATATCTCCACAGTAATTTTGACATTTTCAACTGCTGAACTCAGCGAATGAGTTTCAAAAATCGCACTCCTGATCATTAATATTTGACATTCGTAGACCATAATTCAAATTATAAGATGTATACAAAAAAGGAATTCCCTGGGTTGAGCCTCATCTGACAGCACGGAATCGCATTTTTTCACGCTCTATCCTTTTCTATCGCTCAGGAACGTCATTTGTCAGCGAGAAAGGTCACAGCACTGCCGGTGCAGCCGCCTGCTATATCTTTTTGCTCTAGCATAATGACGTTGTTGAGCAACTGAAAAGGATGGAGCGTGCAAAAATTCGATTCTGTGCTGCCAGAAAGCTCGCTAAGAGGTACTATTCTAAAAGATCAATCATAATAATAGGGTCCTGTTTCGAATCCGCACGGATTATATTTTATGGTTTTTAATGTTTATGTACAGTCACCATCAGATATATCGTAGCATACAAGGTGTCCAAATATTTCTGAGCAGTGCTAATTTTCATTAAATTATTTACAGAATGTTACCAATTATATCTAAACGTGTATTTTGTCATAAATATGTGAACAGCGAATTTTCAATAATTTCTTTACAATGTTATTTAAAATTAACATGTAAATCAACGGAGTAAGGTTTTTATCCGAAACTGTTCTGATGTTTATGGCTACCATGACTGCGTCGATATATTTGATGTTCTCGGCGTTCCTATATTTTTGATTGACTATGAGTAAAGAAATTATTGAAAATTAGAACTGCTTAGAAATATTTGACCACCTTGTTTGCTACGATATATCTGCTGGTGACTGTACCTACGTAATACCGACTGCTGTCAAACGGTGAACAAAAAGATCGTGAGGAAACCTGCACAAGCTGAAGAAGAAATTCTGATGTGTATGTGAAGTCTACCAATCCACATTAGGCACGCGTGGTATACTGAGGGTAGGCCTGTGCCCTGCAGTGGGACATAAATACAGGGTCACATTCTTAATATGCTGACACTTTTTAAGGGGATTGATCAGACCATCAAACTGAACAACTTTCTCTATGGGACCAACATCGAAATCGCGAAAATAAAATCAGCTGTCCCATATATTTGGCTCATTAGATTTGGCTCAAGTAGGTTTGCAGTTTAGTATGGAACAGTTGATTTTTTTTCACGATTTCTTTGATGGTCCCTTAGAGAAAGTTGTTCAGTTTGACGGTCTGATCATCGCCTTAAAAAAATATGTATGAATGTCCCGAAGTTAAAACTAAAATAAATTTTGGACATTGTCATGTCACACAAATTATCTAGTCACATTTGAATTACCAGAATCTAGCCTGGACTTGTATTATGATGACAACGAAGAATACATAATATAGATACAAATATCCATGACTCGGGTACAAATATTCATATTCATCATACAAATATTTGTCCCTTACGGGATTCGAACCCGCAACCCTCGGCACAGCGGGCAGGTTCACTAACGCCTGAGCTACCGGGTCGTCTACCGTCTAAATTACCTGAATGTTTGAAAAGAAAAATGATTCCTTGCTTCGGATGGCACGTTTAGCCATTGTTCCCGGTTACTATCTCTGATGGTAGTAGTCGTTACATAAAATCCACGTCAGAGGCAGTCTGAAAAATCTCTGACTCCAGGGCTTGCTGCCCTCACGATAAGAAGAAGAAGATAGAAAACCTAAAACAACCTAATTGATAACATTAAATAAAATCGGTCAAGTGCGAGTCGGGCTACTCGCGCACCGAGGCCAAGGGTTCCGTACCACACAGCCACAACATATTACGGTCAAAAAATTTTTTTACTCCGTGCCCTTTAGCACGAAACCGACTCACACTTGGCCTGTTTTTATTATTTGTTGTTATACTGTAGAGTTTGTTCTATAATCACACCAAGTTTGGCGCTTGTATGTATTATCGTTTTTACCATAGAGCGAGAAGAAAAAACGGTGATAAAAACTAGTTTCTGGTTGAGGACCCCCCTTAAAATTTTAATTTTTTGACATTTTTATTATTTGTTAACAAATCCGCCGTAATAACGCCCATTCTGTGAAAATTTCAACTATCTAGCTCTTACGGTTCAAAAGTTACAGCCTTAAATAGGTAGGACAGACGGAAGGACAGACGGACGGACAATGTAGGCTTAGTAATAGGGTCCCGTTTTCGCCCTTTGGGTACGGAACCCTAAAAACTCAAAGGAAAATGAAAACAAAATAGCAAATTCAATGTTTAATCTTCAACACACCGAATCGATCGTACGTGCAAACATATTGAATATTTTTAGCAAACTCTATAAAAATTACGAAGACTTGGGACACAAAGCCGTACCAGAAGTCTGAATGACACATTCCAAATTGGTCGTATTAGTTGATGTACTGCCAGATGCGGCAACACACGCGTGGTACGCCCTGAACCTAGTCAGACCTTTGAATACACTTTCTGTGAAGACTTGTGGTCTCTCATGAGCTAAGAAATGCCCTCCCACGGGTAGGATTTCAGCTTCCAAGATGTTCTTGTATTTGAGGCCGAGGATGATGGGAGACTGATATGTAAACTCGTCGGCAGCTTGAACGATCCAGGTTGGAACGTGGGTTGGGATCCTGAAACAAAATAATGGGCTATTACAGTTTCATATGTAAACACTGGTCGCTGTAGAGTTTCTGGCCGCATCTTCTCTCATCGGAACACCTTCCGACGCGGTGGTAGAGTCAAAAAATGACGTCAAGAAGCTATCTATATGATATTATTTTGAATAAAAAATTTTGAATTTTGAAATTTTCCTGGTTGTTGGTCTATTGTTTTCGCCTGATTTTAGCGTACAATTTGAAGAAACTTGCACGCATCAAATCACATTTAATCTTTACAAGATCGTTAGTTCACATGTTCAGGCCATTTGACAAATCGGTTTTGCAAAATAAACGAGGTTAGTACAAAGAAAAATTTTGCCCCCTTACCCGCACTTTCGATCTTCACTATATCGCCACTGTTTCGGTCCGCACTTCATTGTAATAGAGTTGAAATTGGAACGAAAACATTCACGCAAAAGTTCGAATCGAATGTGCGGGTAGACCCTCAGTTCTTGGGACGATCGTATTTGCAGAATCTTTTTCCTTATGTTTTTGGTAGATAAACATTTCAACCATCGTCATTCCGATACCTACCTATACTATATAAAATAAAATAAAATAAATATCGCTCACAGGCACATACCTTGTAATGATCCCAAGTAAGCCTCAGGATTTTTGTTATGGGAACCATACAACAACGGCACACACATATAACATCCATGACCGAACCGGAATTCGAACCCAGGACCCTGGTTTGGCAGTCCGGCGTGGTAACCATCACACCAACCGGGTCATGTACAACCATCAATTCAATACGTGTATGAATATATGCCCTCATTATTGTTGGTATTGGCCTCGATTCGGAGTGTACCACGACTTAACTAAACTAAATTTATTACTGTCACTTTCTAAAATAAGATTAAGAAAAGAGACAGAAAACCAACAGCTGACTTTAGTGCTGTCAAAGTGACGTTAAACGCCCAAAAACGCTTTAAATAAGATGGCGTACATTATGATGGCATCTTATTTTGCGCATTTAACGTCACTTTGACAGCACTAAAGTCAGCTGTTGGTTTTCTGTCTCTTTTCTTAATCTTATTTTAGAAAGTGACAGGAATAATTTTAGTTTAGTAATTTTTTTTTTTTTGAAAGTTTTTAACGGCTCTGGATTTTCTTTCCTTTTGAGCCAGTCTTTTAGTTTAGTTAAGTCGTGGTACATTCCGAATCGAGGCCATTGTTATCGATAAAGACTTAAAGTAATTCCTTAAAAAAAAAATAAAAAAAAATGTTTTGTAGTCAAAAATTAAAATCAGACTTGTAACTGTACTTTTGAATTAGTTAACGTCACGCAGCAACTGTGGATCTCCCGCTAAACTCTTTAAGGAGTTTTGGAGAGAAATTGTTTATTCTAGATTTTTTTTTGGTAAAAGTTAAATAAATAAAAAAAAAAATTGCAGGTCTACTAAAGCTTTAAAACCCTTAACTTAAGCGCCCTTCAGACTTGCAACCGGTAGCCGTGCAATTTGAAGTACATCGAATATCTTTCCACTACAACATGAGTGATTGCCGTGCAATAAACACTCATGCTGACAAAGAAACGTTTGAAACTTCCAAACTAAACCAAAACGCCATGGAACAAAACTTACTCTTCCATCCTCAATCCAAAATGATGCTTGTTGAAAGTTTCAGAGTACAGCCTCATAGCTGTCTGGATAGAGCTGGTTGACCAGTAGTACATCAATGTATCGATCAGGAACGAAGGCTCGTAGTATTTGAATAGGCCTCCATCAGGCACTACAATGTTAGTCTTGTTGACTGCTGTGGCATACTTCTCGAAGATGTAAGCCATTAGAGCAGCTGGAGAATCGGTTAAAGAGACACCTGTAAGTGAAACAGATGGTAAAATCAGGATTAAAGGGTATATTTTCGTTTGTGACGTCATCTCTTGCCGTACTATGGAAAAAATCTGAAACAAGTAGAGGTTTGCAGTTGTCAAAAGATATCAAAGATTGAATTTGTTCGCCATTTTGTATGGTAATCAGACTGTTTCAAAGCTAGTTCAAAAAGATTGAGTCTTTTCTAATCGTATTTCAAAAAATCGATTTATTAGTTTTTTATATTTATATTATCTTTCATTTTACGTAAGCTGTAAATTTAACCGTGTAACATAATCTTCTAAAAATGTTCCTAAAGTAACCCCATTTTTCGACAAACAGTGTCCGGATTTTACGCGATTACTAAAATAAATTATATGAAACGTACAAAAAAACGATTCATTTTAGTTTTAAGTAAAGGCAGATCTTTTATTATCAATATAATACACTGGATTTGCAATAGCATATCACTGAAAACAATGTTCCTGAAAGTTGGGGTTTTTGAGAATATACCCTTAAAGCGATAAGTAGTTCAAATCTGGCTGATGAGGGGTCATACACCAATAAGACTTAGCAATATGTGTAGAGTGAAATAAAACTAACAAAAAAGTTGGAGTTAGCGGAAATGTGTTTCTCCTTATGATACCTTTTGAATCAATTGTGTGAACCTCTTAATTTTTCTCATTAGATAGTCCACTCGATCTTTTATTTCATTCATGGTTTCTATTTAAATTTATATTCGCGATTACCGTATTTAATATTATGATAACGAAGTGAGTTGATTAGTGACAATGGCCCCGATTCGGACTGTGCCACGACTTAACTTAACTAAAGTTATTCCTGTCACTTTCTAAAATAATATTAAGAAAAGAGACAGAAAACCAACAGCTGACTTTAGTGCTGGCAAAGTGACGTTACACGCCCAAAATAAGATGCCATCATAATGTACGCCATCTTATTTAAGGCGTTTTTGGGCGTTTAACGTCACTTTGACAGCACTAAAGTCAGCTGTTGGTTTTCTGTCTCTTTTCTTAATCTTATTTTAGAAAGTGACAGGAATAAATTTAGTTAGGTTATGTCGTGCTCGTGGCACAGTCCGAATCGGGGCCACTATCAGTTCAACCAAAACAAAGACGAAAAAAAAAAAATAATAATAATTCGATGAAAATAGCTGTCACAGTTGTGTTTTGCTACTGCTGTTTGGCTGACTTGTCTAATTTACTAAGTAATTTTCAGTTTTGAATCCAAAATTCCAGACGTGATTTTTTTTCGGAAAAGAAAATTTCTGCTCTTAAATAATTATGACCGCCAACAGAACGGCTTTCAGCTTTTGTAAAATAACTGGGTCCAAATTCGCCAATGTTCTTTAATCTCATCTTCTTTCTATCTCTGTATCGTTGCAAAAGATTCATTTTATTGGCTTGTTTTAAATTAATAATTTATTAATAATTTACAAATTTAAAATTAATTTGTAAATTATTAATTTATTCATTATTTTAATTAATCATTTACACATTAATAATTTATTTGATACATAATTTGGCGTAAGCATTATGCGAGAGGCAAATATTAGAGAGGCAATGCGGCCAGCCTCCTTGGAACTCTGCCTCGGGTGGGCGCTTTGGAAGAAATCTTTTATTTGTAGGTAATTGGTGTTTTAGTTTAGTGTGCTTTTTATTTTTATTCAATGGTATTTTTTATGTGTATTTGTGCTTAATAAAAATAATAGCATTATGCATACGACTATATCCCCCGGAATCAGACATATTCACCTCAGAACATCGACATAATAAGGTGCTGTAAAATTATCTTTCTCATACAGGACACGATGCATCAGAAAGTCTACTGTGGAATTATGTGTAGCCTCTTACTGCCATAACACAGTAACAATAAAGCTTATATACAACGTGTTAATGAATAAGCGCAAAACCTCATACACCCCAACTGATTTATAACAAAATAATTAGATTGAAACTATAATTTCTTTATTTTGATATTTAAAGTTATTATGAAAAAAATTACCTATGTTGAAAGGTTGAAACTATGATAAGTCGATTCTGGAGTGCGATTTTTGAAACTATTTCATTGAACACAGCAGTTGTAAATGTCAAAATTACTATAGAGATACGCATCTTTCTACTGCTGATTTGACTTTCAAAAATAGCACTCCGGAGTATGATTTTTTAATGTCAAATCAGCAGTAGAAAGATGCACGTCTCCATAGTAATATTGGAGACGGTTTTTATTTTTATTTTTTTTTATTTGATTTTTAACTGCTCAGTTCAAAGAATGAGTTTCAAAAATCGTACTCCTGCTCTCGATTCTAAACAAACTACTTTCTAGTTTTGCGGTAATTCATTAACACGTTGTATTCTTCTGTGGAGTGGAACCAACAAATGCTGCCCAGCTGCCACAGAAAGCCTATCCGACTAACTGCAGTATATTTTAATCCGTGCATTTTCTATCAAATACGTACCAATAGTATCAGCCTTCGTAGCTTGCATATGCAGATATCCAGTAGCTGCCATGAGGATCGTGAACCTTGTGGTGATGGGGTACATTCTACTAGCCAAATTCTGCGGAACGACTAGAGGTGGGTAGATGGAACCGACCATTTGGAGCAAGATCGCGACCGGTGACAGCAATACTCCCCAGTTTGTATGATATCCTAGTACTTCCTGTAAAAAAATGTTTTGTTTAGGATGAATTTGGACTTCGACGATTAAGCATCCATTCATATAGGGTCACATAATCGATAAAGCGACGTTATAATAAGTATATACTAAATGGTTTAGCTGCTAAACCACTTAATGCTAAACTTTAGCATGTCGTTATTGAAAGTTACTCTTGCACGTCTACTTAGAACGATAAAATTGAGCTGGAGATTCCGATTCTAGTTCCATCTGGAAGATGAGGAATCTTGTTGCAGAACCACTGTTTTTTGTGTTGGCGTTTTTGACAACTGTTAATAAAATGAGATAAGATTCTTACTTCAGGATACAAAGTAGCCAAATGACCGTTGATTAGAGCTCCGAAGTCACCACCTTGTACGTAGTACTTCTTGTAACCGATCCTATTCATGAGGTTCCTCATTACAACTGCCATTTGAGCGGCTCCTAGACCTGGACGAACTGCTGCCTGTAAGAAATACAATACTTCTGTTCAGATCAATGAAATCCACATGGATTTTACTTTAATTGTGTGTTTTGTTGAGGATAGCATAGTGAGGAAACCTACATGCTTCCACTTGAAGCCATGTATTGGCATTGGGTCAGCTGTGCTTGAGACGATGTGCTCATGATTTCACACCGGATAGAGTTTGGGCACTCCTTTTAAAACGTGGATAAATTCTAAATACGTTTTTAAAATACTAATGAAAGTAAAGATTACTGCTATGGGAAATATATCATTATCACAATCATTGCAGCCGATAGACGTCCACTGCTGGACATAGGCTTCCCCCAAAGATCGTCACAATGACCGGACCTGCGCTGCCCTCATCCAATGGGTGGGGGGCCACCTTGTGTGGGTGGCCCCCCACAAAGTAGACCAACCCATGCTGCGCTTTTCAGTTCGCGGTCACCAATCGAGCACTCTTCGTCCCGATCGGTCATAGATTCTGCGAGCAATGTGCCCCGCCCATTGCCACATTAGTTAAGTAATTCTTTGGGCTATATCTGCTACTCTGTTTTTTCTGCGAATTTCTTTATGGGAAATGTGTATTGTATAGTATTGAATACATTTTGCTTTAATGATATTTTGTAATGGCGAAAGCATGGCTATTCAAAACGGAGTACTAATTCATTATTCAGACGTTGAATGTCGTGCTGAAATGAATAGCTGTGCTCCATTTTGAATTCTCTCTCGTAAAATGTTGACGATACTTCCTCTTTCAGATTCAGATTCAAAGTAAGTACTAAAATTTTGTACAAAAAGTCTAGGTTAAAATCTTGATAAAATGCTGACCTCAGAAAATCCGAATCCTGGTAGACTGGGAATGATGAGTTCAATTGCGAAGTTCCTGTCGGAGCTGACTGCTGTAAGGAGAGGGATCACATCGAAGAACTCGAAGATAGAACCTGGCCATCCGTGAAGCAGAAGCATAGGTACAATTTCAACTCCGCTAGTCACCTGGAAGACATTTATAAGACATTATGTATTGCTCCTGACCGATTTCGGCCACGGTGATTGCTTCAACTCCGTTGTTGGCGTTGTTATGCTCTCATGTGTCTAACAGCCAATCTTCTTGGAGAAGAGAAGATATGATTTACACATTAAGTGACCACCAAGACATGATATTTGAATTTTAAAACTTGTGATTGGTGTTCGTAATTTGGGATGTTTAAGATTTGTTTCTTTAAAATGATCCCTGTTCATTCCAAGATTACTTCCTATTGTATTCGTCGATTCTTGGTGACCTTGGTGTGCAAATAAAGAATATTTAAGTTATGTTATGTTATGATAGCAGCAGCATTGCAAAAATCTGCAACCTTGTCTTGATAGACGACACACGTTTTGATAGTTAAATTGGTATCTGCATACTCATAAAAAACAAAGTCATAAAAACGATAAATTATAGTCACACACGGCCGTGTGCTATACACACATATCCTATACAAAACCAACATAAGCTGGCCGCGCGTAGGTTGAAAAACAGATAACGTCGCGCGGCCAGCTTTTTTTGGTTTTGTATTGCCTATACCGTAGTTATTGTGTAAGTACATACTTAATTCGTTACGAGTTTCGTCTGTCTATAAACGAATAAACTAGGTGTTGCTCGATTTGTCAATTAAAATGGTCGATACGACAGTTAGGAACTCTTAATTTCTACGTTAGTGAGCTATTAAAAAATAAATGGGTTTTTTTCATAATTACAAACATAAAATAAACTTACCTGTGGAGTAACCCTGATGTAGAAGATATCCATGCCCTGAATGTTGGTCTTGTACATAGGATACTGATTGTACTTGATCTGTCTCTCAGTAAAGTTGTATTGTTTCGACCAGAACGTAGTCCAGGCATTGACTTGATCGTTGTTGAAACCATACTGGAAGGCTACACCTTCAAGAGGTTTTGTGTAATTTCTGGGACTGTCGAGACGCGATCTGAGGTCTGTTATCATCTGTGGAAGTAGGAGGAACATTAAACTGGTCATTTGTGTTTCATTCCTGACACTTTATTGATCTCAATGACTGCTATGTTTAACTTGTCTTCATACCGAGATAGCGCGCACGAGCAACTTTTGTCCCTGCAACTAATTTATCTCTCACAGGGTTTGTATGAAAAGTCTCCCGTCTGTCGCGTCGTTACATGCGCGCACTTTCATACAAACCCGTAGACTTGATGTGAGAGACAAATTAAATGCGGAGACATAAGTTGCTCGTGCGCGCTATCTCTAAAAGGGTAAAAAAATGTGCAAGCTATAAAGCTAGAAGTAAGACATGAGGAAGTACTCATGGGAAGTGTGGACAGAAAATTATTGGTACGATATTTCTTCACCTAAAGTTCTATTTCAAAACATACTACAGAACTGCAGAGACTATAATCAGACAAATTATGTCTCGTTCATACAGTATTTTACCAACACTCTAGATAGAAAGAGATACAGTTATCTGGTTTGTCAATGAGGGTAAGGGGTTTCAACTTTATTTAAAGTTTCGTTTTGTAAAAGACACTGCGGATTTTGTATGGAAGGTTGACGCCTTATTTTTCGCCTTTGTTTTTGGCGCGGCTATCAACGAAACTTGAATGCTTTAGTTCAGAATAAAGTAACAAACAAAAGTTGTTATTACAATGTATATACCTAAACTCAGTCCAAACAGAGATAATAAAGGCTTGAAATTGATAAAATATTCATTACGCTTACTACAAACTTTTATATAAATAAATAAATAACGTTCACAGGCACATCCATTGTAATAATTCAAGGTTAAGCACTATAGACTTTTTAATATGGAAACCATACAACAACGGCACGAACATGTAACATCCATGACCGAACCGGGATTCGAACCCAGGACCCAGGTTTGGTAGATACCAAACGGTAAACGGTTGGTTTGGTTTGGTTTGTTTTGATATCTCCGTTCGGACTGATATAATATATACTTGACATAAAAATGTTGTTTGTAACTTTATTCTGAACTATAATATTGAAGTTTAATTGGCCGCCCTATAAAAAATAGGCAAAAAGAAGAAAGGCACCAGTTTTGGGCATTGGCTTTTGACGATTGGTAATTTGGGAAATGAAATAAATACAAAAAGAAAGAGAAATAGTGCAACTCTCGAATGTAACGGATGGATTGTTGAAAGGCCAAACATGTTATGTTTCTACATATAACTCAATCCGAGAAGGTTGAAGATTAACAGGTACTTTTACATGAACTACCTACAAAAACACATAAATAATACAGATCACCAGAAAATAAAAATAAAAAGCATATACTAAACTAAAACACAAATTACCTACAAATAAAATATGTCCTCCAAAGCGCCCACCCGAGGCAGAGTTCCAAGGAGGTTGGGCGCATTGCCTCTCCGAATGGCCAAACTTACCCTTTGGGCAAAGTAGCTGTCAGCCCTCCTGTCCCCCGTGGCCTCAAACAGGCGCTTCGAGAGGCACAGTTACAAAGTTACCTACAGCATCGCTAAATGTAATATTAGCCGGGTGTATGGCGGTGTCCTGTGTGGCCTGTTCACTGGTTGGTCCCCACCATCTGTTGGTGTCGAATTCAGTCCAGTTGATAGAAGGTGACTCGGTGTAGTTGTAGCTAGCTGACGCGTAGAACAGCGCGTGTGTTAATGCTAAGGAGAGGATATCCATGGTGACCTGGAATAGGGGGAATGAGATTAGATAAATTGGGAAGGTTACTGTTATTAGAAATAACAATCAATCAATCAATCTTTATTTTCTTCTTTTTCTTCATTTATTTCTTTATTTTATTATTTATTTTCTTTCTTTCTCTTTTCTTTTCTTTCTTTTCTTTTTCTTTCTTCTTTTTCTTTCTTTCTTTCTTTTATTCCTTTTTTTTTCAATTTGTTTATTAAAAGCTGGAAGCTTTCAGTATGCTGAAGCTGAGTCTAAATATCACTGCACGTTTTGAAGATTACTATCTACAAAATCAAAAATTTTGCTACAGCATGTACTCGTAGGAAAGTGTCTGATCGTTCGGGAAAAGGATTTATTGTATGTAGGTATATTAAATTTAAAGAAGACTGGTTCTACTGGTTTAGTGATGTAAAAAGAAGCCCGCCTGAGTATTATAGGAAACGTCAATGGATTTTACTCTACCAGGATTGCGAACATCATACGAGCGACTCGGCAGTAGAAAATATCAAAATTACTTTGGAGGTTATGCATCTTTCTACTGCCGATTCGCTCGTCTTTCTATTTGCGCGCGAACGAACGAGATAAAAGGCGTGATATAGCTGTATCACGTGCAACATGCTACGCCTTGTGATGTTGTTAAGGGGTACATAGATAACTGCGAGCTAGCAGAAGATGTTCAAGATAGAGTAAAGTGGAGAAAACAGACAATCCAGCGGGACAAAAGCTAGGAAGATGAAGATGCTAAAAGAAGAGTTTCTAGCCGCCATCTTCTCTAGTAGCTACAGCCATTATACTCTATGAGACGTTGGTATTTTAGATAAAACTCATCCCCCCCGATCCGCCCCGGCTTCACACGGGTGCAATGCTGATACCATATCTATTTAAAAAAAACCGCACCAAAATCTGTTGCGTATAGTTTTAAAGATCTAAGCATACATAGGGATAGACCGACAGACAGCGGGAAGTGACTTTGTTTTATACTATGTAGTGATAGTAATGACGTCAAAGTGTTATTTTACATTGGTATACTATGCATAAAACTTTGGTCGCAGCATAAAACTATTTGTAAGTTTGAGTTTTTGATGTGATTCCCGGCTTGGAATGTATCCCAATTTCCTATTTCTTAATGGGTTGTCCTGCCGTTGCCTTGCAAAAACGATTATCAATTTTACTTTGTCACATAAAACTTGTATATCTTGCGACAATAATGGTTCAACTTTGAACCAAAAAAACATTTTAAATTCTTGATTTACATCCCATCCCATATGGACATTGTCAACCAAATGCGATTGGTGAAAATTTAGATTTCGTCATCGATTTTAAATTCTTTCACTTTACATCATATCGACCCGCAGCTTGCACCAAGGCATGGCAGCACGATGTATAGCGCTATCGCACCCTAGCTCTCTTATACAGCCGACAGGCTGTATAAGACTTAAAAAAAAAATTAGTACCTACTAGTGAAGCCCAGCTTTGCACGGGTACACAAGCCTTCCTCGCGAATTTATTATATCCTATTTATTAGTGAAATATATGTATACAGGGTGAAATTGATATCATTAGCATCCTTTTAAACTAAGAGTCTACCCATCAAACTGAACAACTTTTAATATGGGAGCAAACCGATCGGAGCAACTAAAAAATCAGCTGTTCCATACTAAACATAAGTACATTTGAGTCGAGTAGGCATTGCAGTTTAGTATGGAACAGCAGATTTTTTAGTTGCTCCAATCGGTTTTCTCCCATAGTAAAAGTTGTTCAGTTTGATGGGTAGACCCTTATTTTAAAAGGATGCCAATTATATCAATCACCCTGTATTTATGTGAACGCCTTATCAAAATCTCAACAGTAGTTTCTGAGAATAGCGTATGCAAAAAGATTATTATGAAAAAGAAATTTTCATTTTATCTTATGTATTCATCATCATCAGCCTATGAACGTCCCACTGCAGGGCACAGATCTACCCTCAAGGAGGATGTATGGGCATTAGTCCACCACGTATGCCCAATGCGGGTTGGTAGACCTCACATACACATCAGAATTTCTTCTTCAGTGTATGCAGGTTTCCTCACGATGTTTTCCTTCACCGGTTGAGAGCAGTAGGTTTTTACGTACATAAGTTAGAAAAACTTATGTATTAATCAAAGTAATATTTCTATTTCATGTAATAATAATTATTACATTGTTTCTTATTATTTTTAAACAGACATTCAATTCAATTCAATTCTTACCAGTTATAAAGTAGACCGGTCACGACGCAAATGGTACCTTAAAGAAGTAACGCCATGCTTTATATTTTAAGTTAGGGTTCCGTAAATTTAAATAAAAATGGCATTTGGGGTGAACCTGAACACTAAAATGTTCAATTTGGTGATACTTTGGACTAGGCCAATTCGCACGACAAAATTCTGTCGGAGACATAAAATACAAGGTGTTACAAAAATACAAATAAACATTTAAGGGGGTGGTTAAGACCATCAAACTGAACAACTTTCTCTATGGGATCAATATCGAAATCGCGAAAAAAAAACGGATGTTCGATCATCATCATCATCATATCAGCCGATAGACGTCCTCTGCTGGACATAGACCTCCCCAAAATGGGGAGATTTGTCATATTCGCCATGATTCGATGCGTTTGCGATGTTCCATACTAAACTACAGATCTGCTCGAGCTAAATGTATGCGACAAAAGATTTTTTTTCGCGATTTCGATGTTGGTTTCGTAGTAAAAGTTGTTCAGTTTGATGGTCTCAACAACTCCCTTAAAAGTTTGAAATGTTTATTTTTACTTCTGTAACACCCTGTTTATCATATTGCACAATACACAAAAATGCAATAGAATTTCAAACCTGGAGCGAGTGAAGCGAGCTCGAGATTTTACTGCAGTATGACTAGGTCAAAGACTTTGGTCTTTGACTGAACATCAGGAATCCAGCCTCAAGATCTGCCAAAGAGACATGGAGCATATTGTTTTTTGTGTAAGACTAACCGATCGTGTTAGAAATACGGAACAATATTCCAGAACTGGCATAGCGGACGTGGGGCGCAAACCTTGACTACTTATATAGAGACTAGTTACGCGTGTCATTCTTTTGACAAACATTTCTGCCACTTTTTGCGGGGGACGAGGTAACATGAAATCCGCAACTTTGGATTTTATTCCCCATAACTTTAGGTTCTAATTTTGAATGTTCAAAAAGTAGTCTTGTGTGAACCCCAAACGTCATAAGTTAGTAACTTCGTAGTTATTGTTTCGCAATTATAGGCTGTCTCGTTTAGTGATAAGGTATAAAATTGAATGTAAATACATATGATCAATTGTTCTTATGCCGTGGCAGAGGGGAAATGCTACCGCAAGGCCAGTCCTTACCTATAATAAATAGTCAAAGGGCGCAAGACAGCTCAGCTGAAGTGGGATTGGGCAGCCCTGTCTGGGCTGGACATGTCTGTCGCATGCATTCGGTAAGATAGGCCAAAATCACCACAGACTGGGTTCCCCAGGGTTGTCGCTGGCATCGAAGTAAACCCAGAAAAAGGTGGAGAAACAACATGGATCCCTTCTTGGAAAGTTGGACAGTAGGTGCACACAATTTGAGAGCATTGGAGGATAACAGGGGACGACTTATACCCGCAGTGAAATACTGCATACGCTACATAAAAAAGAAGAAGCGAGCTCGATATTTTACTTCGATATTATTGGGTCATATTAATGTATTTTGTGCATGTTTGAATGCAACAAAAGCTGGAGCGTGCGACGTGAGTACTATATTTTCCAGGATATTCACTCGGTTGTAGTAGCAAAGTTCCTGTTTCAGAACGCAAAAAAAAAACGAAAATGGAGCGAACGAAGCAAGCTCGAAATTTTGCAAAGCATTTTGACTGTATTTCTGACTATCAAAAATACCAATCCTAAGTTGCTTTTAACTTCAAATCTATCGAGCGAAATCTAAAATCTAGTGCAAGTCTTAAGAAACCGCCTCTAATCAAAATATTTTGTACGGAATTCTTTCCATCTACTTCTTGTTCGCAGTTTAGCTTCTTTTTGATTCTTTTGTTTTTCATATTGACGAACTAATTTGATTCGCCTAAAAGCTGCGTAAACATTATTAAACGTGTTCCCATGCATTATTTACATGGTAAATTGTATGATTACTGGTTTACCATGTAAATAATGCATGGGAACAAGTGTTGTATAAATTATTTAAATTAAAACATTTTTATAGTTTGCTGATATTTTCATTCTTTCTTTAAATTATTCTTTTACTTGTGATTTACCTAAATCAACAGCAGAAACATCCTTATTTCACTATTCTGATAATAAAATTGTTACTGAACATTTTTCAAAGCATTTTATTTAGAGTTATTAGTACATACATACATATTCTCACGCCTGTCTCCCACTGGGGTAGGCAGAGACAACGGAACGCCACCTGCTACGATCCTGACATACCTCTCTAGCTTCCTCCACATTCATAAGACCTTTCATGCATGTTCGTCGGTTTCGGGTAGATCTGACCTGGCCCTTCTTAAGCACGTCGCCAATTTGGTCCGTATATGTACGTCTAGGCCGTCCCCTTCCAACATTTCCACTTACGCTTGCCTTATAAATTGCCCTCGTCAATCTGCTCTCATCCATTCTTTCCACATGACCAAACCATCGCAACATACCTTTCTCTATTTTTGTCACTACATCCTCTTTCAGACCACAGCGTTCTCTAATAAAACTATTTTTCAATTTACATCACATTTACACCACACATACTTCTCAATGAGCGCATTTCCACTGCGTTAATCCTACTTTCATGCGTCTTCTGCCATACCCAAGATTCACTTCCATACATCAATGTCGGGACTAACACTCCATTATGAACTGCCATCCGTGCCTTTTTGGACACGTGTTGGCTTTTCACAAAGGAATTCAGAGCTCCATTTACCCTATTTCCGGCTTTCACTCTTCTCTCAATATCACTCTGACACTTACCGTCTCTGGTAAACATGCATCCCAAGTACACAAACTCATTCACCTGTTCCAATTTTTCATCACCAATCATAATACTACATAAGGTACGGTCGTCATTATCATTCCTCTCTAACACCATAACTTTTGTCTTACTTACATTCTCTTTCATTCCTTTCTTTTTAAACGATTCATTCATGCAAGTCACCATCGCCTACATACTCTTTCTTTTATAAAAGGGAGGGATATTTATGAAAAAGATATCATTTATTTCACTATATTTTAAATTCGCATATTCATACTGACTAAATTGACCTCATTGATAAAATAATGTAATAGTTTTATTATTTAATTAAAAGTTATTCACATTTTAAGTTTTCATGCAAAAATGATTTGTTATTATTTCAGCAATGAATGAACGCTAGCACACCCCGGACACTGCTAACAAAAAACAGAAATTGACAAGATGAGACGACAGCACATGCGAAACCTTACGAATAAGAATAACTATAGAAGAATAACTCTAAACAAAAGCAACATAATTTTTGGCACCTAACGAAATAGGCCAGTCATTTTACGGAGTTTTGTTAGGCGGGGTAGGGAGTAATTATTAATTGGACTTTTAAACTGTTACCGGCACCATTTAGTGAAAAAAATACTATCCTAAACCATATTAAAAAAAAATTTGCTACGCAACATAGAAATCAAAATTGTGTGTCCCAGAAGGCTTTTAAGTTAATAATATTAATACCAATGCACTCATTTGAATTAGATTTAACATATACATTATTTTTGATCAATAAAATAGGCATTAAAATTTAAAAAATGAGGTATTTATTAGAAAATACGAATGTATTTTTCAAAACCTTCTAAGTAGACAAAAATATTTACACCATGTTTGAAGTATGTATGATGGTAAAGCCTTAAACATGTGCAAAAAACAATGTATCATCAGGTTTTTTAGAACGAGATAATATCTATATTTTAAAATTGGAACTGTTGCTGACGTAATTTTTTTTAAATTTTGGTACATTCTTAAGCTAAAATTGGCTCTTCAATATTATAGCGAAAAAATAATGCAATTAGTAATTAGTCCCGGCTAAAACCGTAAAAAGACTGGGCTAAAAAATGCCAATTTTTTATGAGTTTTGGCGGCAAGGTGTAGTTTTTAAAGAACAAAATTAGAACACGGTGTAGTTTTTTTGGTGCCACTTTTTGAGCTTGATTCGTAGGCGAAACCAAAGAAATTGAAGTCTTGTTCTTAGGTAGGTAACTGCCGAGGTAACTGGAGGGCGATAGAGGGGGTGAGGTAAAAAGTCGGTGGGAGGCAGGGAGTGTCCGTACTGTACCTATGTAGTCAAATGTAGTAATAGATACTCTTTCTTATACTGTTCATTTTATTAGTTTTGTTTTATCTTCTATCTTTTCCTTACTGAAAGGATATTGCGAAAGAAGTGTCAGCATAGCCTATGGTGGATCATAGTCAAAATTCAAAAATTCAAAATTTTACAAAATTATTCAAAACTTTTGGAAAAATGTTGTTTTTTTGAATTTTTCTCCGTCAAAAGTCTCTGTCAATCCTCGTTTTACAAATATGCAAGTATTTGTATGCATGCATTATTTTTTTCATTTCGTTATCAGGTGCAAACGATACCATCATCAGGTTCAAAGTTCAAACAAAAGCAAATCCAAAACAAAAACTTGTAAGATAATTAATTATCATGCAAGAGCATGACGTGGCATGACTAGCACACCCCGGACACTGCTAACAAAAACAGAAATTGACAAGATGAGACGACAGCACATGCGAAACCCTACGGATAAGAATAACTATAGAAGAATAACTCTAAACAAAAGCAGCATAATTTTTGGCACCTAACGAAAAATGCAATTTTTTATGAGTTTTGGCGGCAAGGTGTAGTTTTTAAAGAACAAAATTAGAACACGGTGTAGTTTTTTTGGTGCCACTTTTTGAGCTTGATTCGTAGGCGAAACCAAAGAAATTGAAGTCTTGTTCATAGGTAGGTAACTGCCGAGGTAACTGGAGGGCGATAGAGGGGGTGAGGTAAAAAGTTGGTGGGAGGCAGGGAGTGTCCGTACTGTACCTATGTAGTCAAATGTAGTAATAGATACTCTTTCTTATACTGTTAATAATAATAAATAATAATAAATATCTTGGACAATGTCACACAAACAATAATAATTAATAATAAAAATTAACAATACACCACTAGTTTTTAATTACTAACGTAACTTTAAGGGTGTATTCAGACCATGAATCTTAACAACTTTCCCATAGAAACATGGGTCGAAAAACGTAAAAAATTTTTGGACCTCCCATAGAAAATCGATCGGCCGATCCGCACTTTTGTATGGAAGGTCCAAAAAATTTTCTCATTTTTCGACCCATGTTTCTTAGGGAAAGTTGTTCAGATTCATGGTCTGAATACACCCTTAAAGTTATGTTAGTAATTAAAAACTAGTGGTGTATTATTAATTTTTTTTTTTTTATTATTAATTTTATTAGTTTTGTTTTATCTTAATCTAGAATTAAACATTTTAACGGATTCTTACCTTAACGTGTTTTGGTGGCGTTGTGGTTTGTTTTATCTTCTTTCTTTTCCTTACTGAAAGGATATTGCGAAAGAAGTGTCAGAATCATAGGCTATGGTGGATCATAGTCTCTGTCAACCCTCGTTTTACAAATACACAAGTATTTGATATTTGTATGCATGCATTATTTTTGTTCATTTCATTATCAGGTGCGAACGATACCACCATGGTTCAAAGTTCAAACAAAAGCAAATCCAAAACAAAAACTTGTAAGATAATTAATTATCATGCAAGATCATGACGTGGCATGACATATAAATAATTTATCTAAGTATAAACAGATAATGATAGCTTAAAATACTACAATTTCATTTAGTCTTGTATTTGCCAACGAACCCAGCGGACGTGTTATCGCCTTATTATTATTTAAACGTCTTCGAGGTGAGCATTATCATTTTTTTATCAATTTTTTTATCATTTAAAACACACCTAGCAACAGTTTCATAATTTTTTGTCACCAACCAACCATTTAATACCAACCAATACTGTATATTATAAATAGAATAATGTCGATATTTTAGATTCCTTTTGATCACAAGTTTGCTTCCTTTTAGATCTCAAAAATAAACTTGGACAGAATGTTTTATGAGTTTTATGACATAAAAGTGGTGATTAACAAAATATTTATAACCACATTAATAAATAACCTTACAGAATGCAAGACTTATACCGTCACTCATTGTCAATGCACTCACACAAAAACATAGCGCGCGTTAGAGGACGTGCGAACAGGTGCGCACATATCCAGGCTTAGTGTAAGCACCATGACAACCCGCGATGGCCGTGATACGGCTTTATCACGTCTTTTATTTCGTTCGTTCACGCGCAAACGAAAGAGATAAAAGACGTGATAAAGCCGTATCACGGCTATCGCGGGTTGTCATGCTTCCCATGCTGGAGTGCGATTTTTGAAACTCATTCTTTGAACTCAGCAGTTGAAAATATCAATATTACTATGGAGACGTGAATCTTTCTACTGCTGATGCTGCCTGCTGGAGAAACCATACATTTTCAACTGCTGAGTTCAACGTATGAGATTCAAAAATCGCACTTCTGTTCGTACATCCTCTAACGCGCGCTATGTGTGAATGCACCCGACGGCAATAACCTAGTAGGTGTTATCTCATTCTGAATTTATACACAATTGCATTATCATTCATTCCACGTTAAAGATGGGCAGTCGTCTTTAATCGTTATCTTGTGAATTGAAAACTACAAAACCATTTAAGTGGGTTTAACATTTTCCTTGCGACTCTTTTTCTTACGAGGTTTAATAATATATGCCTCGTACGCTCAAGAAATGTCTTATACCACATACATTTATCATTGAATGAATTCTGTTAATATTTTTAATTTAATTTAATTTAATTTAATTTAATGCTTCCTTAGATGGCGCGAGTTCTCTTCTTAGCCCCATTCTTTGCCATCGTAGCTGTAGTTGCCTACAACTTTTTTCTAAAGAGTCCACCACCACTTCCTAACCTTGATGTCAACGCATGGTGGGGGCCATCAGAGTTGAAAGGCAAACAGGATGTCAGCATCAAGCCGTTTCAAATTACATTCGATGATAAGGTAAGAATGAGAATTCATTTTAAAGATTAAGTAGCTAATCGTCAAGATAATATTAATTTACATTCAATAGCTAGGTATATCTTACAATATTGAACCTTTTTAGAAGTTGAAGTATGTTAGAGAATGCTTGGAGATTGAAACCAAACCTATCACACACAAGTTACAAATCTATAAAACAAAGGTTCGATTGAATAAAATCACAGCATATGCATTTATGTTCATATAATTGTTCCATTTCAGATGATACAAGACCTCAAAAGGCGACTTAAAGCTGCCCGTGAATTCATTCCACCATTGGAAGGCATCAAAACTGAATATGGATTCAACACCAAAGATCTGAGCAACTGGGTGCAATATTGGGCCAACGAGTATCCTTTTGCTGAACGTCAGAAATTCCTCAATCAGTTCAAGCAATACAAAACCAATATTCAAGGCTTGAACATTCATTTCATCAGGGTTAAACCAGAGGTAAGATGATTGCTCTAGGATATGAAAGTTTGCTTTGTCCTAGGAAGATTGTTGATGAGATGTTGAAGAAAAATACGTTTATTATAATTGTCAATCTTATGAAAAGGATTCTGCTTTTCATTTCAGGTACCAGCTGGAGTGGAAGTAGTACCACTTCTCTTGCTGCACGGATGGCCAGGGTCTGTCAGAGAGTTCTACGAAGCAATCCCTCTATTGACAGCTGTCGAAAAGGGCAGAAATTTCGCTCTTGAGCTTATAGTTCCCAGCTTACCTGGATACGGATTTTCTGATGTGAGTTTCTTGATCCTCCGATTATCCAAGTTTTTGTAGCGATTGTTTAAAATATCTGTTAAGAGGTTAAATCGTTTCTTTCTTTTCAGGCAGCTGTCCGTCCTGGGCTGGGAGCTCCAGAAGTTTCTGTAGTATTCAGGAATCTAATGCAAAGACTTGGCTTCAAAAAGTATTACGTTCAGGGTGGTGACTGGGGAGGCGTTATTTGTAACAGTTTGGTTACATTCTTCCCTGATGTAAGATATTATTTGATACTTTACTGTGGTTATTGTATAAAGTTGGATTTGCGTTTATTTCCGAGATATTCAAGTGCCTTTCGGTTCGAAGTCACCACTTGAGAATATGACTGTAATCCCTTACTGGGCCTCTACCTGGACATTCGAACTTGGCAATTGCGTGAACGTTTTCGTTCCAGTGTCAACTCTATTAAAATGAAGTTCGAATCGAAATGGTCTCGATATATCGAAAATCAAAAGTCCGGATACAGGGCCAGGATATTAGTTCTACTTGCTATATACCCCGCCCATCTTCCACGTCAATTTGCTGATCCTTCCAGTAATGTCTGATTCTTTATTAGTCGCTACCCTACAAGACTCAATCTTGTACTTAGACGTCGCTGTAAGCAGATGGATGCAGGCAGCATAAAATACATATTGTTGTGAAAAGATTTATGTCCAGCAGTGAATGTCTTTATGAACGATAATTATGGACACATATCGGTTGATCTAGTTATTACTGAAGATAGAAATAGTTCCAGCCTTCTTGGTAACACCCGTTTATTCTAGGTAGTAACTAGTTTCTCTTTTCAGGAAGTACTCGGCTATCACTCCAACATTGCTTTCTCAATGTCAAACAAGGTCACTATCCTTGAAATCTTGGGCTCAATATATCCACCTCTGATCGTAGAAGATAAACTTGCTGACAGAATGTACCCATTAACAGAAGTGTATTCTTGGCTAGTCCAAGAAACTGGGTACATGCACATACAATCTACCAAACCAGATACAGTTGGTTTGTATAACTTTTAATGCATACATACGATTAATTCATAACCGAACTATTGGGTTGGTCAAAAAACGTTGCTGCAACTGCTTTTTAAGGATATACAGGGTGTTAGGCTGCCTGTCCATTGATGCGAGCTGGCTGGGCGAGCTGTGTAGCTGTGTAAATATTAGCCAACCAGGAGCTTGGCCGAGATCGGCCTTAGGGTAAAAAGTTTTGCATTACTTTCAGGGGTGATTGTACCCATGATACTGAACAACTTTCCTGAAGAAACATACAGGAAATTAACAAAAAACTTTTCATACTAAAGTTGCATCTGATTGCATTTAGTATGGGAAGTCATTTTTTTTTTTTGCGAATTTTCTATTTGTTTCTTAGGAAAAGTTGTTCAGTATCATGGGTACAATCACCCCTGAAGTAATGCAACTGTTTACGCTAGCACCCTGTAGTTTTCTATTTTAGTACAGGGCCTGTTTCACCACTTCTGGATAAATTATTAAAAGTTTATCTGACAGATTGTTTGAAAAAGCATTAATAAGAAATAAATTGTCAAACTTTAACGATCTTTAGGTCTTTTAAGATAAGCTATCAAGAACTTAACCAAAAGTGGTCAAACAGGCCTTTAGTGTTTCAAGATTTAAATATAAATATTAAAGTTTTGTAAGCTATTAAAGTTTATTTAATAAGTTAGAATATTTACAACATTAATTTTGTACAACTTAAGGCTAAGTTTTGTTACAGATTTTAAAAATATCTAGTACTTCGACAATATTATAGTACCTAGTAGGTCTCTAGACTCAAGCTATTGGGATATTTAGGACCATTCCAAATCATAACATCGATCTTAGGAAATTTATTATATCGATAGAAACACAAGTTATTTTAAGCATCATAAATGCATAATTCCATTTCTTTCAGGTGTATCCTTGGCAGATTCTCCAGCTGGTCTTTTGGCCTATATTCTGGAAAAGTTCGGTACATGGACAGACAAGAACACTCGTCCACTCTTGGATAACTTCACAAAGGAACAGTTGATTGACAATCTCATGTTCTACTGGAGCACCAATTCCATGACCACATCTATGAGATTATATTCTGAGACGTTTAACAAGAAACTTTTTGAATATCAACTTGATGAGTGAGTATTTTATTCATTCGTGCGACTGTTGATGACATAATATTATTATGCGATTGTAAAATGTTTATAGTTCGTTACAAAAACTTATAACATCTTATAATATGGATGACTGATTCAGTTTCCATCATCATCTTATTTAAGCTTATTCTTTTCGTTGCAATATTTGCTAATCCGGTCTCTTCTATATAGGTACATTGATTTACAATTTAATTAGTTTCTTCTAGTTTAGCAATAATAGAATTGTCAATTATTTATTTTGCCTAATTATACCAAGCCGAGCGATATCAAGCCAACTCTAGTAAGATAGTTGTTTCGGAATCTGGGTTTCCATCCAAAATCTACCTTTTCTAGATTTCTTGTATGGTCCAAATTCTTAACGAATTCATAATTTACAGTCTTATTTTATTTCAGAATTCCCAGTCCAGTTCCAGTGTGGGCGCTCCAAGCGAAATACGAGTTGTCCTACCAGCCTCCGTTCCTCCTCAAATTTAAATTCCCGAACTTAGTCGGCGTGACAGTTCTGGATGAAGGTGGACACTTCGTGGCTTTGGAACTGCCTAAGATCTTTGCGGCTGATGTACTGAAAGCTATAGGAGAGTTCAGAGAGATACACAAGAAATCAAAGACTGAGCTATGAACTGCTTAGATGAGTTGCGATATTTTTTATTTTATTAAAAGTACATGTTGAGCCCGTTGTTTTTGTACATTTTTAATAAAATTTGATTTTGAAGAATTCGTTGTTTTACTATTTTGTTTGGGAACCTATATTCAACATTTTCACTGGAATACCAATTATTTTTGAAAGCCTTGCTGAATAGACATAGGTCATCTTTAAGCTGTTCTATCGAGCTTCTTATCTTATCTTATTATAGGGAGGCAGGCCTGCCGGCAACACTTCGACCCAATGTGATCTTTCATGTTGACCCCGACACATTTATTATCTTCACCCTTCAAAACTTTGAAAATGAGGCAATATCGTTCAGGGGAAGAAACCTGTAATCTCCCGTATTTGGATAACCATCTCCCAGGAGGCACATTTTATCTGCCAAAATATTGCAGTCACACAGGATATGTTCCATGGTTTCTTCCTCCTCTCCTCTTCTTTTAATCTCTTTACGTTCTTGACTGTCCCAGGAATATCTTAATGACATACCTAGTATATGAATCGCTATTTGTCTGTATTATGTGAAGTTAGATTCTATTAACATAACAAGTATGGTGATAATACTTATAAAAAAATTATAATGTAATACGAAAACTGATTTAGTTACCAATCTGCCACTGCGAATGGCAGACGTGTTTGAATTATAATATTTTTATGTCAACACGGATTTGAGGTGAGTGTTATCTTTTTAATATATCAGTTTGGTTATCATATTGAATGCGTGTTAATAAGGTGGTAAATACCCGTGCATAATTTTTTGGTCACGTAGATTTGCAGTTTTGTAGGGAATAGCTGATTTTTTACACCGCTATTTCGATGTTGGTCCCGAGAAAGTTGTTCAGCTTTATGCACTGATGTGTATATGAAGTCTACAAATCCGCAATGGGCACGCATGGTGGACTAATGCCCATACACCCTCCCTGAGGGTAGGCCTGTGCCCTGCAGTGGGACGTTTATAGGCTGATGACGAATGAGGATCCGATCATGCCCTTAAAACCAGTCAGCAACGCAATCTATTTTCCCGCATTTTATGCTGTACTTCAGCGACTTTATGGCATTTTGCTATTTATAAAATTCGAGATCTTGATACCATCATATCTACAGGAGCTGGGTTCCCTTTTCCGTATCTACAGCAACCCAATGACAACTCAAATTATTTCCATAGATGGCGCGAATTCTCCTCCTTTCATTCATCACCATCAGCGCCGCAGTTTCTTACTTTGCGATGTTCATGAGTCCCCCACCTGTACCGGACCTTGATCTGAACGCGTGGTGGGGACCTGATGAGTTAAAGGCTAAGCAAGATAACAGCATTAAGCCATTCAAAATCAAATTTAAGGACGCGGTAAGACGATTACTTACGAAAAATAAAATAATTAAAGCTCACAGGCGTGTGTCTGTGAGCTTTAATTATTGCAATGATCACATAAAAAAATTAAGAGTTGTCCGGTATAAAAGTTATTATTATGTTAATTAACGGTGATTTTGAAAGTACGATCCGCCTATTAAAATCTTAGCAATGCTTAGAACATTGTCATACTCTACCTACACATAAAGTTTATACGCATCCTGCGATGTAGATTTTGTTGAGACAGCAACACCAATTGAAATATTTCGTGATAAATTTCAAAAGAAATCAACGTTTTCGTAAGTCGAACATACGAAAACGTCCCATTTCATACTTAGGAATGCAGTGCATAAAACATAATTATTATCGCAAAAAAGCTGCTAAAAAGTCGCACATGATATTGGAGGCAGCAAAATTGCAGATAATCCTATATGGGTTGTCAATAAGGCTTTCCACACTCAGGTATTTATCCTATTCTAAACCGTATTGCAGATGATACAAGACCTTAAGCAGCACATCAAGACAGTTCGAGAATCCACTCCACCCCTGGAAGGTACCAAATATGAATATGGCTTCAATACCAAAGAACTCGGCGACTGGCTTCAATACTGGGCCAACGAGTATCCCTTTGCTGAACGACAGAAGTTTCTTAACCAGTTCCAGCAATACAAGACAAATATTCAGGGATTAAACATTCACTTCATCAGCGTCAGGCCAGAGGTAAAGAACTATTAGTTTAGTCTGATCCAAAAAATTGGAACCAGTTTTGATGAAATGGAAAATATTGGAAACTCGTAGCGCAACTCCCAAATATAATAGATTTGAATTATTGTCGTTGAAGGATTGACAGACTATTTCACTATCGGTTTCCATTTTCTATCAAGACTTTGAACTGCGTGTACGAATGTGCCACTCCGTGAAATGTTTTCTGCACAAGCCTAAATTTTTTTTCATAATGTAGGTACCAGAAAGTGTGGAAATAGTACCAGTTCTGCTTATTCACGGATGGCCAGGGTCTGTCAGGGAGTTCTACGAAGCGATTCCTTTGCTGACCGCTGTCGAGAAAGGCAGAGATTTTGCTTTGGAGGTCATCGTTCCCAGCCTACCTGGTTATGGATTTTCTGATGTAAGTAAGTTGTTATTTCTCGTTGTTGTCGAGTAAACTTCAACTATGGTCGATTGACCTTTCTGACCCGCTCAAAAAGCCAGAAACGACAACAATAAATGGTTTTAAAATAGTATACCTACATTGTTTAAGTATAATTTATGTTTCTCTAGCTTAGTGGAGAACCAAGAAAAACTGGGTCTTTAGGTTATGACTGTCTGTTTTCAGGCGGCGGTTCGTCCAGGCCTTGGGTCAGTTGAAATAGCTGTTGTCCTTAGGAATTTGATAAACAGACTTGGTTTCAAGAAGTTCTACGTGCAAGGCGGGGACTGGGGCTCTCTCATCGGCAGCAACATGGCTACTTTGTTCCCAAATGTAAGATTACTTTTTATATTTTGAATCGCATACAGATTATTTGGCTTTTTGACTTGATCGGTTGCAGATTTTGTATAGCCTCCAGTTCTCAATAATATCGGGAGCCCATTCGTTTTGGGTTAGCGAGTCACCGTCTTCTTTTGGTTATGCAGGCTTAGCTTTGGCCTTAGGCACGCCTCCCAAAGGTCCGGGACACTTATGTGTATGTTAAAGGAAAAGACAAACAATAATAATAATGCTTTCCAAAAAAATAAAATTGTATTCCATTGCTCGCTCAGTCCTGTCCGATTTTCTTTTGTTTGTCTCACCAAATGAATAAATATATTCGCTACTTACCAAATTTTTGACTTAGAAGCTTATTATTTTATGCCCTTTGTCAAAAATGTATTTCGTGTTTTTTATTAATTTGAATGTTGTATTAAAGCTGTAAATTATTTTCTTCACAGGAGGTTCTTGGCTACCATACTAATCAACCGGCAAGCTTTTCAACAAAGTCAATGATAATTCTGATGCTTTGCTCTTTCTTCCCGTCTATGATCGTCGAAGATTCTTTGGCCAGTCGCATGTACCCTTTATCGACCATTATGTCAAATCTTGTAGAGGAATCTGGATATTTTCACTTACAAGCCACCAAGCCTGACACTATTGGTTTGTACTACCTACTTTTATTCAATGATTTGTATAGGTGTGCTGGTTCTTCTAATACCATTTCTTTTATGTTCTGTCTAAGCATTAGTATAGGGCTTTATTAACGTAAACACACTGCTAAATTTAAAAAGGATTTACTTTCATCATCATTATCAGCATCTGCTAGTCTATAACTGGACATAATTCTACGTTAAACAATCTGACCTTCTGTTGATTAGCTCTACTTTTCGATGATTTCATGTTCGTCAAAAAGTGATATATGAATGAAAACAAACTTACTAATTCAGTACCTGGACGGGCCAAGGTTTTTCGGTGTCTTCCAAGTTAATCTAGATCGGTTTCATCCCTGATAGTATAGGCCTCAGTCTTTTTAAATCATTGGCTATCTGATAAAACTGTGAATAAGTTGCTTTTTTTTTCCAGGAGTCGCCTTATCGGACTCTCCAGCGGGTCTCCTCGCCTACGTCTTAGAGAAATTCGGTACCTGGACTGATAAGAACGAACGTCAGATCTTAGAGAACTACACCAAAGAGAAGCTCATTGACAATCTAATGTTCTACTGGAGTACAAACTCTGCAACAACAGCAGCTAGGCTGTATTCAGAGACTTTCAACAAAAGACACGCGGCGCATCAGATAGATGAGTAAGTATTATGAATATCCCTATGAGTATAATGGCCATCTTCTCAGTGTCATGTACGAGCATATTATTATGCAGGTCGTACTTTGCTGTCTTTTGTTTTTACCGCTTCGATGAAATGAATGACATAATTGTAGAAGCAATGAAGTTTGAACGCACAAAAACGTTTGTCTGCTGAGAAGAATTCCTATTTGTCCGAGTTAGATTAGGTATTCAATCGTCTTAATTGTCACGATTATCTCATTTCTATGAACCCCAAAGTAAAAAATATAAGTCCCAATGTGGAATTACTCTACCATGACAATGATGATATAAGACACAAGAAAAATTGCATTATCTTTAGTACAAAGCAGCCACTGCAAAAAGCAAGTATTGAACAAACCAAGCAGATACTTTTATACTGCCTTTGTCTAAATTCTTATGGTGTCATCTCCTATCGGAGTTTGGCTATGATTAAGGCTATTCTGACCCTGGAGACTACAGCCCTGAACAGTGAGGTGGTACTTATATAGAACAATCTGCATAGGTTGGCGCTTCTTCTACAAGGCAATCGTCTGCCTAAAATTTTCCCCTGCAGAATCATAGTTGGTATTTTGCACTTTTCGTAATGTGACCGAAGTCATGTGGTTTTCAAGTTTTTATGGTTTTTAGGATTTCTGCTCTCTTATTCATCCTCTGCAAGACCGCCAATTCTGTCTGGCCATGATATCTTTAACATCCTCCAGCCTCCTGTCTAATTGCGATGACCAATCGTCTGCCTACGGCCTCATGAATGTACCTACATATTCAGCATTTATCTTCTTGTGGCTGGCTGGCTGCTAATGATTATGATGATGCCTTATTTTCAGAATCCCGACCACTGTTCCTACCTGGGGCATTCAAGCAAAACATGAGTTAATTTACCAGCCTGCAGTGATGGTCCGGCAAAAGTTTACAAACCTGTTGGGCTTGACGGTTTTGGATAAAGGTGGACATTTCCTTGCCTTTGAACTGCCAGAGATCTTTGCAGCTGATGTAGTGAAAGCGATCGGGGAGTTCAGACAATTTTATAAGAAATCTGAAAAGACTGAATTGTAGATATAATAATGAAGAATTTTAATAAAGTTTTTATTGAGTCACGTTGCAGGAACTGACCCGAGTACACGTCTTGCGTGGTTCCGCGCGTCGCGTTTGTGCCTGATTCTCCCAATAAACTACTTGACACTGGCGGAAATGCAGTGCTAACGCACAAGCAAGAATCCATTTAATTATAAATAAAATAAAATAAAAAGATTTTATTATTTTCAAAGTTTTTTGAATTCACGTTTTGAAAATCACGTTTTAGTTCTCTATAGAATACTTTATAAAAAAATGTCTTTTGCGGCAAGCAGAACACGCAGAATAATTTTCAAATGTTTCTTCTCTTCTACGTACCTACATTATAACGGACGCTGTAGCGCAACCAGTTTTGGAAAAAACCTGTAACAAAGATTTATTTTCTAGTAAAACACTAGATGGCGTTGCATGAGGATAAATCGCGCTATTGTTATGTTTCAAAAATGTCTCTTATAATAGGTAAGATAAACAATTATGATACTTTTCTTCTTATTCTACTCATCCAATGGCTACGGAACCCAATCATGGGCGAGTCTGACACCGCTCTTGGCAGGTTTTTCGTGATTTCGACTTTGGCTTCCCCTTCTGGCACCATCTGGTTTAATCCTGTCTCACTCGTACTCACTCAGTATCGCACAATGTTTAACTCTTCCATGCAATTTTTCAAATTTTTTGTATGAAAATACAGCTATCAGCTGACAGTGTCTAAGGAGTAGTTTCATGGTCTGATCCCTAGGGGAGCGCGTAATTTCTCCTTGAAACTTTCAAGGAAGTTGAATTTCGTGTTGAAGGGGAACCCCTTGCATGTACAACGTAAATGTCGACCCAATATAATAATAACAGTAAAAATTTTGAGATAAAAAATAAAACCGGTTTTAATTATTTGTTAATTTTTTTTTATTAATCTCTTTACGTTCTCGACTCTCCCAAAAGCATTTATATGGCATAGTTATAAATGAGTCGGCGTTTGTCTTTATAATCTGAAATCAGATTCTATTAACATTGCAAGTATGACGACGCTACTTTAAAAAAAAAAACAAATAAAAATTATTATGTGATACGAAAACAAATTTAGTTATCAATCTGCCATCGCGACTAGCAGACGTGTTTGAATTACAATATTTGTATATTAACACGGATTTGAGGTGAGTGTTATCTTTTTAATAATTATATCAGTTTTGTTATCATATTGGTAGGGCGTAAGCTTTGAATTCAAATCACATTAAAATGTGTCCGGAATTGATACTAAACTTCTAGAGTCTTGAGAAGCAATTATGTTTAAATTGGTATAGTGACTGGGACAAGTTGAAGGCCAAGGCGATAAACAAAACGCTGGATTGGTTAGTGACGAGTATACCAAAAAAACATTGTCATAACTTAAAATTAATATAGTTGATCGTGGAATAGTTTATGCAGTATTGATATCGGATAGATATCTTTTTTTGATCATTCTGATAGTGGATTTTGATTCTCAGTAGGTCGATTATTATTAGATGGGGAAAAATTACAGGTGATGACAATGGTGAACGTTGAAGTAAGTAAATAAAAATTTAGGATTTTTTAGTATGAGGTTTTTGTTTCTATTTTTTATTCAATATTAATTTAAATACAAAATTACAAGGTGGAAACTATAGTCTGTCTATAAAGTCTTGACAAAAAATGAGGGCGCTATCTCCACGCAAGAACGTCAAAATCAAGCATAACCTGGCAACACCACCATACTAACATGATTAGTTCCTAAAACATTAATGTCACGACTTTATAGACATTTTGCGTAAATCTTCAACTCTGAGGAATGGTCGTCAGAACTATCAAAGAAGTGATTTGCTATCGAGTTTTACATCATATTCTTTAATAAGATCAGTAGCGTAGCGAGGGGGGCAAAGGGGGCAAGGGGAAAATGCCCCGGGCAGTTTTTACTAAGGGCGGCAAATTCGGCAGAAATATAGGTAGGTTGACTGAGCTCTGTCTATAACCGATTCTTAGAACAGAGAATAGTCGAGCTCGCTTCCCTCGCTCTAAGTTTCTGTTTTCATTATTGTACCTCCACATAATCTTAAAGTGTTCTGGCCACAGCTAAGACGTGGTGCTAAAAATGTCGAGTTTGCTTCGCTTGATCCATAGCTTTTACTAAAAGATGCTTTGCACATGTTTTGTACATAAAAAGATCTGGATCCAACTGATTTGTATATTTAGAAGAAAACTTGAACTCGCTCCACTTGCTCTAAATTTAAATTTTTACAAGCATTTATAAACCAAACCGTGGATGTTCTGAGGTTTCAGAATGTTTTTGACTACCCCCTCGGGGAATATAGTCGTGAGCATATGCCTATGCATATGCCCATAAACCAAAAAAAATTCTGACCATCTTAAATAGTTGTGCTAAAAAAATTCGAGTTCGCTTCGCTCGGTCGGCTATTTTTTGTTTTGGTCTTATAAATATAAGGGGGTGGCAGAAATCCACGCTACGCCACTGAATAAGATGGCAATTTTAGCTTTTCTAAAATTATGATGGTGTCTTCAAATTCTTTCCATAGATGGCGCGAATTCTCCTCCTTTCATTCATCGCCATCAACGCAGTAGTGGTCTACTTCGCGTTGTTGAAGAGTCCCCCAGCTCCACCAGACCTTGATCTGAACGCGTGGTGGGGACCCGAGGAGCTGAAGGCTAAGCAAGATAACAGCATTAAGCCCTTCAAAATCAAATTCAAGGACGCGGTAAGACGATTATATAAAATAATAATTATACTTTTGTTTAATAGCATGGAAGTTGGTGTCGAATGAACTGTGAGTTTTAAAGTACAATCTGTCTATAAAAATCTTAATCTAAGCTTGACTCAGAACCTTGTCATACTATAGAGTATGCAGATAGCTGCACATAAAGTTTATATACGCATTCTGTGATGAAGATTTTTTCGAAACTGCAACACCAATTGAAAAAATTGGAGTTTAATTTAACGTGATAAAGTCCAAAATATATCAACGTTTTCGTAAGTCGACCATACGAAAACTTCCCATTTCAGATTTTGGAATACAGCGCATAAAACATAAAAAATTATTATTGTAAGAAAGCTGCTAAAAAGTCGCGCGTGATATTGGAGGCGGCAAAATGATAAATTGGTTGTCAACAATGAAAACATCTTAGGTTCTCAATAAGACTTCCCACGCTGTGGTATTTATCATATTCTAAACCGTATTGCAGATGATACAAGACCTAAAGCAGCACATCAAGTCAGTTCGAGAATTCACTCCACCTCTGGAAGGTACCAAATATGAATATGGCTTCAATACCAAAGAACTCGGCGGCTGGCTTCAATACTGGGCCAACGAGTATCCCTTTGCTGAACGACAGAAGTTTCTAAACCAGTTCCAGCAATACAAGACAAATATTCAGGGATTGAATATTCACTTCATAAGCGTCAGGCCAGAGGTAAAGACTGATTAATTTTGCTGGATCAGATTTTACCGTTTTATCATGAAATTGCGAGACTTTAAAAAATATTGGAAACTCATAGCGTAAATACCAAAAAACACTCGATTTGATGTCAAAACATTGAACGATTGTCAGACTATCTATTTAATTATCGGTCTCAATAAGCTGTACCGGATTTCTATCAAGGTTTTGAACTACTTAAGAATGTGCCACCCCGTTAAAAGTTTTCTGCACAATCCTAAATAAAAATCTTTACATAATGCAGGTACCAGAAGGTGTCGAAATAGTGCCAGTTCTGTTGCTACACGGATGGCCAGGGTCTGTCAGGGAGTTCTACGAAGCGATTCCATTTCTGACTGCTGTCGAGAAGGGCAGAGATTTTGCTCTGGAGGTCATCGTTCCCAGCTTTCCTGGTTACGGATTTTCTGATGTAAGTTGAATATTTTAATTCAAAATCGAGGGTCGGCGTGAAAGCACTTTGCAGGAACAGCGGTTTTTAAAGTGTAATTCGAATTCGGTTTGTCTACGTTTGGCTTCTCTCCTTATAGATATCTAACCTTATAGAAAGAGTAGAAGGGCTATCATAAAGTCATAATACAAATTAGTATGTACTACATTATGCTCACAACTCACAAGAGTCAGTCATGAGTCTCATGACTATATTTCTCCTAGAAGCCAGAGAAAATCATAGTACCTATAAATATATTTTATATACTTTATTCAGTATATCCATATTTTACTAGTAGTTGCCAAATTCTCTCCAGTGTAGCAAGTAATGAACGCTATAATTGTTGTGAGTTGCTATTTTTAATCATTAATCGACACTTACCTGAAAAATATTGTTAACGTTGGATACGCATCTTTTTTTCTTAAAAAATTGTTAACTTCACCGTCTTTTTTCCAGGCTGCCGTTCGTCCAGGCCTTGGTCAAGTTGAAATGACTGTTGTATTGAGGAATTTGATGCACAGACTGGGTTTCAAAAAGTTCTACGTGCAAGGTGGTAACTGGGGAAGTGCTATTGCTAGCACCATGGCTATTATGTTCCCTAATGTATGTTGGGTTTTGCGAATATTGAATCTCCTAGGCAACTCGCTACGCTTTTGTCAGTTTTCATTCTGCAATTGCTTTGATATCTAGATTCCTCATCATTCTCTTGCCCATTTCTCATTTTTTGGGGTCGGTGCAATATGACAATCTCTTCCATTCATCTCTCTTAGCCGTCATTTCAGCACTTACGCCTTTCTTATACAAATATCATCCTTCACAAAATCAATCCATATTTTTTTCAGCCTTCCTCTCTTACCCATCGAAATTTTTCACTCGTCAGATCCTATATTTTTCTTGATTTCTAGATCCTATATTGAATGCTAGAAACGTTGTGTAGATCTTCCTTTTATTTTAACTTACCTATCAAATATCCAATCATTTTCCATTGGTTCTCATATTATTTTCTAATTAACTGATGATTTAAAATACTTTGCTTATGATTTGTCTAAGTTTATGACACCAAATCAATGATTATTATAATCAATTACATATAATTACACCGACTTTTTAACTATCTACTCCAACTATTACTAATGTGTAAGTACGATGAGTTTCTGTAGTAATCAGTATTTATAATTAAATTATCCAATTCTATTGATAACTCGAAATTATTTTCTTTACAGGAAGTTTTAGGGTACCATTCTAATGGTCCGTTGAGCTTCTCAACAAAGTCATTGATCATTCAGATGCTTGGTTCTTTCTTCCCTTCTATGATCGTCGAAGATTCTTTGGCCAGTCGCATGTACCCTCTATCGACTATTATGTCATGGCTTGTAGAAGAATCTGGATATTTGCATCTTCACTCCACCAAGCCTGATACTATCGGTATGTATTATTTCGATTTTAAATGATTCGCGAAGAGGCGGGGCTTCGGTTACTAATATTTTTTCATCTGTCATCCATAGTGTCTCTGGACAGGCCTTACGCGAACATTTCAAACCAGAAAAAAAAACAATTGACAGTTTTACTTCGAAAATGTACTGAGATGACAGACCAAGTACCCTAATTTGTATTGAAGTGCCCTAGTTTTGCGTGCTTCAACTTAAAGCGCTTTGGGCCTATCCATTTATTTTACTTTGATCTAAGAGTGTGAGATGTCGGGCGTTGGCTCTAGATTATAGACCGTATCACGATCAGCTTATGCTAGTCTTGATTGGCTTAAAAACGCGCTAAGGAGTTTGGTATGCTATTTATTGAATCTACGAAAGTTAATGGTTAAAAAAATAATGACGATGTGAATTTCATCGTTTCGTACGAGAACAGTTAATTGTAAATATAAACTGAAAATGAAATTATAATGATGAACATTATACCTTTCTAAAGATGCATCACAAAACACTGACCTCGGTCATCCTCATTACCGGTTACCAGCAATCTATCTTTGGTCTCAATTTTTACTCTGCATTTGATTAATTCGGAACTTATCTTCTTCAGGTGTTGCTCTATCAGACTCTCCAGCTGGCCTCCTCGCCTACATCTTAGAGAAATTTGGAACCTGGACCGACAAGAATGAACGTCCGATTACAGAAAACTACAGCAAAGAGAAGCTCATTGATAATATAATGTTTTACTGGAGTACCAACTCTATAACAACAGCAATTAGGTTGTATGCAGAGACTAATAATAAACATCATATGGCGTATCAGATAGATGAGTAAGTATCACGAATATCCTTCAAATATTTCTTAGGTCATTTTTCCACTGGTACGTGCATCTGTTGTTTCTGTGAAGTAGGTGCAGCTTTTGCCTGCTGCCTTTGAGTACCAACAAGTACGTGAAGGTGTAAAAACCGCCTTTATTTTATTGCGAGTAATGGCGCGTCGAAAAAATTGATTGTTTTCATGAAAAGTTGTCCATATTTGCTACAATTCCCCATCCAAACTGCCACCTCGTTCACAATTAAGCTAATTTAGATGTTACTGATAGAGGAGGCCCTCACTTAGCATGACATACACAATATCATTGGATATACAATTATACATTTTCAATTTTCTTTTAAAAACGTATTGTGACCATGCATCGATATCATCGTAAGTTTCTTCCGAGTTTAGATTATCACGCACAATCCTAGATAATAAAGTCCAAATGAAGATATTACTAAACAAAATTGCAAGAGATGATGAAGGAAAACACACAAAAAATAACATTGTATTAATTTCACTACACAGCAAATGCATTTCAATTTCAATGTTACTAGACACTTTTGTAATGCCTAGCAGCAAACTTCAATCGCTGCCTGCTAAATATGTACATTCATGAGGAAGTTTTTTTGGCAGACGATTGGTGATCGCAATTTTAAAGATATATTTATATAAACTTTTATAATAGTTTAACCTATGGAAGAATAACTCTAAACAAAAGCAACATAATTTTTGGCACCCTTTGAAAAATGACATTTTGTATGAGTTTTGGCGGCAAGGTGTAGTTTTTAAGGAACAAATTTCGAACACTGTGTACTTTTTTTGGGGTCACTTTTTGAGCTTGATTTACATTACATAGAGTTTAACGCAGTTTCATATTCACCATTTATCTTGTGGCTGCTGATGATTATTCATCCTTTGCAGGACGCTAATTCTGTCTGGCCATGATATCTTTAAAATTGCGATCACCAATCGTCTCTTGAACCTCACCAACTTCCTCATGAATGTACATATTTAGCATTTACCTTCTTGTGGCTGCTAATGATTATAATGATGCCTTATTTCCAGAATCCCTACCGCTGTTCCTACCTGGGGCATCCAATCGAAGCATGAGTTGATGTACCAGCCTGCAGTGATGCTCCGGCAAAAGTACACAAACCTGTTGGGCCTGACGGTCTTGGACAAAGGTGGCCATTTCCTTGCTTTAGAATTGCCAGAAATCTTTTCAGCTGACGTAGTGAAAGCGATTGGGGAGTTCAGAAAGTTTTATAAGAAATCAGACAAGACTGATTTGTAGATTTAATGTAGAATTTTAATAAAGTTTTTATTGTTTTCAATGTTTTCTTTTTGATTCCACGTTTTTTAATTATAACGTTTTCAACATATTCATAATTATTTGAGTCCACAGTTAGATCGGCAGTCCATGTTTTAATATTCTTACATTCATGTATATTACATAATTGCACAACGATGTTGGTGATTTTAATAAAATTATCATTGACTGATAAGAATTTAGGATTAATGAAGTAATATGTCATTGAATGATGCATTAAAATAAGGTATTAATATTATTCAACGATTTTTTTTGGTCTATACAAAAAATCTTTGGTATTATTGTTACTAAACAAAGAAAAGCAGAGTGTAGACGATGATAATAACTTCAATTCTATCTGCCTGAAAGATTTTATGTCCTTTATGGGCACTATCCTTTTAAATCGACTTTTTAAACAATCTCAAATTGCCACATTCATCAGGACTACAAAGTGACATTCTTGTTTTTTGGAAAAAAAACTATTGAAGGCAGCACAATAGGCTCGGTAGGCTCTTAATAGTTTTTTTATGAAGTCGGGTTTTTTGTTTTTCTTAATAATTTAGTTTATTTCATACTTTATAGTCTTGTGACGAAATGGTACCATAAAAGTACTATAATGTATAAATATTTGGAATCGTCTGTTAATTTTATGGACTTCATGTCTGAAATAAACTATTTTATTATTATTATTGTATGTCTTACGTTCGTAATCACGGGCAATTAAGTCCCGGACTCTACCTACGGTCACCGGTGGTCTCGCGGAGACGCATCGACAACTCTTTAATGAATTTCTTTGTTTCTGGGCCCCAAGGACCCAACGTTTCGAAGCCAATCGGTGCAAACATGAAGCATCCTGAGATTGTATTCTTTGTAATTGTAACAAATAAATTGTGTAGGTACATGTATTTTCCACCTGAATCAGAATATTCAGAATATATTACTAAGAACTTTGTTTATTTCGCAAATAAGATAAAATGCATGTAAAAAAGAAAAACCGTGAATGTTTAAAATCTATTTAAAATTTTATTTCGAAGGCATCTGCGTAAATACAACTAATTGGGCAGAACGTCGGAATTAAATGTCATTAATAAAATTAAATTGAAATCTAAAGGTGAGCGCAGACTTATGCAACAAATTAGGTAGGTACTATATTTAATTATTACTATAAATTGTACTCTTATAAATTGAACTGGTGCGAGAGCCATTGGGTATTATACGTACTGATGGAAAGCGTCCTGATGGCATGACTGTAGGGCCTTGGAAGTTGGGAAGGTCTTTGGTATGGGACGCAACTTGTGTGGACACGTTAGCGGCGTCGCATATTAGTCGGACATCGTCGCGCGTGGGTGCTGCTGCGGCATCAAAGCGCCTGAAGTACGTTGATATAGGAGAGGGGTACATGTTTGTACCTTTGGGAGTTGAGACCCTAGGACCATGGGGACCCGATGCAAAACAGCTTGTGAGAGACATATCTGCGCGCCTTATAGAGTCCACTGATGATAAGAGGGCTGGCAGTTACCTTCGTCAGCGTATAAGCTTGGCGATTCAAAGGGGGAATGCTGCCAGCGTTCTAGGGACCGTCCCGCAGGGAGAAGCTTTGGAGGAGGTTTATAGATTGTAGGTGTAGAATGGGATGTTGTGAAGCCTGTTGTGGATGTGAGTGGTGTACCTATTACCTTTGACGAAGCCTGTTGTGGACGTGAATGTTGTATCTATTGCCTTTGACGAAGCCTGTCGTGGGTAAGCACTTTGTACTTTTCGTTTTAAATAAATATTAATGGAATAAATAAAAATGAATTACTCTTATACGTATATTCCGTGCTATAAATAAGAACATACTTGGAATCGCGTGGCCATGGAAGGCCATGGAGGATGATCTTTAGCCCGAGGTAAAAGTCCCACTGCAGGATACGGAGACCTTCACTCAAGGATGATACTTTATGGTCATTAATGCCACTCATCCCTAGTGCAAGGCTCTCTTTCTTACAATCAAACTTTTGCAATTAGCCATCCCGCTTCAATTGCGTAGCTCCGGTCAGAATTTTCCGTTTTCTTTGAAAACCTGTATGATTATTTATGAATTTTCAAAAAATAAGAAAACCACATCATTCTATATTGTATTGTGAAGAATATTGTAAATTTTCATATTCTTCTGATCAACAATGGAAGAGTAAAACGGTTACAACTGGAAAAAATTGTGTGGGTGACCCCTGTGACTTTGGATTCGTTTTTCTTCAGTTTTATTCATTAAAATAGATTTCGAGAAAAACCACATCACTTCTCATATCCTGTAGAATGTTTAGTTTTGTTTTCTGCTTAAAAAGTGCCATAGTTAATGTATAAAATGGTTACAAAGTTACTCAAAACCGGAAGTTCACCACCTTTCTTTACAATGTTTTCCTACACCGTTACGTACACATGACATGTCGTACGGATTTGACCCCGGACCCTCGTGATTGAGTTTTCATACGTCTCCGTAACGCACCACCGATGCTCGACGACGAATTGAGATCAATTTTGACAGTGTATTAAAATTAATACGGAGTGTAAGTGACAGCCTAGCAAATACTGAAACGGTGAACTCAGACCATCAAACTGAACAACTTTCACTATGGAGCCAACCTCAGGAAACACGAAAAAAAATCAGCTCCCGTACATTTTAGTCGGGTAGGTAAGGTACAGCAGCTTTGTACGGGACAGCTGATTTTTTTCGTGTTCCCATAGTGAAAGTTGTTCAGTTTGATGGTCTTAGTTCACCGTTTCAGTATTTATAGTA